>CM071629.1:32895529-34095529 GCA_036419045.1 Scirpophaga incertulas | reverse complement strand
TAGCTTTATGCCCTCTCGTCTATCCAAGCCCTGTAGAACGTTTTGTTCGTTGCTAACCATAAAGCTTTGTACGTTTAAAACATATGTACAATTTATTGATGTATTTTATATTTAAATATTATGTTGTAAAAAGTGCATACAATGTTACTATAATTGAAAAAAAAATCTTAGATCGTCATTTTCACTTTATTTGCTGGTGTTCTTTATAGAAATCATAGAACGAAACGTTTATAAATGACAAGTGATGTCATTCGAACATTACTGACAGATAATTTGTTGCGCCAATTTGTGTGTATTACATGTTTTTGATATAAAATATAAGCAAAAGTGGAAAAAATGATTTCTGTAAGTATCTGGATTTACGATAATTTTGTAATTCGTTCAAGGTTATAATAGACTGCTTTTCTTTCAGTCAACGAAAGCAGCACCTATGACTAAAGATGAGACAATGCATCTAGTACAACTCATTGCAGCGATTCGAAATCGGTATCACTGTCACTGTCTTCATCACACTCTATCTTTGATCTTAGTAGGTTATTGAAAACGGCCGTAATTCCATATCACTATCATCACTACTGTAGTTCTCCATTATGTAATTTAAGTTATAATGTTATTATAGTTAATTTTTTCGAAGCCTATCTGTGTTTAATCCACCGATATTGACAGATAGCCAAATGTCGTCACTAGAGATAGCTCCGCCTATCGGAGAGTAAGTTGAAACTTTTTTGAAATGCAGTTACGTCAGATTTGTATGAGCGTCCCTATCTCTAGTAAGCTATCCGTCCTCCCGACGATGGATAGGTAACTTCGGTAGGCGATGCTATCCATCAGTAGGTTATTGAAACGCAAGTTAGGGCATAAGGATAGATTTTACTATCTTTAGTAGCAAAAACAAAGGATAGATAGGTTATTGAAAACGGCCGTTAGATGTTACAGCTCGGTATCATCGATAGGTGCGGTTTTCGAAGAGCGTAGGCCGGAACTTCCATTCCTCCCTCTTCGCTCTTTTTTTTGGACGGACCTATGCCTGTGATGCTATGCAATGGCTTTGCAATGGGTGTGTTTGTGGAAGGCGCACTACAAGAAGGTTCGACGCCTAGCCTGCTAACGACACCGGCGACCGTTCCGTAGTCGTTAGGGTCGAAACAAGAGAGTCAACGCAACTTGAGCGCGCCGTCTAATGGCTAGGACGCTCAAGTTCATCGTGTAGTGGGGGGTGAGAATCTACCGGTACGTGCCGGTACCGGGTATAATACACCCGGTACCGGTAAAACTAGCATATTATGTTGACGGGTGTGTAGCCCGGGTCTTTGCGCTCGCCGACGAGCGCGGTGAGTGAACGAGAGCGCGAGAGAGGGATTCGTTTGCGCGAGTGATTAGGTCGGGCGAATCGGATAAGATGTTTTTAGGGCGGCGCCCTCTAGACACGTGTTGATGACGGTTCTACAATTTCTCACAGATTTTTGCAACTCGGGATCAGTTCTAGCGTCTTCCGCCAGAGATCAGAGACCTTCGCATTTTATTCTGCCAAAAGCGGGTAGGTGGCGAAAATGAAAATGATGAATCTTTCGGCCTATATCCGTTCCACCTAAGAAACAAACCCTAATGAGATGCAAAGGCAATTAGCGCCAAAGTTCTGTGGATGCAGTTCGGGAGATCGCGAAAAATGAGTTCGGGCTTGTGCCCGAACTCACTTTTCGCGATCTCCCGAGATCGTCTGCTGTGTGTTTGTACACACAGCAGACGATCTACCAAGAGACGGTAATTTATTTCGGTAATGTTCAAAAGTGGGAGCGAGCGACGACGGGCGAAAAGATTTATGAGCATTTAAAAGTGCACCATTAACATCAATGTAATATGAGTTAATATTTCAAGAAAAATTAATACATTACTGCTAGGTATGCGGAAAATATATATGTAGGTTTGCGTAGACATTAAGGTTGACCAATTTTTTCATATTTTATTTATCTTATTTTAATGAACCAGATTATTTTATTTTCCTGGTAATATTTAATCTTATGTAATGAAAAATGATAGAGGTAAAAAAATTATATTTTAAGAGTTACTCCCGTGCATGGCCGATTGATAAGTGACATATATGTTACAATTCATTTAAATTGTTGTAGCCATCCCCTCCACCTCCGGCACGCAAATACATGCCAGCACAAGCCATGAACATCAGGCAGACTTGGATCAACAATTTCTAGAAGGTAAATTTTATACACTACCTATATAAAGCGGTGCTGGCAAACAATAACTATAGGTGATGGACCACAAATAATGTTATACATATATAAAATATCTCTGAAAATTTATTATTATGAAATAAAAAAAAATTTTAGTTATGAAATAGAAAATAGTTAAAAAGAAATTACAACAGACTGCCAGTAAATTAATTATCTTTGGCCGTTTGCAAATTTTTACATGTGTTATAATAATGTATTATGAATTTTTGAAGCTTTCCCCCCCGACGAGCCACCAGTATTTAGCAGGAGAAGACGTAAATTAATAGCTAAGCAAAAGGCTCGAGCAGGTAAATTTTATTGTCTGTCTGTTTGTATTTATGTATATATTATCGACTCTAGGGAGGTCGGTGGTGCCAAATCAACGAGCCGAGCACATATGCATTTACATATATATATATATATCTCTTTTCCGTGGGGGGCGGAGATCATTTTGCTCAGATCAGATTGCTTCCTTGATTTTCATTAATACTTTCACTCTTGATCTTCCTTTTTTTTTTTTTTTTTTATTGCTAAAGTTGACAAACAAGCAGGCTGCCCACCTGATGGTAAGTGGTAACAGTCGCCTATAGTACATGTGGTTCCCACGAGATTCGCAGCAAATCTGCAAACCTCATAAGAACCACAGTGTACGTTGCCAACTTGTGACATAAGATGTAAAGTCACAGTACCCAGTAATTTCACTGCCTATCTTACCCTTCACGCCGGAACACAGCAAAGCGAACCCTGCTGTTTGGCGGCGGAAATAGGTAAGACGGAGGTACCCATGCAGACGACCCTGGTACAGAGTCTACCTCCTTCCTTCAGTATATCAACTATTTGGTCCAAGTATGTTCGTCTAGGTTAGAGGATTCCAAACTTTTTTGTGTCGTAAATCCTTTGCTATGTTTTTTGTTTTGGGTAGAGCCCCTACTTACTTAATATTGGATGCCTACATCGTACAAACTTTTTACAAATCGATCATCCGACCTGTCGTCATGTATGAAAGGAGTAAGCATGGAAATGACGGCTGATATAGAGGAGTGGAAGAAAAAGATTTACTGCGCCGACCCCAGACAATGGGAAATGGGCAAGAGGATGATGATATGTACTTCATAGATACTTTTATATACAGTGTGTTAGGGAACGGACTTCCGATACATTACACACTGTATAATTTTGTATTTTTTGTTTTCATTTCATGGACCCCCTTAATTTTTGTTTCGCTGACGTAGACCGATTGCAGATTGACATTGATAAATAATTTTATGTCTTTATATTAGAAGATAGTGTAATGTAAGTAAATAGGTACTATCAGTGTATGTTGAGATCCATTATCGTGGACCCCCGTTTTCATTTCATGGACCCCCCTAATTTTTGTTTCGCTGACGTAGACCCCTTGCAGGTTGTCATAGACCCCTAGGGGTCGACCACTTTGGGAATCACTGGTCTAGGTCGTCCCCTACCAACATTTCCATTTACGAGGGGCGGTCAAAAAGTTCGCGGAATGGCGGGGTTGGCGGGGGTGAGGTCGCTCCTCCAGGTAGCCGCTACTTGAGTAACTCATAATTACTATATATGCCAATTTCTAGCCTAATTGGGTCATTAGCTTTCGAGTTACAAACGAGTAAACAAGTAAATCGGGAACAAACTAGCCACTATGGAGAAAATTGAACATCGCGCCGTCGTAAAGTTCCTCACCAAACAAGGAAAAACGCCTCAAACTATTTTGCAAGAGATGTTAGCTGTTTACGGAGACTCTGCTCCTGGTAAAACCATGATTTACAAATGGCACGGCCTTTTCAAGCAAGGAAGGGAGTCAATTGAAGATGATCCTCGACCTGGACGGCCCATTGAGGCCACTACGCCGGAAATCATTGAAAAAGTTGAAAAACTTGTATTGGAAGACGGAAGGTTGAAGAAGAAACAACTTGCAGCATCAGTTGGAGTATCAGAAACCACAATTTTAAATATTCTTCATCAACATCTTGGCATGAGTAAAGTGTGTTCAAGGTGGGTCCCGAGAATGCTCACGCCGCTGCAAAAACGTGAGCGCGTCAACTGTTCCCGCGAGTTTTTGGACCGCTGTGGAGAAGATAGAGAAGAAATTATGGCCCGAATTGTAACCGGTGATGAAACTTGGGTTCACCACTATGAGCCTGAGTCAAAGCAGGAGTCGATGCAGTGGCACAAAAAAGGCACACCACCCCCTAAAAAATTTAAAGTGTCGCAATCGGCCGGAAAGATCATGGCGACTATTTTTTGGGATACTGAAGGTATTCTTTTGATCGATTATAAAGAACGTGGTGTTTCTATAACGGGAGAGTACTACGCTTCCCTATTGGGCCGATTAAAAGAAGCTATTAAAGAAAAAAGAAGAGGAAAACTGACAAAAGGTGTACTCCTTTTGCACGACAACGCGCCCGTTCACACGTGTCATGTTGCGACGGCTGCCATTCATCGATGCGGTTTTGAACAACTACGCCATCCACCCTACAGTCCAAACCTGGCCCCTAGCGATTTTTATTTATTCCTAAAGATAAAGAAAGAGCTGCGTGGAAAAAAATTTAGAGACGATGATGAAGTCAAGTCGGCGATTTCGGCGTATTTTGACGCCCAAGACAAAACCTATTTTTTCGACGGTATTAATAAGTTATATGCCAGATCCGAAAAATGTATTCGTGTTAAGGGGGAATATATTGAAAAGGAAAAATAACATAATGTATCATTTCATCTTTTTTCCCAGTCATTCCGCGAACTTTTTGACCTCCCCTCGTATATATGCCTAATTTTCTTTCGTCCATCCTTTCTCCGCGTCCAAACCAACTAAGCATTCCCTTCGCAATTTATCCGTCAATGTCACTACAGCCATTCCCCTCAAAGATCTCATTTTCATTACATTAATATTTCTTTTATCCTTCTTTTAACACTCACGGAGTCCTGTCTCTTGGAGTCGATCAACCCTCGCCAAACTGCCATGTACTTTAAATACTAATACATAAACTGTGCCATGTACTTTCTTTGCGATATATTGACAATTTTTTACAACTATTTTGCAGTTTTCACTTACTTAATATATGTGTCGCAACCAACTTGTTTAATAGCCGTTCGATCAAACAGTTAACCCTTTGACTGAACAACGCCATTCAACCATACGTCTAGCTTATTAATTGAATATTTGAGTCGCTCAAAACGTTCAACACTACAGCTGATTCAAAAGACGCCGTCTAATTTACTTAGTTCAGCGCTCACCACCGCAGCGCTAGGTGCGTTTTGTTTTCAATATGACGTCAACTAGCCGTGGTGTGTGATTGTTTCAAGATAGTTTTTGGAAAGTAAGTAGTAAATATACGTTATGCGTGTTATTAAAGACACAGAAATTATGAGGTCACTTACGTATGATACGAGTGATACTAAAGGACGTATAGCTGTGTGATTAAATGACGTTGTTCAGTCAAAGGGCTAGCTGTTTGATTGAACCGCTATTTTAACCAGTTGGCTGCGACATATGTATGAGATTTTTATTGATAACAACAAGTCATGATTCTATTTAAAGCTCGGCAATGGATTTAATCTAAAAAAAATTGTGATTCACTATTAAAATAACACGTTATCTCTTTTTTAGAAAACAGATCTTTTACGATATGTGTAGCGAGCGTGTACAGAGTTATTAGCTATTAAAACAGCACGCTATCTCTTTTTAGAAGACAGATTTTTTACGCAATCTGTAACGAGCATGTACTTGTAGTTATTAGCTATTAAAACAGCACGCTATCTCTTTTTAGAAGACAGATTTTTTACGCAATCTGTAACGAGCATGTACTTGTAGTTATTAGCTATTAAAACAGCACGCTATCTCTTTTTAGAAGACAGATTTTTTACGCAATCTGTAACGAGCATGTACTTGTAGTTATTAGCTATTAAAACAGCACGCTATCTCTTTTTAGAAGACAGATTTTTTACGCAATCTGTAACGAGCATGTACTTGTAGTTATTAGCTATCAAAACAGCACGCTATTTCTTTTTTAGAAGACAGATTGTTTCCGCAATATGTAGCGAGCATGTACAGAGTTATTAGCTATTAAAATAGTACGCTATCTCTTTTTTAAAAGACAGATTATTTACGTAATGTGTAGCGAGCGTGTACACATAGTTATTAGCTATGAAAACAGCATGCTATCTCTTTTTTAAAAGACAGTTTTTTATGATGTGTGTAGCAAGCACGTACAATGAGGTCACAGCACATATTGGGTCTCTAACAGACAACTAAAGCATTGCAAATTTGTCACGTATACAGAATATAAATTCAGTGTCTTCTTTATCTAACAGATCCATTATGAAAAGTGAGAATTATATTGTCTATAGTTTAGGTTCTGTGTTAAAAGTTTGCCAGATTACGCCTAACGTATATATTTTTTTAAGCTTTGGAAGAAAGAAGACGATTTGTTGAAGAAGCACAGAAGGAAATTGCCGAACATATGACTAGCTGCGTTCTAAATATGAGCACAGCTATGAGCATCGCGAGCCAAGTGTGCCGAGGACTGGGTTGTCTTACTCACAAATTACATGAATACAATATATTACCCTTTCCGCCACGGGGGCCCAATGGCGAACCGGCGCCCTAAAATGGGTCCGATTTTAAAATTAAACTATTGATACGATTCTGTAATGTTTCGATAATTTTTGGCTGTAAACGGCCTGAATAAAATATTTTGCTTCGATCGAAGCCAAATATTATATATATATATTATATATATATATATATTATATATATATATATATATATAATATATATATATATATAATATATATATATATTTACCGACACTAGTCATTGTTTTTATTATTATATTAAATACTGAAAAACAACTCATAAAATAAGATTATTTATTAAAATTCTTTATGCATGACTGAAATACATGCTTCCATCATAATAAAAGCTGGTCGATGTGTGAAACAATATCGCCAAATTCATGACGTGAAACGTGACAGCTACCACGAAATTCACAGATAATAAAGTTATTTCAAAGTGACAGCTGTGATACGTAACGTAACTATCAGTTAGCTGCTACTTACGAGAAAGTATGATAATGTTAATTTGCACAATCTATGAAGTTATCCCCATACATAATCTGTCAAAATATAATAATTTTCACAGTTAAACTATGAGGACACCTGTCAAAACGGACTTCCTAGATTGTGACGACCAAAAATGTAGAAACTACGTGTATATTTAGAATAAAATGGCGCCAATTCTGTTAACGGAAATTCAACTGATCAAAATTTTAGTTTCTCACTATTAATCCAAATCACAAAAATATTGACTAAAATTAGTTTAGTTACTCGACTCAGTAATTTTCCTATTCTATTGCATGAGATATGTAATACTAAACTTCGATTGTAGTTTCTTTCCAATTTGATGTCAACTAAATATAACATACACAATAAATTCTATTTCTAGTCAAACCTAGCCAAATTGTCATCACAAATATGGCAACACAGGAGAATAGTTCGGAACGGAATTCAATGTGTCAAACTTAACCTCCAAGTTTAGTTCGAGGTAAGAACAAAATAGCTTTTATAAATCGCTAAACTATTAAATAAGATTGTGTAATGTTGACCTTGAGAAAGCTCATGTTTTTTTGCAATAAAGGCTATTTTCGGAGCACTAATATAAAGCATTACGTATATCAACTGTAGAACAGAATTGGCACCATTACCTTTAGCTTTGCTATTTTTGTGATAATATTCGTAATTATTATTTACCAGTGTCATATGAGGATTGTTATACAAAATAATCCACACCCATGATGTGTCCTCTATAATCTAAATGCTTGGAAAAGTTTTTAATTATTGAAAGCTAACTCCCAAATTATACTCTCAAACTATACCACGTGAAAACAGACTGATGAACTTTTAACATTTATAATAGAAATAGAGATATTGCAACATAAGAATGGAAATAATATTATTATTAACGTTTTGCGTCCGACAATTATTAAAATGCGCATATTTGCGACTTGTATGGACGACGTAATTTCGAATAACCTAATGTATTTCTTCTATTTGCTTGCTCAGGCTTTCAATCTTGCATTGATCAGGCTTTTAAAAGTTGCAGAGTTGTGGGATGAAATGCGCGTGCACGAGAGCGTTTTAGATAATCAAAATACTACAAATTAAATAGCGAGATTATGGTTGTTTGATACAAACTCCTTTGCCCCGATTGAATCCAGTCGTAAAGACTAAAAAAAAACAAGATTTGTTTTAAGAAATGTAGGTATAACATTTTAATACTAATAGTTATACATATTGGTTTCTTTCAAGCAGGACATTTACGTGGGTGTAGATAAAATATATTATTGTGTACATATTTATTATTATAAAATATTCCACCTTTGTACCTTTCTTTACTTTTTAAGTGCAAGAATATTTATGGCCATGTCTTAAACCAGTTGTAGACACTATTCGGCACTATAGCCTAACGCAAAAGCTATTCTGAATAGCATCTTTTCATTTCATTATGGATAACAGTATTAGTTAAGATAGACCACTGATTTATAAGTTTTCTTGTAATGTTTATAAACCAAATTTCAAAGTAAAGTATTGGTTGAATCGTGGTATATTTTTTTTTTCAACCGTCGTCGTTATTATATATTTAAAAAAATCTTATTAAGTTTGAACAATTTTATTTTACGAAAATTTAATAAACGCATCAATTCCTGTTTTCATTAAGACACGGCGACGACATTTTTCTGTGAAATATTTAATTCACAACTACACATATACTTTTACGAATACATTAATAAATGTCAGCAATTTTACTACCAATTATGTGTATTTTATTTTCTTACAAGTATTAATAATAATTGTACGCCACGAATAGAATGGATACGCCTTACTTTGAAATTTTTGGTTTTTAATAATTTATAAATAACAATTTTTCAAATGATAAAACATTTTCAATATTTCTTTATAGTAATTTTGAATTCACTTCTTTAAAATAAATTTAATATTTTCTCAAAAATCCAGAGCAATGAAAAATATAATTATATTGACTGCATCGCGTTTAACCATTTTTTAATCGTTTTTTAAGTATTAAAAAATATGCAGGTAACGGTTTATATAATAAAAAAGGATACTTTTTGAATCTCATTTTGCCGCTGATTTTAGATTTACGTATTAAAAAGTAATCGTAATCTTATTACTGCTCGCGCTGTATGTTATTTAAAAAATAATGACAAAATTGGATTTGTCCGGAGTCCTGTCATGTATATTTTTTTTTAAATTTTCAATATTTTATATTGACAAATTATTAATAAGTTACTATAATAATTAGTATATAAAACGATTTGTTAGGAATCAATCATTACTATGACTTTTTGTATTAAAAATAAAATTAATGCATAAGTAAATGCTATTTATAACATTGTCTGCTATACAACCGACAGGTTGAGTGAACACTAGCAATTCAGGAAGGCAGCACTGTGTGGCATTTATATTTGATCTCAATAATTTAGATTTTATTTATTACATCACATAATCACGTTTCTTGTCCGTGTAGGCAGAAATCATAATCCTCCACTTGCTACGATGCAAACATACATCCCTAGCTTTCTCGACTTTCATGAATATTTTGCATTTATTAATGCGTCCTGAGGGCCTAGACAAGATACCTTTCGATAATCGTAATCGCATCGCTAACATAAGAAATGTATGGTACAACCACTCGAAAAGTCGAGCGTTTGGTTATGTCAATACCATACATATTTTATATTAGCGATGCGATTACGAAAATAGAAAGGCATCTTGTCTAGGCCCTCTGTACACGTAACTGGTCAGTTACGATATTATTAATTAAGCGTAGAATAACAATAAAGTCAAGTAGATTTTAGACCTTTAAGATATGATATAAGTGTATTTATTATTATCTAGTTAGTAGGTAAGATTAAAAATTTGATAGGATTTCCTATACTTTTATTATTGTACACCTATTCAGCCTATATAACATATTTTCATTATTGTCAATCAACTGCCAAACTCAGAGATAGAAATATTTTTTATAACCCTACACGAAAGTAAGTATTATATAATAAATAGACCAAAGACTGACAAACGCACGTCATTAAAATTAATTAGTATCTCTGAGTGAGGCAGTTAGTGTAGAACTACATTAAAAATCAAATAAATTTACCTATAACAACTATTTGTATAACCAATATAAATTCAAAAGTGAAATAAAATTCTTTTCGCAAAATTTTTTGTTTGTTTCTACTGATATTCGCACGTAAAGACCCTATGATTCTGCAAGCTCATCGAGAATATCCACACTGATATATTTTTTCTCAGAAGAGAGGCTGAGAATCCACACAAGGAGTACCACTGCAGCTGCAAGTGCTACGGTGATTATGTTGGATTCAACACCAATCGGACCGGACCGGACCAACTACCGACTAACTCAATCTTATGCCTAAGTTCTAAGAACTGTGTATTCAAATAATGAAGACGACCGCCCCCTCAAAATTGGGAATCATGCAGTGCTCACCCATAAAAGGGGCCACATGCACTCGAAAAGGCGCAGAAAGCCAAAGTATCGTATCAAAGTGGGGGTCATACGCTGCTAGACAACTTGCAATCTTGGTCAACTGCGGTCGACCGCAGTTGACCAAGATTTAAATAAAGCCCTATAAAATTATAACAAACTTACCAACATTACTTTAACCCGGCCTATGTTTGCCAGTTCTGAATTCATTAGGCTATGTCGGTTACCTTGATTCCTCTGCGGCTGCCGTCATTTCCAAGAATTACCCTCTCCATTAGGTTCAAGCAAAGTCCTTAAACGGGTCGGTAGTGTCACATATCATTACGAACAAAACAAACCAGAACTTTCTTTGCATTATTTTTACTGATAATGACGCGTATCTTTCCAAACGCTGCCCAACAGAAGTGGATGCGTCTAAGGACCTCAGAAAGTAGAACTTTTTAGACTATTTGACAAAGGTAAACATACTGGTCAACAATCATTTGGGCGTTGTTTTAATTTTGCCGACATTATAATTTTGAGCTGCTAGTGCAGTTTTAATAATATAACATCTGCAGAAACTTTTTCAAGTTCTCGTTGTAAAATAGATATGGATTTTAAGCTCAGACTCGAATACTTTAATGTATCAATAATAATTTTTATGGCACCTCTGGAAAGATTCTCACATAGTCCACAAACCAAGTATGGCACATTAACTTCTATGGTCTTCTGATTGTTTTAATACTATTTATGCTACAAAAACTTTTAAGAATCCGGTTTGTTTTGGAAGAATGTAAGTCGTCAACGCCAAGACTATCTTAATGACTCACGAGGCTTATAAAGATGACTCTCCTAATGAATCTGTTCTTCCATCTATTTTGGGTCGCTCTTTTTAAAGAACCTTCGAATATGACGGAGTTGAGAAGTTTCCGAAATGCCTACTAGGCTAGTAGTTCATCCGCTTTCAGAAACTGCTATATCTCCGTCACATCTTTGTTCTTCTGAACTGATTCAGAACCACACTAAGGGGTCATCCATAAAATACGTCACACGAATTTCTTGATTTTTTGCCCCTCCCCCCGTCATTGTCACAGTTACTCACATTTGTGAGACCCCCCCCCTAGTGTGACGTCACAAATTATAGAATGATAAAAGCGGTTTCGAAATCAGCCTTATTTTCATTTTAATAAAATTAACATCAAATCAATTAACAAAACAAAAAAACGATGACTTATATTAAATAAGTATAGTCATTTCATGATTTTCTTATTATATTTTTCAAAATCACCTACTAAATCAATTAGAAAAATAGTACGTTTCGGGAGTAGCCCTATTAATAGATAGAAGAAGATACTATTCCTTTATTTATTTATGAGAGTATACAGACTTTACAGTAAAAGTTAATATTTACAGCACTTTTCATACTAATAATAATAATTTAAAAGTTTGTGTTTAAACAGTTGCTTATTTATTTAATATAGATTTTGTAATGTGACGTCACGAAATTTAAGATCCCTCCCCCCCCTTGTCACACAATGTCACGCTTCGTCAACCCCCTCCCACCCCTAACCGTGTGACGTAATTTATGGATGGCCCCTAATCTCAATGATAACACACGTGCAAAAAACATTGACCCCGTGTCAATGTTTTTTACGGAATAAAAAGCAAGTTTTATCAATTACAAAATAAATAAATTATATTATTATTATAGGTCAAATTGATATGGAAAGGTTCTATTGATTAATAGTAAAATCGTGTTAAACTGATTTAATAAAGAAAACTTACTTTCGTTCGACGAATATCAATCTTATTTAGATATACATAAGATTGATATTCGTGGGCTAAATATATCTACTTAGGCTAAGCTCCGATTTTTGAGAATGCCATCACACGATCGAATAGATAGAAAACTGTTTAAAGGGACGCATGTTGCGTAATTCAACATCAGACACTGATAACAAACAGACTGGAGCCCTGATTAAATCGTGAACTGCACTTGGACACGCCCTGAAAAGTGAGAGAACTGAGGCGAATGCTTCTCCCATCATCCCTTGCTGCGACTGCGGCTAAGAACGCGGCACGAATGCCGCTTCTTACTCCAATCAAAAAATCCCGCGGCACGAGAGCCACATCCCACTATCGCTATATAACGTAAATATTTCTTTTTGTTATAGGTTTGTATGGGAGTTACATACATACATACACTCACGCCTTTTTCCCATGGAGGTAGGCAGAGATTACGTCTTTCCACTTGCTACGGTCTTTACATATCTCTTTCGCTTCATCATCTACTTTCATAACATTCCTCATACATGCTCGACGATTGCGGGTACTTCTAACCTGGCCTTTTTGAGGACACTTTCGATTTGTTCGAAATATGTTCGCCTAGGTCTTCCTCGTCCCGTATCTCCACTCACTCCAGCTTCATAAATCATTTTGGTCAGTCTACTTTCATCCATCCGTTCCACATGCCCAAACCACTCAAGCATCCCTTTCTCTATTCTTGTGACGATGGATCCTCTTTCAAACCACATTCCTTTCTAATCACTTCATTATACAATCTGTCACTCAGTTTTACTCCTGCCATACTCCGCAAGGGAGTTGCACATTCCTTATTAACAATATACTACTAATTTTAATAACTAAGACACATTTGATAAATATAATAATATCTTAAATTTTCCTTTATCGAAACATCCAATTCAATAACGATTACCGACCAATCGACGCGTCACAGAATAGCCACTCACATTTATATACCTAGTTGAAGAAATAACAGTCGATAGCTTTCCTAATTACAAATGCTATAAAGCAAAGGTTTCTCTAACTTATTTGGTCTATCACCCGCGTTAAAAATCAATTACTTTTCAGCGCCCCAATTTTAAAAGTAAGTACAAAAACTGAAGGTGGCTCATGAAAACTTTTGACAACGACCACCATTTTTTCAATATTGTAATAATCCTCGAAATGGTTCTTTATCGCAACTGATTTTCGTTTGTATGATTGGGTGGAATGAATATAAGTAAGTTGAAACTAAAAAGCAAATATTCAAAATCAACGTTTGACTTGTGAAAAGATTGCAATGTTTTGCGGTTTTAAATGAAATTAAAACATCGTTATGACATAGAATAGTCTTGTCTTGTGTTCTAGATTGTATTTATCTTGACATAAAGAACAAATTGGTGTCGGACAATCGCGACGAAGACTGTTTTGATCCGAAAAGTTCCATCCATCCACGGATCCATCGCGAACCAAAAATCAGGTTTGCCCTTGGAACACTCATCCTTGGCAAAGACATACTTTACATAAATAACTTTTTAGCAATTAGTTTCTGATCACTTACTCCGCCTCTAGCGCCCGCAGAGGCGGTTTGATAGTCGTATAAGTTATCGATGATTAATAATCTACCCTCACTAGTAGTAGATTATTTCAATACCATTTTATATTTCTATGTCTACAGCTAACAATTTTTTATTGTGGAAAAGTTGTCGACGATTAATAATCTACCCTCACTAGTAGTAGATTATTTCAATACCATTTTATATTTCTATGACTACAGCTAACAATTTTTTATTGTGGAAAAGTTGTCGATGATTAATAATCTACCCTCACTAGTAGTAGATTATTTCAATACCATTTTATATTTCTACCCGTCTTCTACGAACATTAGAAAAATCATTCGAGGGTAAAAATAAAACTCGCAGAATTATTTAAATGTAGGTAAGTGTATTAGCAACGTTGGTACATGATTACTGATTAATACTGCCGTGGAATACAAATACGATGTTCGAACATACAGCCATAACAATTTATTAGTGTCGATCAATACAATTAGTAAAAAAGAACATTATATCACCAATAAAAACCGTGCACGCTCCTAAGATGCGACTTACAATAACTCTTGCGTCTCTAACACACCTATAAATTCAATAACCGATTAACTTTAGGGACACTACTGATAAATACAAAACGTGAGCATTCGTACAACAGGAGAATCTTACTTAACAATTATAATTTTATTATATCCGTCTAATACGAGACTTTAAATACACGTGGTAAATTTATCGAGACGTTTATCGCATTTCTATAATCCTCGAGCATTTTGACTATCAATCCTAGATAATATCCCCGATAATATGTATACTCATTTCAGAAGTTATTAAACGGCTGTCAAATTATTTAAAAATTATCTTAAATTCTACTATAACTACAATATTTGTTTATGACCCACTTTTAAATTACTCTGTAAAATTAAAATATCTGTACACAATTGAGTATAACTACACGATAACAAAACGAAAATAAAACTAAATAGAAGTCTGTAATTTAACTAGTTTTAACAATTATTGTGTACTTAAATTTGTACACTGTTGTGTATTTAGAGCATTTATATAAACGTATCAAAAATGTAATTCCAGCAAAAGTCTTTTACGAGTAATTCATAAATTCCTTTTTCAAAGAATAGTTATAAAAAAGATCGTGCTGAAACAAAATAAAAGGAAAGAAAAGAAAAATAAAACAGAAACAAAAATAAAAGTCATTCATTTAATTTTCTGTAATAATAATATAATAATTTCTTTAATTATATGTATCTTTAAGAGAGAATAGTGTTCTATTAAGTTCTACACTTTAATGACATAAGCTAATAATCTATTAGATATAATATATTGCCGTAACGACAAACACAAAAGTGCGATATTTAAAATAATTTCACAATAAAGGTTTTAAATAAAATATAAATAATCGAGTATTACTGTTCTAACAACTTTACAGTCTATGGTTAACCATAGAAGAATAAAATATTAAAAATCGCTCAAAAACATTACATAAGATCTCATTTATTTTGTCAGTTAACTTATAAATAATATCCAAGGTTCTCTAGAGATCTTTTACAGACAATATAAAATAAGTAAAGTCTGGTATACAAAAAAGTTACTAATTAATACATTTTTACAAAGCCTACCACAAAATGGATTTGATTAGAATTTATATAGACAAACGTACGATATAGCATTTGATTAAAACAATATAATAATATATCTAATAATAGCTAACTACAATTATCTAGTTATTCTCGCCTAAAAATACGATAAATTAAACATCGCAATAATGAGGGCTACGAAAACTGTCAAATCTTATCAAAATGGATACTTTACATGACGACATTCAATAAAAGTAAAAAAAATCACTTCATAGAAGCGACAAAAAACCTGGCATGCAGACTGTAATGGAAAATAGGTTGTACATTCACATACATCACATTTAAAAAATATATCATACAAAACTTACATATACGCGGCCGCCCAACTGCGGAACCCCATTGGCCAAACATTCCTTTATTGTACCCGTACATCGATCGTCACAAGGAACGACATGAAAAGCGAATAAAGAATAAAAGAGAGCTCTCAATGGAAATAAAATTTTAGCGTTTTGACCATTGGAGTCACGTGGCTAGGGGGCGGGCACTTAAATCAATATAATGCACTGGATGAGGTTACTTTTGTACCAGATTATTCAGTCAAACGGCCCGCGGCGGACGTATCGAAATGCATTATTGTGCATAAACACAGACCACTCGACGACCATAGACTCGAAGAAGCTTTACAGAGTTGAAAGTTGTCTATGCACAAATATTTACTTTAAAAAATCCATTCGAATTATAGAAAATGTGTAAAACATCGCCAACATCATAACAGAAGACACGTAAAAGTTTATAACTTCAAACCTGAACAAGGACGAGGTAGCGTCTTAGAATCCTGCTGACATTTATTCAAAGTGTCTTCAGTGAGTGGCCTGTGCGTATAAAATATATCCAAAAACTTGTCGCGTATCCCTTAAATATTTATCACTACAATCTTACTTTAAACGTTACATTAAAATAAATTATTATATTAAAACCGAAACGGAGGGAAAACAAAATAATAACAGGCTGCCAAACCTCTGGTATCATACAGGCGTTCACGTATAGACACAAATGCGTCTCCGCGCTTTGACTTCGACAAAATGGCGGCGACGCTACGAATCCTTCAATGTGCACATCTCCATAACCTGTACCATTCAATATTATTTAACGCTACTTCGATGCGTTCTCTCATCGCCATATACATTTTAACGTTCTAATGTTTATTATTAAAATATAATATTTACTACACATGAGAATCATTTTATTTCATTAGTACTCTCAAGTTTGTATTTTCTAGGGTATTACCAAAAATGTAAAATTTATTAATTAGTGCTGGAGAGCTTATAACAAAGTGAAGGTACTAATAAATCTATCATCACCACTCGATGATATCTACATATAAATAACAACAGAAATGAATAGATAGTTTATATATTTGCGTAACATAGAACGTCAGCCGTTTGAACTAGCTAGTAACTTTGGATACCAAACGATAATTTGACGATAAAGTTGTTATGAAGTCGCTATTCTGTATCCGATTTGTCTTACTATCGAGATCGATAATACTAAATTGTAATATTGAATAGTAACACATACCCAAGGTATTATTAATACATTGGTATTTTCTATTAATATCTATTATAACTGTGGACAAAAAGTCCACAGAGTAAATATGGTTACAAGTACTGTGAATGCAAATAGTTGCGTTATGTCAGTTGTCATTTTTTGTGACTATTTTCGGAACGAACTAGTTGGACTCCGCGAGAATTTTTTTAATGATGTATTGCTGTCAATTGACATGGCGGTTGCAGCTTCACTTTGAGTGTTAGTTTAGGTAAGGCGAGCTCCTCAGTTTGCTGGCGAAAAAACCTACTAACTTCAACCATTATCACAATGGCAGCCCACCACAAACGGTTGGAGCCGATTGGGATTCGTCGAAGAAAAGAAATTTATGGACATATCAAACACAAAAACCAACGTTTTTACAAAGACCACCTAAGCTTTGTTTGTGAAAGTAATATTACACGTGTTTAGTTTTTCTACTGTCGATAACAATGCAGTAATAGTCACACGGAATCCAACTAACTCAGAAAAATGTTCAAACACAAGTCAGGACATGTCCTGCCGACAACAAGTTGAACTTAGACACCCTCGTGCTAACTCCGATCAAAATCTGGACCAATTAACAACGCAATCAGTTTTTTGATTTGATCAGAAAAAATGTTTTCTTAGTAATATAAATATCGGTTTGTTTGAGACAGTCTCCGATCATGATCGGTGTTTGCTTAAGAGTGTAAATCTACTGACGCCCCGAATATTAAAACTTACACTAAATATAAGACGGATATACTCCTTACTCATACAAGAGGACAATAGACACCTATAATATATTTATAATCATACGAGGGTCGTGGAATGGATACAAAACATTACAAAACTATCATTACAGTATTCTAAGCAAACCCCCAACACGTATGTTAAACCGATAATGATCGATAATTTGACAAGATTCTCTATTCTGTCTACAAGAGTTTAAACCTTCTCTAAACAAATATAAATCGAGTATAAATAGTACAGACGAATAAAATGTAATGAAAAGGATGTACACAGTTTAGTTTAGATAGGTGTACATAACGAATAAATGTTAATGTCATAGCGTAGCTCTGAGACTTGACTTCTGTCATATTATTTGCTCTCTCGCTCTGTCCTTAAACATAGTAATTTGATGGTCAATAAATCATACATCCAACAGCTTCCCAATTTTCCTAGGTCAAGTATTTCGATGGAAATGTGGTGATTATCCGAGAATCAAATTGGACTTTATTTAATGGCTATAAGCATCAGCTTTCGGTGTCAATCTAACATTTTCCTGTTGCAATGTAGTTTGTATCCCGAAAATGCTACAGACGCAATATTCTAGAATATGCTAATAAATGTCGACGAAGAAATTCAGACATCACACTAAGAAGGAACCCCATTCATAACTTTAGATATACATAAATGGCACGTATATGTACATGGGAATTGACTTTATCACTTCACATGACACGGCTACCGAATATATTGGAAACATATTTAGGCCACGCTTTCTGCATGTATACGTGAAGTACGCACGTCGTCAGTTACACGCGGTATAAATGTCCGTACAGTACGAGTTAAAATACTCATAGTCGAATACTGCTTCGTATAATTTCCGACTTTGCGCCCATCAAAATTGGGTTTATAACGCAATCCACATTTCGTTTTGCGTAGGCGTTATGTAAAATTTTAAAACCTTGTGCAAGACTTCTCTAATACAATCTTTAGACTTCGTGGTTGTTTTAAATTCTTTATATAAAAAATGGTGTGTATATATATAAATCGTCAATTAACAACACTATGAGAAAAATACACATAATTCTGAATAATCATGTGGTATGATTTACATATTATATTAGTAACAATAATGCGGCAATTTACATAATTATAAGTTCTTTTTGACATAAGAATATGTATCACCTCTATGTATAAAAAAAAATATATCGACAGTTCGGAATGTAAAAAAAGAAAATAAACTGCCACAATTCTAATCTAGTGTATACAAAAAATAATACTACATTATTAATATGTCTATCACTTCTTACAATAAATATTTCTATACAAAAAAGTTGTAATATTTCTAGCTTTTAAATTAACTTGCCGATAATAAGAAAATCTGCGGATAAACTGTGTACTCAGTAGACGCAAAATAAACTGTATCTTGTCATAAGTCAACGATAAAAAGTGCGCTCGTGAATCAACTAGGTATCCTTACTAAAAATCTAAAACTGATTCGTATAAACTATGTATATAAAAAACAATTAACCATACAATCGTATTGCAATAATCGATTTTATACCACCGATCAGATTGCGATCGTCAAGTGTGTCCAATAATTATTATTGCCTCTATATATTAATAATAATTATTATACCCTCATAAACTATTTCAATTAGCAACAATTGTAATTAAAAACTTGTGCTATGAAAATATGTATAAAAAGATTTAGTGTACAAACATGTTACGATGTAATCGTTCTCAATAATTAATATCGTACAAATTAATCGATACTACAAAGCTGCCATGTCACATTAAATACACGTTCGGAAAGAAGACAAATACGAAAATCTAATTAATCCTCACTTTTTACAGACATAAATAATATACTTAAATACAACAAAACTGATGTAGCAACATCTTTGTAACATTCTCGGGGTCGAGTTTGAACAACCTACTTACAATTGTTTATTGTCGCGCGAGCTTGAGATGAACGTCCTCGCGCAGCGTAGGCAGGTTGTCGAGACCCGCAATACCAGTGTACCGTTTCCCACGAAGTCTAAGCCGGCCGCGCCGCCGCGCGAGCTAGCGACTGCTCGGAGGCAGCGGCATCTGCGCCTGCACGCCCTGCAGGTTCATGGGCCGCCCGTTAGGGTTCCCCATGCCCAGCCCGTCCTGATAGCTGCTAGCATCCATTGTGTCATCGTTCTACAAAGCAATAGATACATATTATTCCCAAACGTTATAGCGGATCTCGAAACTGACAGAGCAGTTACATTGCTGCTTTATTACGATTCAATGTAATATAGGAGTGTGCGATATAAATCGATATTTCAAAAAATATCGATACATGTACGCGATATATCGCTTCAATCCGATAGTATCGAATATAATATCGATATATTTCATCCGATATATCAAATACCACATTCCATTTTCTTTTTATCTAGTTATTCTCTAAGACTTATTTCTTTAAATCTGCAACATTGTTAATTTGAGCATAAAACAAAAATACCCAGATTATAGAAAACTAGCTTTTGCAATAACGAAACGCTGACATGAGATGGCAGCACTGCAAATCTTTTATAATCTGTGGGTAAAATCCTACGGCTACTCACTTGCTTTAAGCGGGTCACTCACATGTGCACAAACTATCGCAAATACGGAATCGACAATAGTGTATGACGGACATTTGTCAATTGTTGTGCAATGTTTACAAACATTTGAGCTTTTCCATCCAGTGTCGGTTTTTTAGCACTTTTGGGTCGTATGGCCTTGAATTTTTTTTTCAATTTATAAATTAAGTTTATTTGTTTCTTCTCGTAAGTATTTTACTCATAATTAACCTGATACCTATTTCATATTACAGACTATTTATTAAATATAAAGTACTTAGGATATTTTTTAAATATCGATATATTTATTCGATATATCGCAGTATCGATCTAAACGCAGCTCGGTCTGTGCCTAAGTTCTATGAACCATATAGTCAAATCGTGATGGCGACCGCCCCTCATAAAAGGGGCGCAAAGCGCTAGAAGAGGTGCGGGAAGCCAAAATGGCGCCGGCCTTATCATGGGGAAGATTTTTTTTTTGTTCCCCTGATTAAAATGCATTAAATTGCATACCCCGGCTGTGGCGAGCCGGCGGTTATTTTGGGCTCTCCTCCCCAGAAGAGGAGGCCTACCCACTAAAAACCTCAGGGATGGCCTTCCTCAGGCATGTAGGGAGCCCTCGGGAACCCCCAGCCTCCGCTCCCCTGCCTACAGGGGAGCCCTCCTCGGGGGAGGCTACACTACCTCCCCCGATCTCCTCCACCAACGACGCCCCCCGGCCACGAAAGGGACGTGGTCCATCCCGGGTCGCCGTATCCGCGGGCGCGACTTTCTCGCTCCCGCCGGCGACCCGCGGCGACGGTGTGCTACCGAGCCCGGCACCGCGCCGCCTCCTTCGAGCGGGATCGGCCATCTCCCGACCCCGCTTCTTAATAAAATGTCAATTTCAAAGCGATCGGGTATTTTTTATACTATAATTGTCTAAACCAGAAATTATTGAAATGACATATATTTTGATCAAATTGTTTATCCACTTATTTACCTTAATACATTAGGCGGAAATGATATAATTCGATTTAAGCTTTATACACACAAGTCACACACCAGGTACACAGAAGCGTGCGGTTAAATTGTTATTGAATACGTGTTGCGATGAGAAAGATTAATATGGACATAGAATTTCAAAAAACTGTATCACCAAAACGAAGTGTATCAGCAAATTGATCGCACAAGCGTCGAAATGAAATGTCACACGATAATATGACTGAGACTTATTTTTTGTATACACCATGTAAAACCATAACTTAAATACAAACTAGTTATTATATAAGCGTTTAAGTACGTACGTGTTTTGATGGTGTCGGATGACAATATATAGACACAATCGTAACGAGAACATATCTCTCGGCTTGCAGTAGTAGTGTCCCACTGCCAGTGCAGACTCTAAAAATTCACGCATTGCCCGCTCACTTCGCTACATGGTGCGGTCCTCGTAGCGCGTGCCGCCGGTGGAGGCCATGGGCCGGCTGCGCGTGCTGTCGGCGTCC
The DNA here is from genome assembly GCA_036419045.1 of Scirpophaga incertulas. Lineage (NCBI taxonomy): Eukaryota > Metazoa > Arthropoda > Insecta > Lepidoptera > Crambidae > Scirpophaga > Scirpophaga incertulas. The sequence continues at coordinate 34,073,489 of CM071629.1, read as the reverse complement.
ACGTGCGGCCGGTGCGCGGCACTCACCTCGCGGTGCCGCCGTATGGTGCGGTCCTCGTAGCGCGTGCCGCCGGTGGAGGCCATGGGCCGGCTGCGCGTGCTGTCGGCGTCCACGTGGGGCCGGTGCGCGGCACTCACCTCGCGGTGCCGCCGTATGGTGCGGTCCTCGTAGCGCGTGCCGCCGGTGGAGGCCATGGGCCGGCTGCGCGTGCTGTCGGCGTCCACGTGCGGCCGGTGCGCGGCACTCACCTCGCGGTGCCGCCGTATGGTGCGGTCCTCGTAGCGCGTGCCGCCGGTGGAGGCCATGGGCCGGCTGCGCGTGCTGTCGGCGTGCACGTGCGGCCGGTGCGCGGCACTCACCTCGCGGTGCCGCCGTATGGTGCGGTCCTCGTAGCGCGTGCCGCCGGTGGAGGCCATGGGCCGGCTGCGCGTGCTGTCGGCGTGCACGTGCGGCCGGTGCGCGGCACTCACCTCGCGTGCCGCCGTATGGTGCGGTCCTCGTAGCGCGTGCCGCCGGTGGAGGCCATGGGCCGGCTGCGCGTGCTGTCGGCGTGCACGTGCGGCCGGTGCGCGGCACTCACCTCGCGGTGCCGCCGTATGGTGCGGTCCTCGTAGCGCGTGCCGCCGGTGGAGGCCATGGGCCGGCTGCGCGTGCTGTCGGCGTGCACGTGCGGCCGGTGCGCGGCACTCACCTCGCGGTGCCGCCGTATGGTGCGGTCCTCGTAGCGCGTGCCGCCGGTGGAGGCCATGGGCCGGCTGCGCGTGCTGTCGGCGTGCACGTGCGGCCGGTGCGCGGCACTCACCTCGCGGTGCCGCCGTATGGTGCGGTCCTCGTAGCGCGTGCCGCCGGTGGAGGCCATGGGCGGCTGCGCGTGCTGTCGGCGTGCACGTGCGGCCGGTGCGCGGCACTCACCTCGCGGTGCCGCCGTATGGTGCGGTCCTCGTAGCGCGTGCCGCCGGTGGAGGCCATGGGCCGGCTGCGCGTGCTGTCGGCGTGCACGTGCGGCCGGTGCGCGCACTCACCTCGCGGTGCCGCCGTATGGTGCGGTCCTCGTAGCGCGTGCCGCGGTGGAGGCCATGGGCGGCTGCGCGTGCTGTCGGCGTGCACGTGCGGCCGGTGCGCGGCACTCACCTCGCGGTGCGCCGTATGGTGCGGTCCTCGTAGCGCGTGCCGCCGGTGGAGGCCATGGGCCGGCTGCGCGTGCTGTCGGCGTGCACGTGCGGCCGGTGCGCGGCACTCACCTCGCGGTGCCGCCGTATGGTGCGGTCCTCGTAGCGCGTGCCGCCGGTGGAGGCCATGGGCCGGCTGCGCGTGCTGTCGGCGTGCACGTGCGGCCGGTGCGCGGCACTCACCTCGCGGTGCCGCCGTATGGTGCGGTCCTCGTAGCGCGTGCCGCCGGTGGAGGCCATGGGCCGGCTGAGCGTGCTGTTGGCGTTGCTGGGCGAGTGCGGCGCGCCGCCGCCCGACATCGGCGTGCCCTGACCTATATCCACACCCGCGCACGTGTTTACATGTACAACAGACGTGAACCCGACCACCACCCTATCACTTGTGTCGTATATATATATAACAGCCATTATGATACATATGCACGGCTGTTCTTTGATTGTTTTAATCCCGTTGCAAGATTGTCGTTTATATGAAACGCTATTGATTTTATTAATAATTATAATAGAATCATTTGTTTGGTTAAAAAGTCAGTCGGGAGTAGGACTAGGCTGATATTTTGTCCTAGCCCTTCTATAGTGAAAGAATAAATTGGTATTCTTACTCACATTACGTCACACTAGATTTAAGTCATTCCAGATATTGGAGGCAGCGAATGTAAAACAACCCATTGCACAAAGTAACAATCTCTTAAGATAGTAAATGATTAAGATAGGAATGTACGAACTTAAACTGTATCGATAATTTGAAGCATGAAACTGTACAATTTTGAACTTTACAGTGGGACCATAAACATTGTCTTTTGAAACGTGTGGCAGAGGTAATAATAAAGCATAGATTGAAATCATGGAAAATTGCAAATTGTTATTTATTTACCGTTTCAAAGTTACAATGTACCGACCTATCCTGCAACGGGATTTATTAACTTAAAATAGCGGTGTATTTGATGATTTCAAATTAGGTGGCGGGACCACAGATCATAGTCATATTAAGGCACACCAGAATCAAATGCACATGGTTGTATTCGTCAATAAAGACCCACTTGTTCAATATATTCACTCCAAATTATTAATTAGTTATTATGTAAAAATTTTACATATCAAGCCTGTGAAATTAGTTATGGTGCAAACTGAAAACTTTTAGATTTAGTATGATTTCAGATATAGAGTAATGGATGCTATTATCTAGGAATAACCAATATTGTAATGAATAAAATTATCATATGATTGTTCGACAGAATACTTTCGTCATTGCATACTTTCAATAATAAACATATCTATTTTACATCTGTTATAGCACCAATTACTACGTGGTCTCAAATTTAGTATTATTAAAGACACACACCAAATAAAACAGGACTGATAAAAAAAAGTGACGCAAAACTAATAAATAATTCTGACCAATTGCAGCTGGCGTAATTTAGCAATCTGTTTCTGATATTGTTCTCTAAATTTTTGGAGTCAGCTGAAGATTGATGTAATTCAGAACGTTTTAAGGTGTAATTGAAAATTTGAGACACATTCAGAATGTAAATGTAAGCATACATTTATAAACATGGAATGATATAACCAAGAAAATAAAACCTTATTCCCTTTAAAATTAGGCACGTTTTACGATATACTTTGAAAAAATCTTCGTCAGTCCTTTTTTAGTTGGTCTAAGATAGGATTCAGTCATGATTTGCACACGAGCGTGATTATGCAGTAAGTAACGAGGATACACATTTATACAACGCAACGAAAGAACTTTACACATAAATTCAAGATTCGAGTAAGCCATCCGGACAACAAATCAAGTTATACATATAATTGGCTCGCTATATAATCTTGAATGATTTCAACAAATTAATACAATTTCGATTAGGAAAAGAAAGTTATTTTGTGATAGCCGGATGTGCTGGCGTCTGTACACAGACAATATAATGTTTATATTAATACAAAAAGTTTAATTCAAAAGCATTTGCAAAATAATATTCACAATCAATTAATATTAACTTAGCAAATAAATCTGTATTTCGGAATATAACGACTTGTAATCATAAATAACTTGAAAATTATTAATATTTATATTTTATCCATTGGCTAACTTCTATACACTATATTGGAAATTGCGTTTATAGCATATGAGTCGTGTAGAAACAAAACCGGCCATCTCACTTGACGGACGGAAAAAGCGGTCTTTGAAACTAAACGTCGATTTATTATTCCATATTACATTAATATCAGTTTCATTCGAAATATCAATTTTAATGTATTAATATCTTAAAAGTCTGAGAAGGTTAAATGGCCGCTTTTCATTCTATGCGATTCATATATAAAGATATAGTTAATTTAATTTCTCGTAAAGAAATCTTCAAAGATAAGCACATACCGCTGCTGTTAGAAGAGCCCCTCGGCTGAGCGGCTCTGGCTGGCGTCAAAAAGTCGGCCTCGCGCCATCCGTGCTTACGATAAACTTCGCGCAGTTCCGCGTGCGACCACATAGTCATCAGCACTTGACCTAAACAATTCGAAATTATGAGTATACATACATTTGTAACCGTCCCTTTACTACTAAGGAGATTAACTGCAATAATTCTTTTCTTATAAGGTGCAATCAAACTGCAATTAAGGACAAGTTTAATCGTGTGTGCACGCTTTTAGAGCTTTTCAAAACAATCCTACATATATAAGTAATTACAAAAGTTATCAAATTTCCAACACAAGTAATTCGTCTGTTACAGTGGTATTGTTGAGGCGGCCGCTCTGTGCGGTGTCATGTCGTAAATTTAACGACGGAGGGAGATGTTTTTTTTAATATAAGTATATTATTATAAAAAAGTTCCGGTTCAGCAGAAAAAAACGTACCGGTTCCTTGTTTCGTCAATAAATAAAAAACAAAAAATCTGCAGTTCTTTTTTCAATACGTTAGCCAATTTTCGTTATCAGAAATCATCTTAATTCCGGAACGCGTTCCTGCCCAAAAAGGAAGTACCGGAACGACGTTTAGGAGCGTTCCGGTTCGACAGCACCACTGGTCTGTGATGATTCAGTGATTTCTGTAGATATGTGTAAACGTCGTAAAATATTGGGTATGTAATTATCAGTCACAATAAGCGAGACCACTAAAGACTTCACAATCTCTGAATTCTATTTAGAAGGGTATCCCCAGTATCTGTCAAAATGTCATGATAAACTATAATAAGAATAAGAATGTCAATCGTGCTTCTGAGATTGTAGACTTTATGCAAAATCGACACGTCTGGCCTTCTATTACCATAGTGTATCCCATTCGGAACAGCTATGAGCGCTCAGATTTCTTTGACCGCTGTAAGCTTCACGTCATACTCCGTTACTGGTGCTATTTTCACACTTAATTAATCGATAATAGAGATATATATAGAGAGAGATAATCCTTACAGAAACGACTCAGTGAGTCATTTCTTCCAAGTGATTCATTGATTCAAATCTGTAACAGCGCTTCAAATGAATCATTCACTCAATTGCATCTCGGTTTCAATCGGGACGCGGCGCTCGCACGATTGAGATAAGTAAATCGCAGAGTCGGAGCGCTTCGGATCACGTCGCTCAATTGAATCTTGGTTTCATTCGATACGCGACGCTTACACGAATGACTCAGAGTCACCGATACAAATGAATCAATATCAATATTTTTATCAGTGACTGATGTCTCGAGCCATTAGACGGCGCGCTCAAGTTGCGTCGACACCCTTTGTCTCGACCCTTACGACTCTGTGAGCGTACTCTTAAAAACGATATTCGATATATCGTGGACTTCGTCGTGTCGTATCTTACTCTTAGTTACTATCGTTTAAAACATTTCAACGGACGATCGAACGAACGATATTAATTTTGACATAAGATAGCCTCAAATGACAACGATGAATTGATTTTGACAGATGAACATTCGAAAAATAAACGTCAAATTTACGATAATTACAACGACACCTCAAACCGTATCGTATTACTTTTCGCAAATTTGACGTAAATTTTACGAATGTTCGTCTGTCAAATTCAATTCATCGTTGTCATTTGAGGCTTTCTAATGTCAAAATTGATATCGTTCGTTCGATCGTTCAGTAGAATGCTTTAAACGATAGTAACTAACAGTAGGATACGTCATGATGAAGTCCACGATATATCGAATATCGTTTTTAAGAGTACGCCCCCTGGAACGTCGCCGGTGTCGTTAGTCGGCTAGGTGTCGAACCTTCTGTTCGTGCGCCTTCCACAAACACACTCATTGCAAAGCTAAATATAGCCATCTGAGGATTCAGCATAGGTCCGTCCAAGAAAAAAAAATCAATGACTTATGAATATGAAGCACATTACTGATTCGAATCTTTGTTCTGATCCGGATACAAATGATCAATGATCATTAATCGATAATATAGGTAGTGTGATTCAAACACCATATGAACACAATTCGCAGCTGTTCCTGATCCTTTATCTTGCCTGTCTTTCCTATCCTGATAATTTTATAATAATACTGTTACGAGCTGGGGTTAGTAAATCAAATGGCGGTCTACCAAAACACTGAACTTTTATTAATTAGCACACTAACAGTCACTAATCACTTCACTGAAAGCACTGAAAGTCACTTCTTAGTTCCTCAATATCACTTCTTCGATGTTTTCGCACTGTATCGCAAAACAATACTCTCTCCCGATCGCAACTGTCTTCTCAACCCCCTGTTGTGAGGGTCGGGGTAACCGTTCAGGACGTTGTCCTCCTCGGTGGCTTCAATCGCCACCCGTGACGACGGGTGGGTCGTTGGGGTAGGTGATTCTCACCTGTGGGTATCTTGAATACGCATTTGTGATTTTTATGTGGGTATCTTCCTCCTGGTTTTTATTTGTGTCGGTATTCTTGAAAAAATTTTTCTGCAAGTCACGATGATATGCGATGTTTTTGCAAGTCATCGTGACTGGTATTCCTTGTTTATTCCCTGGTCACTCTATGATGTCCCTAGGGAGCCCTCGTCTTCTGCCTTCTGGTGGTCTTTCGTGGTGCGGCGCGATGTTCCGGATGAGTGGGAAGTCGGATCTCCCTGCTCGTGCGAACATCCGTCTGGCCAGTTCACGGATGTGGTCTTCGATTTTCGTGCACTTCAGGTCTCTTCGTATAACATCGTTGCGGACGTATCGTGGGGCCCGTATGATCGTCCGCAGCGCGACGCTTTGCTGGGCTTCGAGTCTCACCTTGAGGGATTTAGCCCTCAGGAGCGAGTACCATGATGGAGCTGCATAGGTGATCCGACTTCTTATGTACATCCTATATAGATGTAGCTTGGACCTCAGAGGCAGGTGTGATTGAAAAATCGGGCGTAGGGCCATCCTTGCCGTCTTGGCTTTGTCTATGGTGGCGCTTACGTGGTGTCCCATGGTCATATGTCTGTCTATAGTCACCCCCAGGTAGGTGACTGTTGAGCTCCAGGGTATATTGATACCCCTGAGTGCTAGAGTGGGTGGCATGTTCCTCACCCTACTCAGCACTATGGCCTGGGTCTTCACCACGTTGACGGTCAACCGCCATTTGTCAAGCCATGATGGCAGGGTGTCCAGCTGTCTTTGCATCCTCTCCGCTGCTATATTAGCCCTGATGGAGGATGTGAGGTAGGCTGCATCATCTGCGTAAAGTGCCAGCAGTGAACCTTCGTTCACTGGGATGTCATTCGTATATAACAGGTAGAGGATTGGTGCCAGACAGCTGCCCTGCGGGACCCCAGCTCGGATCGGGCGGGCGGTTGATACCGTATCCTCGATTGCCACGCGGAAGCTCCTGTTTGTGAGGTAAGATGCCACGATCCTTACTGCTCGCTTTGGAGTAGTAGTAGTGGACATCTTGTATATGAGGCCCTCGTGCCAGACCTTATCGAACGCTTTCTCCATGTCGAGCATGACAGCTATCGGGTGTTCTTTTTTGTTGTTTGCGGTTGCCGCGTGATGGAGTACTCTAGTGAGCTGGTGTGTCGTTGAGTGCTCAGCGCGGAACCCAAACTGCTCAGGCCTCAGGTTAAAGTGTGGTAGCAGCTTTGTAAGGAGAAGCTTTTCAAACACTTTCGATAAGGTACTCAGTAGTGTTATCGGACGGTAGCTAGCAGGGGATGTGGTGTTCTTCCCTGCTTTCGGGAGAGCTATGACCCGCCCTTCCTTCCAGGTGTTAGGGAAGTGACAGGTGCGGTGAGGTGCGGGCCACCCCGTTAAATAGCCTCGTGACTGTTGCTACCGCCCGTGGAGGCAGATGTCTGAGGGCCTCATTTGGGATGCCGTCTGGCCCTGGGGCCTTCCTAGGTGGACACCTTTTCAGCATCGTCGCTACTTGCCCAGGGGAGAAGAAGATAGGCTCCTCTGGGTTTTCGCCGGCTGGATTCTGTAGGTAGTCCTGTAGGTGTGCAAGTACATCATGAGTGTGGCTTGTATCGACATCCTCGTTAGGGCGGAAGACCCCCTCAAGGTGGTCAGCGAGGATCTTCGCCCGGTCTTCCGCTTTATACATGAATATGCCATTGGGGGCCTTCAAGGGTCTTACGGGCGCAGTTCTCCGAGTGAGCGTTCGGCAGAGACGATAAAGGTTGTTGTGGTCATCCTCTGCTTGGTTGATGGTGTTCAACCATGCGTCACTGCGGAGGTCCTGGATCTCCCTTTTAATCTTGGATACCAGGGTGTTCAGTTGGTATAGAAGTACAGGGCATCTGGAGTACTGCCATCTGCGGCGTATTCTTCGTTTTTCCTCTATGAGCCTCTGTATTCTAGGTGGCAGGTTCGTCCGTGGTCTTGAGGAGGCGGGGAGTTGTGACGCTTGTAAGGCATCGGCTATCTGGCCTTGTAGCCTTATCGCAAGGTCTTCAACGTCATCGCTGTTGTTGACTGGTTTTGATATGCATTCTTGTGTTAGAATGTGTCGATATCTTTCCCAGTCCACACGCCGCCTTCTTATCGGTAATTCAACTCTTATCGGAGGATGGTAGGTCACAAGTATAGGTTGGTGATCCGAGGTAGTATGGTCATCCAGTACTTCTTGTGAAATCATATTGTAATCGATGTTCGAAGTCACTACCAGGTCGATTATGTCTGGTAAGTGTGAAGCTGCATGTGGGTAGTGAGTGGGTACTTCCGGGGCCGTCACCGCGTACCCCTGGGCCTCGGAGTCAGCCATAAGGAGCCGTCCACTTCTACAGGTTTTCGAGGAATTCCAATTTGTATTTTTTGCGTTAAAATCGCCGGCTATGATGGTAGCAGCCGGCGAGTTTATTAACGTATGGATATCTCTCACGTCAATGGTGTTACTGGGCGGTTTATAAAATGCGTAGATACGCGTTTTACCGACGATAGTACTTATCTCGACTCCGAGGCTGTACGACGATAAGAGTTGAACTGATGGTAGCTGTTGATGAACGATGTTGTTCTTAACAAGGACAGCCAATCCCCTGTAGGCATGTCCTTGTGGCGATCGTTCGTCCTGCCGATACACCTGGTATCCTGCGAATTTCATCACCGTCATTGGTTTCAGATGTGTTTCGCTTATCAGGGCTATATCAGCCCTGTGCTCTGCGATTATTTGTTTAAAGAGAACCTTCTTGGTGTCGTTAAGGCCCCCGGCATTCCAATGAATTATTTTAAGTAATGGTCGCCTATCCATAGTACTGGATGATGTCGTTTAGTCCGGAGACTATCGCAGGAACGGGGTTTTGTCCTGCTACGACGGCCGCTAGCACATTGCCAAATACCTGTAATAGAATTTGCAGGCATTGTGCGATGTTCTGCTGAGTGTTCGTTTGCTCATGTACCGACGCGCGCGGCTTCGCCTTCGTCCCAGGGGGGGCGGCGACCACCTGCGGTGCGGTAGTAGCTGTAGTTTTTATGTTTTTCTCGGTACGGTCACGAGGCGCTGGTACCGGTTTTGGTTTTGGTCTTCCGGGCTTGGTTCCTTCGGGTTGGTCGTTTGAGGTCGACGGGGTGGGTTGACTCGAAGGAGCATCAATAATTATGGTTTCAGCAGTGGCGGCAGCTGGTTGAGGGCGGGGCTTCCTCTTCTTGCTGCGGCGGCTCGGTTTTCTTTGGCCGTCGTTTGCAGCGGCCATGAGTGAGGCCTGTGCCGTCGGTTCATCCTCCCCTACAAGGTTAATAGTAGGGGGGGGGGGGGGCAGTTTGTTGTGTTGTGGCCGTTGTTCTGGCCACAGTGCCAGCTCTCCTGTTGCGCAGCTCTTTTTTGTATACTGGGCAAGCAGCACTGTTTGCAGTGTGCTCGCCCAGACAGTTAGCGCATGTAGGTGGGTCTTCTCGGGGGCGTGGGCAGTCGCGCGCAGCGTGCGGTCCCCCACAGCGCACGCAGGCCTGCTCTCGGTGGCAATTGGTTGATGAATGCCTAAAAGATTGGCACCGGTGACATTGCGCCGGGCCTTTCTTTCCACGCCATGCCTCTATTTTGACAGTGTCAATGTCACAGAGGGATGTGATATTATAAATTTTAGCAGCTATGTCAGTAGTGCGGCGTATGTGAGCGAAATAGACACAGCCCGGGCGACCCTGTCTAGCATTTATCTGCTTTACATGTTCGCAGGTTATGTCATATTCTTCTAATAGGCTTTCTGATATTACCTCGGGTCTTGTGCCAGATGGTAGACCACGTATGGCAATCTTTAAGTTGCGTTCCGGAGGCAGTGAATAACAGAACCAGGATATATTCTGTACCTTCCCTAGTTCCGTCAGGTAGCGTTGAATTGTGCGGTATTCCTGCTCTGACCTGGGCAAGAATCGAATGCCTTGCCTGAAGGGGCGGACTACTGGGGCTTGGCCGATCTTGGCTTTCAGCTCCCGGATGTGTAAGTGCCAGTCAGGTAAACTCTCCACAATAAGTGGAGGGTAGTTCTGGCTTTTCTGTTTAGCAGCCGTTTGTTGTTGTTGGGGGGTAGGTGTGGGCGAATTCCTACTTGGCTGCTGGTGCTTCGGCGGCGTCGGGCTGTTCGCCAACCTTTTTTTGGTGTTAGGATTTACCACGGCATCGTCGTCCTCGTCGTCGCTGCGTTGAGGGCGCTTTTGTGGTTTAGCCGGGAACGGGGGGGTTGCCTGGCGTAACCCTTTAGGCGAATACGTGCGCGTGGTGCCCGGCGATTCGGGCATCGGCGCTGTCGGCTGTCCTCTTGTGATGGTCGTCAGTTTCCTCCTGCGTGGGTCTCTGGTGACCAGCTCCGATGGCTTGGCAACCGATCCGCGTAGGTGGTGGTTATGTTGGTTGGAGGTAGTTGCAAAACACTTGCCTCCGCCAGGTGGGTAGCTCCGGTTCTTGGTGTAGCAGCTAGCGGGTTCTGCATTGGGGAATGCTCCCGCGATGTGGCCGGCGATGAATTGGGGGTTCCTGCACGAGAGGATACTCGCGTCGGCGTCGGCGTAAGAAATAGCTTCGCCTGGGACCCCGTGCGGCGAAACTCCAGCGATGCGGGAGGGGTGAAGATTGCTTCTTCACCGCCCTCCTGGGTTGGTGTTTGGGGCGTAGGTGAACCCATAGCCATCTCGCGGGTGCGAGGGGGCTTGGGCTGCGGTGGTCTTGACATCTTGCAGCAAACTTGGTGGTAGCAGTGGGGGGTGACCGACTTCTCGACGCCCAGGCACTCCCGACTGGCCTTCGCCACCCGGGAGTATCCCAAGACGGATGGTCGGTCAGGGAGAGTACTGTGTGCGCAGTTGTTTTAGGAAGCATAAGACAACTCGTGCGAGTACACAGTAGGCATTCCCACTCTCTCCCGGCGGCCGGACACAGCCTTATATAGTCCCCTAAGGCACTTGCCACTCTTGCCAGAACATTCGCGGACACACTCGAATGTGTAGTCCAATACATAAGCGCGTAGGAATGACGTCGCGCGTTCGAGACATTTCGAGTATAACTGTCTCTTCCTTGTGCTATCCTTGTCACACAATACTCGAATATTCCCGTACTATCTTTCTCGAATATTCTGAGTTTGTCTATCTCTTTCTAATGATGTTTTCTCATTCTAATACTTCTCGAATGTTCCAACTATATCTGTCTCTTTCTACTATTGCTATCTCTTTCACTCCTATTGAAATTTAAGTCCTTTCACTGAAGTAGGCTTAATGGCTCATAAGGGGTCCTGAAAACGCCTGAAAACGGGTTTTCAAGTTATTGCGGCGTTGGATAGAGGGTAGCCTGAAACGTACTGAAACCATGTTTCAGGCGCCTGAAAACTACTGTAACTTGGGTGTAATTTAGATTTTTTAGTATGTGAAAGAGCTACTTCTGAAACGGCCTGAAACGACGTTTCAGCCTGCTGAAAACGTTTCTAAGTCACAGAAAATCACTTTTGAAGTTTTACTAAGCCACCGGCGTAACAATACCGTTTCCCAACCTTAACTGTTACACAAAAATACAAACTAAAATTTTAATACCGTTATTGGCTAATGCACAAACCGTGCAAGCTAGAAGAAAGAAAAAAAATCGCAGGTGATGGGATCGATAGATAAGGTACCTGCAAACTTGAGCACCCTGGGCGTGTGGCGGTGCCTCATCTTGGTGAGCGCCAGCAGCCGCTCCACGCCGCCCGCCTCGAGCAGGGAGCGGGAGAACTCCCCGCTCTTCTTGATCACCTCGTTGAGGGTGGCCAGCACCGCGGCGATCGTGTCGTCCGACGTGCCCTGCGTGGACGTTTCAGACTATCTCACTCATTATGGCGCGGTTCCAACGGATTCAATGCAGTTGCAATATATATCTATTGTATTCGTGTTAGTTACATTTTATATATGTACTACTATGTTATTTCAGAAGTCAAGTTACATGTTGAATTTTCAATACAAAACCGAAACGCCATGTCATGTTTGGAACTGGAGACCTATTTTTGAATTACGTATGTGACTTTGAAATCACCGCTGACTAAATAATCTGCGATGACTTTGAGGTCACGGATTCCTAAACATCCAATTTTTGAAAGTTTATCGCAGAGCTACCAACATAGATAAAGTACACACATATATAAGAGTTCGGTTCCACGCAGAATGTAGCCGCTGCCGGTTATTGCGGGCTTAACGATTATGGTGTATGGCTTGATAAAGAGAAAATAAAAAACAAGATTTCAAACTGATTTATTTCCTTATTTAATTTTAAATCCAACTGAAGAAAAAAGAAAACTAAAGTAATGTAAGTAATTTCGGTTCTATTCTGTACCTACATTTAAGTAGCTATTTTATAGTAAAAACTTACAGTTTACTGCTATATTCTACATGCTTACAGTAAAACGTAAAAGTTACTTAACTAACCAATTTCATATTTTATTAACTAAGGATTGCAATCCGGGAAAACGGATCCAGTAATCCGGCGGATCCGGCATCATTTAATGGTTACCGGATCCGGTATCAATATACCGGATCCGAAGACCGGATTCGGTGCTAGCAGTTAGTAACATGATGGTATCTGTCATGATCATAAATACCTATAAGACTTGTTTGTTAGCATTCTCAAATACTTTAAAAATGATTTTGATCTCATTTCAGTTAATTACGTAAGGTTAATTGTATCTATTAGATATTATAGTTACTTGATAATGAATATTGTTACTTATAAATTGATCTATCTGTGAAAGTGAAATCTAGAAAGACTGAGCTACTCGTTACGTCGTAAAATTATTACTACCTACACTACTAAATTTTAATTGTTTTCTTGTTGTATATTTGTCTTAACATTGCTTAGGAAATAAATTCGATTTTATATATTTGTGATTTATTTTTTATAAACTACCTACATAAGTGTAGTGACACTTGATTAACTCACTTATTTTGTACTAAAAAGTGAAAATCATCTTGATATAATCAATCCGGCCGGACTGAACTGACTGACGCCGGATTACAATCACTAGTTATAACATGCTCGGATCAATTACGCCCTCGCCTTCTGCTCGGGCTGAAATTCCGCCTCGCATGTTATAACCATCATAACGCACTAATATCGTAATGTGCTATTAATAAAGCAAAATGCTGGCAACCCGCCCACCTGATCGTGCTGGTGCACCCCGCTGGGCAGCTTCTGCACAAGGTCCCGCATCGCGTACTTGCCGATGAGCTCCTTGTTGCGCTGGTCGATGGCCAGATTGCGTAGAGCCGTCGCCACCGCGCACACTACACGGTCCACTTCCATGCGTAGTAGTTCTACCAGGATCGGCAATCCTACAGTCAATTGAATCTATTGTATTTACGTATCGTAAGAAGGCTCCATAAGTAATTAATTAAAACGTTTTCTCATAATTTGATTGTACTCGATACAATTGCAACACCTCAAGAATTTTTTGTGTTATTTTACGTGATATATTGACAAACAAGCAGTCTATCCAGTGGTGTCTACAGTCGCCTATAGTACATGTGATTCTAGTGAGTATTTCTGTAAATCTGTATCCCCTACACAACCGCGGTACCAACTTGTGACATTAGTTGAAATGTTATAGTACCCAGTAATTTCACCCTTTGTACCACAACACAGCAATGCAAACACTGCTATTTTACAGAAGAAATACCAAAAACAGGAATTTCTTATTTACTCTCGAGTTTTTTTATCAAATCAGAATGTTGAAATAGGCATATCATTAGTTTTTTTTTTATGATTACCATTACACAATCTGTGCAAAGAATTATGTTTAAATAAAATATCCTTAAGTGAAAACGGGTACACCATACAGCTTACAGGATGGCTGATATTAAAATCTTTTATATAACCTGTGCCGTTAAAGAAACGAATCGAAATAGCAGCAAAACATGGCATTTATTTCTAAAGAATCAAATTAGTGTCAAAATGGAAAACGTGAAAACTTGTTACACTCGCACCAATCAATCATAGATAATCAAACATAGATATCAATTTTTACTGCTATTCATCATACATTCTCGTTCATCGTCTCATACAAATTGCAGTTAACTATCAAAACATGTTTAGTCACCATTTCAATGTTTCTTTAATGATACAGGTTGTAGAACCCCATGATATGGAGAATCTGTGAAGATTACGTAATCCAACAGATGCGCAGAACAGGATTGATGAAGAATCTCGATACTTCAATCATCTATAATCGTCATGTTTCTGAAGCATGAGGCTTTGGTATTTTCGAGTTGTGTTAAAAGTAGTTTTGATTTATTTATTACTAGCGACCCACCCCGGCTTTGCACGGGTGCAATGCTTATGTAGATATACATAATAATATATATAAATGTCCTTATACAACACATTCACAGCGTTCATAAGTACACCACTGCATTTAAAATTTGTAATATCTTCGGAAATATTCACTTAAATTACTGCTGTTAAAAGCATATTGATCTATAATAAATGCACAATTTATTTAAGGTACTTAATTGGATAAGGATTACTGGTGTATTGTTTAAAATCGCTTCGTAAATAACCATTTTTTAGTAAAGGATAAAAAATTATGGTGGTTTATCCCTAAAAGATAGACATATACCATCGCGGACTATTTTGTTGAACTTTTTAACGTGGACAATACTGTAGTACATTATTTTGGTCTATCTCGTAGGGTTCAGCCAGCGTTTTTGCATCACAATAGAAACCTCTAAATGTATCAGTGTTTCTCTACTATATTATACATATAAACCTTCCTTAAGAATCACTCTATCTATTAAAAAACCGCATCAAAATCCGTTGCGCAGTTTTAAAGATCTAAGCATACATAGGGACATGCAGACGGCGGATAGCGACTTTGTTTTATACTATGTAGTGATTTGTGTTTTTGGATTAATTGGATATTAAACCTTATCCACGTATATATAGCCACATACCCTTTTCCTTGCGGACTGCGGCGCGAATATCTATCGACGGTTGCCAATAGCACGCGGCGAGATTTTGCAACGCGCCAGCGGCCGCTTCCAACGTCTCTGGGTTGGAGCAAGTCTGTAGCAGAGCCATGTATAACGGCACCACCTGTGGATGAATACGAACCCATCATGATCAAAGGAGACGTTCCTTTTTTGTATGGAGGCTGGGCCTCTCTCAGCCTACAGTAATAAAATAATATTTTATGGCAAGAACAAAAAATAAGGAGCCTTTACCCGTACGAAGATATTTTTTTTAAAACCTGCAAACCATTGTAAAAAAAAAAGCAAAGAAAAGGTTTGAAGTTAAGATCAATGAAACAGCAAGCCAATGCTTTTTTTTATATTGGCAACTTCGATTTTGACTGTCACAATGAGTGACATGACCGATGTCAAAAGCTTCATCGCCAAGCACTACCAAAATAGAAGGATTTCACTGTCACACTGACAATAACATTACGATGATAGGAGGTAACTTTTATTATTTAATAAAAATGCGAAGGAACTACCCAATACAGCCAGCATCTACAGTTTCATTTTCAGGAATAAAGCTGCAGTAAGAGCATATATTTACTATCAGAATTTATTAATAGTTTCGGAAAAATAATATAAATAGCTTGACGCCTTCATTAAAACCTATAAAAGTATAAATATAAAAAAGCTTTATGAAAGAAACCAATATTCGAGACTCTAAATATTATTTTTATATTTTTTTTCTTTTGGAAACTTTGTCTTAGAGGGGAGATCTATCAGAAAAACGTCACACAGTAAGTGTAGAAAAATAATAAAAATGGGGCCCAAAAAAAACGTCTCCTTTAACAAAAATATTAGATCTAATGAACTCAGGAATGGAATATGAATCAGCCATGTTTAGGTGCCTCTGTGATAAAAAGGACTTGGTAAATTGTATTGATTACACATTTTTGTAATAATTATACTATGTGACTGATGAGCAAATCAAATAAAACATGCTTAACTGTGTTCTGGACAGATTTATTTTTTTTTTTTTATATCAAGATATCGACAACCTTCGATAAACAGAAGCAGAATTGACGTGTGAAATGCAGCAGATGAACTGGCCAGAAAAGGTTCAACCACATCTATGTGTGGACCGGGGCTTATGCAGCCCATTCCACAGGCTCACATCAAGAACTGGCTGCAAACAAAAACCAAAGAACAACATCTCAAAGAATGGAAAACCAATGAGAGATGCAAACAGACGCAGTCCTGGTAGTGAACAAAAAACTTGCCCGTTCTCTCATAACATTTAAACAGGATCAAAATCCGGAAAGTCATAGATGCTTTAACTGGACATTGTCCCCTGAACAAACACCTGTTCACAATGAGTGTGACAGACAGCCCTCTATACAGAAGATGCATTGAGGCAGAGGAAAAATCACAACATGTTCTTATGGAGTGCAGAAGCACAATCAACAGACAAAACTTCTCCTCTCCCCAGTATCCCTAGCAGGAGCATACAGAAGCCCCGAGAGGCTTCTGGCATTCTGGAAAGATCTGCGATGGTTGGATTAGGAGAGAAGTCAACCAGCACAGGACGTACAATGGACCAACTGTGAGGCTAAGTACGGATAAAAGCCCAGCCAAACTAACTAAGAACATTGTATTCTAATTTAACGACTCTGATCCCCCTGGGGCTTTGAGTCCGTGCTTGCTGCTTTGGAAAATGTGGAGCAACCCGACATTGTGCTGCCTTGAATGACCACAAACTTCTTCATTTTAAAAAAGTGTACTAACCTCAGGAGACCAGAGCATCTCGGTTCCCTTGGGTACGCTGTATCCTAACTGAGTGCCGACAGCATCACCCAAAGGCTGTGGGTCCGGTTCACTCTTGCCGAGTGGACTCGTTGAGTTGGAAGATGTTGAACCCTCTTTTTTCTTTTTACTACCACCGAAACAGCCGAGGTTTTCTCCTAGAGTGAGACATGGGAAAAAATATAAACAGTCATATCTTATTTGAAATAAAATTTTTAATACATCTTTTTACTCCAGGATAGATGCACTACTTTGCTGCAAATATTTAACAAATAGCACTTAGCATTCCGTTCTTTATACCCAATGTTTTTCATATAAATTAGAAATAAACCGTTTCATAATTAGTAATATTCTTTTTAATTTTAATTTACTACTTAAGTTCAATATAATAATAATATATGAAATTACACTTGTAAAATAGTCTAGTACTTTACCTTTGGAAGCGCTAGCCTGTATCCTTGCTTGCCCCGATGACTGAGTCGGGGGTGCTCTCGTGTCATACAAAGGATCTTCTATCTCTTGACACCTTGAATCAAAAAAATAAACACATTCATTACTTTAGTAAAACAACATTTATCATGTAATAGAAACTATGATATACAATGAGAAATACATATTGAATGAAGAACTTAGTGCTGTGATCTATGCACTAAAAAAGATTAGGCTTTTAGCTAATATTGAAATAATAAGATTGACATTTATCTCAAACACTTCTAAATTACTAGTTATATTCTTATATAGACATATATTTCGTCGATGGAGCTGTGATCTATGCACTATATGTGTATAAAAAATCTGATGATTGCAGGGGGCCTGTAATCGATCCTACTATGTATCCATGTGTTTTTCGTTTCTCGAAATACATTATGTACATTTATCTGGCGCTCCTACGATGAATGAAAACATCGTGAGATAACCTGCATACGTCAAGAAATTCAAACGTGAAACGTGGTCTACCAATTAACACTGGGCCCGCGTGGTTGCCTATGGCCCAATCAGTCTAGCATAGATAAGGTAGTCCTAGAACTCGTTGGGACGTACATGAGCTGTGATGATGCTATACTTATATTTACAATATAACAATTTAGTTGGAGTCTTCAATTGAGGTTATCGTCATTTAATGTGTGTGAGCATGCATAAAAATATTCTATATTATTTTTATATGTCATATAACATTGTAAATGATGATTGAAAAGAGGAGATAAAAATAAAACTACAGTTTCTTGCTTATTCTTCTCGAGAATACTCTCCAAATTCTCGAACAGGAGACAAATTTTTGAAACAATAGAAAACCAATTTGCATTCGAAATCGTGAGATTCGTATACGAATTACCGAGTTCACTATTTCTGAACTTTCATTTCGTGCGTTGTGCAACGAGTGGTTCAACCCACTCGTTTTTGATTTCTACTAGGAGAATATCCAACGCTGAAGTGCCCTTGACAGTGATCCTTTTCACGTGTGGGTCATCGCCGGTTTTTTGTTTTTGTTGTTGTGATTTTGAATTTTTCTGCGTGAAACGGAATTTAATTAAGAATTTGTTTTTAATTACAACACTGAATTCGAGTGATTCAAAAATCTAAAAAACTGTAAGCAGTAGAAAATTATTTCGCGCACGATTTGTATTCGTGATTCAAAAATACGTCTCCTGGTATAGAGAATTTTTTCCTTGTAATTTCTTAATTCCTTTGGGTTCTTTTTTTAATTTGTTTTGACGTTAAAATGCTTCGATTTGCATCAGATATATACAACAAATTCCTTACCATAAAAACAATTATATTACTATGATCTTAATGCAGATTGAGTTAACGCACCTCAGTAACCGCTGTAGCTATTTATTGAGACAGAGCAACATGTTTCTTGTAAGTAACAAAACATACCTATAAGATAAGTTCCTCAATACGCAGACACAGTTCTCTACGATCTTGGTGCCGATAGCGTTGACTCTCACTGCAGTCCTCACTGTGTGAAGTAATGCCTCTGGCAATCCGTTGAGGCAGCGTAGCCGTCTTCTTGCATACTCGCCGGCCGATGATGCGTTTCGTAGTACGCCGGAAGCATTGCGAAATACTGAGGACGGATATAACATATTTTACTTTTTCCATCTAAACTCACCTGTATCGAACGATAGTGAGGGGAAATTACAAAAGTCAGTATTATATATAGCTGAAAATACATGACCCAAAAAAATACAGACCTATAGCATAACCAGACCTCTCAGAGTAAGATAAAAACAATATTGAAACAGAGATAGACGTATAGTACCATCTCGCTCTCATTGCGGTTTTACTCTAATTTTAAGAGATCATAGCTAGGCCTACAAATCTAAATGAACACACCGCAACTTCTTAGTTTGACTACATTGAAACACATTATATTTAAGCATGTGATTGCAATAATCCAATAAATAAATACATAAAAAATAGCATCGGCAAGTCTTCATAGCCATTAAGCTTAGGTATACGCCGTTTTATACTACTGCATGCTAGCTGGGTGTATTACTAAGAAAAGATGAAACAAGTCACAAGAAGACTTTTAGTATGATTTTTTTAAGAGTATGGATGTAGGAAAGGAAGAGGAAGACAGAAGAAGGTATGAATTTATTACGTGAAATATAGTGGTAAGTGTAAAGAAGAACTGTTGTCTCAACACCGCATGGAACAAAAGCAAGAGAATAAGGAACTAGCTAACTTAATCCTGAACAGTTACCTGTAGACCAGTAAGTCTCTCCCGGGTTAGTAGGATGCCAACCAGAGTGAGGAATGATGACTTTGTTCACTATAACTTGAGCTGCATCATCGATTATTGACTGTTTCAGGTCTTCGCATGAGGACATGTTCCAGATCACCCCGGTCACTAGTTCCTTCACCTGTAATTTATAGGAAAAGTGGTTAATGTTTGAAAATAAAAATATTATTGTAAAGAATTACTTTCACTTTAATATTCACCACTACTATGTTTAATTCGATAACTATGAAATCATCAGTTAAATGTGTAATATATATACAAAAAGATGTATTAATGTTTTAAATAAATAAATTATTGTTCTAATTCGAACACTCACGAAACTTGAAGGATTTTGAGGCGTTTATTGAATTATATTATACCGCTTAACTGGACGTGATATCGGCGAGGTAACTTTCTCCATATACCTATTCTGATACTAGTAGCACGACGTAATCAAATCAAAAATTCTACTAATTGGATTTTATAATCACGTTTGGACGTCAGAGAAACTACACCATTGGTTCACAAGTCTAAAGCGAGAGACGAATTGGAAGCCAAAGCAGTGGCTTTGGCCGATGCTGGGTACAGTCAACGTCGCATCGCTCGTACACTCGGTATACCTCGAACCACGGTACGGGATGCTATCAGACGATTTCGGGAGACTGGTTCGTACACCCGGAGACCAGCTCAAGGTCGACATCGCTGCAATTCAGCTCGAGATGACAGGTTCGTTGTCAGTAATGTCCTAAGAAATCGGTTTTGCACCGCTACTGAAGTTCGTACGTGGCTTTTTGATGTGAGAAATGTGACTGTTAGTGAACGTACAATAAGACGAAGACTGGCAGAAAGAAATCAGAGAGCTTTTCGCCCAGCTCGAGTGCCAGAACTGCTCCCTCAGCACCGTAGAGCTAGACTTGGTTTTGCGAGAGAACATGCTGACTGGACTATGGAGGAATGGAAGGACGTACTGTTTTCAGATGAGAGTAGAATAGCCTTAAGAGTCCAGATGGACGTCAGCGTGTCTACAGGCGCCAGAATGAAAGGTTTGCTCCATGCGCTATAACCGAAACAGTGGGTTACCAAGGAGGGTCCATAATGGTTTGGGGAGGTATCCCTTACGGGGCTCGTACCGATCTTGTTGTGTTGACAGAGGCAGTGTGAACGCTCAAAGGTACGTGGACGAAGTTCTTCAAGAACATGTCGTACCTTTCGCGCCATTTATTGGACACAACTTCAGACTAATGCATGACATTGCACGGTGCCATACGGCAAGATCAGTCACTGATTATCTTAATGAGGTCAGGATTCAAGTTCTACCTAGGCCTGCACGCAGTCCCGACCTCAATCCAATTGAACACATTTGGGACAAGCTAAAAAGACGCATACGAGCAAGAGTACCAGCACCTACGACCTTGAGGGAGCTCAAGACGGCTGCGATAGAGGAGTGGTACAATATTCCCCAATCGGACATCCAGGACATTATGGATGGATTACCAAACCGGCTCCAAGAAGTCATTAGAACCCGTGGCGGCAACACCCATTATTATAATTTTATTAAAAAAATTAAAACCATGTTTTTTTTTTTTTTCAAAATTTAAAATTACCAATTTTTGACAAAATTTCGTTCAAAATCGTTTTCTTTTGTGTACTCGTGAATAAACAACGTGATTTAAGTCTTCTTGTCTTTAAGTTTACCTTGATGATTGTTTTCAACTTATCATCCCATGAAATTTGGGCTAAAATCCTGAATTTCCGCAAATTCAACGAAAAACGAGGTGGGCGGTTAATTATGCCTGTGAGTGTATGTGCACGTGTGCGTCGGTGCGTGCGCGTGTACGTGTGCTTATAAGCGCGGTGACTGACCTCCATATCGGAGGCGCGGCACAGCAGCGCCATGAGCGCGGGAATGCCGGCAGCGTCGCGGATGGCACGCTTGTTCTCGTCGTTCTGTCGCCCATACGACAGGTTGCGCAGGGCACCGCACGCGTTACGGCACACCTCCGGGTTCTCGTGTGACACGAGACGGACTAGCGGGGGGATTCCGCCTGAGGACAACGTTTTACACAGTTACAGTATGGAATCCTTACAATATAGCGATACACTCTGTTTTATTATAAAGTTAGTTAAAATATTACATACATACATATATGTCACGCCTTGTTCCCAATGGGGTAGGCAGAGACCACCTCTCTCCACTTGCTACGATCCTGGCACACTTCTCTTGCTTCCTCCACTTTCATGAGCGTCTTCATGCATGCTCGTCGGTTGCGAGTACTCTTGACCCGGCCTTTCTTTAGGACATCTTCGATTTGATCGAGATATGTCCGAAAATTTAGAGCTATATAATTGCTCTAAAACTATTAAAACATCAATAGCACTCACCCAAACTCCTAGTCTTCTGCTTATTAGGGTCATCCATATATGTCAAATGCTGGAGGTAAGCCGCTGCGTTGGCCTTTACCACGTCCGATGGTGAGTTGAGGAATCCTATCACCTCGGGAAGATTTGGATCACGCCATTGCAACGCACCGCCGTCTTCACGGCCGCCTACACCGCCGTGAACTGATGAACAATTAAAGATTTGTTGAGTTCTTTTTTTTTTTTGCAATATATTATTGTATGGTACTGTCGAGAGAGCGGCCCAAAAATTGTAATTAAGACACATGTACACGTGCTTGTTTCCACAATTGTCAGTTCTGAACAAGCGGACCAACAGTTTTATACAAGCGGACTCGAATGCTGATAACAAATTTTGAACCGCATCTTTGGTATTTGCATATCGTCCACGTAAGTTCCGCGTTTCTTAAACTTGTAACATGCATGGTATTTGATTTTTCATGCACAAATAATTAATAATAATCCAAATTTAAGTATTTGTGGTAAAAGAAAATCCTACCATGTTATTAAATTAGACAATATGTTTTATTTGCTATAAAAATCATCATTTTGAAATTAGTGTTAAAACTTAAGCGAAGATATATCGGTATTGTTTCAGGGGAAAAAAAAATAACAAATTTTTACTTACAAAATATATTATTGTGAATTTATAAAAGCAAAATTTATAAAAAAACTAAAAGAATGCGACAATACCTGCACAAAAAAGTAAGTGTAATTATAGATATTATGAGCTCAAGCGTGTTGTGATTTTTTTCTCATTGGATGTACTGACGTTTTAAGTCATAAATTCTAAAACTTTGTACATGTCCAGACTTCATAGAATATTCATTCGAACTTATATATCGATCTTGAAACTGCCTTTATTCCCTACGTAATAGAAGAGGTTTTCGTAGTTCAACTGTGTACCTTGATGTGCTGCTGATTGTACACAAAAAAGTAAACAGCAAATATTCGTTAGTGTTTGCCATTATTTTTTACTCATTCTTGTATTTATTCCTTAATCCATGTATTTTTGAGTAAAATTGAAAATTATAGGATTTAATCACTTCATCATACCACTCATGAAAAGTAACGTAAATTATAATATGCTCACCGTACTCGCCTAACGCCATGCCCGCCATTTGCTTCTGTAGCTCTTCATCATCGCCGTACATCGATTGGCCGCCGGCGCTGCCTAAACTTAATCCATTTTGTGAGTCCTACACAACAAACAATAATTACCATATTAACTTACTTTTTTTTCCTTATTTTAAAAAGATTTTTATCCAAATGGATATGTCAGTCCTATCGGAACATATACATTGACATACACAATACGAAACATATTCACAGTTAATCTCAAGGTAGTCGCGGCGGGCACAGTACATTGTATAACATATGGGCCTCTTTAGAAGTTGGCTGGGCCAAAATACTGTGGAACATACCAACATACATAATATTAATGTTTAATCTGTTAATTAAATCTCTCCTAGCAACTTGATAACGGACACATTCCACCAACAAGTGTTGGACATCTTCCATAGTACCACAAATTTCACAGTTAGGACATTCTATTTTTTTCACTAAATATCCAAACTTGTTGAATGGATAATGTCCAGAACGTAATCTATTAAATAATACTATGTACATATTCTCTTCTTAATGTTACATTGTAAAACCATGGGTGACGTAGACTGACACTGGATACTTTTATACCAAATGCCCTTATTATTAATTTACTTAATATTTATAATATTGACATATGGCATTCCCTCCCGGCCAACGATATAACCCGCCATTTTGAAATTTATCCGCTGGATTTTGACATTTTAAAGTGATAAATCGCTCTATCATATCGAGTCTTCACAAATCCGTAATCACTTCCTGTCGTTAAATATATAGCATGACTTTTACTTTATATTCCCATCAATTACACCTTATACCTATGTGAATTTCATTTTGTTTTTCCTTTAGTTTAAACATTGCATGGAAGACATTAAGCAATAAGGGCACTGTTTATTTAATTTTATTAGTTTTATTATTTTATATATTTTTTATCGTGCAATAAAATGTTCGTTAGAATTATTTATTAAATAATATTAATTTGAGATGCCCCGGTTAAAATCGCTTCATAATTTCACATTCAATGTGGCAGTAGTGTCTACTAATTATGCTGGTAACGCGTTATTACTGTATACCAACCTTAATTATGTTAACAACAAATATATAAAATATAAATAATATTACCTTGAATGGTGGCGCTTGGTGCGGTGTGGGGTCGTACGCGGTGGGGTAGTGCTGGTAACCGTACGCGTCCGCCGCATATTCCCCCCGAGGTGACGTGACACAATAATGTCTTCCCAATTGTTCTAATGACGCTGAATCGTACCTGTTGCAGGGGCGGAAAGGAATTACAATTAATATATTGAAGTATTCGGACGCTTATTACTAACATCGGCTTAATATGCCAATGTGAACTCATTACACGCTTTATTTTCGCTACTCTTACCTCTGCTGTAAATGTAAATTGTGTTGTGGTAACGCACTCGGTGAAGCGCTGCGGGGTGAGGCGCTACCCCCACCCTCAACATACTCCTGCAAAAAGAAACGAAAACATACAATTAAATATTTATTAAAGTATAACACAGACACGTTCCAACACCCACTACACAACAAACACAAGGTCCATTAACGCATACATGCGGTCCAAAATTCAGTGCTCCACACCACAGATACTCGATCCATTACTCATTGCCCACATGTCCACTCACTGCCTTACAGACACATGATCCACCATATACAGTCAGACAGACATACTATCAGTCACTACCCAACAAACACACGGAAACATCACTGCCTAATCTACGGATCAGACGGTTCATCTAACACTGCCGCACAGACACACGGTCTGCCACATACAACCAGACAGACACACATTATCGCTCACTGCACAACAAACACACTAATCAGCCCACAGACCAGATGGTCATCTCTTATTGCCACACTCACACCGTCCACCACATACAGCCAGTCAGACATACCATCACTCACTGCCCAACAAACACACGCAAACATCACTGACTAGTCTTGAGATCAGACGGTTCATCTAACACTGCCGCACACGGTATGCCACATACAACCAGACAGACACACATTATCGCTCACTGCACAACAAACACACTAACCCACAGACCAGATGGTAATCTCTTACTGCCACACTCACACCGTCCACCACATACAGCCAGTCAGATACACCATCACTCACTGCCCAACATCACTGACTAGTTTACAGATCAGACGGTTCATCTATCGCTGCCGCACGGACACACGGTCTGCCACATACAGCCAGACAGACACACCATCGCTCACTGCCCAACAAACACACGGAAACATCACTGCCTAGTCTACAGATCAAACGGTTCATCTAACACTGCCGCACAGACACACGGTCTAACACTGCCGCACAGACACACGGTCTAACACTGCCGCACAGACACACGGTCTGCCACATACAGCCAGACAGACACACCATCGCTCACTGCCCAACAAACACACGGAAATATCACTGCCTAGTCTACAGATCAAACGGTTCATCTAACACTGCCGCACAGACACACGGTCTAACACTGCCGCACAGACACACGGTCTGCCACATACAGCCAGACAGACACACCATCGCTCACTGCCCAACAAACACACGGAAACATCACTGCCTAGTCTACAGATCAAACGGTTCATCTAGCACGGCCGCACAGACACACGGTCTGCCACATACAGCCAGACAGACACACCATCGCTCACTGCCCAACAAACACACGGAAACATCACAGACTAGCCCACGGATCAGACGGTTCATAACCCACTGCCGTGCCGTTTCTAGGAGGTAGACTCTGTACCAGGGTCGTCTGCATGGGTACCTCCGTCTTACCTATTTCCGCCGCCAAACAGCAGGGTTCGCTTTGCTGTGTTCCGGCGTGAAGGGTAAGATAGGCAGTGAAATTACTGGGTACTGTGACTTTACATCTTATGTCACAAGTTGGCAACGTACTGTGGTTCTTATGAGTTTTGCAGATTTGCTGCGAATCTCGTGGGAACCAGATGTACTATAGGCAACTGTTACCACTTACCATCAGGTGGGCAGCCTGCTTGTTTGTCAACTTTAGCAATAAAAAAAAAAAGACACACAGGTCTGCCACATACAGCCAGACTGCTACGCCAACCGTTACGTACCGCACGGTCCACACTCACCTGTCCCATATAGGCGGGCACCTGCGGCGGCGGCTCCACCATATAGGCAGGCTGCGGCTGGTAGGCGGCGCCTCCGTAGTGCCCGTACGTGCCGTAGTGGCCCGCACCGCCTGCGCCGCCGTACGTGCCGCCGCCGCTTACCGACACAGAATCCATCACCTGCTCACCAATGGATTTAACGGTGATACACATATAGTACATACATATTTTTTATCCATTATTTATTTTCTTTTTACTCTGTATGGAAGTCATAAGGTTATCAATTATCATGTTTCTTCAGCAATCCCCTTACAATCATTCACAATTATTATTAGTGATGAAACGGAAATGTCTTAACGGAACCAGATTCAAAAGTAAATTTTAGCAGAAACGGAAATGGAAACAGATGCAGAAACGGAAGTGTAAATAATATGAAAATAAAATTACAAATATAATAATAATTCTTTATATATTAAAAAATTAAGTATCAAATACACCAAATCTAGATTAGAAATAGAGATATATATATTAGAAATCTACTATAGAAAACAATATTGCAACTGAAAATTTTATTAATATTCAATATA
This sequence comes from Scirpophaga incertulas, assembly GCA_036419045.1. Taxonomy (NCBI): domain Eukaryota; kingdom Metazoa; phylum Arthropoda; class Insecta; order Lepidoptera; family Crambidae; genus Scirpophaga; species Scirpophaga incertulas. Next base: position 34,046,815 of record CM071629.1, on the reverse strand, counting down.
GCATAGCAGTGGCAAATTATATTTTATAAAAAGTAATTTGGCCGCTTTTGCACCTAACAATCTGTCCAGCTATTTGCACTCGCCTAGCGCCACGCATGCGTAACTCTCAGGCATCGGTTGTAAACTTCCGTTTAAATCTCCGTTATAAACGTTGCGGAAACAGAAGCAGAAACGATGTTGAAAAACGCGCGGAACTTCCGCACTTGCGGAAACAGAAACAGAGATCCGTTGCATCACTAATTATATGAACTATATAAACTATGTTACCGTTGACAATGTAATTAGTCCCGACTTACGTGTGGATACTTCTGCGACGGCGCCATGGTCAGGTGGCCCAGGTGGTTGTAGTGAGCGGCCGGCGACGACACATACTGTCCGTAGTCGGGGTCGACACCTCCACCAACGGGGTAATCACCAGCCTGGAAACAAAGGATTTTGATGACTTTTCAAGACTGTTGTAACGACGGAAGTAAGAAATTCCGCAATGTTATTTTATTATCTGGAGTTTCGGTCATCTACGAATCGGATGATCCTTGGTGCTCTGGGTCGATCAATGTTTTCTTTTTCGAATTTCATGTACATTTATTTAAGGCTCTAACGAAAAGGTAAGCATCGTGGGGCAAGCTGCATACAGCTGCGAAAAAATATGCATATAAAATATGCACGTAATTAACTAATCCGCACTGGTAAAACGTAGATGAAAAAAGTAGGATCGGCCTATATATGTACTGTAATTAATTTCAATACAAATATAATAGCTGGTTAACTGGCTGCATCTGCTAACCCGTTGAGAATCGGCAGTGCTAGTTAATGCATAATAAATAAATAAAAAATAAAAAAGCGTTTATTTCCATAACCTTATTTTTCCTGTTCTAATGTTGGTAATTGATATTTGTTAGATATTAGTTATTAGTGTTGCTTATGTCTAAATGTTGGTAAAAGTTAGTTTAGCTATTGGTTATGAATCCCTCCTCAGGTGAAGGCCTCCTTCAGTCTTTTCCACATGTCTCTGTCCATGCCGATAATTTCCCAGTCCTTTCCTATTAATTCCATTAAGGCTTCTGCCCATCGTCTATTCGGTCTCCCTACCCTTCTTTTGCCGATTGGCCCTTCCCACACTGTAGTACTGATTGTCGAACTGTCTTTGTATCTCGATATGTGGCCTGCCCGCTGCCATTTCAATTTTAGAGCTTGTGCCAGGGCGTCTGTTACCTTTTTTTTCTGTCTAATTGCTTTGCTCCGGGTTTTTTGCATTTTATATTTAGGATACTTCTCTCCATAGCTCTTTGTGTTGTTGTTATCGTTTGTTTTGCTTTTATCGTATATATCTACGTTTGGCAGCCATACAGTAGAGAAGGCAAGTAAAGGCAATAGTTAAGACATAACAGAAGATAATTTATCTACAAAACGCGATATTGCATCGAAATGATACGATTGCCTGCCGTTACGACTTATCGTCTAACACTGAGAAAAATAAATGCTGGAATGAAATGCATGCTCTCTAGAGATAAAGTATGCGAACTATCAAGTTTCATTTTCATATTGCATAAGCGATGGTAGCATTGCACAACGTCTACCTAGGTGTGCCAGGAATTCGCAGCGACGACGTCATAGTTGCGGTTGGCGCGTAGATGCCTTCGATATCTAGCCGAATAATCAGTGTTAATTCTAATAAATTTAATGTTATAATCGTACATTATTCGTTTGATACATCGCTTCGATTATTACCACTGTCCGAGCACTACGTTGAGATATAATTGTGGAAAATTTTAAGTATAACTATACTTTACTAACATAATATAATATAAAAATATATTAGCCTTTAGCTTTTAAATTACGTACTTTCATACCTCACAGCACTTTTCTTTGCATGAAAAATAGCCTATGCCCGATTCAGGCAATTTTCTAATTCAGACTTTTCAGAGTCCCCTAGCGGAAAAATGAGTCGTTAATTTTTTTTTTTTTGCGACCATTACATTTTTTGCTCAGCTCGACCAGGAGAACAACATATCCAAAATTTAGACCTGGGTCCCGAAAACCACTTGGCCATTTAAACAGTATCATCTACTTTAAGAAAATGATAAGGCGGCAGGAAACGTAACGCCACTTTGAATGCTAATGCGAGACTGACAGCACATCAATAATGCAATACAAATTGAGCCTTGATTGAGGTTAACATTTTAATCAATAGCAGATCGATATAACTATTTAACTTTTTTTGTCGAGCAACTATCGAGTTGACAGAATGTGCGCTTCAAAATATTCATATAAACTATTCCACTAAATACTCCACAAAATAGTTGTTCGACTAAAGGAGAATGCCCATTGTAGTATGGACTTTAGTATCGCCCAAAATGATTTTGTACCATAATGATTTTTATGATATATTGTAGATTTTTAACTATATATTCAATTATTAAAAACTATTTGACTCTATTTCGATGGGTAAAATAGAAATTAAACACCAAAGACTTTCAAGTTACGAATTTCTCCTATCATCATTTTTGATACAGGCCCCCAAGTGGTTTTTGACCCCAAAAAGTAGGAAAAGTAGGATTTTTTTAGCAAAAAGTAGGACTTTTTTACTGAAAAGTAGGACCTAATTTGACATAAAATCAATCTTTTTGTGCTGAAACAATGAAATGACATATTAAAAACCGACCAAGTGCAAGTCAGACTCGCGCACGGAGGGTTTCGTACCATTATCTATACAACATTTTAAACAAAATTGAGTTATTTACAATGTTATTTTAATATCATGGACTTCTAATTATTTTTTTTATTATCTCGCATAAAAAATTATTATCTAAAAAATTATTATATGTGTACCAAATTTCATCTTAATCGGTTTTGTAGATTCGGAGATAATTGACTGGAAGCGACGGACAGACGCTAGACGGACACACAATTGATATTATAAGGGTTCCGTTTTTTGTATTCGGACGTACGGAACCCTAAAAACTAAATAATAAATACTCAATAGTCTATCGTTTTCGTCGTAAAACGTTAATGAAGGATTTAAAAAATTTTAAATAGTGTTTAGCCATTACTAATATTATAAATGCGAAAGTAACTCTGTCTGTCTGTCCGGCTTTCACGCCGAAACTACTGAACCGATTTTGATGAAATTTGGCACGGATATAGTTTGAACCCCGGAAATGGACATAGGATACTTTTTACCGCGATAAAATATCTCTTTCCCGCGGGAAACTGCGACGGCAACAGCCAAACCATTTTCGATGTAATTTGGTATGGGGATATTTTAACGCCTTTGTCCTATTTTAACGCCTGTCCGCTTTTAAATCCTGGTTCTTTAATGCATTTTTAATTCTTTCATTTGCTTTGTCTACTAGTGTCTTGTAAGTATCCATCTCTGTCGCAGCTTCATCCTCTTTCTTTCCTAGAGTTTTTTCTTTCAATATCACTTCTTTAGTTTTTCTACTTTTCTTTTCAAATTCAGCTTTCTCTCTTGCCAAATCTTCTTTTTCTTTCAATTTATTCTGTTTTTCTTCTTCCTTTTGTTTTTTTATTTCTGCTTCCACTCTCTTTTCTTCTTCTATTCTCTCTACGTAAGATCTGTAGGCTCTAGCACCTTTATCAATGAAATTTTTTGTGATAGGGACTAAGTGACATTTATTGTCAAACTTTTTTAAGCCATCCTTTGTAGATTGCAAAGCACTGATCGAGGCTGCTGAAAGAGAAGTTCTTGTACTAGTTAAAAAGTTTGAAGTTAGAGAAAATCCTCGTTCTACATCAGCATTACCGTGCGGAATAACCAAAACTGCTTTTACTAATTTAGTTCAAGATACTTTTCTTGGCCAAGATAATTTTTTAAAGCAAAGATTTCACTATAGTATTGATCGATCCTCTTTTGTAATAATCCTCAATTTCATAACTATACCAGTCTTGTGGAATATTCACACTGAAGAACTTTCCATTCATCATTTACTATATCTACATTTAGGGATTCTTTTAATGCGACACTGGCTGCAAGGTTTTCACAGATGCAAGAGTCCAAGATTCACACCTATTTGGGCCTTCAGACATCGTGCTTCTCGGATTATACCATTGGTTGGTACTTTTTCCAACAACTTCAAAGTTACACACCTCAAAAATTTACGCATACCCACAATCAAACTTGACTGTTGTTCTGCCTTCAGTTTACCAACTAATTTCCTAGTGTTTTCTTCAATATCTATATCTTTGTCAGAGAGCTCAATTTCAAAATTTGGGAATTTCAGGCTCTTCAAATCTTCAATGCTCATTTCTTTTAATTTTTTTATTCTCATAAAACGTCCAAGCAAGTTCTTAATAACACTGACCATTTGATCAAGTTCTTCCTTTTGGAAAAGTTTTAGAAATGGTTGCAATAGATTCGATACAGTAATCAGAAAATGGATCTTGGACAGAGTTGTGTGGGGGATTTTAAAGAATTTTATTATTCGGTTGTAACGTCCATTTTCAGTTTTTATCTCTTACAGGAAGAGTATTCATAAAATATTTTTCAGCCACTGACCACTGGGCTCAGCAATCTTTCCAAAGCAGGTCCTAAAGTAAGCCATCTGCTTGGCACATGTTTTAGAAACTTTTGATTTTTGAAACCAAATTCATCTTGTAGTTCTTTTAGTTCTTCGACCCTGACAGGGGAAAGATTGAAAAAATAGTGTAAGTCAACTATTAAGTCTACTATATCGTCTCCAAATTCATGTAGAGCTTTGGAAAAAGCATTGTGGACGGAATGTAGTTTAAAAAACCCGATATTGAGAAGAGGAGGTAGGTCCTGAGATTTCTTCACTTCAGTCACCATTTGGAAAACTGCTTTGTTTACATTGAGCCCATCACTGCCTAATGCAATAAAGTCTGCTAGTGGGATTTGAGCATCATTAATTGTTTGAATATTTTTTTCCGAGATAGTGTTGGCTTTTGCCTGTCCCATTAGATGTGTGTCAAGATGATGGACGACAACTTCTTTTTTAATGCTGGACCAGTATCTTATTTTCAGATCGAGCTGTTTTTTTACTTCTCTATTGGTCAACTCATCAAAAGAAATGGAATATGGAGATGAGGACTTTATTATATTTAGACAATAAGGCCTCATGAAAATACGGTCCAGTTGCTTCTGTTATCATGTAAGATAATTTTGAGTGGGACATAGAAAACCTGGAAGCTATAGTGCTGTCAGGGAACATTTCTTTAAACAACTTTGGAGTATCATCTGCTGAGTTATATGAATAATCACTACTAACTGACTTGAGGCTCCACAAGAGCTCTGCCTTTATGACTTCTTCTTTTGCTGTCCAACAGGAAATAGTAGCTACGGTATTATCTGCTTCATTTAAGGTTTTGGTTTGACTTACTAAAATCATTTGTGTTCCAGCTAACACGTCTTTAACAAATGAAGAGTGGACTTTAGTTTCTGAGTGAGTTAGCAACTGACTCAGCCCACGGTTATCACATCTCACAACCTTCTTACATAAACGACAAAATACTTCATATCTTGATCGTTTTACACACCACTGTTCAATAATTTGGCCGTTTGAGTCCTTCTTCTTTAACCATTCATCTTTAAAATGTTTTGTTAGGCATGTTCACTGCACTACACTCTACATAAAAAATTACGTTTCTTCAAAAACATTCAACTATCACCAATTACCTAAGTACAGAAAAAAAAACTGAAAAACATGAATTGATTAGGAAATTATTGTAGACATTTTCTATCACTTAAGACTAATAATTATCTAAATTAGAACATGTCTGCAACTATTTCCTAACAATGTGAACATCAATTGAAGATCTCAAAAACGCATGAATTAGTAGGCCTAATATAAATTTTGGGTAAACTATTAATATATCCTGAACATGGAAAGAAAATGCTGCCACAACCTGGGTTAAAGCAGGCAGGAGCATGGATTTCCCCTCAGTTTAATTCATTGGGAAATCTAAGAGACATGTCAAAATAGTAAGCACTGATAATAATCACTATTTTTATTTTGTATCACAATGTATTGCCATGTCTTTGAAAAAAATTGTTTTCACGGTTGATTAGATATAATACTATTGGAACTTATAAATTGATAAAAATCATTTATTATTATTCATTTATTTAAAGTACAATATTAAATTTATTTTTTTTACAATACATATAGATATAAAACATAAATATTATAAAAACTTAAACCTGTGTGCCGCCGGCAGCGGGGCAGCGCCCATTATTATTATTTTATTATAATACTTTATTGCATACAGAAGGTTACATTAATACATTTAATCAATTATTTTATTCCCATAAAAAGAAAAGGATCTTAGTCAGTCAATTTTTAGGAAAAAACAACTTCTCATTGGGAAATTATGACGAAAAATTATGTAAAAATTAATAATAAGTATAATAAATTATCGCAAATTCAACTCAATTTTTAGAGAAAAGTAGGAAAGTAGGACAAATGTGTAAAAAGTAGGACTTTTCCTACTTTCCTACTAAAAAGTAGGAAAAGTAGGAAAAGTAGGATGACTTGGAGGCCTGTAATACCTATTTAATTGTAGAAGATTAAAACTATAAAATGATTAAGTCTATCTTATCCAATAAATATTACAACTATCCAATAATTCATATAAAATAATTAATTAATTTAAAAATAATTGTTTTAGCAACATTGATATTAGCTATCTGTATAAAGAAACTCTTAAAGCAGAATAATGACTAAAATATTAGAGAAAGCAGAAAAAAGACTAAAGAAAATTAATTGTTTTGGTATTCCTTTTACCCTTTCACGAGAGGACAGTGGAATGTATCGAATATATTTTTGACCAATCGATCCGATCGTTAATATATGGCAATACCGAAGAGACTATTTATCAATGAAACTAGAATATCATCAATAAAAATACACGGCGAATGAAACGGAAGTGAAATAATTACTAATTATTATGTGGATTTATCTCCGGCGAAGTTTCGGCTATGGTATATTGCAGAGTTTTGTTAAAAATTGTTACTTATTTTTTGGTATTAGTTTGGTTAAGGCACAAGGACGAATAAAGGTGATACTACGAATGGGCATACTCCTTTGGTGGTGGGTCTTAAATTTTAAAGATACTGAGAATACCTTTTTGATATGGCGTGTCGTGTGTATAATTAAAGTTCATTTTCATGTTGAGGGTGTTTATCCTTACAAGCTGGAGCCTAAGTGGTCACGCTTAACGCGGTTTCAGAGGAAATTCTTCCCGTGCACGCTCTGATTGTAGAATGAACTTCCTGTCGAGGTTTTCCCCGAGAATACAGTATTGAGTTCTTAAAGATTTAGGGAATAACTATGTTTTTAAAAGGCAACACTTTTATGACGATCCTGGTGATTCCATAAGTATTTTTGCTTCCATTGTGGTATATAATAAATCCGACCAAATGCGACTCGATTTCGCGCACCGAAGGTTAAATAAATAAGTTTATAATCGCATTTATTTTTGTGATGCAATTACAAATTTGCTGCTTTCGAATTCTTTTCACTACTTTTTCTATAGAAACACTGCTTCATGCCTTGTTTTATTTCTTTTGGGAGTACCAAACTATGCGGCGTAAATGAAGCGTTTTTTTTTTTTGTTATCAAGTACAAAATTACGGTTTTCATTTACTTGTGCTACATGCCAAATTTCGCGATTCAATTGATTCTATTTAAGGTCAAAAAGTATAGATTATTAATTTCATTCAAAGGGCATAAAGCCCACAATTTTTTGATTGCGTCAGCATAGAAGTAAAAATTTTTCACTGACAAAGGATTAGAAACCTATCTGATTTTACCTCTTAAGCAACAAGGTCTTGACAGGCGGACACCATAGTGATCTTACTAATTGCGATTTTTGGTACTGAACCCTAAACATTTTTTGAGGATCGTGTTTAATTAAATCAAAAAATAAACTGTAAGAAACACTGTCTCTGTATTTCAGCAGCGGAATTGTAAAAGTAAATAATATACGCTATGTTTTTAGAAATTATTCTATTTTTAATAAATATAGGAATGTAATGTCCATATTTAAAATAAGGCAACGTATAACAAATCAGCTTGTAAAATAATAAAACTATTAGACTAGGAGAGCAACGACGTCCCAAAGCCGACATTACGACAACCCACTCAGGTCAGTACACTCTGGAAACATTCCATCTCCGTGAAAATAGGATATCTTTATCAGGAATTCAGCATCGAACTGAATATATAATGCTAACGATACATCTAACTGTCTAAATTCCACCGGCGTTTATTTGCGAGGGGATTTCAAGTGTGATCTGGCTGCGTTGAAATCCACAAGTTTATTTGTATTAATGCAAATCTAATATATTGTTTAAATGAGAAGCTCTATATTACAAGTTTTTTGACCGATCAAAAAACTGTTTTATATCAAAATATTCTTATTACACCAATTTAAATGAAACATAATTGTAATAGCAAGAATTTGGTATATGGCTTTATGCAAGATATACTGCTTTTCTTGTAGGTATATAGAAACTTACCAAGGATAAAAATAATAATATTGAACAGACAAAAGTTGCCTGGAGACTTTTAGCGGCCAATAACATAAACGAGCAAAGTTTTTAAATGAATATTACGAGATCAAATACCACGAATTCCGCTTGTTCTTATCCCTTCCTGAATTCAAATAATTGATCTAATCTTGTAATGCGTAAGAAAAGTTTTAAAACAAGCAAAATTTCACGTCGTTTCAGCACGTGCCCGAAGTAAATTATAGCCGGGCAAGTTTCGCTTCCCACAGGCACGTGTGATTAAGAGCTGCTACTCCCCGGAGTGTGTCTGAGGGTTTCCTCCCCGCACACAAACTAGTTTCGAGAATACAACCTAAAACCCAAACTACAATTTAAATTTGTAACTATGCACTTTATTTAAAAATGCTTTATAAAATGTACGAATATCAAAAAACAACACAGGAAAATATTTTGACACTCGAGCCCGCGTATTGAACAAATCGTGACGTCTTCACCAATTCGCCGCATCCAAATGCTTCGTCGGCGGTCAGTCCAGTTTGGATATACCTGATGTAACAATTTTGTCAGAAATCCCAAAATGTCTATAGCAACGGAATTATCTCACTATCTAATAAGTTGGCAACAAGTCATCGAACGTTTTTATTAATCCCAACTAATATTATAAATGCGAAAGTGTGTTTGTTTGTTTATTTGTTTGTTTGTTTGTTACCTCTTCACGCTTAAACTACTGCACCGATCATCACGAAAATTTGCATACACATAGTCTGTGGTACGGGGAAGGATATCACATTTATCCCGGAAGAAAGTAGCTACTGTTCCCGTGGGATCGAAATTAACGCGGACGGAGCAACGACGGGCGGAGCCACGGGCAAGAAATAACAATATAATTATTTAATAATATTTAATATTTGCATACACATAGTCTGCGGAACGAGAAAGGACATAGGACACCTTTTATCTGTTCCCGTGGGATCTAAATTAACACGGGCGGGCTACTAACAGTGTAATCCTTACTAATATTATAAATCGGAAAGTGAGTTAGTTTGTTTGTTTGTTTGTTCCGCTTTCACGCCGTAACTCCTGAACCGATTGCTTTGAAATTTAGCAGACATAAAAGTCCGGATTAAATAATAGGCTACTTTTTATCCCGGAAAAATCGACAGATCCCACGGGATGCACAATAAAGGCTTCGCACGAAAACTACTGCACAGATTTTCATGCGGATTTCATTCATCAATAGATAGACTGATTCTTGAGCAAGGTTTTGCGGTATTTTTTATCTGTTTAGTCCCACGGGAAGCGCGATAAAACCTTCGCGCCATAAACCGACTTCCGCGCATATGTAGCCGTGGGCAAAAGCTATGACCCTTAACCCTCTATAGACCCAATCCCGAAATCCACGCGGGCGAAGCCGCGGGCAGAAAGCTAGTTAAATATAAATGCAAAAAAACTTTTCCCGAACATAATAATTCTCTCACTCTTGTGTCTGACTGTGACCCGTATTGAAAATCTAGTACAGTGATGCAAATACTGCGACCCATTGTCACCAAGTCTGCGACCGGCCAAATGAATTACCATCCTTTATTATAATATTATTTTTATTGGCCTTATTAATATCTAATGTTTGCTTCTTGAATCATATTTGGATTAACTATTCTGTATTTGCTCAAAGAACAAGACAAAACACAGATAACTAACCCGATAAACATACTTGTAGTAGTAAACTTTTGTGTTAATTCTTTGTAATGCACCATCCATAGCTCATAATCTTACCGCCTTGCATTCCAGATATAACAATTTAATTTAATTCACAATCACAAATACATTATTTGTTTGCGGTCTTCTCGAGGTACCGTACCAGCTGTAAATTGTATCTGCGGCATACTTAGAGGGTACTACACATACCTGCATAGCAAGGTGGTGCTGATGCGCGAGCGCAGCGGACAGCTCCGCGTCCTCGGTGGAGGCGTCCGAGCGCGACACCGGGCTGTGCTGTGGCCCGTACGCGCCGTCCACCGGCCCGTTTCTGGAACAAGAAATGTTACTTTTACACTGGTGTTACGCCATCATTTAACCACCACTATGGTCCCTGTCTAAAAACAAAATCCAGACCACCCAAAGGCAAATGGAAAGAAGCTGCATGGGCTTAAGAATCAAAGATAAAGTGAGAAATGCTGACATCCGTAGAAAAACTAAAATAACAGACGCTTTGACCTTCACTACAAAGGAAATGGAAGTGGGCTGGACACATAGCCAGGTACAAAGACAACAGATGGACACAGAGATCGATAGCATGGTCAGGTCCAAAAGGGACAAGAGCAAGAGGCCGCCCGCACACAAGATGGGCAGATGAATTGGTGACGGTAGCAGGCCGAGATTGGCTAAACAAAGCCAAAAATAGAAATAAGTGGCATAGCTTGGAGGAGGCTTTTACCCAAAGGGGGTCCATACAAAAAGAAAAATGTTAAATAGCAAATTATATTAATTTTTAGAGTCAAAAAGTTTATATTTATTCTAATTCTATAATTGAAAATGCAATTCTAATTCTAAAAATCTAATGTGAACTATAATTTTATCGAAACTATAATTATCTATTTTTATAATCTATACTTGTAATCTAAAAATTAACTATATTATTAATAATATTATTGTACCATATTTTTTGCATGGAATAAAAGAAGCTTTAAATAAATAAATAAATGGTCCCTGTGGCAACAGCAATAAGAAATTTCAATTTGAAGAAAGAACAGCAACCCCGAGTAAAATAGTGAACTCGTGTTCCCTGTTGCCATGCTAATCTAAAATTGTCAAAGTGGACTATAACATAAAAACAAACAATTGTCATTTTAGAAGTTGCGCAAATAACGTGGTGACTAATTAGGCAATTCATAGAATAATTACAGCACAGAGAGCATTAAAAACTTAACATTTACGACTATGCTATAACAAGTCCAGAGGGGCTATCGCACTAATAAATCGCAAGCGAAACGCAACCGAACCGTTCGGCTTAACCAATCCGAACGCCACAATATCACGTCATCTGTTCGATGATGTGATATTCTAGCTCTCGGATTGGTTGAGTGGAACGATTTGGTTTCGTTTTAGCTGCGATTTGTTAGTGCGATTGCCCCCCAGGGCGCAATCAAATTGCCAGGACTCACCAAACTAACTCACAGATTTTATATAGAGAACAAAACACAGATTTTATAACAAAAATGTGATGATTTATTTTCTCAACAAATTCCATTAATATCATATAACTTGTCATGTTATAATCCTTAATGGTGAGATAATAACGCTCAAAATGCCCAAACGGGGGCACGCCCGATAATTTAGGCCGAATTAAAGTCAATTAGAGCGCTAATGATTTAATTAAAAATAAGCGAACACCTCGAGGCCGCCGTTCGTCTGGAATACTTTTTATAGGCGGGATAGGATAAAATTAAAAATATATGAGTCGATAATCGCACAGGGAATCGACTTAGATCCAATTTACTACAATACCAAAGCTAAAGGTCTGGTAGTTGTTCGATAGATTGGTACATTCAGTAACATGGCATGCTTTACATTCGCATTACGAAAGGCGCGTCAGTTATGAGTGAGATAAGAGCCTCAAGATCACCAAGTAGTATTTATTAAGGTATAGGATAACACTTACTTAAAAAAATACTGCAAATAATGTGATGATTTGACCTATTACAATCAAAATTATGTGACTGCTCTTAACGGCATAGATATCTAATCCCTCTAGAAACATATTTATCTGATAAATGACTATATCTGACCAGATACAAAATCTAATGTTAAAAATTATAACGTGATTTGACATGTCACGAAGAGTGCAAAGCCTGTAGGTAGTCAAACTAACATTCATGACATTCCGTATTGTTTCATTAGATCGACATATATAGGAATGATTCCGCAATTTGCAATCAATCAAGGTTAGATATTAAAACGATTTCGATAAGGAATCGAATGCGAATGATACTTTTTACTAGGAGCCCAGACTTGTCACCGTATTGTAATTCTTGATTGTTATTTGATTGATAATGTTATGAAATTTATACTGGTGATTGAATAATAATATTTTAAACAATATTAAATTTAAAGATTTCTAAGTGATATATCACCTCAAACACGTTCTTCCATCACAAGAACGAGGATTATACGTTTGACTCCAAAACTCGATAAAATTTGAATAAATCCGAAGCGTTGCCTTTAGTTATTCTAATTCATGATAAATTCGGCAAACTTGCCACTAAAAACAAGCTAAATATTTAAGAAAAACATTTTTATATTAAGACTGTTTTGTGTGATGTGTGTTTGAATGATTTTTTTTATACAGCATGCGATATTGCGTTCATTGTCGGGCTTTGGGCGATATTTGATAGACATCACATCGAGAGTATTGAATAGGAATTTGGACTAATCAATTATTGATTACATATATTAATCAAAGTTACAAACTTAATCTGTCAAACAAAGTTCATGGACTTTAAACCTATTTCTGTAAATTAGATATAACCGGCAGTTATTTGGTTCTCGTCTAAGACGCCAATATAAGGAACATTCGATGAGTCAAAACCTAAGCGTAAAAGAAATTCTCTGACACTTCTAGCAATTTTTAGGACAAATCTATGCGATGGGCAAAACTTCACTGATTATGTAGTTAGTGGCCTTGTATGATGCAAAATATAGTTAACAGATGCCACACGATCGCTTAAACACACAACTGAAACGCATAAGATTTAGAAATATTCATGAAACTTAGGACCATTCCTGTCCCTTGTCACACAATGTCACACTTCACGGAACCCCTCACCCTTCAGTAAAGTATGACTGGCGTACTTTATGGCTGACCCTTAAAAAATGTTTTCTATCGATCAACACTTACACCTCCACGATCTGGGAACACATTAATTTTCTGATGTTCCAACTTCTATCTAATGTAAATATAATCGCACGCGGCACGAATGTCTAATACAAGCGATACTGGTAGCAAGACCACCGGGTGGAGGTTGAACAATAAACCACAGACAGCCAGAGGTCATCCCACGGGAAATTAAACAGCCTTCGACGTAATAAAAACATATCTGCCCCGATTCGTCGTAACAAAAGTAAATTGAAATGACGAAATTTTAATTTACGTGTTCGTTTCATCGTATCGATGAGCGCTAAGCGCTAGCATTCGTAAAATGAAATAAGACAATAGTTTCTTGAGTAAATAAAGCCGAATTGAATACTATAATTTTTATAAGCGAAATCTTACATTTATTAATCCTGAGGATTAATTACTTCCAATTTGTGTAGACACTGAAGCCAAAGCCTGGCTTTAGTTTATAAATCATTTCAAACACAAAGAAGACACATTAAAAGAGAATAAACTGAAATGTAAACTATCAAAAATATTTATTTATTTTATAAATATTTTGAGCAAAAATAAAAAAAAAAGCAGATTTTATCACTAAACAACAGACTCAATTTTTTATTCAATTACTTATTTCAGATTTAAGGTAAAATAAACAAATCGAATTGACGAGATTATTTCGTGGTGTGTTGTTATATAACACTCGCTCTGTATGGAAGGTACTGCAGCATACAAGGCGAACAATGGCGTGAAATACAAGGCCAAGGTTAAAGTGCGGTGGCCAGCCAGCCAATCTGTGTCTAATCTATATTACAGCCACGACTCATATTAGCACTTCAACATTTTCTCTTGAAAATATCATAATGTATTATATTTTATGAAAAGGATCAGAGTATACATTTTTACTATCACCAATGTTTATGAATGGTAGATTAAGAAACTACGTGTCATCGGATCATCATTCAACGTGTCGACACACACGACGCTTGAAAGGTGCACGAAGCGCCAATCAGCAAATTCTTATATTCGCCACCTTAGCAATAAATAAATCTTTAAAAACCTTTAACATACTAAAATAACCCTATAATATAACTGGCTGTAAAACATTGAATGTCCCAATACTAAAAGAAAATGATCGACAGAACACGTCACATCAGAAAGATAGACACTCGGAATAAGTGCGAAATTCCGACGGTTTCGTGAGCCTGTAAAAACTTGGTATCTACGGCAAACTTAATATTCGCCCTCAAACAAATTTGAAACTTCGATTCTTCGCTATGATAGGGTGTAGTTAGGAGTTCCGGGCGGCTTGAATCGAGACTTGAGACCATTGATGATAACTCAAACGTGACAAATCTAGTTTACAATCGATCAAATTCAAACTTTAATTACGATATAGTTTAATTTAACCTGATTTAGGATCTCTTGATTGATTGCGTTGTTTATGATGATGAGACAAGTACTTTATAAAGTCGATCATATTTAAACGTACAATAAACCAAGAATTACATAATAATATTATGAAATGTCACTTCAGTCATTGCAAAACAAATAATGCAACTCCATATAATAGTGAGAAATTAATTTAACTTATTTTCGGCTATTTGAAGAGCCTTCGACGAACTCGGAAGACCAAATAATCTATCTTCTCTATTACATCGCCAGCAGTATTATAGAATGGCAATTAATAGTACTTCACATACGTAAAATAAAATTTAATTTAACATATAGAAACGTTTGTTGAATAATTATATTATAACAATAACTCAAATCAAATATATCTGAGCATTTAGTTGTTCCAAAGATGCGTGACATGTAATTAAGTACGCACAACGACGGAAACGACAATTTCCGTGATGTTTGTAATTAGTCAATTAAGTATTTGTTGACGATAAGGCGGCAAGTGCTCGGCGGCGACGATAAACCAGAATCGTTAGCCGTTCTAAATATAGTCGGGACAATTATGAGGGCTTTGAATAGATCATTCAGCTATCATTACGTGGATCCAGACTACTGTGTGTAGTTCTACAGGATTGATGAAATTTGAAAGCCGATGAAGTTATAACACTATCATGCAATATCTTGCAATTAAGGTCGAAATAATCTCGAAACTGTTGGATCAACTAAAAGACATTCAAGCGTAAGAATTAGATGAAATTAACATATGAGCTCGCTACCTCGCAACTCCTACGCTCAACTGGGCGGCTCAACAGAATTTCACGGTTACTGATTGCAATTTGTTTCGATTGATTTACTGACTAGTTCTTATCACGTCTATATAACAGAGAAACTTCATGAAGCGGTCATAACTATTTATTGGGCAATATCACGCTCTTTTGTTTATATGAAACACCTTAAGTTAATAATCGTATTTATTTATATTTATTATTTCGAACGAGTACCTTTTGATCACTTCCATTGAATTGGGGTGTATTTTATGACAAACTTTTTTGTCAGAGGAATATATTTCTGCTTAGAAACTAATTCAGTCAATTTTTTATACTACAAAAGATACATACATACAAGTACGTAGTCGTTGAAAGCGATGCATTCGAAATACCACGCCAAATTCACGCATTGCCAGTAGTAAATCGCTGCGTGATTCGTCTGCTTTGTCCATTTTAAGCCACGTGCAACTAGTCAAATCGTCTGTTCGAACGCGGAAAAATAAACTATAGTGCTTTCTCTAAACGCTCAGATTCTAACGTTTCGCCATTCTGTTTGAATACGGCGAAGACGGCGTCACATCAGATTAAACCTTCGGAACAGGCCTTTTCAGTAGAGATTTGTGTGTCGCGCAAAAGACTGTGAATCGTTCAGCGGCTTTGATACTACATTTCCGCTAGTGTGCTGCGGGCAGACGCCGGGGATTTTTTATGCAACTTATATACCATAAAAAAGCCATCTGCAATCCGGACTGACTGCACCACGCCCTTTCCTGAGCGGTCGCTCTCACTACAAGTCACGGAGTCATTAGCACCAGCGCTTCGGCTGAGTTTGGTCGGTAGATCACATCGGTCGAGCCGCCTCGAATGGTCTGAAATCACAGCAGCACTAGGTTGCGGTGGTAACCATGAGGATTCTAAAACTATCCTCTCTTAAGGGGAAAGAAAAAAATTCCACACATCCATTATCATTAGGATAGACGACCCTGACGAGCACTGTTAATGTCACTCGCAGAAACATACGAAAGTCACAAATATTTAGAGTAATACTCAGTTTTCAGAGACAAAAAATCTAATGTTTCTAAACGTGCCTCTCTAAGCCGAACAATCATTCTGATCAGTATTGTAGAATTACGGAACTATTTATTGTAATTAAAATATTTTTATCGTGGCTTTGGAGTGATGTAGTACGTAGACTATTGATGAAAAAATAACAATATCCGCACAAAACAACTCGGTGTAGTATTAAGTTTAATAGGCGAGAAGCAGTGGAGACGATTACTACGAATATGTACAAACAGTAGAAAACGATCTAAAAAAGGACAATCAAACAAAAGTCCGTGAAAGAAAAATATACAGATTAAAAAATATATGCCGCCTTTGTGTACGGTACTGGTTTTAAACTGTCGCTATTTAGTTCCGTCCCTAGTTTATAGGCAACAAGCGTTCATTAGGTACCGTAGTGCGAGGAACGACGAGTCCTCGCATGCGTGGCGAATTGTCGCTAATTGCAACCTGCGGGCCCGCATTCAGAAGCCCCGACTGAGCTACTGAATCAAACGTTTTGTACGCTCTTGAGTGGTCAAGCGTAAACTGGGTTAGCTGTTAACTTCTAATCAGAAGTCGATTATTGATATTGCGCGATACTGTTAAGATTTACTGATAAGATATAATGACAGTGTATTTTCGGAAAATTACCTTATTTAATATACCTTAGCATATACGTAAACATAGACATTATCATTGTTTTTGTTGTCTCATAATAAATATATAGCTAAAAAAATACATACTTTTATAAGATCGGTCTGAAGTAACAATGCCGATACCAGAATGTGATGCGTTTGAGCAAACAGAATACATTGTGTTATGCGTTGTCTAATAGGCTATTTGACTGGTTTTTTAAATCTATTTTATATTATGCAGTAGAGTCTAAGGAACGAAACGAAAGTGCGATTGGATTTACTTTTTATCAGTGATTTATGTAACAAAATGAGTTACAAATGGTGTGCAGTTCCAAAATGTACAAATACGTCGTTAAAAACTCCGGAAAAACTATTTGTCAGTGTTCTAAAGAATATCGAAGTGCGCCGAAAGTGGTTGCTACTTTCTCGGAGGGATCATAATGACATAGCGAATAGTACACATATTTTCTTTTGTGAAGACCATTTCGATGTAAGTAAACATAATATTTATGTTTTTAATAATTAATTACATTCAGAATGTTAATATTTTCGTTATTGATTTGAGGTTATAATACCTCTAATGTTTTTAACAGAATGTCTTTTGCAACTCACTTCGAATATTTCCGCTATTTTCCATAATATTTGTTAAAATTTGTAGCTACAGAGTCCTATGATTTCAATAAGCAGTACACTAAAAGATCCCAACTAAAACTTGTTTGTTCGTTATAGATGGAAAATGACATGGCAAAATACTATCAGTACAAAATGGGTTTCAGTCAGAAAATAATTTTAAAAGATAAAGTTCTGCCTTTTATATTTCATTGCCAGCCAGATCGCATTAAAAGAATGTGTGATGCTGGTACTTCCCGATCTTTGCTGTTTTTACATTTTTTAGCTCCGAAGCATAAAAGTCAGAATTATTTTTGAAAAATAATCCGACCATGATTGCGTCGACTTGCGGCAGGTTTCTGCTGTCTGCTTTTACAAAATCGTTCTCCATGGTTGAAAGTACTTGTAAAATAGTGCAAATAAACAAAAAAAAACAATGCATAATAAAGAAAATCTTAATATAACGGAGATAATCTACCACAACTAGGCGCAACACAAGTAGGCAAACGAAGTTTACAAGCAAGTGACGTCATGATAAATTCGACCAATCAGGAGCGTTTTGTGTCACGTGACAAACGTTTAAAAAATGCAATTTTTATTTACGGATTTTAAAATAAATTAATCATTATTTTCAACTTACGTTAATAAATAATCATTTTTTAACTCTTAATTTATACTGTTAACAGTAATTGACACTTTATTTTTCGCATTGTCAAATAGCCTATTATAGTGAGTCTCAAGATAACCTTGTAAGCCTAACTCAGAGTAGAATTCTTCACCAGCCATTGTTTCACGTACCGTCTGCTTGTACCAACACTGGAATCCGATCCTCACTACACGCCTTATCCAATCATATAATACAATGTTTAACACAATAGGTAATATTCTTATGTAGCTATCATTCTTGTAAGACAGGTGGTTAACGTTTTATATCACAATGCCACATAGTATTCTTTCCTCCCGATTTGGTAATTGACATTATTTTATACTTGCTTTTTATTTCGTCTTATTGTCCATTCGCACACTATCTATGTTGGACTACGGATGAACTACTAAAAATACGCACATAACTTATTATTTTTCGTGTCATTACAGATTTTACATTCAATTATTGTTGTGGGCCTTGACCTAACATATCCCAACTAATATTATAAATGCGAAAGCGTGTTTGTTTGTTTGTTTATTTGTTTGTTTGTTTGTTACCTCTTCACGCTTAAACTACTGGACCGATTTCAAAAATTCTTTCACCTTTGGAAAGCTACATTCTCCCCGAGTAACATAGGCTACTTTTTATCCCGGAAAAATCGACAGATCCCACGGGATGCGCAATAAAGGCTTCGCTCAAAAACTACTGCACAGATTTTTATGCGGTTTTCATCAATAGATAGAGTGATTCTTGAGGAGTTTTGCGGCATTTTTTATCTCGGAAAAACGGATAGTCCCACGGGAAGCGCGATAAAATCTTCGCACCATAAACCGACTTCCGCGTATATGTAGCCGTGGGCAAAAGCTATGACCCTTAACCCTCTATACACCCAATCCCGAAATCCACGCGGGCGAAGCCGCGGGCAGAAAGTTGAACCAGTAGTTCAACTTTCAACAAAAAATATTTTTGTAATGAATAGCCTATTTATCAATGAAGGCTTTATACCATCACTACGTAGCTACGCACTTGTTAGCTATGTATAGAGAACATTGTGAAATGTCCAAGAAAACTAAGACCTTTATATCATGTCTGCTACAGACAGGACTTTAACCACAGACGAGAACAATAAAATCACGGTTCTTAAGAGAGCGCTCGAGTAGCTTTCCAGTGTATCAATTGATTAAAAAAACACGACACAGCTAAAAACCTGTGTAGAAATAATTACGAAATTTTAGATTCGTAATTATAGTTCCAAATAATCTCTCGGTATATCAGTAAATAAACAAACATCTATTGTGTTCATAATAAACAAAATAAAGCTTTGATTCATGAGTCAGTCATTCGTCAATAGATTTACGCCAATCGATAACAATTCACAAAAAAATAAGATAAATAAATTTTTAAGTGCCATTAAATGCCCTAATCTTTATTATTACTTTAAATCACATTACTATGCAACGGACATTGCTTTTTAAATAAAACTGACAAAATATATATATTTTTATTTAGATATACGAGGGCTGCTAATTATGTATCCGGAATAGAAAAATTAAACAAACCTATATGACTAAATATGGGTTTATTGTTTTTAAAGTATTCTCCGCAATGATCGATACACTTTTGCATACGTTGAAACCAATTTTTATAGCATTTTTTCCACTCTGATTGCGGTATCTCTGAAACGTGCTGTTTGAACGCGTCGACGGCATCTTCACGGGTCGAAAATCGTTGACCACGTAATTTATTCTTTACATTTGGGAATAAATAGAAATCATTAGGTGCCAAACCCATCAGAAACAAAACACTTGCGTACATAAGGAAAAAAAATAGCGGCCTGTATTTCAAAAAAAGAACGAATTTTACCATGGAGATCATATATTGCGTTTAAAAATGTTGTAGTCCCAGATTCCGGATACTTAAGTAGCAGCCCTCGTAAGTATATCCGGATCATAATTAATTTTAATTTTAAAATTTATATCACCTACATATCGCACTAATAATACAATAGTGTATCAACTCAAAACGTCGTACTTGACATAATACTATAAACACACGCAAAATTTAATTCCTCACGCGTGATCAAGACCGTCGTTCGATGAGTGCAAAAACAGAATAAGGATACATTAAAAAACTTATGTGACAGTTATTCAATTTGCAACTATTACATGAAGTGAGTAATAAGTTTTTTGTTGATTCTGAAAAATGTTCGATTTTGAGTTGATACACTATTGTATTATTAGTGCGATATATTCTTTTGATTAAAATGTATTTAAAGCACCTGCCAACCATTTTTTTATCCAATACCTTGTGTATCCAATACCAAAAGTTTATTAGAAGTAGCGAAATATTAGAAGCAGCTTGTGTATAATGCAAATTATTGGAACTTCCCCATATCGTCATTGTTATTAGATGCATTATTGCACAAGAAGTTTTGTGGAATATTCAGTCATTTAAGTCGACATCGGTATCTGGTGACTCAGATGTCTCCTATTTTAACTAAGACCGGGTATGTGATAGATTATATATCTTCTAAGATATTAAGATGATTCGCAGATTCCCACAGCTACAAATTAATAGATTTTTTATACAACAACTATTTTGACTATTACTACTCGTTCACAAATAAGATATCAGATAGAATTTATTTACAATACCAAGAATAGATCGACATTGTTTAAAAATTTGTTGGCTTATCCTGTATATAAATTCCACAGCGATGAGCTAACAGACGAACGGGTTGTGTTTTTGCTTTTGGTTTCACTGTAACTAATTGTGTCAGAGCCTCGAGTGTAAGTTTTAACACAGAAAAAACGTTACCATCGCGTTTACGTTTCGACGAACATTTGTATGAGAAAAGAACACCGCCATCATGCGACGACAGGAAGAACTAATTCATGCGAGTGTATGTTATACTCGATACGCTTGTCGATGCGTTTTGAAACGTGTCGAGCGCGTTCATGAGTCCGAAAACGTTTCACTAGGCATTTTGCGAGTGTAAGTGGCATGTTTGACAATTCGATTAGTGAGCTAACACAAACGTGATAGTATAGTAACTCACTTGATTATTTACTTGTGAAATCCAGTGAGATTGAATATTTAAGTGGTTTTCGAAGAGGTTTTAAGAAAAAATATATTCTATTATTATGACTGCTCGTTATTTCTTTGCTTGGAGAATGTTGGCGGTCGCAGAAATGCAAGATGAACATATTCGCCTTCGAAGAAAAAGGGCTATTTTCCGCTCTTCTTTTGATCCAATACAACATCTTTCGGAGAATGAATTTAGGAATAGGTATCGCTTAAGTAAAGAGGCTGTTTTATTTTTATGTAAGGAATTGGAACAATTGACAAATTTAAAGCCAACACAACAAATAAGTCTCCAAGAAAAGGTATGTTTTCTTTCTTAGCATTGGTCATTATTTTGCAACAAATGTCACCCTATTTTATATATATTCTTTATTATATAAATTACATATTTGTTTTTATTTAATATCATTGATATTTATATATTTTTTAGGTTCTCGTTGCTCTATTTTTTTATGCAACTGGAAGCTACCAACGCCCAGTCGGAGTGGCAAAAAGCATTTCACAAAAAATGTGCAGTGTCTATATTGATGAAGTGACACAAGCATTAATCCACTCAAACATGACTCACAAATATATTTCATTTCCAACAACACAATCGGCAAGAAAAGCTGTCATGCAAAAGTTGGTATTTCATGAATTACTCATAGATTTGTGTTATAACTTTTATAGAGCTTTAATAATTTCTTGCCTGCCACATCTATTGCAGATTTCAAAACAAATATGGTGTGCCAGGTGTAGTTGGGTGTATTGATGGGAGTCATTTTAAAATATTTCAACCACCAATGGAAGTAGAACACCTCTACTACTGTAGGAAACACTATCACTCAATAAATGTTCAAATGGTAAGCCACCTCAAGTGCAAATTTATTTACCTAGCGTAATTACATGCTTTTTAGGCTTCAACGTTTCAATTGCTAATTGTTACAAATTTATACTTCTAGGTTTGTGATAGTGAATATCGCATTTTAAATGTAAATGCAAAATTTGGAGGGTTCAATCATGATGCTTTTGTTTGGAGTAACAGTCAATTAAATGATTATATGCAAAACCTACATGCAAATGGAGAAACTTGTTGGTTACTAGGTAATATACTTTTTATTTTCATTATCATTCTTTAATGTTTACAACCAATATTCTTAATGTATTTCAAAATTTTAGGAGATTCTGGATACCCTCAACGTCCCTGGTTAATGACACCATATTTAGATGTGCAAAATACACCACAAGCAACATACAACACAAAGCACATGGCAGCAAGAGTTGTAATAGAAAATACATTTGGAAGGCTAAAGAACCGATGGCGCTGCTTGTGTAAGGATAGGGTTTTACATTATAAGCCCCAAAAATGTGCACAAATAATACAGGCTTGCTGTGTGTTGTACAACATTGCCCTGGATTATAGAGTATCAGAGCCAAGTACTAATGGTGAGTGGATTATTATATAGAGTCATATATATATTTTTATCCTGCTTATATCTAACATAGTTAATTGTTGCATCTACTTACAGATTTAGGTGAGGATACACAAATAGAACAAATTAACAGAGAAAGAATGTCTGATGACTTGCTACGAGGAAGGGCATACAGAGATCAATTAGCTCAAAGACTTATTAGATAATAAATATGTTTTTTACAATTATTTTAATGCCATTTTTATATAATTTAATTGTTTATATGTATTGTCATTGTGTTTATAATTGTGTCAACAATCTATATGACTAAATGATGTTAATTTGATAATTTGTATTTATTTTAAATAAAAATATTGTAAATTATTATATTTTACTATACATATATAAGTAAAAATTATTAAATAGGTATCACAATGTCTGTTATGTATAATATGACTAAATGATGTTATTTGATAGATTTGTATTTATTTTAAATAAAAATATATAAGTAAATTTTATTATATTTTACTATATATAAGTAAAAAAAAATTTAATTAAACTAGGTATCACAATGTCTGTTATGTATAATCTATATGACTAAATGATGTTAATTTGATAGATTTGTATTTATTTTAAATAAAAATATATAAGAAAATTTTATTATATTTTACTATATATAAGTAAAAAAAAATTTAATTAAACTAGGTATCACAATGTCTGTTATGACATTTGAAATAAAATATCATTAGTGTACTTTGAATATTATTTATTTACTATACTTATCCACTATTTTATTTAAAGCAGCTATAGCCAGCATCGTGATGTCTTGCCATCTCTGCTGCGATTGTAACTCACTTTCTCTTAATTGTAATTTGCGCAGTTCTATTTCTTTGTTATCCTCGTGCTGCCGCTTAAGGAAATTTCGAAATTCCAAATCGGCATTCAAAAAGTGGTCGGCTGCTTGATCTGCGTAGGACTGTGGTCTTCGTCGCCGTGGTGACGTCAAGTTACGTCGAACTCCCCTTCGTCGCGGAGTATGTCCTTGTAGATCCGGAAAGCGGATATTTACTGGTGAGGGTGGTGGTGGAGTTCTAAGGATAGGTGATGGTGGTCGAGGTACATGGGGTTGATGAGATGATCCTGGCTGGTTCCATATCTCATCAGTCACTGGAAAGTTTCATTTTTTCATTAGTAACACAATTATGGATGAAAATTATTTATTTAAACAAATATATCTATTTATTTAAAAGCACATATGTAAACACATTGGTACAAGGCAGCGTCGGCCCCGGGTCTCTCGATTCTAATCAGGACACAGACCAGTGTTGAGACAAAGTCCTGTAAGGCACGGTATTTGAACTCTTACTTCTCTCGACTCCATAATTATTCTTAGCTGTATATAATTAAATAATGTAGGTACCTATATTTACATTCCCTTCTATTGTAAGAATTGATGGACTCTCCTCAATTATGGCCTGTAGAGTTGGTGTTGTGGACAGTGTTCTAGTTCTGTCACTATCATGACTGACATTTTGATCTGGCTCCTGCAAATGTACAATTCAGATTTGTATACCTAGTTAAAGAAATAGAATGTATATATTGTATTGTCATTTATTAAAAATGAGCTTTACATAGTCTGTTTTACTGTTAAGAGTAGTATTTTTTAGAATTAGGTAACTTCTAAGTGTCCTTAAAAGACCTCAAAGTTTATCATAATCAGATAAATTGGTTTGCAGAAAAGTTCAAGCACATTAACTTTTTATTTTTATTAGGTATAAAAAAGATAAAACACATGTGACTGTTTTATTTACCTGTGAAAATCCCAACTCCATGACACCAACCAAACCAGTAGCTGCTTGACTACCTATAATACGTAGTACACGTTGCTCAAGATCCGTGAGCTTAGTCTGTAAGGCAGGTCCACCGCCAGTCCCACAAGCGGCTTTGTTTATTTTAGCAGCCTTTTTCTTTGTGTTATTTTTGAGATCGCTCCATACCTTAAAGTAAAAATCACAAACTAAGGTTTCTTCATACAACAGATAATTTGTGTTTAAAAAAAAATAGTACGTACTTTTTTCCATTTTTCCATTGTCTTATTATCTCCTACAGGATCGGCGTTCAATAAATTGGTTAGCCTTGCCCAATTTTCAATGGCTTTTACTCTACCACGAGCATCTTTAGTCGGCTTATTAATGTCTCCATGCCTTGAAAGAAACAAAAAAATTACAGCATTATGCCAACATATTTAACTATATAAATGCAGTAATATGAAGCATACTTACTGTTCCATGAAATTCACTAACATTTCAAACTGTGTTGCACTGGTTTTCATTTTAGGTATTAGGATAGATTCAAACTGCACTGTTATTATTCTAAGTCTATAGTATTGCACGGCTGGAAGTGAACTGTGAATAAACGCACTACATTGTGCATAGCATTTGTATTATTTTAGCAGTTTAGAGAAATCCAACCAAATGTTTTACTGCTTTGCAGATGTTTTATTGCTCTAAAGATGTTTAAAATTTCAATTGTTGACATCGTTTGGCTGGTATTTCGGTTGCGTCCGGCCTCACCTTGTGTCTCTTTCTATCTTGCAAGTTAAAACGACATAGCACTAAATTCATTCATGGGGAATGCTATCCTATTGTTTTAAGAGGTGTTAGTTTTTGTAGAGCCGACTCTCCTAGAGTATAGTTTGTGATTTGGTAGTATAATATTCGCCGAAGTCAAGGCCGAAACCGGCGCAGGCAACATGAGAAAATAAAAAAACTTTCGGCAAAGTGAGCAAACGTAAATGTGTTTCGAGTAGCGAATCAAAACCTACACTCGCGTGTGCTACACATACTTTAAAGTTTGAGTTAACTCGCTTAACTTTTTCGTGACGTTTTCTAGTATTGAACAAAAACTTACACTCGACGCTCAGATAATACTATTGTAAGGAATCGTGTGAATAAAAATATTGATATTAATACTAACAACGTGTTAACAACATACACGCTTTTGAATACATGTACAAGCTAGTAGTGTGAGAATATTAAATACTAGCTTTCGCCCGCGGCTTCGCCTGCGTGAAATTAGTTTTTATCAATCCTGGTCCCTTATGTCTAAGGTACCAACATTCATGGTCTTATCTTCAATTCAACTGGTAAAAATTTCAAAATGCTAGAACAAACGATTTTTTGTTTCTTATGACGTAATATTTGACGATCTTGCATACTAACTTTGAACCCTTATTTCACCCCCTAGCTGGTCGAAATTTCAAAAATGCTAGAACAAATGTTTAGTGATTTCTTATCAAGTGCTTAAATATATAGTTTCATGGTTTTATCTTTCAAAATTAAGAAATCCCATACAATATTTCAACCTCTATTTCAACCCCTTCATCCCTTTTTTTCGAAATAAAAAGTAGCCTAAGTTCTGTCTCAGGGTCTAAGGATTGTCTGCACCAAATTTCGTAACAGACAGACAGACAGAGTTATTTTCGCATTTATAATATTAGATGGGATATAAACTACAAAAGATTGAAAATTAAGAAGCCTAATTAAATATAAAAAGAAAAATGATCAATAGAATGAGTACTTCACTATTCTTTTTGAGATAATGTGATTATTGTTAAACGGGATTTTGCTTGAGCTCTCCTTACCGAACAAAGTTAACGATGCACAGAGAACGTCCACGCCAAAATAAAAACTATTTATGAGGATTTATACGTTAGCCGAATATGGCGATAGAGAAATAAGAAATACGAAAATACCATATTCTCGTTGGAGGAACAAGAAATAATATGAGGGTTTACTTTAGCGGGGGAACCTAAGACGTTAGGAAGGAAATGTGTCTTGCATTTGGTGTTAGTGCCTAAATCAGTCGATAAGTAATTATCGTAACTTAAGTTTTTCATCAGTCTTTCTTAGATTCTTAATACAAATACTGCGAAAATAATTCGTTATAAATACAAATTACTGCCACGTTTCTTTTGTCGCTTTGAAAAGGAAATAATATTTGATAATTCCACGTGATCAACTGCTTTGTACAAACTGTTAAATTCAATGAATACAAATTTTGTTCGCCTTTAATAGTAATAAATGATTATTAATACATGTTATTCATATTATTTTTCTAATAGTCTAAGAGATCTTACATTAAAGACATATGCAAATGATTATATTTTACACTTCAACGAGCATTCATCTCATCAAGAAATTCTTATATCTTATAAGTATAAGCAAAATGCACTAATCGAGGGTATCAACCCTCGAAAATAAACGAAATGCTTTATTTCTTAACTAGCTTTCTGCCCGCGGCTTCGCCTGCGTGGATTTCGGGATTGGGTCTATAGAGGGTTAAGGGTCATAGCTTTTGCTCACGGCTACATATGCGCGGAGGTCTGTTTATGGCGCGAAGATTTTATCGGGCTTCCCGTGGGACTATCCGTTTTTCCGAGATAAAAAATACCGCAAAACCTTGCTCAAGAATCACTCTATCTATTGATGAAAACCGCATGAAAATCTGTGCAGTAGTTTTTGAGCGAAGCCTTTATTGCGCATCCCGTGGGATCTGGTGATTTTCCGGGATAAAAAGTAGCCTATGTTACTCGGGGATAATGTAGCTTTCCAAAGGTGAAAGAATTTTTTAAATCGGTCCAGTAGTTTCGGAGCCTATTCATTACAAACAAACAAATCTTTCCTCTTTATAATATTAGTATAGATTAAATGATTATTAATACTTGTTATTCATATTATTTTTCTAATAATCTAAGAGATCTTACATTAAAGACATATGCAAATGATTATATTTTACACTTCAACGAGCATTCATCTCATCAAGAAATTCTTATATCTTATAAGTATAAGCAAAATGCACAACCCTCGAAAATAAACGAAATGCTTTATTTCTTAGTGACAGTATCCAGGCGATTTCTGAAAGTGTTTTCTTTATAGACTGAATTAAACGAAAATGAAATGTAATTCTATAACAAAAAACGTATTTTTTTGAAATCAAAACACTCGGACAGAAAAAATTGCAAAATCGAACACATCACAAAAAGCAAAAATTGGTGTGAGTTAATTGCATACTAGCCAACCCTGTTAAATTATTCTTTAAAAATGAACAACAAGAAATAGACCAGTCTCTATCTGTAATGTATGTAATCTGAATCTGAAAATTTACATGCAGACCAAAGTAAAAAAAAAGCAGTTTGAGTCGTGGTGTCCGCAAGATAATTATTAAAAAATGAATTTAATAATAACATAATAAAACAACACTTTCCTTTGACCTCTTATCGACTAACAACTGCAGTAGTCTTTCAAGTTCATTTTTCAGCGAGGTCATAACATATATATGTGTATGTCATCCTTATAGGATATATAACTCCCGGAAACACATTTTATACGAACTCTTTTACTCAGTCTGATAAAGAAGAAAGAAAGAAAGATATATTTATCTATATAAATAAAAATGAATTGTTGTTCGTTAGTCTGCTTAAAACTCGAGAACGGCTGGGCAGATTGAGCTGATTTTGGTTTTAAAATGTTTGTCGTAGTCCAGGGTAGGTCTAAACGGTGAGCAAATAAGGAAAAATTGCGAGTAAGATAGAGTAAGACGACAATTTCATTTTCCCATATAAAAGTTGATCACTTACTTTCTGTCAAACATTTGACGGTATTTGTACTCTCAGTTCCACTCGAATTGAAGAACGCATTAAAACAAGACTTTTGAATCGACAACATAATATCAACTTTGCTTATAACATCGTGTATTTAAATTTCAAAATATAAAAATAATTAATGTGTTGACATATTTGATGGGTGCCAACCTTAAAATTTCAAAATATAAAAATAATTAATGTGTTGACATATTTGATGGGTGCCAACCTTACAGTGTTACTAACTCTCAAAAATATTTTTATTATATTGTTTTGTCATCTCATGTAAAAAGAACCCGTGTATCCGAACGTTCCATTGTTTTGTCCATATAGACCAGGTTATAAGCCTTTAAAAATAATAAAAAGCGAAATGTATTAGTAACTCTTTATTTCCATCAACTTGGCTCCATCTACTTGGGAACCACTTGGCTCGCCAGGACATGATGATATGGTGGAAGTACTAGGCGACTCGGACAAATCTGATTCGATCAGAACATAATTATAATTAGGCGGTACGAAGTTCACCGGGTCAGCTAGTAATATATAAAGTTCTTCCCTGAAATAAAGCTTCTGACGGTTAGAAGCCAGTAACTTGGAAGCGTTCTAAATGAAGCAATAATCGCGAAAACGGTTTGATAGCGCACATTAAGTTTTAGTATCAATTGCAGAGGCGAGATGAAATAAGTGGTAACATTGGCCGCTTCGAATTACCTATATAATATTTATTAAATATAATTATTGAATTTATTTTGAAATAAAGTTGCGATTATTCTGCTGTTCTAAAACAGCGGTTATCAACATGCCAGAAAAATATATATACATATAAAGCGAATCAAAAGATACATGGGAAAACAAAGTCGATATATTTATTATTTTCGATTGGTTTTCTTTCAAAACTATCAAGTTTGGTTTTAAAATTTACATCAAATGAGTGCAATGAGAATTAGGCAGGGCGTCGCCACAATAACCGACAGCAATATTCTTAATTCACTGAGAAAGGTTACTAAAGTTTGCTGTATTACTAACCATAGAATTTGGTGTATTTTTTAAGGATTGTATATGTAGGGACTACATAACTGCACGTATTAAGCTGATAAGGCAGCAATACACATGTGTCTTATTAGTTTAAAAGCTTTAGTTTAACTTAAATATACCTAGATATCGACTATACCAGCACTCGTGTCTCATATTCGTTGCCAAGTCATTGGCAAAACAGATTTATTATATGAGTGATGGAACTTTTTCCGTGGGCGTTATTTTTGATCGACAGTGTATTGTACGAGCACGGATTAGTTAACATCCAAAGTTATTACCACGTCCATTTCCCGTCCACCCGGTCAGACTTCCGTCCTGTTGGCGCAAATATTAATTCCGGCCCGATGAGGAATTCCACCGGCTACGGCTGATGCTGTATTTTACTTTAGAATATTCTATTAATTTGAACAGTTGGCTATTAAGATGCTTTGGTATATCATGTTTAGTTACGACGTAAGGAATTATCCAAATAACGCAGATTTAACAGTAATGGAAGTCTCAAAACATCCACAATAAGTCTATCTAGCTAGAAAATGCAATATAATAAGTAGTAAAGCTCAGATTTCAGTAGTGGGGTCTTTATGACGTGACATTAAACCATAAGACCCTACTAACTATTGGAAACAGCATTATATATATGATGGTAAACTGACGTAGGACAATGGACGCACTATCAGCAAGCTTCATCTGGATTGTATTGCATGTCTTTTGACTAAATTCTTTAGACATAAAGAAGTTATGTCTGAATTGTACATTTTTTGCATTGTATAACTCTTGCTGACCATCTGCAGACTACATCTGGAATGTATTGCATGTCTTTTAACTAAATTCTTTGGAGACAAAGAAGTTACGTCTGAATTGTACATTTTTTGCATTGTATAACTCTTGCTGACCATCTGCAAACTACATCTGGATTGTAGTGCATGTCTTTTGACTAAATTCTTTGGAGACGTAAGGAAGTTACTTCTGAATTGTACATTTTTTGCATTGTATAACTCTTGCTGACCATCTACAGACTACATATAGATTATATTGCATGTCTTTTGACTAAATTCTTTAGAGATATCATAAAGAAGTTACGTCTGAATTGTACATTTTTTGCATTGTATAACTCTTGCTGACCATCTGCAGACTAAATCTGGATTGCATTGCATATCTTTTGACTAAAGTTTTTGGCTACATGTTTTACATTTTAATTCTGTATCACAATCAGCAAACTAGATTTTCTCTTTTGACCAAATCTTTGTCACCATAAGAAGCCTAACACTATATTAATACACTATTTTTAATCCAGAATTCTGATATACAACCGAGCGAGTAACAAAACTTAACCTAGTTAACAGCTATTCCACTGAATATTCCCTTGCAATGTAATATACTGACTTACCCCACCGCGCCTAAATTATAAAATAATCCTGTTTTATTTGTGGCCATTTCTGCATGTACTAAAACAGCAATAACGTTTCGGTTTAACTGCTTAACTAATAAAGATAAGACACGCAAGCGACCTAATTTGGATATATTAAAGATTATGAAGAGTCCGAAGTCGAACTAAGTACCTAATGTGGTAGTGTTACTCAGTTTACTGCACGTACTTCAATGCACATGCTGCCAATGCATGAACTCCTGAAATGGTATACTATAAAGCTATAGCAATGTAAAAAGTAATATACATTACGAGATAATATCGCATCCCTGAATTGCCTTCACGATGTGACGTGTGATGTGTTGTAAAGTTATAGCTTAATGATAACCATTGTGAACGCCAATTGCATGATATGTTAAATATCTCGGCATGTAATAAACAAAATTACCTTTACAGAAAAGCTTTACGCTTACTCATCAAAAGCATCACTCGACATATTGAACCCACCGTTCTAGCATCCTGAGGTCATCCTGAGGTGTAACGTATAAAAAAGTATAAACCCATTTGTATCGATTGACTGTGATATTCCGAACCCTGAACTCAGTCTTTTATTTGATTCAGATCTACGTAACATGAAATACGAATCCAAAACTATGATAATAATAAATATTGCAACTTGAAGTCAAAGTACAGCAAATAACAACAGTAATGATTACGCAATTCCGGTGAGCCGCGCAATATGAAATCGTTTTTTTACTCGATGTCATTTTTACGGATTTTTTTAAGTATATAAATTAAAAAAAATACTTATTTTGATTCTTTTTAAGTTTTACCTGTATAACGAATTAAGACCTTCAGTTAATATATTATTAGTATAGCACACCTATACATTAAACTTTCAATTTATACCTAAAAATAGTTAAAATCATATTAAGATAAATAAATTATACTTACTGAAGTAGATCGACTCAATTGTTCAATTGGTTTGTTTGACAGTTATAATCGCTGAAATCTTGATGACAGATGATAAACAAAAAAACAATTTCCAACCAAGTATTTCACGAAAACCACACAAAGACAAGCGCCAACGACATGAT
The DNA here is from genome assembly GCA_036419045.1 of Scirpophaga incertulas. Taxonomy (NCBI): domain Eukaryota; kingdom Metazoa; phylum Arthropoda; class Insecta; order Lepidoptera; family Crambidae; genus Scirpophaga; species Scirpophaga incertulas. The sequence goes on along the minus strand of CM071629.1, from coordinate 34,014,744 downwards.
TCTAAAGACTCGAGATTAATAACATTGAGCGAGACACATTTCGTATGCAACGCAATACAATCACGTTTTTGTGGCGACGACGTCTGCAGTGTCTGGCACGAACAGGGGCAAAGTAAAGTAAGCTAACAAATACTTACGTTATCTAACAAATTGTATGACGTACGGTGCATTCAAACGAACCAATAAGTAGGTACTCAAGTGTAGATTCACTGATAACGTATGCACGTACAATTTGTACATTAACGCGTCATACGTACGCATACAATTTGTTTTATATTCGGAGCTCAAAAACGGTGTATCAGATCAATACCTGAACTGAAGATTACCGATAGCTGTGTACCACTATTCAAATCGCTAAGGATCTTGACATTATCCTCTCTACATATATTAGAAGTTGCAATATTTGTCCAGACAAATCAACATCTTTTTGCTAAACTAACTGAGCAACGTAAACGGGCAGATCCACTTCGATCACTATATAAAGACCTTTTTTTTTGTTCCCCCTGAGGAAAATGCATTAAGAGTTGCATACCCCGGCTGTGGCGAGCCGGCGGTTATGTGGGGCTCTCCTCCCCAGAAGGGGGAGGCCTACCCACTAAAAATCTCAGGGATGGCCTTCCTCAGGCGTGTAGGGAGCCCCCGGGAACATAAAGCCACTTCCGGGAACCCCCAGCCTCCGCTCCCCTGCCGATACAGGGGAGCCCTCCTCGGGGGAGGATACACTACCTACCCCGATCTCCCCCGGTTTCCTCCACCGACGACGCCCCCCGGCCACGGAAGGGGCGTGGTCCATCCCGGGTCGCCGTAGCGGTCGCGACTTCTTCGCGCCCGCCGGCGACCCGCGGCGGCGCCGCGGCTGTGCTACCGAGCCCGGCGCCGCCTTCTTCGAGCGGGATCGGCCATCTCCCGACCCCGCTCGGCGGCCTCCTTCTGCTTCACAGAAGGAGGCCACAGCCCTCCAACCTCCCTCGTCCGCCAGCATTGCCGCAATCAATGCCGGCGGAGACAGATCTCGCCCGATCTCTGCGACCAAGACTCGGCGCTCGGAGGCCCACGCGGGGCACTCCGCCAGCGTGTGCTGGGCCGAGTCGAGGTCGGATGCGCAGTGGTGGGAATGTGTCGCCTGAGGCAGAATATAGTTTGAAAGTTAGTATGGGATTTCTTAATTTTAAAAGATGAAACCATGAAACTTTATATTTAAGCACTTGATAAGAAATCATTAAACATTTGTTCTAGCATTTTGAAATTTCGACCAGCGGTGAAATAAGGGTTGAAAGTTAGTATGCAAGTTCGTCAAATATAACGTCATAAGAAATAAAAAATCGTTTGTTCTAGCATTTTGAAATTTTTACCAGTGTGGGGGGAATAGGAGTTGAGACATAAGGGACCAGAATTGACAAAAACTAATTTCACGCGGGCGAAACCGCAGGCGGAAGCTAGTACCAAATAACTTTGTGTATGTAGCGTACATTTAAATATTTATATAACACATAATGTTAAGGGTGCTTAGCGCCGATAAATAAAATTAACGAGTACATTTTTGTAACACTGTCTGATGCCCGCCACTTCGTTTGCTCAGGATTCGCATTTCGAGAAGCTTGCGTGGCGTGGCGTATCACTACATTACTAAAACAAAGTCGCTATCCGCCGTCTGTCTGTCCCTATGTATGCTTAGATCTTTAAAACTACGCAACGGATTTTGATGCGGTTTTTTAATAGATAGACTGATTCTTAGGGAAGGTTTATATGTATAATATAGTAGAGAACTGATAAATTTAGAGGTTTCTAATGTGAGGTCGTAAATAAGCACGTTTTTTTGCGCTTATATTGCAAAAACGCTACGAGATAGACCAAAATAATGTACTACACTATTGTCCACCTTAAAAAGTTCAAGTCCGCGATTGTATATCTTAGGGATAACCCACCATAACCATTTTTTCATTGCACCCGCGCGAAACTGGGGTGGTCGCTAGTACCTTTATAAATTGTTGTGTTATTCTGATGTATATATAAGGTATATCATTGTAAAATTTCATTAAAATCTATTCAGTAGTTTTTATGTCTTTTATAATATTAAATGGGATGTATTTAATCAATATAAAATATGCTGTGTATATACTTACTATATTATTATATGTTCACTAGTCCCTGTGACAGATAGAATATTAAAATAAGTATTGTATAAACTGAAATTTGACACATCTTGTGTACTTAGAAATTCGAAAACTTGACGCAGATTTAAATAGTCGTAAGATCGTTTAAACAGTTTAAAAATACAACTCTACTGAACTCACAATGACAGGGAAATACATGAGCAGCAATAATTGAAATATCGATAACTCCCATTTGCAAACGCAACCTTATCGCATTCCGTGCGACACCGATAAAAATACGCATTACGCTGATTTTCGCAACCACAACCCAGCGCGTTAACCGAATGCCCTTAATGCCTGCCCAAGTTACTACCACTAGTTCAAGAGATTACTATAACAGAATCTGCTTCAAAGCATATAGAATAAAAATAAAAAAACTTAAGTTTAATATCTATATGTATAATAAATCTGTAGAGGGGTCAATTCTGTACATGAAATATATTTTCAAAATAACTATCAGGGGGTGATTAGGGATAGATACTGATGCCAAAAATGCAATCAGTAAAAATTTTGTCTGTCTGTATGTTGCTTATAGAAACAAAAACTACTGGACGGATTTTAACGAAACTTGGTATAATTATCCTTCATACTCCTGGGCAGGTTATAGAATACTTTCCATTACGCTACAATCAATAGGAGCAGAGTATTGAAGGGAAATTTTGGGAAAACGGGAGAAGTAACTCCATTTTTTAGCTTCCGTCGCGTGTGTAGCCTTAATGGTTAAAGTCACATAAAAATCATGTATGACGGAAATATTCTTCATAAAATTGTCTAAAAAACATCCCGCAACAGCAATGTCTATCTTTTATGGTTGACTCACAATAATCTATACTAATATTATAAAGCTGAAGAGTTTGTTTGTTTGTTTGTTTGAACGCGCTAATCTCTGAAACTCCTAGTTCGAATTGAAAAATTATTTTTTTATTGAATAGCCCATTCATCGAGGAAGGCTTTAGGCTACATAACATCACGCTGCAACTAATAAGAGCGAAGAATAAATGGAAAATGTGGAAAAAACGGTGAAAATTATTCATCTTTGAGGGCTTCCGTTGCGTGCGTTGCGAAAACGGTTCTAGATACCAAAAAAATATATATGAAAGAATTATTCCTTTTAAAATGATCTAAAAAAATGCCCGCGACAGTATATATCTATCTTTTAATGTTAACTCACTAGAATCGTTTTTATGGTGATCAAATTTGGATATGTCGCGTTGTCAAGATCGGGTAACAGCTGAGGTGGTTGTTTGCAAAAATAAATATGATGCTCAAAATAACTATTCCACGCGGACGAAGTCGCTGGCACAGCTAGTGAGGAATATTCTGGCAGGCAATTAAAAAATAGGTCAGTTTTCATATTAGAAGGAGAATACAGATGGTGCTTTTGTCTTATGTTGAGTCAAAGTTATGTTGATTTGTTAGAAGACAATCTATTCATTGTCCTATTGAATGATTTAATGCATACGTATTATTCGTAAGACAATGTCTTCGTAATCGGTAGCATAAAGCGAAATTTCAAAAATAATGCAAAATATGCGTACTTCTACATAGTCTATGGAAATTTATAAACACTTTTTCTAATCTATGGATTGTAGTTTGAATTTAAATATAAACTTAACGCTATCTATGATCAGGGTTGGAAAACTAGTTAAGCTGTCACTTGCAAAATCCCTTATTGTTGTACTTATCTCTAATAGAGATTTCCTGCACGTGACTGATGGTAAACGAAAGTAGCGAAATTGGAAAGTCATAACTATCAATACATTAATTGATAAAAAAATAACAAATAAATATAAGATATATATTTATTTACAAACACACACACATACTTCCCCAATCTGTCATGTCCCAGTATAACAGGGGGTGAGCCTATTGCCTGTATCCCGACACTTCGCAGTAATGTAATTGGGTTAAATTCCCTTAGTCGACTCGTACGACATGCACAGACGAAAAACACAAAAATTATCATCATGATTTTGTGGAAAGCAGATTAATAATAATAATAATATATTCTTTATTTTTCTCTCACACAGTTATAATTTATAATATTGAAAAATCTAGAATGTACACTGCAGGTTGACATTAGATTAGATGATGATTAATCATTATCAATAGAAAATTATCTATTGAATATTATTTTTACTCTTATTGTAAATCAAATGAAAAACAGTGGAGACAACTGCTTTTTGTTGGCTGCTAAATAACGCTTCATTCAAGCATTTCTAATCAAATTTGGCTATGCTATAGTTAGTAATAAAATATATTACAATAAACTAAATTATACAGATTCCCTAGTAAATCTATACATATAAATAAAATTGGAGTGTCTGTTTCTCTGTCTGTTTGTTCCGGCTAATCTCTGAAATGGCTGAACCAATTTACACTGAAGTTTTATTTTCAGGTAGCTGATGTAATAAGGAGTAACTTAGGCTACCTTTATTTTAGAAAAATAAAGTGATATGCTGCAATGTAAAGTACTTTCCAGTACCGTGCGTAGCTCACGCGTATGATATCTTCTTATATATAAAAATGAATCGCAAAATGTGTTGGTAAGCTCATAACTCAACAACGCCTGGACCAATTTGGCCAATTCTTTTTTTTTAATGTTCGTTGAAGTTCAAGGAGGGTTTTTACAATGAAGAAAATTCGAATAATTATCGGAAATACCCTAAAAACAGCCCTTTTATGTTCCCATGCAAACGTTTTCTAACTAAAATGTACAGTCGAATTGAGCTTTATTGTTATTGTATAAAGTTCATATTGCAAGCACTCACTGTTGTCTAAGCAATGAAGGTGTGTTCCTAATAGAGATGAAACGGATAGTGATTTGGCCGGATACCGGATATTCGGCTAACTACGAGGCCGGAGCGCCGGATATCCGGCCACCGGATATTCGGCCGCTTATCGCGTTACAATTTGATTTGCGAACAAATGCTGAAAACCTAGTATTCATTTACCATAATTTGCCGCTAGTTAATTTTGAGTACTAACACTAAGTAAATTTTTAGTAATTAACTTTTTATCAAACAATTTCTGTCATTATTTTAATTTAATAAATGGTGTCCGTCCGTAACCTATTGTTATATTATTTTTATTTCATATATGTGTGTGTGTGTATGTGCAAAATAATCCGTTACGAATATTATAAATTCAGTCTGTTTGTCTGCTACTCTCTCACGCCTAAACTAAAGAACTGAAATTTGATACAGAGATAGATTAGACAACGAGAAACAATATAGATAGGCTTAAAAACTTTTGTATTCCCACAGAAAAGCGCGATATAGACGAGTTTAGGGCGTAAAGCACTCAGCGCGAACGGTATCGCGGGAAACATCTAGTATTCGGTATTCGGCCGGATAGTGCCCTACTATCCGGTATCCGGCCGGATAGTGAAAATAGGCCGGATAGGCCGGATACCGGATAGTTACCGGATATCCGTTTCATCACTAGTTCCTAACATCAAAGAGTCAATTTGCGCTTTATTAACGCTACATATAGTTGAAATTCATTTACATCATATCTATCAAAACAGTGTGCGTGCGTGCGTTGGAGCACAGAATACATCGTTGGAGGATTTAATGTCACGTTCCAAAATTGAATAGCCACAAAATGTAATAGGTCATTTAGACTTTTTTTGCGATTTGGTTGGCTATGCGACATTATCTATAAAATAATTAGGAACAAAAAACTGCCACTGTACAAATCTTTTTGACAGGACGAAGTCTGTCGGGTCCGCTAGTTTAAAATAAAAATACAAAAGCCAAAAAAAAACTAAATACACTAATTAATATATTCGTTAAATTCCACACGGACGAAGTCGCGGGTACAGCTATTACAAATAAGCTTGTCCATTAAACACGTTAAGATCGTGTTCTCGCGATCTCTAAACAGCTCCAAACTTTCAATACAAACAAAAGGTCGTACATACACAACATTAGCACAAAGACGCACCCGGACCCGACAAACGCGTTATTATCTCCCCTAACATACACCTAGAACATAAGACGCTTCATCAGCACGGAAACGAATTATTAAATTGATCCTATGTGTTTCTAAAACACAGCACTGCCATACAAAGCTCACAATTTGTCAAAATAAACATTTCGAAATACCATAGGGTTTGCCATCTTTAAAAATGCAAAAGCCTGGGGAAACATTGTGACCTTACCACTAATTTCCTATCCGTTTTAAGATATATATGACGTTTAGTAAATATGTTAATTAAAATATGACCAGTTTTAGTGATATACAAAGTTTTCATGCAAAAATTAAGACTCCAAATATTTGTTAACTTCTGCGACACTGATCATTGTTGGATATAGACGTCCCCCAAAGGTCTGAAGAATCCTGCGCTGATAGCATCCAGCACCTGCCTGATCATCTGCTCTTCAATATAAAATAAATAAAACCCACACACCACATACGATATAGCCATATATATGATTGCCACTCGATGATTTTTCCACACCGACAGTTCTACAAACAATGTACCCTGACTACAACCACTTAAGGTACACAATTCTTCGAAGTACCTTATCCTTCTACGGATTTCATAATTTCTCATACGATTGAAACACGCTGTACATTATTTTTAAATTTTTGAATATACAGTCATTGGAGGCTACTACGAAAAAAGAAAGATTTGTAAGGCAGGTTACCTGACGATGTTTATCTGAAGATTGTTATGTATGTCGACCAATGTGCTCAGTGAAAGCGCCGTGTTGCTAAAAGAAACGTCAAAATCGCGACAATTAAAACATTTATATCTAAAATCTATTTCTGTCGGGCTATGCCCAGCCGTTGAATGCGATACAAATAGAAGAAAAAACCAAGATTACGAAATCCCATGTTTATTCCTCTAAAACTGTACCGATTTAAATACTACCATTAAGTAAGAAATGAAGCAAGAAAACTTTAGCTATATATTTTGCTTTTTTATATGATCACTAGTGCTCGGAATAGATAGTTTAATTTTACTTGCGATTTTGTGACATCAATAGCATGGATATGCCTGGGAACTTACTGTTTTCAGAGATTGTAAAAATATTATATTGAACTTTAATAATAAGTTGACTGTAATAATAAGTTGTAAACATTAAGTTTTACAATAAAAGCGTAAAGAAACGAATAAAAAAAAAGGATTATGAATAAGAAAAGAAATTCCTTGACACCCAGTAATGCCGAGAAAATCTTAGTATTATTTTATAATAAACATGACGATGATGATTATGTTGGCGATCTTCAATTCGAAGACGAATAATTACACCATCGGAACCACACCATGTACTTTAATGTTAATATAAAATATATCGCACTAATAATACAATAGTGTATCAACTCAAAATCGAACATTTTTCAGAATCAACAAAAAACTTATTACTCACTTCATGTAATAGTTGCAAATTGAATAACTGTCACGTAAGTTTTTTAATTTATCCTTATTCTGTTTTTGCACTAATCGAACGACGGTCTTGATCACGCGTGAGGAATCAAATTTTGCGTGTGTTTATAGTATTATGTCAAGTACGACGTTTTGAGTTGATACACTATTGTATTATTAGTGCGATATGTTTAATTTTAAATTTGATTTATATTGTAAACTTGCAATAAATATCTATAATATATGAACATGATTTTTTCCCTTCTACTCACTCCTATAAACCTACAAATAAACAATAAGTGTAATTTTCATGATTATATAAAATGACATAAGTTCCATTGCATTGCATTATTTAGGTCCCGGAAATCACGCTGATTTTAGGTTTATCCATGTTACGCTTACATTGACTTTCTTTCTGCAAGTACATAAAATGAAACTACCTATTCGGAGCACTAATGTTCACCCAAAACTTACTATTGAAATTTACTACTATTGCACATTTATATTGTTTACTAAATAAAATATATAGAGTAGTGTGACGTTTTAATAAAACTCAAGCAGCGCGTACGTAGACACAAGGCGTGCGACGGAATAGCGCTCGATAGTCTGTGGAGCATTATTACGTTTGGGCTTGGTGGATGCGTATGACTGCTTGGTCAATCTAAAATTATTGTGTTTTATTTAAGAGTGTTTGAAGTGTTTATAAGAAACAATTAAGGACACCACACGTGGCGACGAGCCTTCAAGTAAGTGGTAATGCATAAAAACAAACAAAAAGGGGGAAATATCGAACCCACCCGGTATTGAAATCACAACAAAACCACCCCTATAAACACGAAGGCTTGAGTCATATAATGTGTGTTAATCAAGGACGGATAGACATGTATTGTTAGAGCTGATACCTATTAAACACATTTAGATTAAAAAACTCACGTCATAAAAAAAAAACAAAATCTGTTCTGTACGTAACTTAAGTTGTATTACGGGCAATCCGTAAACAAATTTTGGCCACCATTTTAACTAACACTCATCAGTTACCTACGTACATAAAATAATGTACGTTTGACCTTATGCATACCTACTATTCATATAGTGAATAGTCCTTAGTTTCACTGATAAACATAATATCTACTACTACTGCTAGGGTTATAGGGAAACAAGTAAATTTTTAAAACTAATGCTTCATAATGCTATCTTTTAAATAAAGGAATTACACCTAACTACATAAATATGCAACATCTCCATTAAGATAAATTTGAAATTACTTTCATATGCATAGTATAATTACATCAATTCCTATGAGGTCTCCACTTGCCGAACCTAGCACATTAAGAGGTCAGAATAGGGAAGTGTAAGGGTAATTAATTATATTGTATTTACTCATTACGGATATTCTTATCAATATTTTTTTTTAAACGAAATGTCCTTGATTACACTACACACAATACTACATACCAAATCATATTTTGCCAAGGTGCAACATAATGCTAATGAGCATTAAATAATAGGCATGTATACTAAAGAGTAAACCTACTAAGCCTACAACTATATTTTGCCAAGGTGCAATAAAGTGTCAAGGAGCACGAAAGTTGATCGAAGGTGAATTAATGTACCAAGGAGTACCTACAATAAAATGTAATTCATCACTAAACATTTTAACATCATGTGGACCTAACTATATCCTTGTATCCATCAACCTTATTGTATAAGTTTATTCAGCATTTTCATTGCATTATTATAAAAATAAAATATATATATAAAAGTTCAAATCTTATCCGAATGTTGACTTTTTGTATCTTGACCACCGATAATGTTGCTGTATTGTGTTGTTTCTTACCTTTCAAAAAATGATTGTCAGTTTAATATAGTGACAATTATCATAAAAGTAATTGATGAGTAATCTAAAAAAAAAAAAAAAAAACTTTTTTATGAATTTTATTTCACATTACAAAATCATATTTGTACAAATGGCGGACTTAATGCTATATGGCATTTTCTACCAGTCAACCACTGGATTTAGCAGAGTCAGTGGTGGTGTTTTGTAATTAATTGACCTAACTACCTTACATGTTTTAAGATAATCTCTTTTGGAATAAGTAAATGCTATATTTTATATTAATTTATGTATCCACATAATGCAATGGAGTATTACTTCTAATTGAAATAATGTTATTTAGCCAGCATTTTTCATTTACCTACTGAATTTCATGTACCTAAGTTAAATAATGTTTTTATAAGACATTTATTTGCATTGGGTTTGTTGGATATAGTGTAGGTACTAACTGATAAAATTGGTTAGGGTAAAAATTGCTGAAAACAATATACATGTTGTGATACATCAGCAAATGAAAAATCAGCAACCACAAAATTGCATTTTATTGACAATATAAAACAAAAATGTTCAATCACCTAAGACAATAGCACCAAGGGTGCAATAAAAAGGCAAACCTTGTTTCAGGTCGCTAAAAATGTCCAACCTGCCACCACTTGAAACCTTGCAATGCGATGGTGATTCCATGTCTTTGGGATTGCGCTGGGATAAATGGTTGCGAGCCCTGGAAATATATCTTCTGGCTGCTGGGATAGACACAGCCGCCAAGAAAAGAGCTACTCTTCTTCATATGGGGGGAACAGCTTTACAAGAAATTTATTATAATATCCCGGGCGCACATATTTTAGATTGTGACGTTACTGATACATCTGACGTATATAAGACTGCCATAGATAAACTCAACGAGTATTTTCTACCTAAGCAGAGTAGAGTCTATGAACGTCACTTGTTTAGACTCCTAAGACAAGAACCGAGTGAAAAATTTGACAAATTTCTTGTAAGGTTACGCCAACAAAGTAGAAAATGTTTTTTTACAAATGAAGAAAACAACCTCATCGACCAGATAATTGAGAAATGTAATTCTGTAGAGCTCAAAAAGAAAATGTTAACCTTGGGCGATGACATCACCTTGGACAAAGTTATAGCAGAAGCCAATGCAATGGAATCTGTACAGCGACAACTAGCCGATTTTAACGGTAATGATCATCGAGTCGTTTCTACTGTGAACAAAGTTGAGTCAAAACTGGATGATTTACAAAAAAAGGACTGTTCTCGTTGTGGTAGCACAAAACACAATGGCAATGATTTATGCTGTCCGGCTAGAGACAAAAAATGTTCCAAATGTGGCTACATAGGTCACTACATGGCTCAATGTCGAACAAGAGCCAACAAACGGAAACTTACACATCGAAATGGCTCCAAATTACCAATAACATACAAAAAGACAAAAAATTCATTGACACCATTCAAAGATGAGAAAAAATCAACTCCTTCATCTCCCGCTAATATAAATTATATTTTTTATCTAGGAGAAGATGAAAAAATCATATGTAAGATTGGTGGAGTTGAAAATTTAGAACTATTAATCGACTCAGGGAGTACACACAACATATTGTCAGATAAAACATGGAGGTATTTAAAAAGCCGCAATGTCATAGTCTGCAACCAAGTTTCAAATCCGGATAAAATATTTATGGCTTATGGTAGTAATGTACCTTTGAAGGTCCTAGGCTCGTTCGAGGCTTATGTCAAAATTGGCTGTGAAGAAAAAAATTGTACATTCTATGTTATTAAAGATGGCACCAGAGATTTGCTGGGAAAAGATTCGGCTTTAGAGCTTAAGGTTCTGAAACTAGGACTAAATGTAAATATGGTAAGTGACAACCAGAAGACTGATGTTTTTCCTAAATTTAAGGGTATCAAACTTGATATAACTATTGATAACACAATATCCCCTGTAAGCCAACCATGTCGTCGAATACCAGTACCACTTGAAGAAAAAGTCAATAAGCGAATAGAGGAGTTAACTAAACTAGATATAATTGAACCAATTGACAAACCATCAAAATGGGTCTCGCCAATAGTACCAGTTTTAAAAAGTAATGGTGAAATCCGGCTTTGCGTAGATATGAGGCTAGCTAACAAAGCAATACTCCGAGAACATTATCCACTTCCAACCATGGATCAACTCCTTCCAAAGTTTAGGAAAGCAACAGTGTTTTCAAAACTAGACATCAAAGATGCATTTTATCAGCTAGAGATAAATGAGGACAGCCGTCACATCACAACCTTTATAACACCCAGAGGCCTTTATCGTTATAAGAGATTAATGTTTGGTATATCGTGTGCACCTGAACTATTCCAAAAAACTCTAGAAAACATCTTATTACCTTGCGAAGGAACACTGAATTTCATCGATGACATTATTGTATTTGGTCAAAATGCAATTGAACACGAAGCTCGATTAAGTCATGTCCTTGAAGTCTTAAAAAAATACAACGTTAGACTCAATCAGAAAAAATGCATCTTTAATGCTAAAGTTGTACAGTTTTTGGGACACGAGCTGTCTGGAAATGGGGTAAAGCCTTTAGACTCTTACATGAAAAGTATTGACTCATTTAGGGAACCTAAAACAATGGAAGAAGTTCAAAGTTTTTTAGGGCTTTTGAACTATGTAAATAAATGGATTCCTAACCTGTCAACTATAACAGAACCCATTCGGAAACTTTTAACACTTAAAGTTGCACAAAAGGCTGATCTATCAGAATATTGGAAAACTGACCAAAATGTGGCATTCCTTGAACTTAAAAAAATATTGAGAAATATACCAACTTTAGGATACTATGACCCCGAAGATAAGACACAAGTTTTGGCAGATGCAAGTCCCGTTGGCTTGGGTGCAGTTTTGGTACAAACTGATTCTAGAGGACCTCGGGTCATAGCATTCGGAAACAGAAGTCTTACTGATGTCGAAAAACGCTATTGTCAAACAGAAAAGGAGGCTCTAGCATTAGTTTGGGCAGTGGAACATTTTCACATTTATCTTTATGGTAGAAAATCTTTTGACTTGATTACGGACCACAAACCTCTTGAAGTCATTTTTGGGCCAAGATCTAAGCCATGTGCTAGGATTGAGCGCTGGGTTTTACGTTTACAATCTTATAACTTTAAGGTTGTTTATCGACCAGGTAAAACCAATATTGCTGATCCCCTATCCCGTTTGTGTCAACCCACCAATATAAAACCGTCTAAAGATGAATATCACATTAATCAACTGGTTCAATACATAAGACCTCATGCGATTCCTATGCAGACCTTAATTGAAGCTTCGGAGTCAGATGATGAAATTCAGTTGATTAAAGAAGCTTTGGACACAAATGTTTGGGACCCCTGCATTAATAACTATCGCATTTTCCAAACAGAGCTTTGGACTCATGATGGTATCTTGCTTAGGGGTGATAAAATTGTAATCCCAAAAACCCTCCGTCAACAAGTATTGGACGCCGCTCACGAAGGTCACCCAGGCATTGTGGCAATGAAAGGGCGATTGCGCACAAAGGTCTGGTGGCCTAAGATAGACAAAGACGCAGAGGCTAAAGTTAGAAGTTGCCGAGGGTGTACACTTGTTTCTGCGGTTAACCCACCGTTACCCTTAAAAAGACGAGGTTTACCAGAACAAGCTTGGCAAGATGTTGCGATGGATTTTCTAGGTCCTCTTCCCTCAGGGCATTATTTGTTAGTAGTTATTGACTATTATAGTAGGTATAAAGAAATAAAAATAATGAAATCAATAACCACCAACGATACAGTAAAAGTATTGAAGGAAATGTTCTCAAGGCTAGGCATTCCATTATCTATTACCGCAGATAACGGAAAACAGTTCACTAGTCATGACTTTAAAGACTTCTGTTTGGAATTAGGTATCAAATTGCTTAGTACAACACCATATACCCCGCAGGAGAATGGAGACGTCGAACGTCAAAACCGAGATATTTTGAAAAGGTTACAGATAAGCCAAAGCACGAAAACGGATTGGCAATCAGACCTTTTGGATTATCTTACAATGTACAACAGTACTCCTCATAGCACGACAGGTAAAACACCAGGTGAACTTTTTTTTTGCAGGAAATTTAGAGACAAACTACCATCAATATCTGGAAGTAGAACGGAAGTTGATTGTGAAACGAGAGATAGAGATAAATTAATGAAAGAAAAAGGAAAGATATATGAGGACCGGAAACGGAGAGCATGTGATTATGAAATAGAAGAGGGAGGGAAAGTATACGTAAAAAACATGATCAAGAATAATAAGCTTACAACAACATTTAATCCAACTCCACACACTGTAGTAAGCTCCCGTGGTAATGAATATAATGTCAGAAATGATGAAACTGGTCAAGAGTATAAACGTAATATTGTTCATTTAAAAAAAGTAGAAGGTCAATGGCAAATTCAACCACCTAACACTACGACAAATACAGAAGATTCAGAATCGGAATCTAGTTGATTATTAAAATATTTCTTTTATGTTATTGTTTAAAATTTCTTATGTCAAGGAAGAGGTGTGACGTTTTAATAAAACTCAAGCAGCGCGTACGTAGACACAAGGCGTGCGACGGAATAGCGCTCGATAGTCTGTGGAGCATTATTACGTTTGGGTTTGGTGGATGCGTATGACTGCTTGGTCAATCTAAAATTATTGTGTTTTATTTAAGAGTGTTTGAAGTGTTTATAAGAAACAATTAAGGACACCACAAGTAGTAAGAAAACATAGTGACATAATTTTATTAGGAAAAAAACATGGTGTGATTTTCAAGGTAGAAAACAGGGGACTGCGTTTGTATGAAAAATATGATGTGTGGTTTCCTCTTATTAACAGAAGAAAAGCATTCCGAGTACCTCACAATGGAATCAATGATAGTAAAATTTTAAATTTAATAACATACATACACATAACACTGACTTTTTAGAAAATATATCTGACTTATAGAAGACCATAAACAAAGTAGAACGAATAACAGTATTTTTATAAGTGATTAAGGTCGTTCAGCGGAGAGGTTTGGCATCGCTAAGAGTTATTAAACTATCACTTAAAATTAAATAAGAGTACCTACTTCCGCATACAAGTGTTATTTTTAAACATCGGAAATACCCAGACGTATTCTAAAAGAATTTCCGTACTGGCCGCAAAAACTGGCGACCCAATCGCAACTCTACGAAGCTGACACGCGTTTTTGCACTTCGTCGACGAGCCTCCCCAGACGAGCATTTGTCTTCTTTTTTGAGACTACACGTGTTTACGAGATGGAATCAATCACAGCAATTAACTACCATGTTTCAAATAGAAGAGAAAATTTATCATTACGTGCCGTACGATAGTATTTCTACCACGCTAGAATCTTACTTGGAAATGGGATTCGTTCACCAAGAATAAACTATAAAAGGTTCATTTCAAGGATTCGAAGATAGTACGAGGGGCGGTCAAAAAGTTCGCGGAATGGCGGGGTGGCGGGGTGAGGTCGCTCCTCCAGATAGCCGCTACTTGAGTAACTCATAATTACTATATATGCCAATTTCTAGCCTAATTGGGTCATTAGCTTTCGAGTTACAAACGAGTAAACAAGTAAATCGGGAACAAACTAGCCACTATGGAGAAAATTGAACATCGCGCCGTCGTAAAGTCCTCACCAAACAAGGAAAAACGCCTCAAACTATTTTGCAAGAGATGTTAGCTGTTTACGGAGACTCTGCTCCTGGTTAAAACCATGATTTACAAATGGCACGGCCTTTTCAAGCAAGGAAGGGAGTCAATTGAAGATGATCCTCGACCTGGACGGCCCATTGAGGCCACTACGCCGGAAATCATTGAAAAAGTTGAAAAACTTGTATTGGAAGACGGAAGGTTGAAGAAGAAACAACTTGCAGCATCAGTTGGAGTATCAGAAACACATATTTAAATATTCTTCATCAACATCTTGGCATGAGTAAAGTGTGTTCAAGGTGGGTCCCGAGAATGCTCACGCCGCTGCAAAAACGTGAGCGCGTCAACTGTTCCCGCGAGTTTTTGGACCGCTGTGGAGAAGGATAGGAAGAAATTATAGCCCGAATTGTAACCGGTGATGAAACTTGGGTTCACCACTATGAGCCTGAGTCAAAGCAGGAGTCGATGCAGTGGCACAAAAAAGGCACACCACCCCTAAAAAATTTAAAGTGTCGCAATCGGCCGGAAAGATCATGGCGACTATTTTTTGGGATACTGAAGGTATTCTTTTGATCGATATAAAAGAACGTGGTGTTTCTATAACGGGAGAGTACTACGCTTCCCTATTGGACCGATTAAAAGAAGCTATTAAAGAAAAAAGAAGAGAAAACTGACAAAAGGTGTACTCCTTTTGCACGACAACGCGCCCGTTCACACGAGTCATGTTGCGACGGCTGCCATTCATCGATGCGGTTTTGAACAACTACGCCATCCACCCTACAGTCCAGACCTGGCCCCTAGCGATTTTTATTTATTCCCAAAGATGAAGAAAGAGCTGCGTGGAAAAAAATTTAGAGACGATGATGAAGTCAAGTCGGCGATTTCGGCGTATTTTGACGCCAAGACAAAACCTATTTTTTCGACGGTATTAATAAGTTATATGCCAGATCCGAAAAATGTATTCGTGTTAAGGGGGAATATATTGAAAAGAAAAATAACATAATGTATCATTTCATCTTTTTTCCCAGTCATTCCGCGAACTTTTTTGACTCCCCCTCGTATATGTACGTAGCAGTGTGAAGTTCGGAAGACAAGCTATAGATCGGAGGAATATCATTATCATTGCTAATATACGTCCGAGGGGTGTGAAGCTACCTTGAGTTAGGATAATTAGACCTTAGTCGATCACTTAACATAAACTTTTCAAGATTTTTAAGAGATGATTGTCTCACAATATTTTTCATTGGATGAGCGCCGAATAAATATACACAAAGCAATGCACTTTACATGTTGATCTTGACACCTTATGTCGCTCATTATGGTGGCGGGTTTCGTAGTGCTAATGTACTTGATGTGGTGCTGTCGTTCAAATGTAATTGGAGTAAAGAAAAACATTAGTTCGTTATAATCGATCCTAGGCCAATCAGGTCCACTCAGGTCAAGACCAGAACGACACAGATGCGTCAATATAAAGAATAAGGCTTGAAGGCAGCCAGAACTGACTGCCAACGCCTGACCTGAAAGACTATACCAATCCAACTCAGGCAGCCAACAAAAATTCCGCGACACCAATCTTTATCTTCGACCATACATAAAAACTATATAAATTTGTGCACGACGGCACACTTCGCTTGCTGGGATTGGTGAAGGATTCCGAACGGTGCGGCCCGGGGGTTGTTCCAGGAAGAAATCAAAACGCCAGTTTTCTTGTGTTCACGTCGGCCAGCAGGGTCTTCAGGAGCTTTCTGTTCTGGTGGTTGGACAGTTGTCCGCTTCAGTATGTGGTCCCCGTCGTAATCCGTACCGAGTAGGGGAAGTCCCTCAATTTATTCTCAAAATCATCCCTACCAAAAAATGCTATTTTTGAGACCCCCCTAAAGATACCGTACAAAAAGCAGTAATCTGTAGGAGCTCATTTTTCCCTCTATTTTGCCGTTTACTGTCACTATATCTATTATAGCTCTCGAGATATACTCGATAATACGTCTTCCAGGGTGAGTTTTCATCCCTGTTTTCGGCTTAATTTACCCCCCCCCCCCCCCACAAATTACCTATAGGACTTCAGTCCTCACTCTCTAGGGCATATGTTCGGAGAGTATATCAAGTACTATATCTTAACCAGCGGCCACTGAAAATGCTCGGCAACATACATATATAGGCACTTTTATATGTGTGCGATAGGACATGTATCCGACATTTTCATACATTTTGCAATTTCACAGTGGCTACCTGTTTACAATTTTATAATTTATTATGCCCTAGCTATCCATTATATTGTTCATTTAATACATTAACATATAGTATGCCCAAATTCAACAATAGTTTTCATATATCTAACATATTTTTCCTAATAAACTCATATATTCTTACGCTTACGCTACTATCTCTGTCTAAGGGTTTTTAATCAATATATATACCAATCTTACATACTATATGTATTCTTATTGCTATGGGAACCTATTCTATATAGTTAATGTATTTCCTAAGCTAAAATTTATCTTTATCCCGAACAAAATATAGGGTAGTATAGGGGTTTACCCTCAAAAATAAAAGACAATCAGATCATAATAATATGTAAAAGGCTTCTCCTTGCAAAGAAAACAACGAACAAGGACACCCCAGACTGTATAATGCTATAATGCGTGTATTTACGCCAATCTCAGTGTAAGAGAATATGTAGCAATAATCTGCTCACATTAAGTCAAGTGGCCACATACAGCTTATCCGCGTCACGTTGCACGGATTATTGTGACGTATAATAAGGTTTTTCTTTTTCCCGGAACAGTACACAGTACACAGGCCCGCCTGCCACTGTTTGAATTAATTAATTGAGCATTACACCTGTTATCTTCATGCATAAACCCATCCATTTCGTTTGTTCCGAGGAGCTACGAGTTGACACAATTGGCGATTATGTATGAATTGTGTTAAACGTTATCCACGCCTACAATAGTATATCGTTGGCACCCAGCGTAGAAAGTTATTATAACAATTGCTGGTCTGCTTCATTCCAATCCAAAGTTATCTTCATTCCACTGTAATCTTGTAAGCAATTGTTCAATTATCTTTGTCAATAAAAATTACTTAATGCAAAATACGTAATCTGCGTTTCGTTAAATTTTCCCGCGCACGTTGGCGCTACTGGGATACCACGAGCATATAAACATCGCAGAGCCGCTATTGTACTCGTACACGGACAACGCTTGATCTAAATAACAGTCGATGTTTAGATTCGCATTGATGTAAATAAATTGGCTTAAATACATATGCCATATTAGGTTATAGCTTCTGAAGTAAGAATATAAAAAAATACTAATGCGCTGTATGAAGCTTTAAGTGCAATAACAAGACGTATGTTGGCGAATTGAAAATTAACACGTTAAAACGTTTCATCACTTTAGGAAGATGCGTTTAGAAGAATCTCGATATTACTATGCGACTAAATAAAATTACACCAATTGACCTAATTTTAATGGCACAGTTAGATGCGCTGGTGCGATAACCATTTATAGTTTGTATATAACACTTGTCCTGTCCGAAAGAAATATTTTATTTGCATTTTTTTTCACATATTTTATCACCACTTTGTCAAGCAGGGTATTTTTTGTGGACGGACCTATATGCTGAAGCTTCAGATGGCTATGTTCAGCAAAATCAAAATAATATTTATTCAACATAGACCTTTACAGGCACTTATTGACGTCAACAAACAAAACAAAAAAAAAGCTTAAAAAAAATCAAAAACCTTGTCCGTACGTACGAATAAGGAAAAAAAAAAGAAAAAATATATTGACTCGACACCTGTTCGGAAATTGGGAGAGCCTTCTCGAGAAGAACAGGCAAGAAACTCTGAAGGTCTATTTTCTCAGCTTTGCAATGAGTGTGTTTGGTGGAAGGCGCACGAACAGAAGGTTCGACACCTTGCCTGCTAACGACGCCGGAGCCGTTAGGGTCGAAACAAGAGAGTCGACGCAACTTGAGCGCGCCGTCTAATGGCTAGGACGCTTAAGTTCGTCGTGTAGTGGGGGGGGTGAGAATCTACCCGGTACATAACGGTACCGGGTATATGTTTGACGAGTGTGTAGCCCGGGTCTTCGCGCTCGCCGACGAGCGTGGTGAGTGAGCGAGAGACGTGGGTGTGTGAAGTGAGGGACGACGCGGTTGGTGGCCGGCGGAAGGGATTCGTTTGCGCGAGTGATGGGATCGGGCGGGTCGGATAAGAGAAGCAGGGTACCAGTACAGCAGGCTTCGCTTGCTGGTTACACTGAACATGGCACAGTTATGGTATCGCACAGCGGTGCACGAGTATTCTTATGTATTGTTTTGTTTTTGTTGTATGTATGGTGTGGTCTAAATGCATTTTATTTTCTTTCTTTCTAGCTTATATAGTAGTATTTTTAACTATGTTAATGTATTTTGTAATACACAAATTAGGCTGACAAATAGACTACTATCAAGTATATTATACTGAGACGTACTTTGCCTGAATAACTCCACAATATTCGGAACCCTATTAAAAGTACAAGAAAGGCAGAGCTTCCGGATTGTGTCCAATATAAGTTAGCACCCCCTAACAACCTATACTCACTTGTTAATAAAATTATGTAAATGGGATGTATCAAGGTTTGAATTCTTAGCCGAATGCTGGAAGTCTATGATTTTATTTCTTACAAACTTTCTACGCGATTTCTTCTATTAGAAGTTTTTAGAGGACCCCTTTCGAAGTTGACTTTTCAAAAATTCCTAAACGGATCGTTATTAACGTCTGAACAAATAAACAAATGGACCGTTTATTTTTAAAGTGGTATAAGTCCATGTCCAAAAATGAGCTATCACGTTATTATGCTTAATTTAATGTAAATTTTTTATATATTACTAGTCCGTGTTTAATTTCTCAAAAAAAAATCCCAAG
Organism: Scirpophaga incertulas; assembly: GCA_036419045.1. Lineage (NCBI taxonomy): Eukaryota > Metazoa > Arthropoda > Insecta > Lepidoptera > Crambidae > Scirpophaga > Scirpophaga incertulas. Next base: position 33,994,770 of record CM071629.1, on the reverse strand, counting down.
TTTTGTACAACTTAAAACAATAGAAACAATCCCAGACCTCATATGATTTGCCTGTATTTATAAATCAACAAATATAGGAAACCTTTAATTTTCTAGAAACAAAAGAAAATGGACTTACACCACTTTCAAAATAAACGGTCCAAATACCACATTTATATTGATTTAGATTGAACAATGATTACAAACAAACTAACAACCCTCTAATGCCCGAACGCTATATTAAAAAAATATTCGTTTTTGTAAATAAGGACCAGGTATAGTCAACTACGCCTTAACGCCAAAAAAAGTACGAAAACAGTTGGTATTATGAACGACATAAGAGCTGCCTCAAGACCAACATGTTACTCTGAAGTTTGTACATCGATCACGTTTCCTTTTTATATGTTTAAGCCTAGACAATACTCAGCAATTAGGATTACGACTATCCTTGCATAACATGTGAAGAAGTCGAGCAAACTGTGTGATTCCAATATGCTCTATCCTACTCTTTTCTTCTTCGGACCTGAAACAATTTACTTTAACGTAATAAAACAACAAAAAATAATGAATTAAATCATAGCGCATCCAACGAATACACAATTCACTCGACATGATTTCTCTTAATCGCACAGATATAACAAAACTAATACAAAATGTTCTTAATCAATCATGACAACAGACACATCACAGCGGACACAGCACTCGGCCTGTCAGTCGCATGAACACAAATCTAAAACTGGGATCCAACTAAAATAAACGTAATAGAAGACCTACTTATTTTCTCCGCAAACAATTTCTTTTTAAGTCAAATAGTATCTTTGTGACGACATCCATAATGGGATCCAGGAGGCCTCTTCAAAGGTAACACAAAGGAAATCGTTGCTTTTCACGTAGTTAGGTAGGTGGGGCACGGCGCGCTGTGACGGGCTGAGGGAAACAATTATGCCGCCGCTGCTAAAACATTTCGATTGGTCGCTGTTGTTCAAGAAATTCAATTTGATTCTGCCAGATTTTAGTGGATAACGTGTTTCGCTATTGATTGCGCATGCGATGGAATGGATTTAACAAAAATGCGATTGTAAGTTCGCGTTATACAAACTATAATCTATAATCGTCTGATAGTGTGCGCACTCCAACTACGACCATATTACTGGGAATGTTATGGACATGAAAGTGGATGGGCGTTTACGAATATGTTAAAGAATGAAATGAGTGTGGAAGAGATGTTGCGCCAACCCCAAATAAAATGGGGGCAGAGCAAGAAGAAGAGGTGTGTGCACTCCTCGCAAACAGCTCGATCACTTCTTTTTTTCTTTATAGTAAACATGAGAATAAATCGCAAAGTATGTTTTCATATTCCTATGATATCCAAGAAACGTTGCCGGGTCATCTATTTGTTATATATATTATACAAAAAAAAATAGATATCCGTGACACCTGGGCCTGTAACACTCCTGGCATTCGTCTTTGTATTTTTAGAACAAAAAATATGTAAATAAGTCATTTAATTAGAAATCATTCGCCCATAAAATGTCTACCGAATCGCTTTTTATCCCTTTGTTTGAACTGTCAAAATACAAAGGAAAAATTTCACAATTACATACTAACTATACCAAGAAAAATTTAATCATCAGGATTATGTCCGTGAACTTGGCTCCTCTGCAGATTTCACCATTTCCGATTCGATCACGCAAATAAACTCCAAGCACAGCCTTCTCTATTATCCTTAAGGTCAATTTGAGCTTGGATGATGCGGGTCGGTGAATTCTTTACAAAACCCATTGTAAATGGCTAGGATTCGATACCACATATCATCACTAGCAGCACGCACGAATCATACTTTTATCTCGACGCACTGCAGGAGATGAGCCGAGACTGTACTGCATAACTTATTGAACGCTGTCGAACCTTTTTTTTTTTGTTCCGCTGAGGAAAATTCATTAAATTGCATACCCCGGCTGCGGAGAGCCGGCGGTCATGTGGGGCTCTCCTCCTAAAAACCTCAGCGATGGCCTTCCTCAGGCATATAGGGAGGCCCGGGAACGATAACGACTTTCGAGAACCCCCAACCTCCGCTCCCCCGTCGATACAGGGGAGCCCTCCTCGGGGGTGGCAAATACCTCCCCCGATCTCCTCCACCGACGATGTTTCTGCGTAATCATAATAATAGAATAACTATCCCCTAACTCGTGGTTTAACCGTAGCTTCCATTGTTATTATAGCAACATGGGATCTCCAGCACGTGGAATCGACGAAACTTAGTTAACACTTCTGAAGATATTCATTTGCAATTGCAATCGTGTTTCTTTGCAATACCTTGTTTTGACACAATCAATGTCACTGACAAAACTGAAACCAAATAAAATTTCTATTTCGACAGATGAAATAAATTACGTTAACGAATAAAACCAGCACTTAGTAACCAGACGCATTATTTGAAGTAGTCCCTAATAATAAGGTAAGGTTATTATTGTAATTCGCTGATGATCCATTAGCCCAACTCCACCAAGCGCGGCCATGTTCAATCGTTGATACCTCGTTCTTGAGAATTTTAAATTTCGTTAATTCAGTTAGCTTTAGTGACTTTGGTCGTCTGGAGATCAGTTCATGAAAATTTAACTTTATGAATTGATTCATTGAATGAAAAAGTATATTGTGAAGATCGGTTGGTTCAATCGTATTTAAAAGTATAAACTCTTGTCGGACATTCGCTTTATCTTGTGTTATTTTGTTAATTTATTAATACAAGACAGCGATCACGTTAAATTTGACATAAAAAGACAGAGAGACAAGCTGGAAGCATTTGAAATTTAATTCTGGAAACAATTAAAGAACCCGAACAGAAAAGCGACGAAGAATTAGAAATAGTTAGTTAGTACCCAATATTATTAGTAAAATGAGACATTATTTGAAATCAACTCGGATCGGACACATGTACAATTAAAAAATTGATTAGTTATGTACAATCAACAACACGTCAAACTTTCAGCTACGAAAACTGACGCTACAACCTGACAATATCAATCAACCTATCTGAGGTAAACTTCAATTCACAAGTAACCTTACGGCAAACCATAAACAAGGAACGAAGTCAATCAAAAATGCACTAAGCGTAAAGAGACACAGAACACAAATTTCAAAGTATTTAACAGCAACTGTGGCCAAAGTTCAAAGAGGTCAGCCTCAGTGAACACGTATTGTTTAGACCGCCGGCCATCTACACTGTCATTGTTTCTACGTACGTACTGCGTACAGATAGATACATGTGCAATGAGCGCTGCGTAAAGTTTTTGATTTGCGCTCCAAAACAGACGCTTTTACGTGCGACATAAGAGCGATCCCAAAATCGGATTGTATGGCTTAGAGTGCCGTCTACCGCACGCTTTTACATCTGAAAATTGCTAGCAACGTTCACTACAAAAGCTTCGTTATGGTGTAACACCGACAAGGGAATCGATCCTCTATTTTCATCTCACCTTTTTACATTTAATACGCCTGCTGTTTATTTATAGGCAGCCCTAATGCTTACACCACGGATTTCAATAGAAAGCGGCAAATACAGTTACATATGTACGCGTACGTAGATATGTACATAAACACCCAGTTTTGGCACATCGTAGCATTACCATTGTTTGTTGTAGGTACAAGTTGGAGTCACGAGCTAACATGAAGGTGTTTTACATTTACATGAGTAGGGTCGTGAGCCGTGGCATATAATTTTAATAGTTTTATGTTAAATAAATAAGGTACATAAATAATAATAACCTTAAAAAAGCACGCTAATATACTTTCACAAAATTTTGATAATAATAAAATATAATGAATTCTTAATGATCATGTTAGTAGTTCGTAGCTCGAGTGATCGGCTTCTTTGAAATAAATCGGCGACCTGCAAAAATTTGTACCGCTTTGGGTGTATTTATGCATGTGAGATTTCTATATCAGTGACTGCACCCACGACTCAAGATAAAAACCCAGTGCAGGACGACTACATTCTTCACACATAGGAGAAAAGCGTGGTAAAAACATGAGAATAAAACAAATCCTTTTTTAAATTATATAGCTCAAATATACCTGATTTAATTCGATTAAATCTTAGTTTAAATAAAAAGATATAAAATTCTAATATGTATAAAAAAAAACTATTTCCAACTCCTAAGATTGCAAATATCTCCATCAATATTTACTATAAAAAAAAAGACTGATACATCATTACAAAAAAAGAACATATTTTAATTTATTCATAAAAACTGAACGATTCAAAAATACAAACCATAATTTCAACACTGAAACCGCACTCATAAAACACGACAACGTTAATTATCCGTTGCTCCGAAGCAATTAAGATTTTCAAGATGCGAAATAATTTAATCCACGGTCAGCTCGAACTGTTTATGTCCAAAAATTTTCGGAGCGCTTCAAAAACGTTTTTAAGCGCGAACCCCCTTAATCTGTTCATTTCCTTGTTTACCATGATAACAGTAAATAATATAGAGATTTAAAAGTCACGACGAATATAAACTTTTCGACTAAATACAGAAGCGAGTCTCTTCTTTTAATTTTGTAGCTTACACTTTCACGAATTCTGCCAAAATCTAGTCATTTATTTGTGTTTTCGTTTAGTATAATTTTCTATATTAAATCAATAATATATCAAAATTCCGATGCCGCTACGAACTATATGACTATACAAGAGATTAAAAAAAAATAATTTCATTTATGCAGAACAGTAGTTCAATCCAGGAGCTCAAAAAAATGCCTTCGCGCATTTTATGAAAATCTTTCTCTACAATTTTGGGTTTTATTAAAAAGTTGAGCAAAATTTACAAAAAGCGAGGCCGCTACGAATTATGTCAATAGCTGTTCTGCCTTATTCATTAAGTCAAAATTGTTAATGTATCTTTGTTTCTGAGATCGATCACGCCAAAATTGACCATTTTACGCAAAAATCGCGTTTAAGATGTAATATGCCTCTTAATACAATAAAGAGTTGCGCAACATTTACTTACAAAATTGTCGAAATTCCCGACTCTATTCTGCTTATCAAGATTACATCAAGGTTGTACATGATGACTAGGAGGTACTTACAAAGCTTACTTGCACCAACCTTTTGATCTAACTAAGCTCTTTTGTTAGACGTTGGTCTATTAGGCAGCTATCTAGTGATTGGGCAGTTAGTTATTAGGAAGTTCGGAAAAGAAAATTCCCTCAATTTACTATTTTTTTACGAATAGTTGCATTATTCATAATAATATGGCTAGCCGCCAGATGTAATCCAGAGTCCTGGAAATCCCCTTTCTCCGTAACCTAGTACGTAATTTGAATAGTGTTATAACTAAATAATTTATCAATTCAAGTCAATTGCTTTATTTGTCAACATAAGGAAATGAAACAAATTAATTTTATTATTATTACGAAACGAAAACAAATTCGCAAGCTTCATTATTTACGACGCGAGTACAAAAGACAAATTCAATTTAGCACATTCCCAAAAACATGAAACTAAAAATATACGGCCAAATGCAACATGATACTTTCTCGAGAAGTTCGCGTTAAAAAGTATTGAATAATGGAAAAAATACATTACTGGAATGAAACGTATAATGTTACTGCTCGGACACTATTCAATATTTTTTTATAAATTTTGGATAATATAAAATGATTATTGTTAATGGCACAATGTATCCTTTATATTATGAAATCTTATATATAAAAATGAATCGCATAATGTGTTGGTAAGCGCATAATTCAACAACGCCTGGACCAATTTGGCCAATTCTTTTTTTAAATGTTCGTTGAAGTTCAAGGATGGTTTTTAAGGGAAAAATTCGAATAATTATCGGAAAAACTCTAAAAACAGCCCTTTTATTTTCCCATGCTAACGTTTTCTAACTAAAACGTACAGTCGAATTGAGCTTTATTATTATTGTATAAAGTTCATATTGCAAGCACTCACTGTTGTCTAAGCAATGAAGGTGTGTTCCTAACATCAAAGAGTCAATTTGCGCTTTATTAACGCTACATATAGTTGAAATTCAATCATATCTATCAAAACAGTGTGCGTGCGTGCGTTGGAGCACAGAATACATCGTTGGAGAATTTAATGTCACGTTCCAAAATTGAATAGTTACAAAATGTAATAGGACATTTAGACTTTTTTTGCAATTTGGTTGGCTATGCGACATTATCTATAAAATAATTGGGAACAAAAAACTGCCACTGTACAAATCTTTTTGACAGGACGAAGTCTGTCGGGTCCGCTAGTCATCTATAAAAATTTACTGTTGGAGTAAGCAAAACAACAGCATAGACCTTTAAAAGATAAGACCTCTATATGATTTGACGATTATTGTTTTGGTTATGGTGACGTATCAGAACCAAATACAAATAAAACTAAACACATTTTTGAAATGATACTTCTCTACGACGGCGTTACAAGTAATGGCAAAGTGTCCTAATGGAAGATAGTAAACAGGATAATCTTGAACATTTTCACAGCTTTCTCTGAAGACCGGCAAGATTATTGGAGGTGTCATAGAATGTTATGTCATTCAGGACTCCAGGTCAAGCTTATTTCATTCAACTTTCTTATTTGCCATCACCCTGATATCCATTACTAGGCTAAAGATTAAAAGCAAATATAATAGAAACTATATATCATCTTGATAACAGTATTAATGATAAAAAGGCACTATGAAAAAATATTAAGCCATATTTCTGTTGATGTTTTCAGGTCACTTTTGACTATTAAAAAGAAAGAAAAAAAGAGATGTGTCCTCAGAAGATTTGTTAGAATTTTATTGGGAACAATGTTAATCTTAACGTAGGCCAAACATTTGTGACAAAAGAAAATTAATAAAAATAAACTAAACGTAGTCAATTATGGAACATGCGAGTTAAGCGATAAAGACAACGGGTAAGCTTAACTTGTCGAACCACACAAACATGAAGAAGATCAAATCTTATAATCAAATTAAAACAACACAGCCCTCTTTCTCCTCTGTGTGAGGATCAAGAGCTAACTGTAAAAAAGTGGATCCTCCAAAAGTGCTCCAAAAACAAATCCGATTATTTTTGAATCCTATAGAGCATGTAATCAAGCGTAAAGCTCCCGCAATGCATACTCATGATTTATTCAAATCCAGTTAAATAGTGCCAATTCGATTAAACCCATACGGCGCTGCATTTATATGACGTCGTCGTCGGATCGTTCATTGTTAATATTCCAAACCCTATTGTAGCGAGACGAAGGGTAATATTTATATGGAATGTTCAAACTGTCGCTCGCGTGAATCCCTAATAAATATTAACTGTAAATTTATTGATCGTGCTGGAGTCGGTACCTTGACTAAAGCTACTGAGCCCGGTCGCACTCACGATTTAGCTATATGGTTCTAAGAACTTAGGCACGAGCTGAGTTTAGTCGGTAGGTCACGTGGTCAGACCGCTCTGAGGCCCTAGACAAGATACCTTTCGATAATCGTAATCGCATCGCTAACATAAAAAATGTATGGTATTGACATAACCACTCGAAAAGTCAACCGATCGGTTATTTCAATACCATACATTTTTTATTTTAGCGATGCGATTACGAAAATAGACAGGCATCTTGTCTAGGCCCTCTGGCCGCGTGGAGTCCGACATAACCTACGTGACCGCTACTAAGCTAAGCTTGTTCAGTTTCAGGTCGTTTCAGATGACAGTTGCGTTAGTAAATTTGATTAATCCTCAAGCCTTGCTTGTAAGCACTCGAGGTGGATTTCAAGTACTTCGGCGTCACCCATAGCGGCATCCCTAGGGCTGTAGTGTAGAAATATTGTAAATTAAGTGCTTAGAGCCGAACGGTCACAACATGACTCAAACACTCTACTAGAGACTCGGACGTTAAAATCCGTACAGTAGTCAAACGGGTTGCTTGAGGCTCGGGCGTTAGAATCCGTAGAGTAGTCAAACGCGTCGCTAGAGGCTCGGACGTTAGAATCCCAAGAGTAGTCAAACGCGTTGCTCGAGGCTCGGACATTTGAGTGCGTTGACTAATTGAATGGGTGAAGGTGTCAACAGACATTGACGGTGTCTGATAATACGCACAACGTGAACCGGGTCTTCGCAAACTTGTTCTATAAGCATGGTGTCTATAATGCTATATTTGGGTCTCTCTCCATGTCTGCCGGGGCGGCTCAACCGGCATGACTAAGGCTGCGCTTTGGTCCTATTCACCTTATGCCTGAATGAATGCGACCGCACTTCAGGACGGCGCGGTGTTGAATATTTGGGTGTGTAGTGTTGAAAGCTCTGTTGATAGGAAATTGAACACTAGATAATTGGAAATTGTAAGTTCGCATTTATTACAATAATAGCCGTTATGTAAAGAAAGGTACCCTCAAACCTTATCTTAGGAGATAAGTACTTTTATAGTACATTGTACTACCGATCTCTAAAATAAATTTAACAAGAAATAATTTGTGTCGTTTGTGAATAACTTTGCTAAAATGGCGTTACTCGCGTTCCAATAAAAAAACTTTCCCAATTAATTCCTCTGACGCTGAATACGAAACATTCAAAGCACTTCGGTCCAGATTGTATTAAAATTATATTTAGACCGCTAAAACACCCAGGTGTGCAGCACAACAGCTCGTATAACAGTACGGAAAGCGTAACCTTGAACTCTATTTGCAATGGTTTAAGGGCTAAAATAGACTTACATGAATCTGGACAGCGACGCCAGAGGCTTTCAGGCGAGAAGTAACTTCCGACACGAGCTGAATACGCTCGGAGTCCATTGAAACGAGGTTTTCGGCGCTCGAGATATGGTGGATTGTCTTTCGCTAGTTGTTATTCTGGACAAATATCCGCATTTGAACCTGTTTAGATGCTACAATAATCACGAGCATCACACATAAATGAAGTTATGCACTCATCTAAAGATGAGGAAGACAGTATTGTAAACAATACTTTTAACTCAATTTGAATAAATAGTTTTGTTTTCTGTTTTAAATGGTGTAGCTGAAAACTACTATAACGTTATAATAATAACTACCTACTCAGTATTATTAGCTTAAAACCAGCAGCTTGCTGTACCCATATCCAATTCCACATAAGAAATTAAATTGGAATATGTACCTAATAATGTGGGCATTTCTTAATTTATATTAGTTTTTAAAAATAAATTTAATGTATGGTAATGTAATATATAATAAATATTTTTTATCTCATCCAGTGTTTCAGGTGTATTTCTTTTTGTTGTGCAAATAAAAGACTGTGTATTTGTAAAAATCTATAAAGTTTTTTCTATAATAAGTAATTATTAAGTTACTTATTGTATATATTTAAGACTAGCTGGGCCCGCGACTTCGTCCGCGTGGAATGTAATAAAAAAAATTGTTTTTCTTTTTCATTTTATTTTCTAAAATAAAAGTAGCCTAAGTTACTCCTTATTACATAAGCTATCTGCCAGTGAAAGTCCCGTCCAAATCGGTCCAGCCGTTCCAGAGATTAGCCGGAACAAACAGATGTATTTTGGTATGTGTACTGTATATACATTCATATACATGTAGTAGAAAGCGGTTATTTTAATATTACAAACAGTCACTCCAATTTTATTTATTTGTATAGATTGAGCTGTAGTTACTCCACATTACAAAAAGCAAGTCTTGAATGTTACCCTTTGACCTATAAGTACAATTCATTTTCCTTTAAAAATAAACTATTTTATATGCCAGCATCTCATAGTCTTTCACCCTGGTTTAATACAATGTAGTGACATTTTGTGATATTTTAACTGACTAACCTAATAAGTAGTAGATATAATTTGAATCTAAAAAAATGCAAAGCTAGCATTACACCTAACCTCTCTATGCTATTGCTATATTTATGGGCTTTTGCTATAGATGACTGAGGGCAGTAAATAGAACCTTCCCCAATATTCCCCAATAATAAAGATTACCCTCAGATTGGATGCTGAACATATCAAATTTTGCTATTTTCATGCTAAGTTTAATTTCAATATCACGCCTACACTATAAACGAGAAAATAATATAAAGAGCACAAAATTAAAATTTAATTAGAGAGTTTTTTTTATAAATCTTAGTATTAAACTCACCGGAATAGAGTTCCCGAATGAATTTTCTTCACACTGTCCATTTTGGTTGTGGTATGCTTCTCATTTCTAAACGCCGAATATGTTTCTCTAGTTCATATGCAGCGTATTAAGAAGCAACACCATTGTGAACGGCACTAGATAATACTGGAGTGAGACGATTGATGTTACCTGTAACAATGATGTGAAACAATGAAATGAAATCTATATATTGTACAAGATACAAAATCTATTTCTTGTAGAAAAAACGAAGCTAAGTGTTAGCATTTCCCCATAGTTACAACACCATTTAAAAAAGCAATCATGTCACTTATATGCAGACTATTATACAACTAAATGAAAATAAGAGAATGTCTTCACTACTTGCAACAACTAATCATGATTCGAAATTTCAAAAATATTAATTGAATCACCACACATACTGCTGTGAAAATGTAATTGGATCTTTTTCTTACACAATAGCCATAAATTAAATATGGTGTTAGTTAAATACATTATTTTGTAAAATTCACTTGAGTTGAATTTCTTTTCTACTAATATGAAACACAGTATTTCTGAACAATGCCCTTTTATAAAATATTAAATATTTGTAGTCAAATATACATTTTCATCCTTATCCTAATGAAAATAAGTGCCAGGGTCTAAGTGAATAAGTTCTCACTGTAAACACAATAGTACCATGAAAGTTGGATGTTTTTAATTCACTCTCATAACATACAAAACAGAAAACAATTGGCCATTGTCATTATAGTCATAAAACACAAATACTATTCAGATATTTTTTCATACATAATGCTCTATTTGCATCCATCCTCAAACTTTAGAAAAACATTGCTTTCTTGTTTACTATTGTAGAAATCAGTATCAGAAAAAAAAATGATACTATAATTAATATTACCCAGATCTTAAGAATCTTTACCTATGGATATTTCAAATGCTTAAAACTGAAGAGGCTTTCATAATTTCAATGCTTACTAGATTTTCCCTTCCACAAGCAATTGTTTGTGTTATTTGTAATTTATCTGCTAGGTTCTATTATTTCTCTCGCTCTTGGCAAGCAATATACTGTCAAAAGCTTAAGCTGTAGAGTAAATAACATCTTAATCACTCTTGTTTCAAGAGATGTAATTTATTTTTGCAATTCATCAATAAAAAAACATAACATTTAAAACATTATTTCTGATACACATTACCGATTATTACAAGGAATACAAATTAATTATAAAGTAGTAAGAGATCTTGATCTCTAAAGAAAAATTAAAACAAATATAGAAAATGTAAAATTGATTTTTGCAATACTAACCCTATGTCACACAATGTTCTTGGTATCTATCTTTTGTGACTTGTCCAAGGTATTTGAGTGCATTTATCATGAAATTATCAGCAGGAAATTACAGTACTATAGATTCAATAACTTGCATCTTCCGAACTCCTGAATGAGAAGATTCAGAAAGTAGATGTCATTGAGAAGAGGTCTGTAGAATACCCAGTTAAAATGGTTCCACAGAGTTCTTTGGCCCTTTTCTGTTTGTATACAAAGCAGGCATAAAATAGCAATATTTGCAGATGATAGTTTTTAATTTTAAATATAATATTTTTGAAGATTATTGATATTAAATAAAATTATGTATTAATATTTAATGATTTCTCAAGAATAATTTTAAGGTCTAATGTAAATAAATTATGACTTCATAATGGGAAAATGAAATGTGAAAATGTGCACCATACATTTAAAAGATAAGCACATCAGTCTTTTGGACACCACAGTTTTTCATGGTGCAACACTAGACACTAAGCAACACTGGGATTCCTCATATTAAGAAATCTTCATTGAGGATTAATTTAAGATTGACGGTGTGGAAAACTTGTCAACTGACTATTAGCGATACAGAAAGACTTTTTTACTTTCCTTACTTTCACAGTGTGGTGTTATATGGAATAATGCTGAGAGAAAAAGCTATTTTTTAAATTTTACATTAAAGATTCTTTAAATGAAAATTTTAATAACTATTATTATGACAATATATTAAAGAGAATCTTAAAAAAAACACATTAAGGCAAAAGCATATTTTAACTTTACCAAACAACAGAAAATAAATCATTGTTTTAAACATTTATGGATACAATCAATGAACATGTATTTTTAGGTGATACCTAGCCTAAGTCTGCAAAGGCAATTTTTTTTCAAAATATTATTTGACACTGATTACTAGTCAAACATTATATAACAATGAATGACATTAAACCATTTTTAATTAATATATTTTTATAGATCATAAATGTATGTAAATGTTGTGTATTTATAATCCATAATCATAATTTATGTTATCTTATATCTTTGCGTATATTTTATAAGTTAGTATATTTATAATAGTTTAATGTTTCTATGTGCCAAACACCATTCTTTATAAATAACCACTTGTTTGACTGTTGCATTAAATGGGCTTATGTATTTATGTATAATGTGCAAAAATATTAATGTAAAGATATAAATATATGTAGTGATGGCAAATGTTTTTTATAAAAAAAATACTATTATATGTTGTTATCTCTAACAACCAATCCTCATAAATTAAAGAAAAGGATTTGTTATAACAAAAAATTTATTCTATCAGTATTATATTACTGATGAATGCATCATGGATCAAGTTTGTTGGTAATAAGTTAAAGTTGTGTAATGCTTTATAGGTATAATCCAACTTTCCTCAGGTTGTGTAGAAAATGTGAGTAATATTTAAAGTAATATCTTGAACTTACATCTAAAACTTTAAAATTTAGATATATCATCAAGGTAAAATGACATAATTTATAAATTACAATAAGTATTAATATTAATAATAATTTACTATAAAATTAATAATGTTGTAACGAAAAATATAGATTATAATAAACATATAATATATAATAAAAAGTGGTTAAGTCATACAAATATTATTGGGGCATGATATTTATGAAAATGTCTTATTTGAATCTTGTTGTGTTAGAAGTACCTTCCATCATATAATAACATCTTTTTGGATATTAATATATTTATTATGCTAAAACCACAACTTATTTAATGAACTTGATAATCATTATATTGATTCTGGTGAATCAAGATGATTAGTATGATCACAACACGAATATTTCACTTAATTGGCACTAAAGAAAACAAACAAAAGTTTGCTACATTCTACAAAACACCGCTCAATGAAAGAAATATTAAACAGTCACAATCACAAACTACACATAAATACCAATGAATGGGATTTACCAGAACTCACCGAAAAATGGCTAACTACAATATTGTAAAACGCACAAATCAAAAACCACGTCAAATACTCTGTAAGTACCTATATAGAACGTGAGATAAATTCTTACACAAACAATTCTTCGTATCATGCACTTTCGAACAGCTTTTACTATTACTGCCGCAAATAGTAAGTAGTACAAACAGGCATGAAAAATACTTGACGACTGACGTACTACACGCAGGGAGCGGTCAGAAAGAAATCTATTTAATATTTCAATAGGTGACAATTACACACTTACAAAAAGTCGGCCAATAATTTACTGCACTTATTTTATTTCATAAACAAGAACAATTTCACAAATCACTCAGAAACATTAAATTTGGGCGACAACGAAGCGAAATCGTCCCTCCTCCCTTCACCGTAAATGAAACATAGACAATATACAGATTAATAATTAGAGAAGACACACTTTTGCGTTTTTGCTACGAAGGCAACACCCCGAGCATCAGCAAAGACAATATAACCACTATACTAAGACTTCGGTCCAAGCTCAATTTAGTTACAACGTTGTACCTAGTACGTTTTTCTAATATGTTCCGTTCCAAAGTTCCTAATGTCAATATAATTTGAGTCCTATTAGCTGGTGTATTATGTCACCGATTTATTTATTTCTGAACATATAAATGTAAGTACGGAACAATAACACCAGGTTTGACAGATGTCGTCATTCGCCGTTCTCGTAGATTTTTGTTACACTAAAACATTACGGATAGTACGATACAAACTGTATGGTTATTGTGCTTTTTTATTGCCACGTTTTGTTCCCTATTTTGTTTCATGGCCGTGTCTTACTATTAATTTTGTTTCGTGTATTCTAATACGAACCCATTATTATAACCATCAAACATTCTTCAATTCTGGACACTTTTTTTGCATTTTCATTCAATTTGTTTATTGACTTGTAGGTGCTGCTGCGCGTGTCATTGTAGTGGCCTATATTGATTTGGCCACCGAACACTATCCGTTTTACATGCGTTGCCATTATTACGCCCGGTGACATAATATTTAAGAAGCACAAAATTTTTAATTCGACTATGTACTACATAACTTGTCATTGTAACAAAGCAAAAAATTGCTCTAGTCCTTGTAATTATTAGAACTCAGCATAATATTTGATATCAACACTTATGCGTAATTTTTACCTACAACCGGTTGTTCTAAAATGCTAAATTACAACGGTGCTAGCAACAAATTGATACTGCCACAGAACTGCCAGTGTCAATTTCTTCGTTTTCCGTCATCGTTAGTTTTCCGTCGATTCACATGTATTTTCTATTTTAACATTATTCATAAAAATCTATAACGACATGAAGTCTTGGAGGTGAACATTTTGTGAATTAGGTTATAATTGTATGCAGTACAAAGAATTTAAATGTCTATTCAATGTTCAAATAGTATTATTTTCATGCAATGCAATCGCAAGCGCCACCTATAAAGGACGGGCTTGAAATGACTAGCTGATCTATCACTTGGAAATTGGTCAAATAATTATTTTTTCCCTAGATAGATAAATTCTTATTTGAAACAAATAATACGATTTGATGGAAACCTCTAATATTTAAAAATAATATGAAATTAGCAAGTTTGTTATTATTGTGAATTAAATCAAATCGAAATAATATTTATTTAACATAGACCTTTAAAGCACTTACTTACGTCAAACCAAAACATGTAAAATGGCCGGTGTAATTGATAAATTTTCAAATATTTATCAAATGTATTATAAGTGTTCTTGTAAATATAAACTCTATTTACACAAAATGACAGACAAACTAATGTATTATTTTAAATAAACCTGTTACTGATTCTCTTGATAGAAAATTACAAATACCTAAAGAACAAACATACCTACAACCGTCGATATATAATAAATCGATACTTTCTATATTCACAGTAGATCCCCACAATATAGTATGGACTATCCATACGATATGACTATTGAAATAACTAAAATAGTTTAAAAATTTTGATATTTCAACATTAGTTAATAGTCTTATTTTATATATATTATATGCAATAGAAATTAGTCTGCTTGTCAAGGAATCAATATGAGGATCCCAATCAATTTTGTACTATTAATAAATTCTATAATTCCGTAATTTAACACTTTTATAAATATTATAAAACATATGATCTTCTTCCGTTAAATAAGCGTTGTTTAATTCTAAGTTTGTAAAGTTTTAGTTTAATATTAATTTAAAATGCTTATGACACTTTCACATTTTTTTTATTTCAAGATGAGAGAAAGCTTCATATATTTTTCCAACCAATTATTAGAGTATACATTTTATAAGCCGGAGATCCAACTTAACATATATTAAAATAATACAAAACAAATTCTTTTTCATTCTGATATTGATGTTTCAAAATTACTTGACAGTATCATTCACGGTAATCAGTAATTTATCATTATAACGATATCAGTGTACTTTTGATCACAAATAATCTAAAATTTAAATCCATACATAAAATTACTTTGCGTAACTTACAATTACAAGGGTTTATCTCTCTAGTGGAATTAAACAAACAAAAATATTCAATTCATTCAAGTCATAATTCATCACTAAAACAATTATACCGAATACATACGGTTTTTTATTGTATCATCAATCATTAGCAGTTGCAGCAGCAGCAGTAACTATCTAAGGTCATAACAACGAAATTATCTTAGACTTTAGTCAACCATCTAAGTCTCTTTAGGAATTAGTACTCGTTTGAGTTTTAGCTCACGATGGGAGGGTCGGTTAAACAAATAAAATAAGAAAATGCCTGATCGTATTAAGTCAGTTTACTATTAGAAAAAATAAAATACCGTATATTTTTCATGTTCATAAATATTATTGTATAAAATCTCATTATAAAAAACAGATAAAAGCTAATTATGAAGTAAACATCAAAAATATAAATATTACAATATCATTCCCGTATCGATATTTTTGTATCTGTAAATACTATCGACTTGACATTATACATCACTATACATACATTTCTTCATGTGTGTGCACATATTTTATGTATCTGTATTTGTGTGTTGTGTGTGCGTGGTGATTTGTGTTAAATGCTGATAGAAAGAAAAGAAATTAAATAAATCAGGTACTATTTGACGATGAGACTAACATAAATGTGAAGAAATAGGGAGTGTTGTGTTATCAAGTGCAAGGAAACCCGTCGTGAGGCGGTAATCGTGTACGTTTATTTTGCTATTTGTGGATTCTGGATCTCGAAGATCTACCATAAACAAAAATGTCAGCGATCCCGATTTTTTGTTTCTTACTGCATACCCATCATTAAACTTTAATTAGATCACACGAATGATTTAAAATAATGCTAGACGCTTTCTCTAAAGAAGTCGATTCGTCCGAGTTGCGTTACCAAAGCAATAAATCGGCCATAGCCAGCGTGCGCTTCGTGTGCTCGCGCCTGTCTTCCACCTATCTCATTGTTTATGTATGGTGAATAAACCAAGAATTTTTATGAGGTTTTAGCCTATTTCGTCGTTATTATAAAATATTTGTGTGAATGTAAGGTTTCGGGTGAAGTGTATTCAGTAGTGGGACAAGTACGCGCCGCCTGCGTCCTCGCGGGCCTCAAGGATTTTTTGATCTCTATTTATAATATACTCTCGATCATTTGGTGCAGTATAATGACATTCCTGTAACGGAGTGCCGTTCTATGGATTTGCGGGACATGTGCCAATTATCTTACTGTTGCTAAAGGCGCGACGAACTGTTTTGTGTGTACACAAATGCTGTAATGTTTTTACTGCCATGTACTGTAATATTACAATAAAATATACAAACCCTGCAGGATAACATTGATAAAACCTGGTATGTATACAGGAATTTAGCAAGAGTTTAGCATTAGTGACTTATTGAATGTTTGCAGTTGTTGTCACTTATTTGTTTATTTTTTGTTATTTACATAAAGCTAATACAGAATAAAACCAATTAATGTAGTGATAGTGTTTATTTTCTTGTAATAATTAAATTTTTTAATATTTTTTTATTTATCAATAATAGCAAATCTCAACTAAAAGTGCAACATATATAATACAGAATATGTTTTAAGTTAATACCAAAAATAATTGTCAGTGTTTGAAATTAATGGACAAAATACTAGTTATATATTTGAAAATATGCAACTATATCAAAATATTGACAATAAATTATAATACCTTTTCAAAGACCAATTCATATAGAAGAGAAATAAATATTGATCAAAAGAATAAAAGTACATTCATTAAGTTGAAAGAAAAGCTAATGTGTTTTATAATTACAAATAAATGTTTGTGATAAAATAATTTTACTAGAAATAATATGAGTAGTTCTGAGCTTTTTTAAATCCTTGTTGATTTAACTTTTCTGTAAAGTGAACTATCAAAATATATTTAAATATATTTTGGTAGTTTGTTTACCAAAACAGTATATACTTAAAGACTCAAAGTATATCTTTACTACTAAAATGTGATTTATAGTAATTTTATTTCAGTTTAAGAAAATTACTGTCATACCATCATCATACAAAATATTTCATTATTAATTTAAATATTAAGTAATATTATTATATGTTAATGATAAATATTGAGAACACTATTTCTAATTTTGCCTTACCATCTAGTGATTGGATGGGGATGATTTATATTTGCACTACAAAAACTGCTGTTATTATGAGTGACTAAAGAGCTGTTTCAAGGTAAATGTGTAAAGCCTGATTGGTTGTTGTGTGTACAAGTGACATTGAATATATGTTTATTAAATACTTAATGATTATTTATTTATTAATTAATAATATTACTTTTACATTTAAATGAAACTAACTTAATATTATATATTTTTTTTTAGTCTATTGCATTTAGTATATCAGTTGGTTAAAATAGTTAAATCATGTTGAAGTAAACAAGTAAATTTGATATAGTTTCATTAAAATGTGTAGTAATGGTGGAAAGAAATGTGTTTCTGTTTTTTTTTTTAGTCAAGTTGGCGAAGGCACGCAGGGGTATGATAAAAGAGAAGGAGAAGGGTGGCGGCGCCCGCCTCAAGGACGAGCCCAATGATCCTGCTGAGCCTGGTTGGTTCTGAAATAGTACAATAACTAGTTATGTATTTGGTAAAAGAGTGGTTTAGTCATTGTTTTAAATAAATCATACATAATTTTTGAAATAATACCTGTATCTATTATAGTTACACTTTTACATGACAATAATAGTATATGATTATTCTTCTACTATGCCATTATATTGCATTCAATTCAAACTATTACTTATCCAATTTATATGCACAATATATACATACTAATTTTAAAAAATACAAATAAGGAGAAGAAGTTTAATTGAAAACTCAAATTTTAACAAATTGTAGCATAAATGTCCCTGCATAAAATAAGTAATTAATTTCTCACGATTTATTTATGATAACAGAAGATGCAAAGATTAATTATGATAACGAACCATAATTTTTTTTTTAAGATTTCCACTAATTCTACCTAGTTTCCAATAATTGTGACAACTCTAGATATGACCTAAGTACTGTCATTGCTTGCCGGTGGAAGAATATCTAATGAAGCTATTTCGTTCAGTATGTCTTAAAGGACATCATTCAGGCTTCATACAAATTTGGGCTATTTTTTTTTTAGCCGGCCAACAAAAAAATAACTAAATTTTTACATAGGCATAAATTATAATAAACATTTGTATTATGACAGTAAAGCTCGTAACCTATTGGTTGAGATGATAATCAGCCTCAAAGTATTTATTTTATTACCTACGGCTTGCACCGGCTTGCGGGGTGATCGTGATTTCCAGGTAAACATTATTGTTAATGGTGTTGGTGTTCCAGGTAAATATTTACAACTCTCCTGCCTTACATAATATCTTCTAAATCTTCGGCAGCAATGTGTATCGTTGGCTCGTGTCTGGCAAACCCCATGTACCACACAATGCACACGACGTGTGAGCAGCAGCCAATGGTTCTTCGGCCAATGTTACATGTACAGTAATAGTGTTTTATAGCCTGTCGCCCTTCGAGAGCCCTATCTTGCTCACACTTGCAACTTGGCAGGTAAATGTACTTGTAACGGCTTCTCGCTCGTGTACCTTTTATGTCTCTTGCTCATACATGCAACTCGCAGGTAAATGTATGTACTTGTAACGTCTTCTCGCTCGCACACCATTAACAATAACTGTTTAATATTTGTTTTACCTGGAAATCACGAGCTTGTTTTACCTTTTTTTTTTGTTTCCCTGAGGAAAATGCATTAAATTGCATACCCCGGCTGGTTGGCGAGCCGGCGGTTATGTGGGGCTCTCCTCCCCAGAAGGGGAAGGCCTACCCACTAAAAACCTCAGGGATTTCCTCAGGCATGTAGGGACCCCCGGGAACATCAAGCCCCTTCCGGGAACCCCCAGCCTCCGCTCCCCTATCTAGAGGGGAACCCTCCTCGGGGGAGGCTACTGCCTCCCCGGTCTCCTCCACCGACGACGCCCCCCGGCCACGGAAGGGGCGTGGTCCATCCCGGGTCGCCGTAGCAGTCGCGACTTCCTCGCGCCCGCCGGCGACCCGCGGCGGCGCCGCAGCTGTGCTACCGAGCCGCGCGCCGCCTTCTTCGAGCGGGATCGGCCATCTCCCGACCCCGCTCGGCGGCCTCCTTCTGGAGCATCACTGCTTCACAGAAGGAGGCCACAGCCCTCAACCTCCCCTCGTCCGCCAGCATTGCCGCAATCAATGCCGCGGAAATAGATCTCGCCGATCTCTGCGACCAAGACTCGGCGCACGGAGGCCCACGCGGGCACTCCGCCAGCGTTTGCTAGGCCGAGTCGAGGTCGGATGCGCAGTGGTGACAATGTGTCGATCCCTCCCGTCCTATTCGACACAGATACTCACCGAAGCAGCCGTGCCCGGTGAGTATCTGAGTCAATCGGTAGGAACCTCCTCCTTCCGTGGAGCCAAGCTTCGAGTTCGGGAGTACGGCACCGACGGCCCGCGGCGCGCGCAGCTCCGTATTTCGAGCTGCGCACCCCAGGCCGCCACAATCCGTCGGTGCCACTCCCGCTTAGGCACTTCGGCGCGCGGGTTCCAGGGCGCTCCCCCGGTCGACACGCCGCGACGCATACGTCGCCGCGTACATGTCGCAAGGATGTCGAATGGGGGAGCGTCCCAGAACCGTCGCCGCCTCGTAACAATTGTACGGTAGCCTCGTACGATCCGTATGGCCATTATCCGCTGCACGCTCCGTAGCAGAGCTCTGCACGGGAGGACTCGCGCAGTCTTGCGACCACACGGAGCCCCATACATGGCCACGGATCGCACGACCCCTCGTACAGGCGGCGAACTCCATCCCTCTCGGTCCCCGAGATTGGGCAGCAGGCAATGCAATGCGCCCGCCACCCTTTTGGCTCGGGGACCAACCGCACGAAATGCTCCTCGAAGCTCCAGCGGCGGTCCAGGGTGAGCCCAGGACTTGATGTACGCCCCACCGGACCACCGCGTCACCCACCCGGATCCGGCAGCTGGGTGTTCCCGGCGCCTCGGAAGGCCCGTGAACCATAGCGCCCGCTTCTTTGTGAGGCGCTATTTTCTAAGCCAGCCGCGAATCGGCCCGCACGAACATGCCACCCCAACTAGGCAAGCCTGAGCACCGGCCCGAAGTCGGCCCCAGTCGTCACGACGAGAGTGTCGTCAGCGTAGCGGACGACACTGACGCCGCGAGGAAGGCTGGTGCGAAGGACCGCGTCGTATGCGAGGTTCCATAGCAGGGTCAACACTGACCCCTGCGGAACGCGAGCTTGTTTTAACCTGGAAACACGAGCTCACCACGCAAGACGGTGCAAAGCGTAGGTAATAAAATAAATACTTTGAAACTGATTATCATTCTAACCAAAGTTTCGAGCTTTACTGTCATAATACAAAATGTTTATTATAATTATGCCTATAGATAAAATTAGTTATTTTTTGTTGGCCGCTAAAAAAAAAATAGCCCAAAATGGGTATGTCCTTCCTTTTGACAAATTAATGAGTAGCTACCAAACTGCAGACAAAATTAAACACTCAAGATTAATATGATCATTCACATTCAGTGTATAAAATATGGGTAAATCTTTTTTAATTATATTGTTTTTGAGTGCTATTTCTATGGGGAGCTAAATATTTAAAGTTTCATTGCAAAGATCCAGAAGTCTTTCACATTGCAGTTGAATGCTAGTTCATTGATCCACATCAACCTTTACATTTGTACTATGTACTCTAGCAATAACTAACATCATTAGTAACAGACCTTCAAAATAACTAATCTTTATTCAACATAGGCATATACAGGTATTTATTAGTGATGTGCCGGATATCCGTATCCTCGGATATCCGAGGCAGAAGAAAGATCCGTATCCGTGTCCGTATCCGTTACTTTATGGCGAATCTTTTACGGATCTATTTACCTTATTGATTTTAAATTTGTAGATAATATATTCTTTATGACGAAGGGTAAGGCGCACTAGCAACGCTAGTTGCTGAGATTCTGACGGTCCATAATCATTTAATATAGATCTGGTTTAGTAGCTAACAATTTCAAGCAATTGGCGTCGCTGGTGCGCCTTACTCTTTGCCTTAAATAGGCCAATAGGTAGAAATAAAAAACTATTAAAATCAAGACAGATATTTTTTTATTTCTTAAAATTTAATATTTGGCTCCTTTATGTTGCATATTTTGCCGTAGTTTTCAAATTTATCATTAGTTATTATGCCAATAATATTTATATATTATTAAAAAGCTAGTTGATTTAGAACCTTGGAGTTATCTCCAAGGTTCTAAGTCAACTAGCTTTTTAATAATATCAATATTATAAAAAGTTATGAGATCACTTTTTATTAAGAAAACAAAACTTAGATCTTCGTAATATTTTAAATTCGATTTAAATGATTTTCTAAGCAACTAAACTAGTACTGAGTGACACATACAGTGTTAATGTTATCGCGTTATCTATGCTGCCCAGTGTCACATTAAACTAAAACAAAACAAAAGAAAGACCCGCCGCGCAATGCAAGTCGAAATATGTTTCAACTCAAGATCGCGTGCACGGACACCGATTGTGTAAGAAAGTTAAGATCCGTATCCGTATTTGCGGATCTTGACACCAAATATCCGTATTTAGATCCGTATACGCGGATCTAGATTTTTAACGATCCGACACATCACTAGTATTTATTGAGGTTAAACAAATATAACATTTAAGAAGTCCAAGAGTCTTAGAGCTACTTTACCTTGTACATGCATATGTACTTACAAGGGAAATAAATTTTACACATGTTCAGAAATTGGGAGAGCCTTCCAGAGAAAAGAAACTAGAAGGCTATTTTTTTAAGTCTCCTTTTGAAAATCTTAAAATTATACAATTACATCTTTTTTACATATCAACACAAAAAACATATCAGACATACATATATTATGTCTGGTATAAACAAGTATTTATTTAATATAGAATCATTACATCAAAATAAATAAAATATGTTTGGTTTAATTTGCTGTATAATAAATAATTGTTTGATTTTACATTGTATTGTAAAATCACAGAACATCTACTGTGTACGATTTTACAAAATCACATTACAGTGTAAAGAATTGTCAACAATGGTAGGAAATTGTAAAATCAATGATAATACTTTTTTGTTATAGTACATTAATTTGAATACTATGATTTTTTTTAGAATATTTGGTTTGATTACAAAATATATTTATAACATTTTGTAATGGAGAATAGATTGTTAGTTTCTTAAAAGTTTTGTAACATTATTGTTAATTAAATTAACTTTATTGCATCTCAAAGAATTTTTTTGCAAAATTTATTCATATTACAATACCAAAGTTTCAAATTAAACACACATAATCATGACCTTTAATCATCAACTCAAAATTTAAAAATCAAGATTGTAATCTGATGAGTCAACATGCTACTCAGAAAATTGTATTAAATAGTTCAATTAGCCTATAGTAAAAGTCATAAAAATAACCACTGTACTGTTTAATTATTACATATTTTATAAATAAATTTATTGTCCTTTCTTTATGGTGGGACTAACACACGTTATTTGGTAAATATATTAGTATAAATCGTTTCGTAACAGGGCATGGGTCGCGACCGCCCTCGGCGTCCTTACCGACGCCGGCGGCTCTGAAGAAGGAGCCTGAAGAGCCCACGCACCGGGTCAAGATGGAGCCGCACAGTCAGTCTAACGAGGACCCTTCCGCCGAGCTGGGCGTGGACGGCATCAAGACAGAGATTGACGGTCTTATGGACAGTGACGGTATGTCTGGAGATTAGGTTCCAACTGTATCATTTCAAGCTGATTTTTTTAACACATGAATAAATATTACAAATCCTGATGTTTTTCTTATAAATAAAAATAATTCAAAAATATGCATTAGTGACAAAAGCAGGAACGAAATTTTACAAACCAATTGTTATAATCAATAAATAAACCTTACCTTAATTTGAATTTATAAATTTTCCTTTTATTGTTCAGTTTATGTCATACTAAGAACCTAGCTAATATTTTTATTTATTATGAATTTTTATATGCATGTTTTATGTTATAAATAAATAATTTCATGTCCAATACTGAAAAAGTGGTTGTGGAAGAATGAACTTTTACAGCATGTTATTTTGTTATAAAAAATATTAATATTTGAATAACTCAAAAATTCACATTATTCATTTTTCCATTCAGGTGTTAGACGTACTTTAACGCCGCAATTCTTGACAGGTGACCCCACTAAGTCACCATCCTGCGAGCTAGGGGGGCCTGGCTCTCTCAAGTCTGAACGGCTTTCTTCAGACTCCAATGACATATTAGACCCACAGACAGGCTTAAGAGGTCCCTCAAGTAATATACAGGTAACACTACACATATTACTTCTTCTATATAAAGTAATTTATGTGATTTGTATTATATATATTTTTTTCTATTTATAAATGTATATTTGGTTATCCTATTGTTAAGTTTGATTTTTTTTAAATTATAGTCTGTTATTTGATATTCATAATTTTAGGACGCGAGCCAAAATTGCCGCAACCCAAATGTTGGTCCCGAGAACATGGGATCCTGTCGTATGGGGGGTGGCGGCGGTCCTATGGGCCCAGGGGTGTCGATGGGCCCAATGTCGGCCAGTGAAGCCCAAACATTGCCTTCAAATGTTATCAGCAAGCAAGCTGGAAGCATGGAGGTAACATTGAATCGTTTATATGTATTATCCTTTTTTTATTGATTTACTACAGAAACTAAATTTGTTTTCGAAACTAATGATAAGGCTAATTATGGGACTTTCATTTACCTGGAACCCTTAATCACGAAGACTCTGCTATATTAGATTTTTATGTCAAGTATGCTATTGTTATGGTGCCATGTTGAAAGGCTCTTGATTGAATCGAAAGACTCATCAGTTCTCTCCACTAATCAAACTTAGCAGACAAATGCTTGTTTTGATATATAACAGTCGGCCAGGAAATTGGCTTATCACCGTAACATTGAAAATCGTTTGCAGATTATATTTATATCTGTGTTATGTATGATTTGTAATGAAATGGTGTCCTTAATTTGTATTTGATGGAACTAATTGTCAAACTTAAATATATCTTTGTAACTCCAACTCTTTTCACTCCATTCAAAATATGGATGATACTTTAATAAAAAGTAATGATATGAATTGTCTGTTATTGTTATCTGTATTCAGTTTAAATTGTATTTTTAATACTACATTTGTTTGTCTTATTTGGATTGTTTGAAGTTGTTTAGTATTATAAAAGATTAATAACAAAAGTGAAAAGACAAAGAAATCCTGGTAATAATAACATTCAATTATCTCAGAGATATTATCTCATTCTTTTTCCAGATTTGGTATAATGTATATTGTATATACAATTGCTTAATATTATACCAAATTAATTTTCAATTAGGACTAAATCCTCTATTATCCATATAACAAAATGAAAGGCGATATGAAATGTACTTTTATTGCATTGTCATAATAACTAAAAACGACAAATATAAAACTACATTCATCTTTATTAATCAACAAAAACACACCAATGTGAATGTGGCTTCACCTAAAGTTAAACTCAATAACACAAAAATGCTCCAAAATACCAATATTTTGGTAAAATTCTATATATTATTTCTTCGGCTATTTTTTCTACACCATGCGCACATATCCAGCCCCAAACATTGATCGAAATTTTAATTATATCTAGAATTAATTCTAGTTATATCTAGAATTAATTCTAGTTATATCTAGAATTAATTCTAGTTATATCTAGAATTACATCGTCAGCCCAAAGCCTTATTAGTTTGCAACACCAAAGATGTCTATGCTGACTTAAATAAAAGGTTTGTGTAATTCAACCAAATTAATTTATGGGTGCAGATTAATATATTTCTTTTTGTGAAATTCCTCTGGTATAGTCCCATACAGTGTAGATGATTTTAGATTGTCTATTTATATCATACATCTCTCTGCTGTGTGAAGCCATTAACTTAATATTACCGTTTCATAAGTTGATCGATATGTCAGATAGCAGACTGCCAACCGTTTCACAACAACACGAAAAATAACTGCTCAAAATGTTTCTAAAAAGAAAAATATACATGGCTTTAATGAAGTGATTATTACAGAAATAAATCAACTCAAAATAGAAAAATTATCATTACCAATATATTTAAATTCCTCAATACCTCATTAATACTAAATCCTTCATTATATTGTGAAATTATTTGTGCTCTCTTAGCAATTTTTTTTTTTTGGACTGAAAGCCAATTGTCAGTTTCTATTTGAGTGTTGAATTTGGTTTCATTTCTTTTTAAAACATCTAATCTTCTGATAATATAGATAAATTACATACACATATTGCGACTTACGACGTGTGCATTTCTTACGTCGTACACAAACCCCCCAGATCAGCACCCGTAGGCTTATTATGTCAATTAGCAAGCAGTCGCGATCACGTCGTAATCCTGTTACATATCAATCATTGCTCGTTATCTTCCTCTCATATAAATTAAGTTGTAAGCAAACAGACGATGTTGTGCAAATGTCAAGTCAAGCGATAGCGACGACATAGCCATTGATTGCTGAGTTATAAAATAAACGCTATCTGATTACGTATCTCTGCTAGTAAATTTTATTCAGATACATTGCAGCAATTGAAAAATTGAGGGAAAGGAGACTTTCCTGGTATGGTCACGTATTAATAAAATGGAATGATCATGTTACTAGGAAAGCTATGGGCATGAAACTGGATGGGCGTGTGGGAAGAGGAAGACTGAAGAAACATTGGATGGACTGTGTGAATCCATCCAATGTTTCTTCAGTCTTCCTCTTCCCATGTTGATATTTTGAAGAAAGTAGTGAGTGTCGAAATAGCGAGTGAGAGGAAAGTAGAAGAGGAAGTCATATTGCGCTGACCCCAAATAAATTTGGGAACGGGACAAGAGAAAGAAAGAGATTCTAGCAATGTAGTCAGAGTCATTTTTATTTACCTATTCATTTCATATTTTGAAGAAAGTAGTGAGTGTCGAAATAGCGAGTGAGAGGAAAGTAGAAGAGGAAGTCATATTGCGCTGACCCCAAATAAATTTGGGAACGGGACAAGAGAAAGAAAGAGATTCTAGCAATGTAATTGAAGTATCTGTCAGTTTCAATCAAATTTAATAGCAATACGGTTACATAATCAACTTTAGTGCTAGTCTCAAAAACACAGTGTCTTAAAATCCTATATCATACATATATTAAAAGTACACATAATCATACCTATTCTTTTCGAAGGCCGAGGTGTATTCAAGAGCCACACTTCGCATATACCTATTAAGTACCAGTGTAATAGTGGATGAGACTTAAAGTCAGGGTCATTTTTATTTTTTTATTTCATATTTTGAAGAAAGTAGTGAGTGTCGAAATAGCGAGTGAGAGGAAAGTAGAAGAGGAAGTCATGTTGCGCTAGCCCCAAATAAATTTGGGAGCGGGACATGAGAGAGAAAGAGATTCCAGCAATGTAATTGAAGTATCTGTCAGTTTCAATCAAATTTAATAGCATTACGGTTACATAATCAACTTTACTACTAGTCTCAAAAACACAGTGTCTTAAAATCCTATATCATACACATATTAAAAATACACATAATCATACCTATTCTTCTCGAAGGCAATAAGTAAGGAAGGAAGTGTAATAGTGGATGAGACTCAAAGTCAGGGTTTGGGCACTTCGCAATGATGTTTGTTCTGAACTCCTTAAAGCACCCACGGGAAAAAGAGAATTGGTGTAATTTATTTTATCTGTATTATATAATATGGTTATTTTAAATCCATTATACAGACTGTTACGATTGAATGAACAACAATAGTTTATGGTTTATAAATAAGATTCTGTTGAAATTATTTGGCTAATCAAGCTATTAAACATTCTGTAACATTCACAACACTTCGCATTTAGTTGTTGTAGCTACAACATAATTTTAATTAATATGTTGTAATCTGAACTCATTGTCATCCTTAATACTATGTAGATTGCGCACTCAGCTATGCATTTAAATGAATCACCTATCTGTTATGGTGTGAAATAACTAGGGCTTTAATCATCAAAGTATATTTAATTATAGCCTATGGTTTTATAGGTTATCATTGCATACTAAAAATTTAAGTTGTATGCTTCGATTTATCAAGTACGCAACAGATTTTTGTGTAGTTTTCAGTATATTCATAGTGATGTAAGGGATATTTGTATGTATAATACATGTATATTATGGAATAAAATAGCATATTGCACCCGTACGAAGGTAAGCCTTGTTGCTAGTTATTTAAGGACCAGTTTAACTATTGCAAACCCTGTCATACAAAGTAATAACTGATTATAATTCTAAAATTATTATTGTACAGCTTATAAAATACTAGAGATAATTTATGAGCTTATTTCTAAAAATATTTGTTTGCGATTACAATGGATTCCTTCACATATTGGAATCTCTGGGAACGAAGAGGCTGACCAAATAGCAAAACTGGCAATAACTGAAGGTGAACATAGATATGTCAAATCATTTTATTCGGAAATTACATCAAAATATAAGCATTTGTTTTGGTAAATGGAGTGAATATTTCGATAAACGATCAAAAGAAAAAGGATTTGGTATAAAAGTATCCAATGTCAGCCTCTACGTAACCCATGGTTTTACAATCTTAAATTAAATAGAGAATATATAGTATTATTTAATAGATTACGTTCTGGTCATTATCCATCCAACAAGTTTGGATATTTAATGAACAAATTGAATCTCCTAACTGTGAAATTTGTGGTCCTATGGAAGATGTCCAACACTTGTTGGTGGAATCTGTCCGTTATCAAGATGCTAGGAGAGAT
This sequence comes from Scirpophaga incertulas, assembly GCA_036419045.1. Lineage (NCBI taxonomy): Eukaryota > Metazoa > Arthropoda > Insecta > Lepidoptera > Crambidae > Scirpophaga > Scirpophaga incertulas. Next base: position 33,966,013 of record CM071629.1, on the reverse strand, counting down.
TTAATTAACAGATTAAAAATTAATATTATAGATGTTGGTATGTTCCACAGTATTTTGGCCCAGCCAACTTCCAAAGAGGCCCATATGTTCTACAATGTACTGTGTCCGCTGCGACTACCTTGAGATTAACTGTGATTGTATATGTTCCGTATTGTGTATGATAATGTATATGTCGCAGCCAACTGGTTAAAATAGCCGTTCAATCAAACTGTTAGCCCTTTGACTGAACAACGCCATTCAACCTTACGTCTAGTTTATTAATTGAATATTTGAGTCGCTCAAAACGTTCAACACTACAGCTGATTCAAAAGCCGCCGTCTAATTTAATTAGTTCAGCGCTCACCACCGCAGCGCTGGGTGCGTTTTGTTTTCAATATGGTGTCAACTAGCCGTGGTTTGTGATTGTTTCAAGATAGTTTTTGGAAAGTAAGTAGTAAATATACGTTATACGTGTTATTAAAGACACATAAATTATGAGGTCACTTACGAATGATACGAGTGAATCAAAATTTAAACGGATATTCGAGGAGAAATTACCGGATAATGAAATGATTCTTGCTTCGTAAATTTTTGAGTTTGTACTTTTTTGATTGGTGCAATAAACAATATTATGATTAATAATTTGTTTTTTAAAACTTTTGGTCACCTCTTAAACTTAATTCAAGAATAACCTTCCAAGAAGTTACAAAAAGTCTTCCTATTCCCTCAAATTAAGTACTAAACTAATGACACCTTAGTTAATTTTCCATTTAACCAGTAGGCTAAGCGTCGTCTAGCTGTAATGTTGAACGTTGCAATCAACAAGTCGGCTAAGCGACGTATAGCTGTGTGATTGAATGACGTTGTTCAGTCAAAGGGCTAGCTGTTTGATTGAACGGCTATTTTAACCAGTTGACTGCGACATATATGTTCCGATAGGACTGACATATCCATTTGGATAACAATCCTTTTAAAATAAAGAGAAAGAAAAATAATATTATTGTATGAAATCTATATTACTTTACTGTCAGATTGAGAACTTTTACATAAAACGCTTGACTTCCCCAGCAGCAAAGTCAGATCTTCGTATTTTCGACGCTGCTCGCAAACAAAGGCGCAGAGGCGGTTCTGTCCGGCCAACATCACTCCATCATAGCGTACCACTGCGCTCAGCCGGGCACTAAGAAGTATTTGGAGGTAAGTATGTTGCAGCTGTCATCATATCTTTGTGAACATTTTTAAATTATCATTAAATCTAACGACTCTACGTAATCAAATAATAATAGGACAAATTATAACTAGTATATATTAATGAGCAATTAATATAGGAGACGTGTAATAACAACGACATACAAGACGAACTCGGTTTATTCTGACACCAATCAAATCAAGTGTGTGTGTCGGTACCTGCACATTCATTATTATTTATAAATCAAAGTACCTTCCATTATGTAAGTATAACAATCATTTATACTTCTGTTCAGTGCCCATAGATTATGAAAATTGTGACGTAATTTGCCGATATCAGGACATGAGATTTTGAGACATAACAATCTAAAATTACAAATTAACACACATAATTAATAAAACAAAGTTTCGCTTTTATAATAATGAGAATAGGCTATTAATTGAAGACAGTGGAAATATGTTTACTATCAAATCATGAAAATAAAATTATATTTAGTTTCTAATTGGTTGATACATATATTAAAAATAACTATATTCACGAACATGTTAGTTGATAAATTATATAAGCAAATAAAAATAGACTAAAATCCAACATTAATTACAGAAACATCCACTAAAAATGGGCCAGTTCAACAAACAGAATCCTGCGCAGTGGCTGAATAACCTCGCAATGGCCAAAAGCAGGGGTGGAATGAGGGGTGGTCCTAACATGATGGGTGGACCGAACCAAATGAGCCATATGATGGGCGGGCCTATGCCTGGGAATATGGGCCCAATGGGTCACGGGTTGGGCCACATGGGCCCTAATATGATGGGACCGAATAGAATGGGGGCTCCCAATCAAATGATGATGATGAAAAGCCAGATGGGTCAAATGGGGCCCGGCATGGCCCCGATGGATGGGTTTCCAGGGGGCACCCCGTCCTGTGGTGTCATGGACGGCCTCGGTGCTGATGGTGAAATGCCCTGGGACACCGTGAGTACCTTGAACCAGACTTTTTTAGTCGTTTAAATTTATTGTTATATACTTCACATATTAGTATGCAATAGGCTATTTTCATGTTATAACATAAAAATGTGAAATAATGGTACTGAGCAATGCAAAAATTATATTATTTTTTCATAAAAACGTAAGATTAATTTTATATTACTAATTTAAAATCGAAGTTTTTTTATCTATATATCACGTGACCGAAAACACAGACCGCCATGATTTTCTCGGTATGACGTCATTAGTTTGTAAACAAATGAGCCAGGTAACATAGCAACCAATGTAAACAATAACCTCAATTTCTCGGTTATGTACATTTTTGTATTAAAAGTGTATTTTAAGAGAAGACTCGTCAAAAAAAGTTCTGTACTTACATTAAAATAATCCTCACAAAGATAGCAATGAGATTTTAGAGAGTATTTTGTTGGATTTAGTCCTGCGAGTTCTAACCAAACATATCTCATAGAATCACTATTCGGAACCTTAATAAACAACTTTTCTGGTGTTTTCAAAATAGAATTCTTGCAATTTAACCCTACACACCAACGATAATTTTTTCAACTTTATGCAAAACTAAAATAAGCGTCTCTTCTTATCTTCGACGTTTGACAACTTAGACATTTCTTTATTTTAGTACAATTGACGTCACAAACATGGCGGTCGGCATTTTGGCGCCTTTATTTTTAGATAATACTTTAATCTTTTTTTCCTGCTTGCAGGATAAATATTTTGCAATAATTTAAAATAACACTTGACTATCGCATGTAAACAAACATTTAAAAAAATATTTGAAAAAATAGTAGAATAGCCTATAGTGGTACTAATTTCACAAGTATTTTTAAACATTTTATTTTATTCCTGGATGATACAATTTGATAATTATATGATAATTATTATGTAAGGATAATAATACGAGTAATCTTATATTTTCTATCAAATCAAGTCTTGCTTCTTTATAAATGTAATATCGAAGAGATACAATTCACGATAAATAACTACAAGCAAAATAACCATTGTTACACTGATAATACGATTTATATTCCAATGAACACATCAGCAATTTAATGATTTTGAGTTGCATGTCACACCCAGTCGTTTAAACTAATATTTTAGTTCCATTTTAGCCTACGTCAATGTCTTAATTCAACATTAATATTGAAATTTGTGTTTACTAAACTCATAATGAGTTCGTGTAAATATCAAACTTTTATGCTTCATCATGTAAGCATTAAAAATAATTTCTAACAAGAGAAACTGTATCTTATAGATATAGAATATTACCGAAATTCCTCAATCATATCCATGCTATTATAGTAATACCCCGGACTTACGCGATAGGTGGGTCCGAGCGATTGCCGTGTAAGTCGCATTCGCGTAAGTCGGGGTTCAACTTTGCATATACAACTACATATAAAGTATGTTTAATCGGGACCAGAGTTTCAAGAAAACAATAATTTTGAAGAAAAATGTTTAATTAAGTGTAAGATATTAAAACAATTTACATAGTTATGAATAAATTAACCTAAACCGAAGTTATTTTGATGTAGAAGGCTTTATATATTCTAATAATGTTGCTTGGCGAGTTAAGTTTTTCTTCTTCTCACACTTCTTCTTCAAAATTTCCTCGTAGCATACTACTAATTTTGTTATTCCCTGTTTTGTAGTTGAAACGCATTTTTCATTAGAATCTTTTTTTTTCTAAAATTTGTAACCCTTTTCAATTGAATTGAGTCCTTCTGTTATGTTTGCAATTGTCATTTGATTTACCGATTCAACTGGGTCTAGCGAATCAATCAAAGCGTTCGGACAACAGTCCGAAGAAATTTGATCTACAAATTAGATCAAATTTCTTTGCCAATTCAAAAATTTTAATTTTTGCTTTAAAGTCGTTAATTATATTCAGTTTACACTTCAAAGACAGTGTTTTTCTTTTCTTGTTAGGCTCAAATGACTCATTTTTTGTTCGCTTAGACGTCATAATTATTGGTTATAATTAAAACGCACCACACGTAAAATAATTCTACCCGGAACACGTTCAAAACTGTCGCAAACTGAGCACAAAGAGGGCGGAGCGAGAGCGCCGATAGTAATCGAAATAAAAAACCGCGTATTTCCGAATTCGCGTAAAACGGGGTAGCGTAAGTCGGGGTATTACTGTATAATGTTTGAAGACATTAACACTAAATTGCATTATCTAATACGATTACTATAATAATAAGATATATTAAAATATATCCCCATCTAACACATACTGTGTTCTTGTATATAAATGATAACAATTGTTGGTTGTTTCCAGAAAAACCCCTCAGTGATGTCCAACGGCATGTCCAATGGGCCGCCGATGCCCGCGTGTTCGGAAGCCGGCCCTGCGGAGCCTCCGCCTGGACCCACTAGCGACGCTCCGTCGCAGGACACACCTCCCCAGACCGGCCCTAAAGGTAACATAAGCAATTTCTCATCAGTTATATACAGGAGGAAAGACAACTGAAACTTAATATGCGAGTATTTAAACACTGCCTAAGCGTTTGGGGAGGATAGGCATATTAATTGAATTTGTTATAGATATTACAATATTCTTGTGAAGATTGTTTATTAAAAGCAATGCATGTATTCATTTTTATCACCAATTTAAAGTCTATATGATATATAATAAATAAATTTTATTTATTCTTTGCAGGTGTCAAAATACCCGATGAAAACCTAACACCACAACAAAGAGCACACCGTGAAGAGCAGCTTGCTACGATACGCAAAATGCAACAGATGCTTTTCCCTGAAAGTGGCGGGAATAATAGCCAAGGAGGCGGAGATAATCCGCAACAACAAAACGATATTAACCCACCGAACTCGGCAGGAAATATGAATATGCCCTTCCCACCTATGTCCGGAATGGGACCCAATGGACCGATGGGGTCCGGACCAAATGGTCCTATGGTATCAATGTCAAGCAGTATGAGCTCCGGACCTAGCTGTACAATGTCAGGTCCAATGGGACCAAATGGACCCATGGGACCTAATGGGCCGATGGGTCCAAACGGACCGATGGGTCCTAGCGGACCAATGGGGCCCAATGGACCGATGGGTCCAGGTCCAATGGGCCCCGGCGGACCGATGGGCCCGAATGGTCCGATGGGGGGACAGATGGGTGGAATGGGTGGCCCTCCCGGAATGATGGGCGGGCATGGGTCTATGGGACCGAACGGAATGATGGGACCAAATGGACCTATGATGGGTGGTATGGGACCTAACGGACCTATGGGTCCTATGGGGCCGTGTGGTATGAAGGGCATAAGAAGTGCGTGCGGGGGACCGGATATGAAAGGAGGGATGTGTACAGATATTCACATGGGTAGAGGCTGTGGAGGACCTATGGGGGTATGTTATCTCATTTTTAGTCTACATATTGTATTTTTTATAATTAAAAATACTGGTTTGTTTAAAAATACAATTTCAAAATATATTTATATTACTTCAATGGTTTTTTTAGCGAATGCCGAATCCTATGGGCGGCATGGGCGGACCTAAACCGTGTATGATGGGAGGACCTCACATGGGACCTAGAATGATGCCCGGACCTAATCTCAATGCAATGAATGGTAAGTTTTTGTGCATATAAATAGTACTTTTAGACTATGAAAACTTGTACAAAAGTATCTTACTTATAATAAACATAAGGATTTTAAAAGTTTAAGATTTAACGTGTTTGGTCTTAAAATGGTTCATCATCTCCCATATATATATTCTTGACAAATATTTTTTTTAATTCTCATATAAAATAATGTCAATAAAGTCATCTATAGGTGTAGAGTATTTTTTTTGTATGAATCCGCGTGTAATCTTCATTTTAATTTTAATCTATCTGCAAATTATATGGAAACGGAGGCCTAACTCTGACTAATTGAATGTGGAAAGTAATTAAGTGATCCGAAAAATTTGTTATCTTTCTCAGAATAGAATGAGAGACTGACATTACATTTTCCGTGTTATACCAAACTGCTAAAATGGACGAAAGAAGGTACCTAAATCATTTAAAATTGCAGCTCGTTCCAGATAACGTTAAATGTGGAGGTACATAACAAACTCTTAGGAAAAATGCTAATTATACTTATAGATTACATTAATATATTGCCAAGTAGCTTGACTATAGTAAATATGTGTTGAACTTGTTTAAATTTGTTAAGAAACTTGGGTTTAGACTTTATCTGAGGCCGAATTCTTGACTACTATAAAAATACAAGGAGAAAAAAAATAGCTTTTGTTGGTTCTTGTGAACCAATGGCATAGCATTTTTGATTGAACGTCAAAAAGTGATTGTAAAAATCTTATTTGAAGAAAAAAATTTTGATTTATAATCGAGTCTAAACAGGATAGGTCTTGTGTTTCAGGCAAATGAAATATAATATATTGGATAGACGAGAGAAAAGAAAATACAGATTATCTTCTGAGTAACAATTATACTGTATTTTTGGAGGAATTTTGTTGAATTAATAATAGGTGCAACAATATGTCTGTTTTACGTAATTTATATGTTATGTAAAACAGACAGATCGATCAAATTATGTAAACTGATGTAGAGGAATGCTCATAAAACCATTTTCTTTTGTAGAGATTTATTTTTCTTTTGACGTCTTAAACTAATTATTAATTATGATCAGCTGGTTAGTGATTGCAATTCGGCGTCATTTTCAGTCCGGCCGGATACCAACGGATTCCCATCAATCCGGCCGGACCAGGCCGGATTGATTAATCAAGATGATTTTCGCCTTTTAGTACAAAATAAGTGAGCACTTACATGTAGGTAGTTTAAAAAAATAAATCACTAATATATAAAATCGACTTTATTTCCTAAGCAATGTTAAGACAAATATACAACAAGAAAACAATTAAAATTTAGTAGTGTAACTAGTAATAATTTTACGACGTAACGAGTAGGTCAGTCTTTCTAGATTTCACTTTCACAGATAGATCAATTTATAAGTAACAATATTAATTATCAAGTAACTATAATATCTAATAGATACAATTAACCTTACGTAATTAACGGAAATGTGATCAAAATCATTATTAAAGTATTTGATAATGCTAACAAACAAGTCTTATAGGTATTTATGATTATGACAGATACCCTCATGATTACTAACTGCTAGTACCGGATCCGGTCTTCGGATCCGTTATATTGGTACCGGATCCGGTAACCATTAATTTTTTTTTTTTTTTTTTTTTATAGCATAGGGCAGCAAACGAGCAAACGGATCACCTGATGGTAAGCGATAACCGTTGCCCATGGACACCCGCAACACCAGAGGAGTCACAGATGCGTTGCCGGCCTTTTAAAAGGGAATAGGGGGAATAAGGGGAATAGAGGGGAATAAGGGGGGTTGGGCCTCCGGTACCCTCACTCACTCGGCGAAACACAGCGCCAGCGCTATTTTACGCCGGTTTTCTGTGAGGCCGTGGTATCACTCCGGTCGAGCCGGCCCAATTCGTGCCGAAGCATGGCTCTCCCACGGTAAAATTAAATGATGCCGGATCCGTCGGATTACCGTATCCGTTTTCCCGGAATGCAATCCCTACAGCTGGTATCTTATAGCTATTGTACAGGTGTTTTGTTGGCAGGTGGTATAATGATGGATGGTAGCATGATGGGAGGCATGGTGCCGCACGGCGACTGCGGGCCCGAGCACCACGGGATGCCTGTTAACGGGCCCATGTGCGACGAGTACGGCCGGGGGAGGAATGTGAGTGCTCACTAAATACAAATGACATAGACCACTCAAGGGGGCGTTCAAGTATTACATAACGCAATTTGGGGGGAGGGGGTGGTCCCGGTAAACGTTACGATGCGTTAAAGGGCCGGGAGGAGGTCTGTCTTACAACACGTTAAGTAACATTGTTTTTTTTTAATAAAAAAATTGGGATGTAAAACTCCCAAATTGGCAACGCTTTTCATTTACGTTTTACGGGCAATACCTCTATTGTAATAGTCTGGTCGTCATTTTTAATTTGTTCCCGCAAGTTGGCAAATCTTTTCGTTTATATTTCACGGGAAGTCCCTAGATTGTATTATACGTTATTTAATGTTGTTTTCGTTCTCAGTATTCGTTAGTGTTTAGTACCAAGGATAAAAGTATAACATGACTTTAGGGTAAAAATGATTACTTGAGTATTACGTAACGTTTACGGGGGGGGGGGGGGGGGTTAACATCGATACTATTATTATATTATTATAATATTATAAAGAGGAAAGATTTGTTTGTTTGTTTGTTTGTTTGTAATGAATAGGCTCCGAAACTACTGGACCGATTTCAAAAATTCTTTTACCTTTGGAAAGCTACATTATCCCCGAGTAACATAGGCTACTTTTTATCCCGGAAAAATCTACAGATCCCACAGGATGCGCAATAAAGGCTTCGCTCAGAAACTATTGCACAGATTTTCATGCGGTTTTCATCAATAGATAAAGGGATTCTTGAGCAAGGTTTTGCGTTATTTTTTATCTCGGATAAACGGATAGTCCCACGGGAAGCGCGATAAAACCTTCGCGCCATAAACCGACCTCCGCGCATATGTAGCCGTGGGCAAAAGCTATGACCCTTAACCCTCTATAGACCCAATCCCGAAATTCACGCAGGCGAGGCCGCGGGCAGAAAGCTAGTTTTATATATAGTGACCCGTGCCCATAATATTAATAATCCCCGAAGCGACCACGAACCGAATTAAACCCGAAGACATCGTGCGCCGTAATTTTTGGTAATGTATGACTAATAAATATGACCTAATGATTTATATTATTTTATTAATATTAAAAATTAAATTATCTATACTAATATTAAAAAAAAAACTACTTTTTGTAACTTAAATATAAAAGTTAGACATATGCTGTCGTTGACTTTTTTGTAGGCATTTTCAAGCTCCACATCTTTTCTCTATAACTCAAAAATATATCTTTCATAGTTAAGGCAACGTTCGTAAGAAACACTTTCATTAGACCGTTTTTTCTCCGATTCACTTTGCAAAACGGATTACCACATAAAAGCCTTTTTATTTTTTATAAATTATTTTTTTAACCTATGACACTCAGCAATAATGTGACTTTCTGTTGGAAGAATTTTTTAAATCGGTTCGAGAGATCTCGAGATTACCTCTTACAATTTAACAAATATACCAACACACAAACTTTACTTCTTTATAATATTATTATAATTATATTATATATGTCCAGCAGTGGACGAAGAGGGGCTGATGATGATGATATATAATTTCTTAAATAACAATTGATATCATTGCAACAGAATAACATTGATTTATGAGAAGTTACTAATATATTCACGATTCAAAATGATTCACATGACCCCGTCTGATGGTGACCTCTGGCCCTTTACATATATAAAGGCATATATTGTGTGCAATGCAATGTATGTACATTTTTTTTAATTGATTACATGTAAATGCGATAAAATTTCTCCCTGCCCACACTTGTTTGGAAATTTAGTAAGGAATTACTCAATTATGATTGTTATGTTATTGGATTATTACCCGCAAATAACAATAAAGGAATAGGGTAGACGACTACAACTGATTATGGCCGTTTTTATACTATAATTATCTGATTTGAGCAATTTATATCTAATGAAAGTATGTCAATATAGAAATTTTAGTTTAATTATTAATTTATATTGGTTTTAGATTTCTAAAAAATGATCAATTATTATTTACGTGATTCTAATGAAACAAACACATTTCTAGCATTCTCACATTAAATGTAACATTTTTTTATATAGAAAGTATACCTATAAACGTACAAATAACAAAGTTATTTTAAAATTTGTTTATACGCTCATACAAATTAGGCGAGTTTACTTAGTTATGACGTTACGATCAGTGTTCTTAGTATGGAGCGTTTTTGAGCGACCCGCGACAGCGCCGCAAACATGGCGATGTATCTTCAAAAGTAATAGGCGCAGGTGTACTGTTGGTTCTACAATATTTCTCATTTATGATACTCTTATTATATATAGAATTTAAAAAATTGTGGTCTACCCAATTCAAAATATAAAGAAAATACGATTATTATTCTCTCATATTACATACTAAGTAATAATATAGAGTGAGTGATTGAATGTGCATGTGTGTGCGCATGCGCGTATGCATGTGTCTATGAATTTAGATATAAACAAGTGAAACTTATGAATTGCTAATCAATTTACTGTTTTGTTTTCAACAGATGGGTCCAGGTGACCCCGGCGGGTTAGGTCCCGGCGGAATGGGTCACAAGCCGGGACTCAGGAGTCCAAAGAGCCCCGCCAACGATATAGACTGGCAGAAACTACACCACCAATTCTTCGACGACCCCAAATCAATGGATAATGAATTAAGTAAGTTTGTGATTGTGTCACACAGTGTTTACATATCTTATTTAATTTTAAAATAGAGAGTTATTAATCTGATAGATTTTTATAGAAATTATATATTGTCACATATAGGTATATATATTTTTTTTTGGAGAACCTTTCGACAATTTTTTGTGTAACAAAACACGGGAATTATTACGCATTGGTACAGTTCTTCTACTGAAATCGTCTGTCAGGCTTCAGTTATTTTTTAATATTGCCAACTGTTCTCCCATTGAAAATGGAATTAATTCTTCCCCTTCTTTCTTCTTTCCAGGTACACAAGTCAAATCTCCTTGTTCAGAGAGAGGGGGTTGTTTACCTCCACCACCCTATGGAGCCTCGCCTTTACACCGATCTGCCTCCGTACCTATAGGTAGGTCTGTTAACAAATTTTAGGATTTACCCCTAGAATTCCTTTACTGGTGATCTTGCAAATTTTTACATATCATAACTTATTGTATTTCTTACTATATAAAGGTTCTTATGAACAGGTAGAATATTATTATTTGACGGATTCTGTTGTGTGTTCACTATCAGTTTGTCTATTTGAATACTGTTGTCTTACCTATTTCTGATGCAAATCAGCAGTGTTCATATTGCTGTATTCCACTGTCAAGATATTGGCAACATACGCTGTTTTTATGGGAGTTGCAGTTGATGCTAATTTTCAGCCACCACCTATAGGTGATTTTAGTCACATAGAATCAGGTGGGCAGTGTGTTTGTTAATGAATACGAGGGCTGCTACTTATGTATCCGGAATAGAAAAATTAAACAAACGTATATGGCTAAATATGGGTTTATTGTTTTTCAAAGTATTCTCCGCAATTATCGATACACTTTTGCATACGTTGAAACCAAATCTTCACGGGTCGAAAATCGTTGACCACGTAATTTATTCTTTACATTTAGGAATAAATACGCCAAACTCTTTATGGGTGGATGTTTGTTACTTTTCCTTTAATGAAACTTTTTGATAATATATTTTACACGTCAGAATAACACATAGGCTAAAATTTATAAAGATATACGCCACGCTTAATATAAGCTGCTCGTAATACTAACCCTGCGGAGACGAAGTCGCGGGCACCAGCTAGTATTAACTAAAATGGCCAATATGTTAAAGTAGAGTCCCAAAAAGAGAGTGCGTACTGCTTTGACAATTTGACATTAATACTAAGCCGTCAAACGTGTTCTAAATTTGAAGAAATAAATTTGCGGATCAGAATATTGGCAATATAAATTGTTTCGTGGGAGCTCAACGGAGTCGTTAGGCCGTTTGTCCACCAACCACCGTCAACGGGACGTCATGACGGCGCCGATTTAGCAATACATACATTTACTATAGCAGTCACCGCACGGCCGTCACCCGAGCGCCGTCATTCCGGCCGCCGAAGTATCGTTTGGTTTGTCGCTTCCGCTAGAACTCTGCCCGAGATTTTGACGGGCCGAAGTGGCGGAAATACAAAAAACGTCATTACGTGTCCACTTACCTACGCCGGTACCGCGTCGTTGTCGGATTGTAGCTTTTGACGTACAATATTTTACCATGGGAGAGCCATGCTTCGGCACGAATTGGGCCGGCTCGACCGGAGTGATACCACGTCCTCACAGAAAACCGGCATAAAATAGCGCTTGCGTTGTGTTTCGCCGAGTGAGTGAGGGTACCGGAGGCCAAACCCTCCTTCCCCCCTTATTCCCATTAAAAGGGCCGGCAACGCATCTGTGACTCCTCTGGTGTTGCGGGTGTCCATGGGCAACGGTTATCGCTTACCATCAGGTGATCCGTTTGCTCGTTTGCTGCCCTATCCTATAAAAAAAATAAATAAAAATGACCAAGAAATTTAAATACTTTTATTTTATACAGAATATTATACAGAATTTACGTCAAATTTGCGAAAAGTAATACGATACGATTTGAGATGTCGTTGTAATTATCGTAAATTTGACGTTTATTTTGCGAATGTTCGTCTGTCAAATTCAATTCATCGTTGTCATTTGAGGCTTCCTTATGTCAAAATTAATATCGTTCGTTCGATCGTCCATTGAAATGTTTTAAACGCTAGTAACTAAGAGTAGGATACGACACGAAGAAGTCCACGATATATCGAATATCGTTTTTAAGAGTACGCCCACTGATCTCGGCTTCGATCTCGTTGACGGTCCGGTGACGGCGGTGGTGGACAAACGGCCTTAGGGTAGTATCCCCCGGCGGATAATACACGTGTCTCGTGGCGGCCCGCAGCGACGCAGTCGCCGGGGCACGGGCCGGTGCAGATGCCGATGTCGGCGGACGCGTCGCGCGCCAACTCCGGCCTCAGCAGCCCTGCGCAGGCGCACTGTAAACCGCCCACCGGCAAACAGGACGCACCGGGTACGTTCACTTACTGCCTTTGTTTATTGTAGTCTTAATACATTCATTTCTCACGTTTTGTGTAGTAGCCAAAAGGATAGAACAATGATTTCTATTCATTTTAGGTTTTGTGAAAGTGTTTTATCACTATATTTTATGAATCTCCTGACGACGTTTAAAAACTGACCCCTCTTCGCATGACATTTATCTTTTAACGTTTCATAAGATAACGATACAGATCATACAGAAAGAGATAGTTATGTGTTACGTTAGCCAAACAGCATCGGAGTGAGAAACTAAGTTTTCATTCACCCGCTATGAAATTACACCAATTGGCTGATGTTGATCGGTACAGTTTTGACTACTATCTACTTTTTGTTTGCATAAAGCATCATTGTGGTACAATTTATTATCTTCTGTTGTAAATTTTTGATATCTAGTTTAAAAACAAGCAATATTATTTCTAATGTCTATACATGATTATGTTAAAAAAATATATTTATCGAAATTAAGTACCATCTTTGATACTACCGGTCTACATAAATTAGAAATTAGAACATAAGTCACAGTTGTGTTTTTTTTTTTGTGGCGGGTCTTCGCCCTCCTTATTCCATCTGGGAGATCTTCATTTGTCATACTCTCTCTCTCTGTACCTGACATATCAGATGAATTATATACACTATCCTTTTGGCTCTATCAGAAACAGTCAAGTATATTCCCATAGAGATTCAGAGCATGTGTAGACAGCTATGAGAAGCCATAGATAGATGTAAGACAAGCATGGTTTTTATGTGTTAGACATTTTCCCAACCACAAGAGATTTTATATTTTTAATTAACTTAGTTACCTTTAGAGCATCATTTGTTATGATTTAGCTATTTTCATTGTGTTAATTTTTATTTTCTGTAGTTGTAATGCTGTTTTTTGTTTTCCCTCCCCTCCCCCGCAAACCGCTTGACGCTTGCAATCTCGTGTGACGAATAACAACGATCGTTAAACAATACGTAAATAACAAATTTACGTACCGTGGCATTGGAACTTTGGCCACTAAAGAGATACTAGAGAAACTCGACGATGGAGTGTTTGTACGCACCCTTCAATGCCTGGCGGCGCAGCAGCAGAAGAACCAGCAAAGCAAGGAGCCCAGTTTGATGCCCGTGCCGTCCCCGCAGCAAATATCCTATCTCAATCAGTTCGAAGGTAACTCGTTTGTACGGAGCCGCGCAGAAATAATGCTGTCCTCTTTTTGTGTGTGTACTGCTCTGTCGGTACTTTGCACGTACCCTCTCACCCCGTAATGCTGGAGTGCGAATAAAAACAATCACCTTTGGATTTTTTTTTAAATATTGTAATTTAAATACGCCATAAACAACTTGTGTTGTATAACGATGTAATAATATTTGTTAATGACGATTTAGAATGCTACTAATAATTGACACGGCGTGAACTGCCGTCTAAGCTCAATAAACTGCCTTGCGTACTCTGCGCAAGCGCAAGAGAGTGAAACCTTCAGAAGATCGTACATGAACATGAATAATAGATCACTTGTTATAACTATGATATTATCGTTTAGTTTTACATAAATATTATAATACCCTGTGATTAAAGAGAAATATAATACACGTTTTTAGTTGCATTACAGTGTACGGGTGTTTGGGTGTCTGTTTTTTCCGTTTCCACACTTTTTATTTCTGATTGTTGCTCTGTGTAAATATGAAATGAAAATTGCTTTCAGTGTGTTGTTTTTTTTTGTTCTGCAATCATTATATTGTTCTCTGCAATATTTTTGTGTTTACATGTTTTTCAAAATTAGATCGTAATCCTATGAATCGTAAATTATGACAATTTGTTTTCGATTTTTTTAAATTGTAACTCTGACAATGTAAACATAAATTATTGCTTCGTAATCGTATCACTTTAGTAGCATTATGTGTTTTTACTTTTCATTTTGGTGGTGGTTGGTGAAAATGTGCTAACATATGTACTCCATACTCTATGGCTAATTCGTCTATCACTCTATGTATACGTCCGGCATCTTGTCTATCGTGCACTATAGAGGAGAAATCTTGAATGGTTGTCTTTGGCGCAGGTCAAGAGTTAACTATACAGAAACAGCCGAACACGTCTTTAAAAGATACCGGGCCGCCGTCGAATAGTGGGGGGCAGACGCCACAGTCGAATGCTAATCAGAAATCACCAGCTGGGTAAGATATGAGTTTTTTTTATTACATATTTTAAATTCTACTGTTAGCCTTTTTTTGAAATTTAATAAAATATTTTCTATCGCCAATATTTCAATTTCAAAATCATGGCTAGGTAAATTGTGAAAGTGGGACTGGAAATGCTAGCTAATTGCATGAAGAGAGAGAATGACTGTAAGATAGGACTAACAAATGGTATTGATTTCATGATGTCGGCTAAATCTGTATTATTTAATGATGTCTATGTTTAATTTTCTGAACACAAGCAATCATAACCATTTGGTAAAACGCAAATTGAACCTGGCCTAGAAAAGGCTAGAAAAGAACCAGATCTAGTAAAGAATATCAATTGATGAAGTCTTACGTCCTGTCCAGAAGCCAAATTGTTCGACAACCCCGAATTCTTCTAAAGCAAAATTGATTTGAATGTCTACAAGACAACATAGATCTTAACATTTATAATATCACGGTGGTGGAAGCTGTCCTTACGGCGAGTTGAATGCCACAACGCGTCTCATAAAAATTTCGCTATAGGATTTGATATGGACGAAAAATCCTTTGTGATCTTGTTCTGAAGGACTTGAAAATTCTCACTTTACTTTCCTATAAAATTATGATTGTGGTTATTTTAACTGCTGAAATAAGATTAAATTGGGATATAAATATCAATATAGACGGCGAGATCACGACGCTCCTTTGCTTTGCTTAAGATATCGTAGTCATCGCTGCCACTATGGAAGATTTGAGTACAATGCTCGAAGCTCTAAGTAGAGTTTCCTAATAAATGGGTTTCAGATCCGTTAACCATAGACAATGACGATGTACCACCCACTCTTGTAAATTTTGGAGGTTTTACTCTGGAAATTGTTGACGAGTAGTTTATTTGGGACAAATAGTCCCAACTAAGTCAGAAAGAGGTCTATCTACCACAGTGCCTCAAGATAAAAATATCCCCAGCGATGATATGTCGCTTCGAAACTGACCATTTAGAATGGGCTGCATAAAAAGGTTCTATATCACCCATAAGCCAGCAGAGATGACTATGGGCGGACTTTGTTTGTGTGATCAAATCAGAACAGAAGTTCGCATGTGAATAATCCAGTGGGTGGGTCATCGAGATAGCCTGAAGAGTCGCGAATTTAAAGTAACAGTGAGCAAGACACATTCTTAAAGGATTAATCTTTTGGGTGGAAAGGCCCTCGAGTGACAGGCATATGCCGGGAAACGGAGCCTCCATTTCCATTGACAAGATCGTAGAAAAACGCTAGATGCTAATAGCGCAGAACCGATCTCTGTAGATATTATTGGAGGACCTCTTTGACCAACAGTGAACCGAAATTATATGTATATCTATATTTGATTTATAAACTCAAAAGTGCTATTTAATGTATTTCTAAACTAATACAGAAGGAGAATTTTCAGTCAAAACTAAATAAAATTCTACAATAGTCTTGTTCTATGCTATTATTACAGATCTTAGATATTTCATGCTATACCGGGTGTCTCATTCAAATCGGTCAGTATGGGAAAGTCTGAAACTATAAGACATACGAAGATCTGTTCTGAGGAACCATGTCATCGATTTTAATAACAAGAAAAACTGCATTCATACATTTTAAAAATCATCTGTACTCCGTTCGGGAATCGAACCCGATTGTTTTGATAAAAAAACCTACACTATTTCTATTTAGATATCGATTGTGTAGGTCTTAAGCAGTAAATGTCTCTATGAAACATGATGTCTAAAATGAATAAAATGCATTGTTGCCAAGAGACATTGCCATTTTTGCCCTACCAAATGGCCCGCAAGGTCGCCCGATTTAACGCCTCTGGACTATTTCTTGTGGGGATACGTTAAGGATGAAGTATACAAAACAAGTTATGATACCGTTGAAGACCTAAAAGTTGCCATAGAGACAATTTTAACGCAAATTCACCACATGAAGATACAAAATGCAATCATAAGATCGTTAACTAAACGTGTTGAATATTGTATTGAAAAAGGCGGCGGTCACTTCGAGCACCTACTAAAATAAAATAAAGTATGTGAAAACAATGCATTTTATTCATTTTAGACATCATGTTTCATAGAGACATTTACTGCTTAAGACCTACACAATCGATATCTAAATAGAAATAGTGTAGGTATTTTTTTTCAAAACAATCGGGTTCGATTCCCGAACGGAGTACAGATGATTTTTAAAATGTATGAATGCAGTTTTTCTTGTTATTAAAATCGATGACATGGTTCCTCAGAACAGATCTTCGTATGTCTTATAGTTTCAGACTTTCCCATACTGACCGATTTGAATGAGACACCCTGTATAATTACATTTTGACACAGGATGATGCCCGGTACACCCGAACCTCACTCGTCTCTGTCGGAGCAGCGGGCGGGGCGGTTTTCACTAGAACAGAGTCCAGGTTTCAATAACCCCCAAACCCCCACCTCAGCGGCCAGTACCAAATGTGGACAGGGTAAGTTATGAAGAATTGTTGTGGGCAAGATTTTGAGCTACTCGTTTTCCAATTACTTTGTGATAATAATATATATCTAAAATAAATCTAATTAAAACACGATAATAATAATTCTATTAAAATGATATTGCACGACGATTGTGTTAAACTCTACATGATAAAATGTCAGATAAAATTGATAATGAATCTTGTTGTTGTGAGCGACACTTGACTGTAAGGTTTCGTGGTTTTCTACTAAAAAGGTAGTTTAATACAATTGACTCTTTCACACAAAACACCGAATAGACAAATTGTTTCAAAGGTGTTATTTTATTTGAAGTTCTACTACCCAGCAGTTTGCCCCTACCTCAATCTATGATGAAGTCTTATTGAACTAGTAATAGTATGTCCAAACTGGCATTGAATTTGATTTATAATATCACGCAAATACCGAACTGAAACAAAAACACTTCCTCCGCGATTACTAACCAAAAACAGTGATGCTTCTATTACTTAGACAAATAATAAAAATACGAGATTCTAGTAAAGATTTTGAGTTCGATAGGTTAAGTCGTATCATTTTGACGACTTTAGCGATAGATTTTAGGTCAGAAAATTATAGTCTTGTAATGAAATAAAGTATTAAATTATAAATAATAGCAATAATAAATTCAATTAATTAAATTTAATTAAATTAAATTTCGATAAAATTGTCAAACTTACTTTCCTGATAGAGGCTGTCGACAAAACTATATAATTAAATTCGTCTGTCTATTGATAAATTTGTCGATCGACTACTAAATGCTTGCACCGCAGATTAATAAGCCATTTCTGAATCTAATTTAAGGCCATTTTGGTTTCCAATCAAAATCCACTAATTATGATTGGAGTGCTTTATCATGTTAATGCATTTATTTATTAAAACCGTCCGTTATTAGATGAGAAATCGAGACCTAGTCCGTCATCGACGAGGTCCAGTCAAGACGGCAATTGTGCGTCGAAGACTCCACAACGGGAAGGCTTAAGTCAAGGTCCCTACGCCCCCTCTTCCTCTGCGAGCAACACCAAGAGCAGTTGCAGTGTTACAAGCGCTACGGCGGGGGGTATGGACGATACGATGGCGCAGAGCAACGAGGTCAGTGTAATTATAAATTGTTACAACTATGACAGAGTCAGGCTGACTCCTCAACAGATAAGTCAAGTTCCAGTAACACACAGCTTGGAAGGGCTGGCAAATGCTACGGGTCTGAGATTATAAGTCAGCTAATACTAGCAGAATTATATAAAATTATAAATTCATTACATGTTATTTACGAACATACAAAACTGTCAAACAGTGGATAAACTGGTGTTCAGATGCTTGGGGTAGGGTGGGCGATGTTATGAAATTTGAATCGTTATCGGATGTTATACATTGAGGCTTCCCCGAAGTGATATAAAGAAAAGTAGGATTTCGAAGATAATGCTGTAATGAGTTCCAAGTTACAAGCTTTAGTCCTCGTTCAACAGCAAGCGAATAGATATGTCGTTCACGATTTGCCTATATGGTTCTTAGAATTTAGGCACAGGCTGAGTTTAATCGGCAGGTCATGTGGTCAGACCGCTCTGGCCGCGTGGAGTCCGACATAATCTCCGTGACACTTGCCGTTGTGGGTGCATCCTGGGCACGTTTCGTGCTCCTTCTGATGGATTTCCAGTCTTCTTCTCTTGAGAGGAAAAAAAGATATGTCTCTTTGTTTTAGGACGCGGGGCAATTTTGCGTGGACGTTGATCTTTCTCATTTGTAGATATCTGGCTGTCTCCGCAGACCCCGTAATGTCTCAATCGATAAATAAAAGCGGTTTTTTTCATAGCGCATAATCCGCAAAACAAAAGAAAGTTTACTTGAAGTGACCTAATTTTGGTCAAAATTGTTTTTTTTTTTTTTATATTTAACGAGGCTTTGAACACTTTGGGTGAACATGTCAGCCTCATAGGAATAATCACATATTTACATAACATACACACTTTACACATACACAATTGTTATATACACAAATATTAGTTTGCCTCCTCAAAGGACAAGCAAACAAACATGTATAATTTTTTGGCTAAGCTGGACAATGGTTCCGTCAGCAAACAATTTATACTGCCATTAGCCAAATCCATTCCCACGAGGAGTCTTTCTTTCTCTTAGCTCAGAGTTTCGGGCACATTCCAACAACACGTGATAAACATCATCGATCCTGGAACACAAGTCAAAATTGTTGTTTTTTATTTAATTCCAAGCATTTTCATATTTGGACATCTAGAAATAATTCAAATATGTATTGTAATGGTATGTTCCAGACGACGCTGTCCGGCGGGCCGAACAGCACGGCGTTGCCGGGCCCGTTCCCGGGCGCGTGCGGGCTGGGCCGGCCCGACAACATGCCCATCAACCCCAACCAGGCGGCGGCCGCGCTGGCGCCCGCGTCGTCGTTCGACCCCATCTCGTCGCTGGCGCAGATGTCGCAGCAGCTGACCAGCTCGGTGGGCGCCGGGCCGCCCGCGCCGCCGCCCATGGCCGCGTTCGCGCCCGCGCCGCACCACCTGCAGCACCACCACATGCAGCACCCGCACCCGCACTCGCACCCGCACCCGCACCCGCACATGATGATCAACGACATGGGTGAGTGCGCTATCCTTTCTGTCTTGCGCTATCCTTCCTTTTTCCTCAGAGGTGCAGATACGTAGCTCCGCAACGTAGTCGTTCTCATAACTAGGTTCGACAACGTTATCGGTTTTCATTCCAGAACTAAATATTTTAGTGCTGAAATTAGGTTCGACAGTCGATATAAATTTGTTTGTAATTGTTTTAATTTATAATTACGTTAAATAGGTAATATATATAGGTATATTATATAATTTTATATTAACAATATATATTTTTTTTATGCTAAAACCTAAATTAGTTACTTAACAATACTGTGAACATTCCTTCTAAAGGTACCAGGACTTAGAATTCATAACATCAATTTCGACATCACTATGTTCTTGAATTATGTCATTGTATAGACGGCACATGCGTGCCACTGAATTATGATAAGATGTTTTGTTAGGGTAAACTTGTAGCGAAAACAACTTAGGGTGACAGTCACGAGATCTATAGCTCGTAATAAGATTAATTAAGACTAGCAGAGATGGGGAATCTATGATAGAGTGAACAATCTTATGAATATAAATTAGCTCAGAGTGGTTACGCCTGGTTTCCAGTGTTTGCATCTGAAACTTGTTTAATCTATCCAAGTAGTGAGGTATTTTTCGATGCAAGCTCTGGTGATAGGAAACACATCTTAAGAATTTGCGTTGTATGCTTTCTAACTGATCAATATGCACTGCGTAGAAAGGAGACCATATAACGGCACCATATTCTAAAATTGTTCGAACAAGAGAATTATACAGATATATAAGACTCTGAGCCTTGTTAATTTTTTTTGTATTGCGGAGGATGAATCCTAACATTTATTGTATGGTTTGTAATAAAAAACATTTTATCGTCGCAGGTTGCCACATGGACAACATGGGCGGAGGCGGCATGGGAGGTCCGATGGAGGGCATGATGGGCGGCGGCGACTTCCCGCCCGACATGAGCCTCAGTCCCAAGATGGTGGGCGGCATGATGGCGCCCGACATGCTGGGCCCGCGCAAGATGGCGCCCTTCAACGGCGCTAGCGTGCAAGTGAAAGCCAGCGCGCCCAACACCATTCAGTACTTGCCCACCAGGCCGCAGCTGGCGTGCGGCGGGCCGCGTCCGCCACCTAGCTTAGATTTCCTCCAGCGCGTCACGAGCCCTATGCAGTGCGACAAATACTTCGGCGGAGCGAGGTTGGAGCTGGACATGCGACCTGGGCCGCCTCACCCGCACCCGCGGCCCGGGTTAGTGCGCGTGCCCCACTACGCTCCGTTCGGATCGCCGCCTAAAATGGAAGGGTTCAACAACGCCGCGCCCAGCCAGTGCGGGCCGACGCACGCGCACGCGCACACGCACCCGCATTTCCGCGGGAAAGGCGCGCCCGTTCGCCTCTCCGCGCAACCCCTGCCGCCTTCCATGGGGGGGCCGGCGCCACCGTTCAAGGGCCAGGGCTTCGCCGTGCCCTCCACGGCGGACCCTAACTACGCGGCGCAGTTCCACAACTTCCAGCAGCAGCTGTACGCGACGGGAAACCGCGCGGCGCACGGGCCCTACCCGCCGTACCAACCGCCCAAGTGATACTCGACCACAAGTGAGATGGTCCGTTGAAGCGCCGGTGTCCCCCATGTCCCAGAGAGCCCGGTGTGGCATTTTGCACTGTGCTTTGCAAGCTGTTTCACGTACGGAGAAGCCCCCTTTTCTCCGTTTCGACGGTTGACGAAATACTTCACCGGTGTGTTGTTTGTACTCTCTGGCGTGACTGTCTGTTGACGCCGGACGATATCCAGTGATCGAGTGATTAGCAAACTACACGAAAAATGCGTCTGTGATGACAGATTTCAATTTTACAAGCAATAGTAATTTAAGTGTGATCTGTTGTAATTTTTGATATTGATAAATAAACGTTAAATGTACTTGATATAGTGAAATATTATTGTGACATTTGTAATGAAGAGATGTGTTCGTGGGTGGTGTTTAATAGTTTAAGTAATACGGTGCAAGCTCATTGTTTTTGGTTTAGTTTGCTAATCTATACTTGTATGTGTTTGTCTATGACCACGCCCTCGCCTTCGCCGTCCGACGATGGATCGGACGCATCTGTACAAATTGTACAGAATTGAACGTTGAAACGCGCCGTTAGGCTCGAATTTTAGACGTATTTTATATACGGCAATAAATTAGTTTTATATGACTTTTTTTTAATGTTGGTAACACATGCAATGCCAGAATTTCAGTGTATTCGGTTCCTTTACGTATAGCTGTTTTTACGATTCCTATGCACACAGATATCTAGTCAATTTGAAAATTAACGGAGCCCAATCCTGTGTTAGTAAATGCTTGATGCCGCTTACGAGTTTTATATGTCTTTTTTATATATGCAGAAGTACATACATATTTTTTTATGGTGACCATTTTTTTTAGTTTTTAGTTAATTAAATCGAATTAGTTGAATTGGTTTTATTTTGATAATTGGCGCGTGGCCAGTATACTTGAAATGGATTTTTTTTTCTGGTTTCTGTTTCGTCTACTGATAATAGTTAGTGTAATGTATGGTTCGTTTCATGATCTGATAGCAATGTCTTTGTCTTCCAATACCATTATTTGATTCATTGAAGTGTTATTGAAACACGAATGGGAGCGTATTGTTCCACGGTGCACTTCTTAACTTATTGGGTGACTTTGATTCTTTTTTAGTCTATGCAATTATTTATATGCCTCTAATTTTTATTAACAAGAAGTAATTTTAAGAAAGTATAGTACTTATGATGTAAAATAATGTGTTCGGAGAAAACTCTGAAATATTACATATTAACGCTTCAAACGTTTTGTATGAAGAAATAATAATGTACAATATGAGATAAATACACCAATGGATATGTATATTAATATTTGTAAAATATGATGACTTGTTGTTTTATACAAATGTGTTGAGTGCTTTAGTTAGATTCATGAATGGAATGAGCCTTAAAACCCTCAAAGTTGTTTTAAATGAAAGGAAGTATTTTAAAAAGGACAATACCGCATATTGTTTTATATTAACATACCCAACTGTACTTATAAAGACTCGATTCGTTTTGCTAATAAAAATTGCTGGTTAATATTATATTGTTTTTAAATAATAATAACGAGTACTTAAAATCTGTTGCCATATTATTTGCCACATGAATTTAGTTTCGTGATATTTAACACTTATCTATTTTAATTTATTGTGCCTATCGAATCTGTACGGATAATGCCAATTTGAAACGCAACACGTTTTGTCGTGGTAGTGAATAGGGCATAGTAATATGCTAGGCTAGTAGTCGCACGCTGTGGATGTGGCAGGGGCCTTCGACTCGCAATGCCTTCTTGTTCAGCGTGAACCCCGGCCGGTGCAGCGGTCATCTGAGATTATAAAGGGCGTGACAATTTGAACAGCACAACAGTCCAGAGTGAACACCCGCTAGCGAATAGATAGTCTTAATTTAACTGTAATTATAACAATAAGGTAAAGAATGGTTCTTGTTTTAGGGTAAGTGAAGAGCAATGATATAAAATAGTTTGTGTAATATTAATAAGGTAAGAGATGAAATTAAGATGCAAACTATTGGTTGTGATTCTGACACAATTGTTAAGTTGTTCGTAGATACGTCACACAGAGAATTGTGTAACTTACAGACTCAAGATAAGGCCCTTTTTAGTTTTAATAATTTTTGTTTTTATTTTTGATATTTTTACTCGTTCTCGTTTGTACATCGCTAACAATAATTGTACAGAGTACTTTTGGACTTAATTTAAGGCAATAAATGTATTTATTTTATAACTCGTGATGTAAGAATTTATTCTTAATTATTATAAAAAAATATATGATATGCTTGTACACAACTATTTTATTTGCGTTCGATTGACTGTCGACCCAAACTGCCCTAACTGAGACCATCAATATTAAACGCTTAAAGCAAAGCGTCGCGTTTCGTAAAAGAAAGCGAAACATAAAAAATGTTGGAATGAGATAGTTTTCATATGAATTTCGTAACAATTCTGTGATATAAATTAATCAATCTGATATTTACAAGATCATTATTCAAAAATTGATCATGCCATTTTAATAAACGAGCATTTTTTATATTTAATGTTTTAAATAAATCAATTATAATAAATATTTCTCACATTCACACCAATTAGTTTAGCCCAAATTAAGCACACTTATTTAAGGTACTTTTATAAATAATTTTGTCTTTATATTAGAAGATAGTATGTATAATCTAAATAAATAGGTACTATCATTGTATGTTGAGATCCATTATCGTGGACCCCCGTTTTCATTTCATGGACCCCAAATTTTTGTTTGACCTGTTGCAAGTTGTCATAGACCCCTAGGGGTCGGTATAGGGAATAACTGATCTAAGGTAACGAATATATACATATATTACACACATATATTTTTGATAGAAATTTATATGACAACCATGACTAAAGTACAAATGCATATGGCATGACTACTAACTAAACATCTGCTCCCACCAGTACTCGAACCCGGGACCTTGGAGATGGCGATACATTGAAACCGGTGTAATTATTAAATTATGATTGTAATTGACAGATAGTTCAGGACATTAGTGCTAGATACTATTTGCAAATTTTAACAAACAGCCATTATTTATTTAATTGAGAACAGTGCCTACACTTAATTAATCATAAGATCACCACTCGACAAGTAACTAATAAAAGTGTCATGACGAAGAAGGTCAAATATATTTTTAAATATTTTTATTTAAATCAAATATATATTTACTGCAGAAATTATAATAAAACTAAAATAGAAGATACAGAGCGAATATTTACAGTGTGATGAAATATACTATATGGAATGTGTAGTGAAAGAATAAGTCTATGGTAAGATGCTAAAAAAGGAGAATAAAAAAGTATAATACATAAGTAGCGAGATCGCTGCATTCATGGCTTTTAATGAACACGTAGAATGAACAATGCAATATTTGTAAATTACCAAAATAATATTTTAAAAAATCGTCCTATAGTAATCGAGCTGAATTTAATTCATGGCACTACCTTCATATTTCTCGGCTGTGTCAACGTTATTCATTAACTCATTCACTGCCACCACGATTTTCTTAAAGTCTACAGAGATGCCGCGATATAATACTGTGAACACGCTAGGCGTGTTCACGGCACTGCAACTTTGAAAAATAGTGAACACGCCTCGCGTGTCCACGGCACTGTTTATAGGTAAAATACATAAAACGGCTATATCTTTTTTTGCAAACGTTTGCCAGTTAGTATTTCTTGTGTTGTGCGAGAATAAAGGTGTAAGTGACAGTATTTTCAGTTTTATACTTAAAATAATGGCGAAAAACAGATTTCATGGTAAGTATATGCATTATAGTGAAACATGTTGTTCTCATACTTTTTTTACTGCAATCCCCATGCAATAATAATTAATGACGTTTCCAATTATTAATTTCAATTATACATGTACTTTAATTTATAATGACCATGAATCTGGATGATTTATATAGATTCATGATATAAGACTAAAAGATCTTTCTAACTGTCATAAATTGATTTAAAATTTGTTAATATTTTAAAGCACTGATTATCGTAGGTCCTCTTACCTATGTATGATATAAATTAATTTTGAAGCATTTTCACTAATTACCTCTTTTTCCTTTACCCTTTTCTACGGAAGAATCTCTTTTTTCACAGAACAAGTTAAATTTGTACCGCAAACTGAAGTTACAAATGACGAAGACGAAACAGACTATTCCCCTCCTATAAAACGGACAAATCTTGAAAGTAAGAATCAAGCAAGAATCAGTGGGAGTGCTTTACTTGTATGTGGCGGTCTAAGTAAATTATACAGAATTCTTTTAACTAGGACAGTATGGGGAAAACCTAAAACTATTGAAGATATAAGGAAAAGGTCTTAAAAAGCATTTCATCTTTTTTTCTAAAAATAAATTTGACATAGTATTTTTTTTGGTCGAGTGTGAGCTGTCCTTGGAAATTAGTCATTTTGAGGATTTTTTTTCGATGCGGATCGACTCAATTTCATGTTAGGAATATTTTATTCTATCAGAAGAAAAAAATCTGAGCAGCAGAAGTTAGTCATATTTAATAAAAAGTTTCCCATACAAATTGTTAGCTCAAAGTTACCATACTACAGTTTCACGGCTGATCCCTACACGTACAAAAAGCGTTCCAAATTCAAAATTTTTATTTATGTTTAATCTCCAGTACTTTAAATTATACAAAAATATTAAAAAAATATTTTTGTAGTGTAGAATTAAAACCGGATCCGCATAAAAAAAACACATCAAAATGACTAATTTCCAAGAACAACTCACGCTTGACCAAAAAAGTTACTATGTCTAATTTATTTTCACAAAAAAAATATGAAATGGTTTCTAAGACCTATTCCTTATATCTTTAATGGTTTAGATTTTCCCCATACTGTCCCAGTTAAAAAAAACACTCTTTATACATACATAATCTCTATTTTTTATTTTATTTTAAATGGTGCTCAATAAAGTTTATGTTCATTTCAAAATCAGTATAAAAGTAACTGCGCCCATAGAGGTCTTCTTCAGATACTCCGTACTTATGTATAAAAAAACCTTTATGCACATCATGCAAATATGTGATGGTAGTTTATGAAACTTAATACACGTAACGAAAAACCTTAGGCAGCCAACAGATAGAAAAAGCTCAAGACGGTCTTTTTTTTTTTTTTTTGTTTCCCTGAGGAAAATGCATTAAATTGCATACCCCGGCTGTGGCGAGCCGGCGGTTATGTGGGGCTCTCCTCCCCAGAAGGGGGAGGCCTACCCACTAAAAACCTCAGGGATGGCCTTCCTCTTTTGAACTTAAAAATAGCAAAGGGGTCAATCTAATAAAAAGTTTGAGAGCCTAATGGTAGCTCTAATAAGTGAACACGCGTAGCGTGTTCTTGGTCCTTAAAAAAAAATCAGATTTGGTTTTTCCGGTTGCCGCTTAATTTAACCATAGCAGATCCTTCAAAAACTATGCAGTAATAATTTGAGCAGAATATCTGGCCTCGTTAAAGACATATTACCAAAACATCAAAAACCCGCCTGGCGTGTTCTTGGCATACAGACTTCAATAAACTTGAACACGCCAAGCGTGTCCTCGGCATTGAATGTGTTAATACGTTTATCTATATGCTCATTATCACGTATCGTAAAGTGTTTTCTCTTTTACGCCTGGAACCGACTATAGATGCTGTCCGATCGTTTGATAATTAATATTAGTTTGCGTAAACTACTGCATTTTATTGTTAGTCTTGATTACGTGTTGATTAAACAATCAAACATAAACATGTTAATTATGTTAATGCTTGTATTATTTATCGAACTCAACATTACTTGTCACGTCACACAATTCTTTGTGATGTATGGTGTGTTTATTTTATTTAATTATTGCATAAATAAATATAATAGAAAATGCAATGGCCGGCCATATATACAGCCGTACGTCGCATTCCCAATATCAAAAAATGCAATTGTATCACACTATAGGAATATAATATTATACCTATAGTGTATAAAAATTACAATTGCAATAGTACCTCTATATAAGTAATATTTTAGTCAGCCCACCAACACTGCCTCATCCCCTCCTACTGATAATCAATTAAAGCCGATAGGGCCGACCTCGCAGGGTCGCTGCCGGGCCAAAGGCAGTATTTAATTGGTAGGCTGGCCTTCTGCCATAGTCCAACATAACCACCCGCCGTAGACCGGTTGCGGTTGGTATCCGGTGTAAGATCATCCAACCACCAAGGGGTTATTAACACGATTACAAAAGTAGCGCACCGTTTTGAGGATTCACTGCCTCATTCCGTGCGATGGATGGATTTTAATGAAACTGTACCATAATATACAGTAACACATAGGCCTCTCGAAATACTAATCCTGCGCAGAGGAAGAATATGACTCAGTCCTAGACTTTGAGATACACCACGCGACAAACCTTCCATCCTCACCATCTCAATACTTGGCAGTCCACCACTGTGCGTTTCTCTAGAAATTTTCTGCCTCGCACAGCTAAACTGTGGAATGAATTGTCGCCTGCAGTGTTTCCGAACCGTTACGATATCCAAACTTTCAAGGAAAGAGCGTACTCCCATTTAAAAGGCCGGCAACGCGCTTGTGACTCCTCTGGTGTTGCGGGCGTTCATGGGCGGCGGTAATTGCTTACCATCGGGTGATCCGTCTGTTCGTTTGCCCCCGAACCCCCCTATCACATAAAAAAAAAAAAACAAAATGCAAACAAAATAAAAAACGAACTGTATTGAGCTGAATCTATGCTATGGGGTACCTACATCAGCAGGTTTTATGTAACTAAAATGAATGTTTGATTTTATGTTGCGAGAATGGCATCAAACACCAATGTATTTATATTATTTAATGTATTTAGAATCATTTATGATGATAATCATTTTCACTTGTCATCTTAACTAAGCTCATGCGCATTTCCGCTCTAGTGCTACTACAGTAGCCTTTGGGATGACTCAGCGAAATAACAATTAGCTACACTATACGATAGATTAATCTAAGCAAAAAACTAACAAAAAACCACGAATATTTGGTGTGTTTGTCTAATATATATTATTCTTCAGGAAATAGTCTTAATAGGTGCAATACGAGGGGTGATCAAAAAGTAATGATAAACGGATATTTCTAAATATAATAAAATTCTGAAAAATATTTGTTCAACTCTCTGGTCCTGCACAAGTTCCCGGACAAAAATGGTATAAATAGGACGTCATTTTTTAAAAGTTACATTCATTTGAATACGAGCAGTCGGAGTGATAACATCAAAATGGAGAAACAAGAAGTACGAAGCGTCATCAAATACTTCTGCTTGAAAAAAATGTCCACCAAACACATTCATACAGACTTGGTGGAAACATTAGGGGACTCTGCGCCTCCATATTCTACAACTGCACGCTGGTGCAAGGAGTTTAAGATGGGAAGAACGTCCACGGAAGACGAACACCGTGAAGGCCGCCCATTCTGTTCCCTCACTGAGGAAAACGTCAAAAAAGTTGAAGATCTGGTTTTGGCAGACCGAAGAGTGACCATTCAACATTTAGCTGAGAACACAGGCATCTCATTTGGTAGCATTCAAAGGATCTTAACTACCGAGATGAACACGAGAAAGGTCTCCGCGCGTTGGTTCCCGAGAATGTTAACCGACGAACAAAAGAAAAAACAACTTGACATTTCAAGGACCAATCTTGAAATGTTCCAGGCTGATCAAGAAAATTTTTTGGCTCGATTTGTGACTATGGATGAAACGTGGATTCATCATTTTGATCCCGAAACAAAACAATAGTCAATGACATGGAAAAGGCCATCCTCACCGACACCAAAGAAATTCAAAGTTTCAAGCTCTGCTGGCAAGGTTATGGCATCTGTTTTCTGAGATGCTGAGGGAATAATTATAGTTGAATACCTTGATAAGGGAGCTACAATAACAGGCTCCTACTATGCTGAACAAATTAAAAGATTGCGAGAGCCCATCAAGGAAAAAAGACGGGGTAAACTGCGCGCAAAAGTGCTGTTTCATCAAGACAATGCACCTGCACACAAAGCTGAAGTTGCAATGGCTGCCATTCAAGAAGCCGGCTTCCAGCTGGTGGAGCACCCACCCTATTCTCCAGATCTAGCCCCCAGCGACTTTTATTTGTTTCCTCGGCTCAAGGAACACCTCCGGGGCAAGAAATTTGAAGATAATGACGCAGTGATGGCCGCTGTAGAGGCATTTTGGGAGAGTCAAGATAATGAATTTTTCTTAAAGGTATTGTTGGTTTAGAAAAGAGATAGACTAAGTGTATCGAACTGTTAGGAGATTATGTAGAAAAATAAATTTAATTTTTAAGTATATAGTTATTTTAATATACCTATTCTCATTACTTTTGGATCACCCCTCGTAGGTGACCCTACGTTTACCTTTTTATTTGCAGAAATTACTGGTATTCTGCTGTAACCCCGAGGTTTAAAAGGAGTTATCAAAATGCTAAAACGATGCATATTTGAAAAGAAAATGATAAGACATAAAAACATATAACATTGATGTCAATATACCTTAACTTAAATGGAATAGATTAAAAACTATATAGTCTAATTACCAAGTATTTACAGAAATACTTTCTACTAGTATCTGCGCAGTGGATTTCGCTAAGAATACCTACGTACTACGTTTTAAGTGGTTATTGGTAATATGTCATTGATCATCGGCTGCGGAGCAGCTTAAGTATGAAGTTTGGTGTGCCCTTTATGGACGGTAGTCGTTAATACCGGAGCAGGTGTAATAGGGGTGGTTTCTGTGGTGGTATGAGATATAGGTGTGAGTCAAGTGGAAAGTGAGTCTGCTAAATCTTATTTCATTATATTCTTCAATTTACTGTCATCTAGTGAGCAATAGTTGAACTATTAGATTCAATGTATGGTTAAATGCTTTGTTGTAGGGCGTACTCAATTTTAGACGTAGAACTTCAAATATTCGCCACTAGATGGCAGAGAGTCATATCCAAAAGCAGTATACAGATTAAAATCATGTCATAGACATTTAGGTCTTCAATAATGCTTTTCAGAATTTAATCCACATTCCAAAATAAAATTACTGTGTATTATTTAGTAATTTTGTATAATTTTGCTCAAAGTCTTGAAGACTGATATGAAATTATCAATTTACGTAAAAAAGGGTAAAATTCAGTTCAATAAAATTATTTGAAATTAAAAGTATGTAAGCTTGTCTATGGTAACACAGAACGGAATCTTGTAAAAGATTAGGCCATTTCAATAAAACAAATGTATAGTAACTCGCAGAAAATATCTTCGGGACAGTTGTATTTATTTCAGCTTTGCATTTTATTTAAAATTGAATTGTGAGCTGCACAATAGGTCCAAAGAAAAGGATTCAGCTTCGACTTTTGCGGAAGGGTTAGCAGTCTCGATTCTGCAATAGAAAAGATTTGCATTAGAGGAGACGTAAGGTAAACATCGATTTTAAAATTTTCCCAAAAATGGAAACGGTTGTTGGAAATAATTTTAGGACTTTTATGTACGTAATATGTTGTGTCTCTAGTGTTTTTTAGTATATTTTTAGTACATCCTTGTACGAAATGAAAGTTAGACTTTTGCCACATACTATTCTTTTGAATGGCAGCTGACGGACGTAGGTACATCTAGCTACAAGAGTACGCACACAATAAAGCAACGCAAACAGTTCTCCATACATAATAGTGTTATTTTTGTTGTTATGACGTTGATGAAGTCGCTATAGCTTCTACACACCCATTGGAGTGCTTGAACAAATTGTTTTTTTCTAGTGCAAAACGTCAAAATATGAACTTGTCAAAGCAGGGTTGAGTCATTATTGCTAACAATTTTACCATTCCATCTTCTTTGAGAGTAACAATTCCAGGTTACAAAGTTTTCCTATCTTCTGAACTGTCCAAATAATACAGTTGATGACACAAACTGAACAATTGTAACCATTTCTAATATTAGTGATTTTTTAATTACCACATTGTTTATAAAATATACTTAAATGCTTTGTTGTAGACAATATTCATCAACAAAAGTTTTTAGTAGTTAGTGCTTATAAAGTGTTGAATATAGCAAGGAAAGTCATAATTATCTCAACCTTCTGCAGTTGTTCAGGTATGTTAACATTCTGTTTAGCATTTTAATGTTATTGGTAAAGTAAAATTGAAATCTATAATATATTTTATGTGAAATATATGTCTCTATGTTATTAAAAGGAAATGCATAAAACATTTATTAAAAAAATATATATCTCATCAAAATAAGCAGAACTTATAATCTCATTGATTGAAATGATTCAACAAGAGTAGAGGAAATAGATTTCAACTGTTATTATTTTACTTTAACTGAGATGAAATTGTCAGTTACTTTTTATTAAATTTTGACCCCAAACATTTAATACAATTTTTCTTGTTACATTGTAATTAAAATTAACTATCTATAATGTTTGTTATATAATAGAGAAAGTCAACATTCTTATACTCACATATCTTGTTTGACATTTGATAATGATAATAAATAAATAAAATTTAATGAATTTTGTCAGTTTGTGACTACTCAATTAATTTTATGTAAATTCAAAGATAGCATTAAAGGTTTTAGTTTGTGAAATATTTTCATTATATTGTAATGGATACATCCATTGGATTATTATTTTTTATGTTAGAGTTCTTGACTTTACATATTTTGCTTGTCACCAGAATGACAGTAAGAATTGTAAATTGTCAAAAATATTTAGGCTTTGAGCTTAATAATTTAGTAAAGATTGTAGGCAGGTGCTAGATGGTAGCAATGTTAGATCAATTGATGTGGAGATCCTTGGGGGATCCTCATATCCAGCACTGGCACTGGATACTGAAGCTTAGATATCAAAATATATAATGCTGTATTCAATTCTAGTTTTGTTTAAATATATTGTTAGAACTGTTAATGCAATGTATAATTTTTAAAATACTTGGTTATTAAATCTTCTATTCTTGATATCAAGTACCCATTGCTCTTGTACAAATTGTATAAATTATAAAACATGTGCTCTAATCAACTACATATAATACATGATGGACACAACATTTACATGTTATTGTTTCTCCACTGTGAAGTAGATAACAAATTGAATGTAAGTTATTCAAACATCTAATTGATATCTTATCATCTGTGATTAATCCAGAAATGTTGAACTTTATCTTTGTGTATCTATAGTTCATTAAATCCTGTCAACAAAATATTATTAACTAAAAATGCATGAGCTCTCGAAATTATTATATTTCATACAAACATATAAGAATAATAATTAATAACTGGATGTAAGCAATACTAGTGCTAAAATTAGTAGTCTAAAAATAATAAAGGCAGTTAATGGAAAGTAAAATCATCTTCCTAAAATTATGTTTGAAAATTACATTTAATTTTATTATTTCTAGACTTGTTATTGCAAGTTATAGTGGCTTAAACTTTATTCTACCATTTATTTCCCAAATTGATGAGGTTCTAGCACTCCCTACCAACATTCATTTGGAAAATGTGTTGGTAGATGACTCAAAATCTTTGTTATGATCTGTAGATGAGGCCTATGTCCAATAGAGGGTGTTCCATGTGAAATACAGTAGACTCTCATTAATCCGGCAGATATCAGACTAGAGTTGTAATGTATTAGTGAAAACGCCGGGTTACTGGAAAATGATAGTACATATTTGTACATACATAAAAATACACAAAAAGTTACAAAAGAAGTGAGTTTTATTTTCAAATTTAAGTAAAAAGTACATATGTATTGAATTACAGACCAAAAGAGTTTAATTCTCTTAAAAAAATATATGTTTTAATATACGTAATTATCTTAGGCCTATTGTAGTCTATTGTAAACAGAGACATAAGCATACCAAGACTTAAAGCTCTGGTGGACTATTCTATTGGGGTAAAGAAATTTGCTTTTGCTTCTTGGTTGATCTCGCCCATCTGAGAGCGCCGGATTACGGGAGTGATGGATTAGCCTAGTGCCACATTTAAGAGGGTCTACTGTATAATGTACCACTACTGTTCTTCCCATGGATTTCAAACAATATGGCTAATGTTTAAACTGCATGTGTGGTCGGTTTAATGATTCAGATAGCAGACTGCATGGTCTGGTGATGTTGTTTTGCTTCGAGTTGTTTGTGGTATGGCCTCGTTGTCCACCTGTTAACCTTCCACTTTACTTTTCCACTCAGCTTCGGAAGTGCACTATATACCAGTTTCAATCAAAGTTGATAGCAACAAAGTTACATAATCAGAGAGCTGGGGAAGCTCACATACATCTTCAGCCTAGTCATTAATTATTGTGAAAGCCAAGAACTTTCCTGTTATTTAAATAAAATCTTATTTCATTAATTTATCTATAAACAGATTTGCTTGTAACATTTGTAGAGAGCTGCTTTGAGAGCCGGAACACTCAAAAACATTGTCAGTACATTAATCAGTTAGTCTACCATAATAGGCTAATTCTCTTTCATACAAGGACTTTTTACTTTAACAACCTGTATAAAAAGCCTAGGGTCTGTTGACACTCACTGACACTGGGACTTCCTCTGTTGTCCATGTATACATATTTATTAAGCAATGGGTATGTATAAATTGAAAGTAATGAATGGGATCAGTGATACCTTTTTATTGCATTTAATATTATTGCAAGCAAATTCAAACAGTGTTTAATGTCAAATAATTATTTAAAGCAAGTAATTTTTATTTATTTAAATTACAGAAATTGCAGATTAATCAATAAAATTCAACACAATCACAACAATTAAAATTACTAATCTGACAAATATAACCATTTTATTTGAATAATTAAATCAAATAATATTACAATATGGAATGGGCCATTCTCACATTTACTAATATAAAGAGACTTTTTTTGCGAACTCTTGTTTTCTGGGACCGCTTTTCACTGTAATTTACCAACATTTTGTTTATTTTAAGTTTAAGTTTATCATCACTATATATTAAGTAAAAGTCTTACTTTTAATGGGTTAGAAAGCAGGTATATGCTTCATTTTTCAAACTCAGTTATAATAGATATAGCCATGAGGATGTTTTGGGTATTCTCATCTCCCGTGATCTGATCCATGTTTTTTCACTTCAGCAAAGGTCATTTCCTGTGCTAATATACTCAATAACAGATCCTAGATCCCAAATTATCCCCATTGTGGTCTAGTCATTTTTGAGTCTATGTTTTACAAATATATAAATCTATCTATTTAATAATATACATTCATCAACACAGATCATATCCATCCCCACCGAGAGCTACGAGCCTAGCCTATGTTACAGCGATTAGGCTTCACTTCACAAATACCAAAGGTATTTTGTTATAATTTCTTCACAGATGTATATAGGTTGCCTCAAAATGATTCCTTTCGGCGGAGAACTTCAGTTAAATGTACATATGAAATTTGTTAAAATGAATAACACATTGGTGCATTCGGGATTGACCCCGGGCTTCTCGATTCTATTCAGGCTACACAGTACCAATAACCTTCTATTAGTCCAACCTTCTAAGTGTTGACATCCTTTTCGATATTATATCAGTTTCGATTATGTTATGGAATAATCCATAGGAAAGATATATGTATATCTGCAGTACATTCTATGTGCTTTCTTGGGTATCGAACTACCTCCATACCAAATTTAATCAAATTAGAATATATTACTTTTTACATTACAATCTTGAAATTTCTTGAAAATAGGTCTTTTCACATGAAATGCATTTCACATGCTGGTTTGCATGGAGATTTTTAAGTTTGCTTTTTCCATACTAATGCTTATGATTATTCTATTTCAAATTATAAGACCACACTTTTGTGTTCTAATGTGTATAATTATATCTGTGTTTATGTATATATTAATATGAATATGTATATATACATATATAGGTATGTTGTGAAATATTTTGTAATACAACCTACAGTAATTATTTGTTTGTTGTTTATTTCTTTTTATTTTTTTTACACTCAATATTTTGTTATGCTGCTATGCAATAACCACACTATTTGCTTGGGTTGGTTGGAAAATATCTCTTCTAGAGATAAGTCTGCCCTTGTACATTTGTTTAATTTAATTACTTATTGTAATATGTTGGTGTACAATAAAGAATTGTTTTTAAAAACACATGAAACCTTTACATGCTTCTCTACAGATTTAAATGAACTAAAAGAGAGTTTTAAAGGCAAGAAAGTTGTTTTTAGAAAGTTATAGAAAGTAAAGTACTAAATTATCAAATGATAATGACAGTTTCAAGATTTTTGTTTTTTAATTTAAATAAACAAATTTCTGAGGATATAGTAATGAAAATTCGTTGCATATGGTCAAAATGTTATGCAACATAAAATAGCTATTATAAATCATGTAATATAAAAGTTTTTTGCTTAAGATATAAACAACAATTTCGTAGGTAAAGGCCTTTTATTAATATGGCTATTTATTTAATTAAATTTTTGGTATGTGTGTATACCACACACATTGAATTCAAGCCCCAGCTTCGTCATTAATTCGCGAGTGACCTCTGCAGCGCCTTTCTAATGGTTGCATAAGGTCCATCACCACACTCTCTGATAAAATACCAGGCACACAGAATTCCATTCGAGCCGGTGCATTAATTCTTATCTGCTCTGATCAGTTTGAATCGAATATGGTTTGTGATGTTTGGGTGCTCTACTTTGTGTATCAAACTTATTTTTCTTTTGTAACTTTATACTTTGAAAGTCGCATAAATTTGTTGGATGTTTTGTTGTGGTCGGTCGAGCTTTAATTAGTCATGATATATATTTACATTTAATAGAAAAAGTGAGTGAAAATAATACAAAAAAGTTCTTAATTTGGTTACGATCGATAGTAAAATCCGGTTTATATTATTTAAATATTAAATATGCCTGTCTCTGACCTCTTGATCGGAAGTAAATAGTTTACGGTCTAATGGGTATTTCAGTTGCAAAATATTACTTTGTTACTTTTTTCCACACGAAACTTGTTTAGTT
Organism: Scirpophaga incertulas; assembly: GCA_036419045.1. NCBI lineage: Eukaryota > Metazoa > Arthropoda > Insecta > Lepidoptera > Crambidae > Scirpophaga > Scirpophaga incertulas. The sequence continues at coordinate 33,929,217 of CM071629.1, read as the reverse complement.
TATTCGCAATCGGTAATATTATTTATTTGTTAGTAATTTTCTTGAAAAGTGCTACGCACTTTTTTCTGTATTATATTTTGATTAAATAATAATTGATTAATATTTGTCTAAATGAGAGTGTTTTATTTGACACCATAACTTTTTCCTTTAGAGTAATCAAAATATGCATAGCATTTTCCAATAGATTTTTCTAAAAATTGCTTAGCACTCAAACGGTTAAATATCTAATTTTATTACATAATTACAGTTTGAATTTCAGTTAAAAAAAATCTTTGCTGTGGTAGGACACAGCCATGTCGACATATATTGAAAAGAACAAACTGCAATGATCTTTATTACCATACGCCATAGGGTTAAATATTAGTCTTTGCTTTGGTTTCATGGAATATTTGGCATTTATCTTTTCAATTTGTTATTTTTATGTGGGCCTCGGTTTAACAAAACACAAAATCGTCGTTACGTTTTATTTGAGTTGATAGATAGATAGATAAATTCTTTATTGCTCACAATAACAAAAGAATAATTAAACAACATACAGGTTATTCATAATTACATTGTGGGCAAAAGCGGTCTTATCGCTTAGAGCGATCTCTTCCAGACAACCTTTAGAGTGGAATTTTAAAGTATGCAGTGTACCATCATTTATAACATTAAAAGTTAAACATAAATAATTCAACATAGCACCAAATTAAATTTCAGTAGTTAAACTTATATTTTATACACCTACATTAAATTATATACCTACATAAATAAATAATAGTAATAAATAAGAATATAATAAATATTATAATGACAAAGATAGATAAACTGATTTATAAATATTTATTAAAAACAAATAATTTGACAGCAAGTTAAGAAACAGACCGTTCAATAGATATTTGCGCAATGGTTCTTAAAATCGTTAATGATTTGATTCACGGATATTTTGAGGCAGACTATTCCATAGTTGTGCAGATTATATTTAAAATTTTTGGGATCTTATTACATATCTCCATCTCATATTTATATTCCAAATTCAAAAATCCAACAATATATTGTGTCAAAATTTAGTACCTCTCTTAGTGATACACATCCTTTGCATTCAGAAGCTCGAGTTGAATTGTTAGTTCATACAATGTTTGTGGGCCAAAAGTTCAGTAATAGTTGTTATTATAATGAGTTTCCAACGAATCGACTTACTAGGGTATGCGTTAATTTGTGTTTATTAATAGCACCGAATACGTCACGCCATATAGAGGAGTTCACATCTAATGAAATTGTTACTATGGGATTTTACGCATTTCAAAACTGCACCGGTAAATCGATTTCAAATTCTGTTCAAAATCGATTTTAAATTTTGCTGAAAACATACCGTACAAACTTGACGATTTCTCATAAAAACTAGTAGTCACAGGAAAACTGCATATAGAATAACTCGTCTGTTCATCTTCAGACAGTATCTGTTTTTAGGTAGAATGCTGTCAGTAAATCTCTGAGGAGTGCGGGAAATCCCGGTGAAGATCCATCTTGTTTGTAAACAGTGTGATCTCGGGAAGTGGATAAACCAATTGTTTGGGAACAACCAGGCGAACTTCGCTCATCCTCTCCGCTGCCTCATTCCGCGATATTAAATAAATATTAAATAAAGAGGCCATTCCTTCTCACTAACCATAGGGTTTTATTTTTTACTAATGATACTAATACCGTTTATACTTCGATTGATAAATATTGTCTGTCTGTAAAGTACGATCTGTTGTATTTCCAGTGAATAAACCCCAATATGCTTATTTGTCTTCTAACATGCTAGCGACACCGGAACGGCGCCGGGGTCGCTAGCTGGTATGGCGCTGAACCTTCTGTTACACTCACGGTAAAGCTGAATATAGCCATCTGCGGCTTCAGCACAGATTCCACAAAATTAAAAAAAACTTCTATTATGAGAATACTGAAGTGGTTAATTTTCTCATAAAGCACATACGTGAAGTGTTCTTAAAAAATATTCAGCTTGTCATTTATTAGGTTTCAGTACCTATCTACTGTATACTATCTCATCTATATTATATAAAGCTCGATTTCTATATATATAAAAATGAATTGCTGTTCGTCAGTCTCGCTAAAACTCGAGAACGGCTAGACCGATTTGGATAAAAAATTTAAAAGGTGAATAAATATGAAAATGCTCGGAATTAAATAAAAACCACAATTTTGATCCACAAAACTGTTTCGTTGCAAGTAAACATTCTTTTGTTTGTTCCCATTCCCGTTATGAAAATAAGAATTTTGGTATTTTATTTATATAGTTTGTAATAATCAATTGATTGTCTAATAACTATACAACCAACCAATAGTATTTAAAGACACAAAATACTAATCATAGATATTAATTAAATATTGTTAGTCTTAAGGAATAGTTAGAACATAGATATAGATGGAGCTACGACTGTGGGAGAGACCAGACCATCTGTCCCCACAAAACGGAGAACACATTTCTCCTGATCGACAAATGATATGTTACTTGTAGAATAAATAATATATATGAAAATGTAAAAAGACTAACACAAACAAAAAAGAGTGCGGACCAAAGAGTCCGCAGAAAACCAAAAAGAAAAAAAAACACAATACAACCAAGTTAAATGAATTGATATTTTCAATTACAAACTGTTAATATGTAAATAATATTTTTTTCTTATATATTTCAATAGGTTACTGAAATAAGATTTGTTTTTGCATTCTTATCTTGTTGCAAAAATGTGTGATTGTGACAAGTGATAAAGCGACAATTTCTAGAGGCACAGTGTACATTATTGCAGTGCTTATTTTGCATAAGCACTGCAATAATGTATCATACGAAAGGATTTCTAAATGAATACGTAATGGCGATGTGTCTTATCTGTACATACGCTTTGTGTTATTTATCATAGTGATTCTTTACTATTGCCGATTGATCCCACTGACTTTGTAATAGCTTAAACGTGTTAATATTATGTATACCTATTCTTTATAATATGCGCAACAATAAATATTTTATTAATATTTCCAAAAAGGTTTCATCGTAAAACATTCTTGGTTGAATTACTTAACAACTGTTTTTTCAAGTATTTCTAAATCCCAAGCATAAATCAAAATTTTTAATTAAATTCTATATGACAAGTGTATTATTAATTTTGTATAATTATCTTGTTTCCATTGAGGAATCCCAGTGGTCCTCTTTCCATGGGACAGCTTTTTTTTATTACTTATTTTAATATTTTTTTTTATATATTTGCTATCCCCACAAAAACGACAGTATATGTTGCTAACTGTGATACTAGATATAAAGTCACAGTACCCAATCATTTTACTGCCTATTTTATTCTTCATGCCAGAACACAACCATGGAACACTGCTATTTTGCGGCAGAAATATATAAGGAGGTTACCTAGCAGGCGACCCTGAAATAGTCGCCCTCCTGTCACTCTCGGCCTTGTATCTAACCTGATTCTTAGTAATGATGAGATGGATGCACTCTTCACCTGAATAATTATGGAACCGACTGTCTTATTTCAATGTTAATCTGTATTCGTTTCTATTAGGTAGGATGTGGACTGAGCATGGCATCTCTAATCGAAGTAAAGGTTTCAGACCGGAAAGATTGCCACTTATTAAAATAAATTTAATGTAACGGAGTTAGAATGGCATACTGATGGGGGCGTCTTGTCAATATCCCTTTTAATCATGATTATCCCAGTCTTTGAAAAAAGTATGAGCTTTAATATTAGTGGATATTAGTGACGCAATTAAAAATGAAGCAAATGTTGTCAACAGGTTACAGTCAAGGGTGTTCAAGTATAGTGGCTCTAGATCACTTTTCACTGGGATGTCAGTACTGAACCAGAGTGGAGAAGAGCAGGTAGCGTCATCAAATTTAAGTATAATATGTATTTTTTGAATACTATCATTATGTAGGTTGTCGATAATGCTTCTATATTGACAATGCAATTGTTTGCTTGACATCTCAATTCATCAGTATCACATTTTGTTTGCATTAAATTTGCTTTAGCCTTGTAATTATAATACAATCAATATAACATTAAAGATAGTAAAAATGTATAAGTAAAGGTAAAAGTAATTATTTAGTGTGATATTTTTATCATTTCCAAATATTTCACTTTGATCTAATTGTATAGATACTTAACCTTCCAAGTGTGTCAAATTTCTCTAACTGATTTTCAACTTAATGTGGAACACATAGAGTTCAATTTTAAGTACTAAAATTATATTTTATGGCAAATTGAATATGTTGGTGTCTGTACATTGTGAGTGAAGCCATGACTGTTATTTGCTAAAATAATAACAAGAATCAATATAAATGTTACAGGTGGAATGTCCCCTGTGTATGGAACCCCTGGAGGTGGACGATCTCCACTTCTACCCGTGCACATGTGGATACCAAGTAAGTAAATTACACCTTAGTAAAACACATATCAGTCGGTGAAAATTTTATAAATATACAATCAGTCGTTGGCCAGTAATTATTTAGGTTCCTGAGGAGAGTGTCTGGTTGCAACTTAAAAAAATCCTTTCAATAGTTTGTATGCATTTTACATGAGCTTATCGTACACTACAATGGGACGGAGCGTTCTGAATATTCTTTCGTGGATTTTGGTACTTTATATATGTTAGTTATATGTGTGTGCATTGTGTATTGTTGTTAAGCAACATGTAACTTTACAAGCTGTCAATGTGTTGCGATACTGCGATGTGTTCCGTCGTGTCGTATTGTGGTCCGTTACAGATGTTCTAATCTTTAGGACAACATAATTTTATATACTATTTATTGCCAAAAAGTTTGTCAAACCATTATTATATATGTATATTAACTTAATGTCATTGTACATTTTAAGATGAGAGACTTAATTTATGTTTTTTTTTATAGATATGCCGTTTTTGCTGGAACCGTATTCGGGAGGGCGAGAACGGCCTCTGTCCTGCGTGTCGGAAGGCTTACCCGGAGAACCCCGCAGACTTCACACCGCTCAGTCAAGAGCAGGTACAGTACAGCTATGCGTAAGTCAGTGCCAATGGAGTAATCCTTTCATAATAGGTGCACTAGCAGACTGACCTATTGATGATCACTTTCTGTGGTTTTTTTTTTTTTTTTTTTTTTTTTTATGGCCTTTGCGGCAGACGAGCATATGGCCCACCTGATGGTGAGTGGTAACCATCGCTCATGGACATCTGCAATGCCAGGGGCACAGCTCAGTCTCTGCCTACCTGGAGAGAAATACTCTTTTTAGGCCTCGTTTGAAGACGGCCATATCGTAGTGCTCAGGAAACACCGCAGCAGGGAGCTCATTCCAAAGTTTGCACGTACGCGGGAGAAATGAACGCTGAAACCGAGCTGTACTGGAGCAGATCGGTTCCAGGTAGTACGGATGGACTTTGCTGCGGTGGCGGGTGGTGCGATGGTAAAAAGGTGATGTGGGCACCATTGCAAAGAGTTCCTCGGAGCACTCCCCGTTGACGAGCCTATATAGGACGCAGAGAGATCAAAGTCTCTCCGGTTTTGTGTAAGATAAGATTTAGCAGCTATATCGAATACATCTGAATGGGTACTTAATTATTATGAGTTCAATTCAACATTTCTCAGACTCAAATGCTTTAGAACGATCTCGAAACACTACATTCAGCTTGCTCTCCCGAGCGTCAAACATATATTTGTTAAGTGGATATGGTGGTGGTAAATAAAAAAAAAAAACATTTTAATTTCAGAATAAAGTATTCTTACTTTGTCGTTCCATTTTTGCAATTGTGTTGCGTGACTATAAATGTTTGTTTGCTTTAACAATTCCTTATACTGGTTTGCTCGAATGAGGTTGAATCATTATGTCAGATTTAATAAATAGTATATTTCATTACTAGTACGGAATGGCTGTCATTGCAAAGAGTCCGACAAAATGTTGACAGTCGGAACGAGTTGCAATTGACAGTTCCGTACGCTGTACTGAACGACTATTTTTAATACAGTTGCGAAAAATGAAAGCAATTTATTCAAATTATAAAACACAATAAACTCAATTAACTAATCATGTATTTCTTATAAAAGTTATAATTCACATATACATTGAAATTGGTACAGTTTTTTATACTAACTGGGGAAGTTTTAGGTTGCATATTACTGTTTGAGACAAACTATTATTAATTTCGTATGATTGTTCATGTATATTTGTCATACAATGGCGTTTGCTAGTTGATGGAATTGGATCTGATGAATTATCATTATCAACGAAGGTACTCGTAGATGGACGACGTTCTCTTCAGCATGTGAAGGAGACGGACTGGACCTTAAATTAATGGATTGTGTGATCTTTTTCCCAGTTTCTAGTTTGTTGTTTCATGAATCACCAATATAGTTTTCAGCAACTTTGTCCCATTTCCAACCACCTAGTCGCTTTAAGGCTTTAAGGACGTCAAATTGGCTCCTGAATCTGTCAATAATGTAGCAGAGGTCCTTCTGAAGCTATGCCCAGTGTAACACTCAGCATCCGGCAGATCAAGAAACGTAGCTATTTCTTCTTGGTTGTTTTTATTTAATAGAAATTATTTTGACAGTTTGGAAAGAAAACGCACGAGTTCCGGAAAGGCAAAAAAAAAAGCACGAGTGTGAAATAGCCCAGATCTCGAACGCTACACGTCCCTGCAATACGCCACTTTTTGAGCAACTGTATTAAAATAGTACATTATGATACTAGTGTGCGAAGTTGTTCATTGCATACGAGGCGGTATTGGTCACGCGAGCCGTAAGGTGAGCGCGACAATTTAGCCGAGGATGCAATTAACAATGCTCACGAGTTTCATACGACGTTTTTCAACACAAGTTGAGGAAAAAAGCTAATAAAATGCAAATTTTTATTTATTAAAATAATTAGTTAATGTACAATTTGCGAAGTGATACTGTACAGATTTTGCGGGCATTTTTACGGTTTGCGATATAGTACTGTTGGTATTAGTAGTTTGAATAATGTCTTCATTCTCTTGGGTAAATGTCGGCGATGCTGATACATTTTTATGGAAATTTATAATTTCATTGAAAGATTCGTCGCCAATAGACAGACGATGATCCAAATAACCAACGTCGCGTGAAGTCGACGGTTGCGGTTCATGACAAAATTTCTATTAAATATTAGAATACATTTGTTCGAGAAAAAAAAGTGCTACCAGACTAAATTAAGAATGCATTGTACGTATATAAAAACGTCTTGTAACAGGGAACAACCGAATTTTATCGGTTTATAAATATTGCACACTAGTGCGTAATGAAATTGCGCACTAGTGTGCAATATCCTAGTTTTTGAGATTAAAAACACGCATGAAACAGCCCCGTTATGAGAACGTGTGTTGAAAAATAATGTTCGTCCACCAGGTGGCTGCGATAAAGACGGAGAAGAAGGCACGGGAACAGAAGCGGCGCAACAAAACGCTCGAGTCGCGGCGCGCGCTCGCCAACGTGCGCGTCGTGCAGAACAACCTCGTGTTCGTGGTGGGGCTGCCTGTGCGGCTCGCCGACCCCGAGGTGACTTGGAAATCTATACTGCCTGAAAACATATCGCACCTCCTATAAAAAAGTGTCGTAACACAAAAAACACGGTTTTCAGAAAATTGATTGAATAAAAATGAATCGCAAAATGTGTTGGTAAGCGCATAACTCAACAACGCCTGGACCAATTTGGCTAATTTTGGTCTTGAATTATTCGTAGAAGTCCAGAGAAGGTTTGTACGTAGAGAAAATTTTAAAAAAATCTTGATAAAGTGTAAAATCAACATCCTTCTATACTCCCATATACAAACAATTTGTATTAATACTAAAAACCAATTTGAACCTTTGGCAAAACAATCGAAGACAAAAAAAGTGACGTTAGTTCTGTCAAACAAATTTAATGTCATCTTATGTCATTTCAAGTAGGAACAAAAAACTGCCACTTTACAAATCTTTTTGACAGGACTAAGTCTGTCGGGTCCGCTAGTTTGTTAATATAATTAATTTTGTTTTTATGATTTGTATTGATTTACAATTTATTTGACTTTATGACAGTAAGTCAAATATATTATTTCTCATCGAATATATTGTTTAATTTTAGGAAAAACTGAAAAAAGTCTAAAAAAGGCAGAAGAAGTTTAAGTCTAAGTTTAAAGATTAACTAAAATTAAGTACCAATTTACTTAGTTAATGATACATCAACTTTAAGTTAGTACAATTCAAAAGTAACTTGAAATAGAATATTTGTACTTAAGAATAAAAATGTACCTAAGGCACTATAAAAATTGCTTAGAACAGCCTTCATAATTGAATACTTTTTGGTAGTAAATTACGTATATCTCACTTCTATTCTTCTTATCTAATTTAAATATGAATTATTAAAACTACACTCGCGAGCAAAACTATGGAACAGTGTTATGGCACTGTTTTAGATTGAGCCTACGTCGAAGTTGCTCGGAACAAAAGAGACACTATTACCCTCTAACCGGTAATATTGGAATAAACGATATGGCGTTTTTACACAATATGCAGAAGATAAAAATAAACGTTTCAGTATTATTCCTTCGATATCGACTTTTTTTGTGTTATGACACTATTTTAGAGGAGGTGCGAATATGTAAAACTACACACACACCTGTCATACATTTTTTACAAGCACTTTTAACACTATTACATTTGTTAAACATTTGTACAGTGCAACCTTAATATAACGTACCTGAATATAACGACTTCTTCGATATAACAAATTCTTCGTAAGGGGCCGTCCATTAATTACGTGATCTTTTTTTAAGCCCCTCTCCCCCTTGGTGATACATAGTGAAGTTTAAGACTTAATTAGTTAAAAATAAATTATTAATAAAATGAAAAAAATGCTTTACCGTCATCATTATCGTGGCAAGTCAAGAAAGATATAACATTATACGCCGCCCTTCCCCCTTGTGTTATTTTTATCACACCCCCCCCCCCCTTCAAGCTTTACGTGATTAATGGACAATTCCTAATCCCCTTGAATTGTCCATAATAGTCAATATAAAATATAACTTTACATTGTGAACATTTTTTACGAACAACCTCTATAACGAATTTTCAACTATCGAGAAAAAATATCATTAACGATTTTTGTCAACCTAAATAAAACCTTTATATAAAATTCTCACCAATATATAACTCTTAATCTTATAGTATGTGATTCATGTTATGACTTGTTTCGATACAGTTTTCTTCATAAAACAATCGTTGTTGTTTGATGGAAAGTAATGTTAACACTTCTGCTTGTCACTATTGTTAAAGATTTAAGTTAAAATGGCTCAGAAACGTAAAAGGTTGTTTTTTTTTGTTCCTTATTGGTCGCAGAACATCATTTAGTATGTTGACAAAAATCCTATGATGAAAAAATTTGAAATGATTTATTAGTGTTGAGGTGAATAAAACTATTTCATTGCCTTTTTATAATTAATTTTAGACCAACATAATAAACCTCAGTTCAATGAATAACTTGATATAACAAATATTTTCTTGTTCCTCTCCGATTTGTTATATCGAGGTTGCACTGTATAATACAAATGTTGGGAATTATGTGCTCATATCTTTACAAAAATTAACAAAACACATCCAAGTAGATGTAGTTGCAGCCAATGTCAGTTATCGCTTAATCGTTGACACTGTATTTACAAAATGACTAACTGTAATCTTCAGTTATACTTTGTTTCAGATCCTAAAGCGGCAAGAGTACTTTGGGAAGTATGGCAAAATACACAAAGTAGTAATAAACCAAAGTACTGCATACGCAGGATCACAGGTGAGTGGGCTGTGTTCAAGGAGAACAAACCATTCCATAGTAAAGTGGCATTATTTACATATACAAAAAATATGGGTTGGCTAAATTATCAATGACTCTATTAGATTAAATTTTTATACATTGTTTAATGTACAAATTCTTTGCTTCAAACTATAGAGGTCTTCAACTTGTTAGAAAGTTTGCAACATGAAACATTATTCTTTCTTATATGTGTGTTAAGGACAACCCCAAAAATAAAACATATCCACAAATCTCAACTTAGTCTTAATAAATCTTACCAAATCACTTGTAAATCACAGATCTTCCTGTGTTAGATTGGTCGACCATTATTGGATCAGTGCATAATGTTTTTATTCGTTTTTCATTGTAATAATTTTAGATCAATAGTTTCATATGCACTCTAGGTGAGTGAAGACGAGGCCCATTCTTATTGGTTTTGTAATAACCAATGAGATAAAATTTTGCTAAGAAACATCTAATATTAAGCGAGAGTTGAAAACCTACTGGACTAATGTAACTCACCAAAGTTCTGATGCAACCATTACAAATTGATAGTGTGTCATATTTTTTTTTATTTATACTACGATGGTGGCAAACAGGCCTACGGCCTGATGGTAAACGGTTACCAACACCAGGGGTGTCACTCGCGCAGGCCTCGGCAGGGAGCTCATTCCACAAACGAAGTGTACGCGGGAGGAATTTCCTCTGGAACCGCACTGTACGGGACCATTTAGGCCATTTAGACCATTTAGGCTCCAGTGTGTGGGCATGAACTCCCTGTCGATGTCATAGCCGACCATTTCCTTTATGGGATTAAAGAGGTTCTCATAAGCCCCCCCCCTTCCGCTTGATGATACGTAGTGTAAAATTAAGGACCATGATAAAAATAAAAAATAGTACATAAATTAGGCTCGGTATGCGTGGATTCCTATTGCCAACACAATGTTAAAAAAGAAAAGTTAATAAAAAAATGTTTTATCGTCATCGTCATCGTGGCAAGTCAAGATATAATACTAAACGCCGCGCTGCTTATCTATTTAAAAATCGCGCGTTTGACGAAATAATAAATACACGTGATATGTTACTACACCCCCCTCCCCCCTTGTGTTATTTTTTCAAGTCTCACGTGATTAATGTACAACCGCTAATGACTGACTTAACCAAAAACTTTAGTAAATGGCAAGTTAACAAAGCATAGTGCAACGCCAGGCATATCCCGAGTCCGTCCATGTCAGCGCGCGTGACGTTCAAATCTAGCACGGCGGTTCGCAGGGCCCGTCCGCGTCGGCGTACGTGACGTACGTGTCGTGCGCGGACGCGCTGCGCGCCATACAGGGCGTCAACAACGTGGCGCTCGACGGCCGCGTGCTCAAGGGCTCGCTGGGCACCACCAAGTACTGCGCCAACTTCATGAAGAACCAGCCCTGCCCCAAGGCCGACTGCATGTACCTGCACGAGCTAGGTGAGCTCCCACCCGCCTACACTTTTTTGACGTGAATACGTCTTTAAAATTGCTTCTATAGGGAGCAAATCAAAAAATCGAATGATAACAAAATCGGGCGATACAGTTTAGTGTTGTAGCTACATATCTATCATCCCCATCCAAATTCCAATTACACCACTGGATCGCTAAAGGATCAAAGAATTTATTACGCCCAGTAAAGACTGTAACACATCGCGCGCGGTGGAGGGGGAGCCCCGCCAATTTGAAGGCCATTTTGCTGTGTACGAGCGTATTACCCGTTACGAGACGTATTCACGTACAACAAACGGCCGTGTCCATAACACAGCCACACCCCCTTTTTTTTTTAGGGGGAAATGCGACCTTATTAACCATGACACCGCACTGGCAAGCGCCGTGTGCGGCCGTGTGTGGGGCTGTCCGGTCAAGAGGACCGGCCTACCCACTAAAACCCCACCGAGTTCTATGGGCCCGTACGGGGCGGAGGAGCGTCGGTGGCGCTGTGATCTCGGCACTGTTTTGTGCGCCGCATAGAATAGCCGCGATCTAATCCCCACCGTGTACCAATGTGTTTTTCGTTCCGAATTTCATATGTACATTTATCCGACGCTCCTACGGTGAAGGAAAACATCGTGAGGAAACCTGCGTACATCTGCGAAGCGATTCAAAGGTGTGTACGTAGTCAACCAACCCGCACTGGGCCAGCGTGGTTGACTAAGGCCTAATCACCCTAACGTAGTTAGGGTAGGATCGAGCCCCTCGGTGGGGACGTATATGAAGCTGTGATGATCATACGGGGCACATGGCAGGGTGGGCTCTCGCGATTCGACCGACATGTGTCCCTGCACCCGCCTCGACCTAGCATCATTTTATACAGGCAGCGTCGGTGGCGCTGTGTCTCGGACACTGCTCTTCGAATTCAATTATTCTATCGACCCGCGGTCGATTCTGCTATGGACCAATGTGTATCTTTTTTTTATTCTATGTATTTTACGAAACTCCAACACTGGAAAAGGAAGATGTCCAACACTTGTTGGTGAATGTTCCGTTATCAAGATGCTAGGAGAGATTTAATTAACAGATTAAAAATTAATGTTATGGATGTTGGTATGTTCCACAGTATTTTGGCCCAGCCAACTTCCAAAGAGGCCCATATGTTATTCAATGTACTGTGCCTGCCGCGACTACCTTGAGATTAACTATGATTGTATATGTTCCGTATTGTGTATGATAATGTAAATGTTCCGATAGGACTAACATATCCATTTGCATAAAAGTCCTTTTAAAATAAAGGGAGGAAAAAAACACTAGAAAAAGTAAGAAACAATTGCTAACTTCTGTTATAAATATATAGGAACAAGATAACATTCTAATCAATTATAATAAATACAGTATAATTAGAATTAGCATGTAAGACAATAGCACAGTGAAAGCAATAGCTAAGATGGCAAAATGTAAATAGAATATAGCAAGTAATCCACAACAGAAGATAAAATAAATTTTTCCATTTCCATTTATTTATTTTTTTTATTGCTAAAGTTGACAAACAAGCAGGCTGCCCACCTGATGGTAAGTGGTAACAGTCGCCTATAGTACATGTGGTTCCCACGAGATTCGCAGCAAATCTGCAAAGCTCATAAGAACCACAATGTACGTTGCCAACTTGTGACATAAGATGTAAAGTCACAGTACCCAGTAATTTCACTGCCTATCTTACCCTTCACGCCGGAACACAGCAAAGCGAACCCTGCTGTTTGGCGGCGGAAATAGGTAAGACGGAGGTACCCATGCAGACGACCCTGGTACAGAGTCTACCTCCTAGAAATTTACAATATTACTCTAATTATTTATTAGCTACATCAAAAGTACACGACATTAATTATTGCAACGAATAGGTAATTTAATTTGCATATGCGATCACACAACGGCAAATCCAAACACGACACTAATTATTGTAACGATCACACAACTGCAAATAATGCGTAACTAAAGAACTGACAACAGCTTAGGCACCAGCAAGCCAGTAACAGTTTACCTAATTGTTATTTCAAATCACACTGGAAATCAAAATGAATCTAATTGTCATACGCGCGAAGGTACAAAATTGTGAATTTGGTATTAGTAAAATTACTATAAGAAATAAACAAATAGGAACTTTATTTCCTTGTGAGAAAGGTTAATATTATAAGAATAAGCAGTTAGGAAACAGAGCGAGCACCTACGCCTACACAACGGCTTCAAGTGGCAACGCGACTAGGTGATTCTTTTGTCAACAGCAACAGCAGGATAACAGTAGTCGTTGTTAAATAATGTGTTATTCGTTACGGGGCAATAATTCATTATATTATCTGTTATTGAAATAACGACCATTACTACTTAATACCGTACGTTGATTGAAATATTGTATTTATTCATATTTTCGATGGTTTCGACAGGTGATCCGAAAGCGTCGTTTACGAAAGAGGAGATGCACGCAGGGCTGCACCAGGTGTACGAGAGAAAGTTACACAATCAATTGTTGCAGTCACAACGGGATAAGCCCGATGAAAGGCAACCGGGGTCAGGTGTGTAATACTTCGTTAGGATATGTCATAATCACGCTACATGTGGTACCTATTCACTTAAGTAGTTTGGATCTCTTTATATGGAGGCCTATCTTTGACCAAGTGATAGAGCCAGATTCTCTTATACATAACACTTGAACTAAATTCCTTAGAGCTTTTGAAGTATCATGTCTTCGGATCAAAATTAATTTAATATATAATTTTAAGTCACCAGAACATGAATTTGGACGTTAAGCTGAAAATTATTTACAGATTTTTGATTGATTTGGATAGTTCGTTGTGATGGTGTGTCACAAATAATAAAATGATATTCATTAAAATTAATATTTTTTTACAGGTAATTCTAGTACGAATGCAGAAAAGAGCAGTTCAAAAGAGGGTAAATTCATTTATTATATAACAGTTTAAAATGTTAATTATACTGTTCCTATTTGAGGTGCTCATCCTGTTTTTTTCTTTTGTTATAGGTTCACAATCGAATTTTATACCAACAACAGTGGTCACATCTTCACATATAAATGTAGTCAATTCATCGAAGTGAGTATTGTTTAATCTGTATCTGATTTTATCTCATACAGGGTCTAACAAAACTGTCTTTGGAACCACTACTGCTTATCAATAGAAATATCTATGAATTCACACTCATTGATGTAAATCATACTTCTGTATTAGATTTCTTTGTGAATAGCTAGCTATTTGGGTGATTTTTTGTTAGTTGTACTATTTTCGTTTCTTTTCTGTATTGGTTACTTAAACAATTTCTAGAAGAAACCGCTCGATTAATTGAGAATATGTATCCTTTTTGTTACATTCAATAAAACACTGTTCAATTTGTAATTACTGGTATTGAGCTAAGGAGCAAAGCATAATCAATCTTTCTACTTATAATGTGTCTACCCACATATTTCACTAACATTATTACAAAATAAGGTATGGTACTTGCTACCATACAATAATTTGTATATAACATACCTGTATATAACATGTTTCTGTTTCTATGATTTAAATATGTAATTATACTATTACAAAGAAAACAAATAATTAAAATAACAATGATATAGAAAAGATAACTCTAAGGATACACAATTCCTTTCTTAATTACTTAATTATATGTATATATGTATACTTAAAACATGTTTTATGCTTTTATGAAATAATAATATGAATATCTGTAAATGTCACGAACGTTACAAAGCTTTCAAGTTATCACATTACAATACAATATTATGTTATACAATCTGCATACACAATTTTGTTTTGCAAGAAAGAGATAAAGATAGCATGCAATTATTAAGATCTAACACAATTTACGTTTAGGTTTTTATTTAATCTCTATGTGTTATTCCGTATATTCTGTATACTTAGAATTTATCGCTATTTGAATGTTACTATTTGAAATTAGCTGCACGCGACTTTTGTCACTTCCCGCATGTATAGCTAGGTGGAATCAGAGTGGCCCTTTTTCAGATCGAAGAAAGATCCGGCGATGGTTAGCAGTAATAGCAATAGTAATAGCAACGGGAACAGCAGCGGGGCGAGTAGCAGCGCTAGCGGCAGCAGCAAGGACGCCTGGCCCAGCCTCAGTTCTTCACCGCCTAGCGATTGTCCACCCAGCCCGCAGCCCACACTCTCCACATGTAAGTTTCACACATCCAAATTTGGCTTCTCATAGCCATGCGCATGTTCACATGTATATGTCGCAGCCAACTGGTTAAAATAACCGTTCAATCAAACAACGTCATTCAACCATACGTCTAGTTTATTAATTGAATATTTGAGTCGCTCAAAACGTTCAACATTACAGCTGATTCAAAAGCCGCCGTCAATTTAATTAGTCTAGCGCCATCCGGGGGCGAGGCCCCTCCCGGGTCCCGGGACCGGGGTGGCGTCTCAGGTCAGGCTATCTGGCCCGAGGCCGCCTTCTTCGAGCGGGATCGGCCATCTCCCGATCCCGCTCGGCGGCCTCCTGGAGGAGGCCACAGTCTTCCAACCTCCCTCATCCGACAGCATTGCCGCAATCAACGCTGGGGAGACAGATCTTGCCCGATCTCTTCGATCAAGACTGCGTTTGGAGTCCCAAGCGGGGCACTCCGCTAGCGTGTGCTGGGCCGAGTCGAGGTAGGACAGGTTGGGACCCACGCGCGACAGATACGGGCGGAGATAACTCGTTCGAAGAGCTTCCCCGCCTCGTTCAGCAATCAGATCGGACGGAACGACGACGGAACGTTTTCGGTCCTTTCTACTTTCCTCAGCAGCACCAGCCTGGCCGATTTCCAGTCGACGGGGAATACGCCTTCTCTGAGGCAGCTTGTGAAGAGCCGCCTCACTCTGTTCCCCAATGCCCTGAGCGCCAGCGCCAGCACCTTCCCCGGGATCCCGTCTGGGCCCGGTGCGGTGCTGCGCGCTGAGAGCCGCGACACGGCCCCGGTGACCTCTCCGTCACCCCTAGGTCGTCCAACCACGCCGCGGGTGACGGGGCTACGGAGGAACTGTCCTGGACCCTCGGGATGAGCGTATCCAACACTCTTCTCACAATATCGGGCTCCAGGGCTTCCGTCAGCGGAGCGATCCATGGTCGGAGCTTGCCCACTACCAGTTTGTACGGCCGCCCCCATGGATCCCTCTCCGGTCCGTCCAGGAGCTCGTTCCAGGACCTCGCCTTGGTGTCAGCGATGGCGATGCTGATCGCCTTAGCTACGGCTCCGTACGCGTTTCTGGCGCTCAGAACTTCCTCGACTGAGGCTTGCCGTCTTCAACGGGCTCTAAGATACCGGCGGCGCGCGGCTATCACAGCAATCCTAAGCCGCGCGATCTCCTCATTCCACCAGTACGCAGTACGTCAATGTCTCCCCGTGCCAGGCCGCTTGCGCTTGCACACCGAGATCGGGCAAGATCCGTCCTTCCTCCGACCAGTCCGCGACGTGGGCAGCGGCTAGGGCCATGTCTCGATCCAGCCGCTTGATGTACCAACGCCGCGGACGGCTGTCCTCCTGGAGCGTGCGAGGAAGGTGGCGGAGGGACACATTGAAAACGATGTGTCGGTGGTCGGATAGAGTGACTACCTCGTCCGCGACCCTCCATCCCGACACCATGCGGTACGCAGTGGGAGTCGCCCACGACAGGTCGATGATCGATTCCCCCTGCCACCGCACAGTATGGATATGCCTGGGAACTTACTATTTTCAGATATTGTAAAAATATTATATTTAACTTTCAAAATAGTATTTCATCTTTTAGTTTATTGTTGTAATAATTCGAGGACGATAATTACACCATCGGAATTATATTGCAAACTTGCAATAAATATCTGTAATATCTGAACATGATTTTTTTCCTTCTACTCACTCCTATAAACCTACAAATAAACAATAAGTGTAATTTTCATGATTATATAAAATGACATAAGTTCCATTGCATTGCATTATTTAAGGTCCCGGAAATCACGCTGATTTTAGGTTTATCCATGTTACGCTTACATTGACTTTCTTTCTGCAAGTACATAAAATTAAACTACCTATTCCGAGCACTAGTAATAAGGGTAATGTGGAGCAATTTTAGTAAAATAAAAGGGAATAGATTGTTTATACACGTAGCATCGATGGACGAAAGACGACTGACGAATGGAATTTTCAAGGTATTTGCAAATGGGCAAGTTAGTAAGGTATTACCTAGAAGCGTGAAAGTACTAATGAATGTGAAGTATGTGACCGTACCAAGTAGAAATCCATGATTCGACCACCTCCGTAGTTGACTACGGTACGGTACACCGGTTTCAAGGTGGGTGTGGGGGCAGATATTTGTATGATGAATGCGGGCATTTGTACCTTTGTCATGGTTGTTAATATATATTTCTATCAAATATATTTATATATGTATGTCTAACCGTCACCCTAGATCCCATAACACAAGCCTTCAGAGCTTACTTAGAGCTAGGCTAATCAGTGTAAGTTGAAGTAAATTTATTTATTTTATTATTCTTCCTACCCCAGTGAGAATGAGTTCTACGTGTATATATGATAGCTACAGCTCCAAATTAGGTCATTAATTATATGTTCACTTAGAGATCAATTAACATAAGTGAAAGAAAACTTAAGCCCCTTTGTTGTAGCTAAATTACTTTTTTATAGCACTAAATGAAATTGTTAATAATCTCCTTATATATTAGTTGTATGTGTATATTAGTTGGTTTCATATCTTTAATCTGACGTCACCTTTATTCTATACATCTGATATTACACAGACATACATGACACCCGAAAATATATTTGACACCTTACAAATACATCTTACATTACACAGGTATATTTGACATTCCAAACTGGACAAGGACACTGCGTAGACCTTGTGTAGATCTGGTGACTTAAAATGTACATCAAACACGTAACAGATTATTCTGCAACTAGCTTAAAAAACCCGCCTGACCTGAACCAAACTTCACCTGATACTGTTACAGCTACATCAGACAATTATTTTTATTAAAATATATTTCTCCTTGTTCATTGTTACTAGCACTATTGGAATTTTATTTAGAAACTTATCCTTATTATTATTTGTTGCAGCCAAATCACAAGAAAACGTTATATCAGAATTGTCAAATAGCACACATGTACCACAGCAACCACCGGCAAAAAGCAAAGAACACACAGACACAAAAACGAGCAGAAGCAACAAAGAGAATGGCACAAATGGACACACAAAGAAAAGTAAAAGCGACAAAAAGAAAGCTAGTAATAATAGTATTAATAATGTTAATGTTAATAACGACAGCGCAGAAGATAGCAAACAGTACAACAGTACGCAGCCTCCCTCACAGTCGGTGTTCGAGAGTGAATCACAAAGTTTCCTGACAAACGAATTGGACGAACTAGAATCAGATAGACACAGTTTATTGGAAAATCACGACTTATTAGATAATAGCGATCACAGTTTACTAGAAGACGATAACACACATAATTTATTGACTGATGTAAATGATGAAGTAATGATGATGCAGAGGCATAGAGAAATGTTAGCAGGTTTGGTGGATAATAGTCATGTATTACCACATATGAAGAATTCTTTAGTCAATGGTTATGGACTGCTAGACAGGGATATGAGTTATATAGGTAATGATACTAGACCCCTTAGTCAAATTAGCCAAGGTCTCCTAGAACAGAAAGAATCGCTGCTGCGGGAACGCAGCCGGAGCGAGATGTTAATGCGTCAGAACGAGTTGCTAGCGAGACAGCACAATGTTGTTGAACCCAAACACTTTATGCCAATTTCAAATGTAGGCCTAGAGTCTAATAGTGAATTATTAGGTGAGTACAATATTCTTTACAGTTTTAACAAGTTTATAGTAAATTTATTCTATATACCTTTCACACAAAAATTCTGTTCAAAATGTTTATTAAGAACTTTTTCAATTTGATCATGAATGATAAACAACTAAAAACAAAAAGCATAAGTATCATTGATACAAATTATTTTATTTGCATATTATTAACTAAAATTGTAGAGTGAAAATTTTGTTACGATAATAAAAATATAAATTACAAATTTAACTTAAAAAATAATAACTCTTTCATTACTTCTGCTTTCATCGTTCAAAATATTCAAATTACTCACTTAATATTTCCAGGTGCTAATTATCATCCAAATCACAGTATGCTTCCCCCATTCGGCATGCGAGTCGAAAGCTCTGTAAACTCTATGGGTGGGTCGGCCATGGCGTCTGGCCTCCCCACCGGCTTCCTGATGCAGCATCAGATGATGCACCAGCAGCCGCAGCCGCAGCCGCAGCTGCAACAAACGCAACTCCACCAACCCATGGTCAATGGGTTTGATGCTCCGCAAGCCACTGTGAGTTTTACACTTAACTGCCTTAATTTCACAATTAAATTGTATTTTACAAATAATCTACACTAATATTATAAAGAGGAAAGATTTGTATTTTTGTATGCAACAAATAAACTCAAAAAGTATTGGACTGATTTTAATAATTCTTTTTCATTAGAAAGCTACATTACAACTGAGTAACATAGGCTATATTTAGTACTAGATTATTATAGAAATCTATAGAAATTCTTATTAAAACTAACCGAAGGTGTAAAAAAATTAGCCATAAAATGTCTTTCATCGCATACGCTGCGAAGAATATAAAATGTTCGACAATATTATAGAATATATCAATATCTACAAAAAAATTCACGAGATGTCAAACTATTGAAGTTAGGTTACTATAACTACTTTTTTACATTTAATTATCTATAAAATAAGTAGGAACAAAAAACTGCCACTTTACAAATCTTTTTGACAGGTCGAAGTTTGTCGGGTCCGCTGGTGTATGATAACTTTTTAAGAACATCGATCATCGATGGTCGAAGTTTGTCGGGTCCGCTGGTGTATGATAACTTTTTAAGAACATCGATCATCGATTTACGGCTAGTTTGGTTCAGACTTTACTTTTTTTGCAAGTAGAAAAGAATAGATAGCTATTGAATAATTACTACCTACTTAGTTTTAATTTCCGCGGCTTATTTTAGAAAGTATTACACAAGTCTTGAGCACAGCTAGACATTGATGGACTTACGCATGGTTTCGTCGGCTGACATTTACACGTTCGTCCATCAATGCCTCTTTTCCTGGCCACCGCAGTAATAATATGCAATTATTGTCGAGAAATGAGAGTAATGACATGTGCAATTCGAATACTGTTGCAGCACGAAGGCCGGTACTTGGCGGAGAACATGGACAAGTTCTTTACGGACTTCCACAAGGCGCAGCAGATGCGGCTGCTGGCGCGCGGCGCCGACGACGCGCGGTACGAGGCGCCGCGGCCCCGGCTCATGCTCAGCGCCGCCAGCCTCGAGATGGAGCACAAGCACAGGTCTGTTGTGGCGCAACCACAAGCACAGGGCTGTTGTGGCGCAAGCACAAGCACAGGGCTGTTGTGGCGCAAGCACAAGCACAGGGCTGTTGTGGCACAAGCACAGGTCTGTTGTGGCACAAACAAGCACAGGGCTGTCATGGCACAAGCACAGGGCTCTTGTGGCACAAGCACAGGTCTGTTGTGGCACAAACACAAGCAGAGCTGTTGTGGCACAAGCACAGGTCTGTTGTGGCACAAACATAAGCGTAGGGCTGTTGTGGCACAAGCACAGGGCTGTTGTTGCACAAGCATAGGGCTGTTGTGGCACAAGCACAGGGCTGTCATGACACAAGCACAGGTCTGTTGTGGCACAAGCATAGGGCTGTTGTGGCACAAGCACAGGGCTGTCATGGCACAAGCACAGGGCTCTTGTGGCACAAGCACAGGTCTGTTGTGGCACAAACAAGCACAGGGCTGTCATGGCACAAGCACAGGGCTCTTGTGGCACAAGCACAGGTCTGTTGTGGCACAAACAAGCACAGGGCTGTCATGGCACAAGCACAGGGCTCTTGTGGCACAAGCACAGGTCTGTTGTGGCACAAACACAAGCAGGGCTGTCATGGCACAAGCACAGGGCTGTTGTGGCACAAGCCCAGGTCTGTTGTGGCACAATCCTGTGATTGTGAATAAAGTAACCTTTATTCAATGTAAACCTGTGTCTACATTGAATAAATTTTATTTTTATTTGGATTATATGATTTAATGTAACCGTTAATATTATAGTTAAAAATGACTGGTTTATGTGCTTGCAGAATGAACAACATGCGAGGAGGTGAAGGCCAAACGCGTGCGTCCGGTGATGGCGACGACGATTTAGATTTTGATCCGTTCAAAGAAACACAGAAAGCGCTCGCTGAGTTGATGGAGACCGAAATGATGCAGAACACCGTGCCTAGCGGGTATGTATCAGGCTGATAATAATAATTTATACATAAACTAGCTGATGCCCGTTGATATTGATTTGTATTTTTATTGAGGTTTATAAATCAAATCAAATCAAATCAATTTTATTTGCATAAAACATGGTTGTATGTAACAAGGTCATATAGTTTTTAGTTCCGCACATTTCGCCATTTTATACAGCATGCAAATATTATAGTTAAAATGTAGTGTTACAATATTAAACTAAAGATGAATTGTTAGATTATTCTTACATATGTCACTTGAAATTGAAAATTATTAAATTGTATAATATCATAAGTTTCTATTACTATATTTCTATTACATGTTCCTCTTATTTTTTATTTTAATATGTCAGGGTATTCTTATTATATGTCACATAATTGAAATTAGGTTAATAATTAAATAATAAATATGTAGAACTATGTATTATCCTAAATCACTATATTATTGTTGTTAATTCAATTGTATTTCATTTATTTTATATTACAATTGTCATTCTATTACGTATTCTTTTTATTATTTTCTTATTATTTTCACGAAAATCCATAAATTCTTTAATAGAGTAAAAACATTTTTCACTAAGCCATTTTTTCAAGTTAATTCTAAAACGACTAAGTGGCAGTTCTCTTATATTTTTTTGGAATTTTATTGAAATTTCGAATCGTTGCACAATAACAATTATTTTTATATACTTGTGTTGACATCATTGGAAGTTCTAACTTAGTTTGATCCCGTGACAAGTATTTTTTGTTTGTACTAGATTTTATAAATAACTCTGGATGTTTTTTAACAAACATACCTACCTCTAATACATAAAGTGAAGTTAATGTAAGTATGTTGAGTTTCCTAAAAAGAGGCCTACAAGAATCTAATGGACCTGCACCACATATTGCTCTGACACATCTCTTCTGTGACAAAAAAGCCTTATTGACATGACAGGAATTACCCCACATACTATTATATAAAATTATTCACCATCTTGGTCACTTAACTATGATGAAATGACTTTAAATTCCGTCGCACGTGTATGTAGGTAGCCTTACGATGTTTTTTTCAAAACGGGAACGTGAAATAACTGTACATTATGATATTTGGTACATGAAATACACATTGGTGTATGTCAGACTCAATCCCGGTCCTCCCGAATCACATGATACAAAGTATCTGATTAATAAATTATTAAAAACAATATTTATTAATGGTAAGCTGTTTTATAATCTGAGAGTATTACTTCTTTAATAACCAATATAATTTTGTACAGTGTCAAAAGGTAAGGTTAGCCCGTTAAATTACTACGGTACTGTGACTTTATCACATCGTAGCAGTGGGGTTTTTCTTTGTGGGAGTCGCATTTCGACCCACAATGGATATATTGTTCTAACCTACCATCTGGTTGCCACCATCAGACCAGTCTATCAGATCTCAGATGCAGGACTGATGTCCTATGGTGGCATAGCCCTGTAGTTTTGTCGATTTGGATAACCAATGCCCATCAGCTTTTGTCTCCTGTAGGCTAGAGCAATGGCATAATAGGTGTACCATGCTCTTCTCTTCTCTTCAACCAGGCAGGCTCTACATAGTTTGCTGTGACGTTACTGTGACATGTTGGCAACATGCACTGTGAGGTCTTGTGAGGAATGTGGACTTGTTGTAATCAAGAACCGGATCTTGCTGGCCAATATGGTTGTAGAGAATAAAATGTAAGAATGTGTTTGTTTGCAGTGACAGCGTGGAGAGGGTGCGGGCCCGTCTCGCTCCCCCTGGCTTCGGTCCTCAGGCGTACGCGCATCAGCCGCGCCATCACGCACAAGGTATGCCGGCATACTAATTTAGTGGTCAATATCCACGTAACTTTCAGCAGGTCTTTATATCAGGGTCGTCTGCGAGGATATCTCCGTATTCCCTATTTCTGCTGTAAAACACCAGTGTTTACATTGGTGTATTCCGTTGTGATGGGTAAGATAGCAATTACATTTCTGATAATTTCTTACCTAAAATTTGCCTATGCTCTTAAATTGTTGACTAACTATGTACTAAATTTCTTAAAATGGGCTTAGTAGTGTTGACATAAAGCGTGACAAAGTTACTTTCGTATTTGTAATATTAGTAATGGTTTTATAAACAGAAGCTGAATGTCAAATCAAGTCTCGGATCAAAACGTATTTATATAGAAATATTGTTTATTAAAAATATTCTCTCACAGTAAACTGTTTCGCAGAATGTGAAACATCCTTTTTTGTTTTTGTTCCGCTGAGGAAAATGCATTGAATTGCATACCCCGGCTGCGGAGAGCCGGCGGTTACGTGGGGTTCTCCTCCCCAGAAGAGGAAGGCCTACCCACTAAAAACCTCAGGGATGGCCTTCCTCAGGCATGTAGGGAGCCCCCGGGAACACCAAGCTACTTCCGGGAACCCTCCGCCTCCGCTCCCCCGCCGATACAGGGGCGAAACTACAATACCCACTAAAAATCTCAGGCATTGTAGGGATCCCTCAGGATCGAGTGCCGCACCGCCTCCTCCCCCTCCAACCTCCTACGACGTCACCCCCCGGCCATCCATGGGTGAGGTCCCTCCCGGGTCGCCTCCACGGGCGCGAGCTCCGTCCCGCCCGCTTGCGACCCGTGGCGACGCCTCAGGCCAGGCTATCTGGCCCAAGGCCGCCTTCTTCGGCCTTCTCGGCGGCCACCTTCTGGACCATCACCACTCCACAGAAGGAGGCCACAGCCCTCCAGCATGTGAAATATCCTAATCCATATCTAACCTAACACGGTATGTGTAACAGCAGGGTACAGCACATCGGGCAACACGGTGTTCTCGGACTGGACGCAGATGGACCCCGCCATCATGTCCACGTCGGCCAGCGCGGGCCAGCCGCAGCCGCAGCATCTCCAGCAGCAGCAGCAGCAGCAGCTGCAGCAACAGCAGCAGCTGCAGCAGCAGCAACAGCAACAGCTGCAGCAGCAGCAGCAAGAGCTGTGGGCTCGCTTCAGCCAGCTCGGCGTGGGCGTGGGCGTGGGGGTCAGCGCGCAGATGGGCATGGGCGTGAACATCGGCGTGGCGAAGGCGCCCACGTCGTGGCCGCAGCAGAAGCTGTGGGGGTCGTTCGGCGTGCCGCTGCCGCCCGGCTTCGCGCCCTCCAAGCCCAGCCAGCACCCCGCAGAGTGCATCGACGCCAAGTAAAACGAAATAAAACGTGCAATCCTCCACAGCGGATAAATATATTTTCTATTCGATACAGTCTCTTTCCGTTGGTGATGTTATCGATAAATCTTTGTATTAAGCAGAGCATATTTTAAACGAGAGAAATAATATGATAACAAAGGAATTTGTAAAAAATAAATTAACATATTTGTTTTATTTAAAAAGAGAGAAGGTTTTGATTTTTAATCACGTGAAACGTTGGTTACTAGATTATTATTTTTTTCGTTTCGGTCTCCGGCTCGTTGTCACTGTAATCTTTATACATCTTGCGGTTTATCTTCATGATTTCCTCAACGCATATGTTGTTTCTATTTTTTTTTTGTTATATATAATATATTTTTTTCTAGAATCATATCCCTGTTACGACAAATTATATTTTCTATATTGAAATGAGATGCCAATAAATTGCTGTTCCATTTGTACATTATTGAGCCTTTAACCATAAAAGAGATCATTAAAATTTAAACTACAATTGACATATACTCTTTCAATGACATTCACCTGCGCCACTAACATCCCTCTTGCACGGTCTAACGTTCCTTGCACTATTCTTGTTCTGCCACAGGTAGCACTACGGTCCAGTTAAAACAATGAAACCTGCACCCGTTGTTGTTATTTGATTTAAGGAATAGATTTTGTCATCTCATTACCTTGGATAAAGTTCCAGCTCTGATTTCAGAAATTTTTATAACACAAGCAAGATTTGCAAATACAATTTTAATATCAAATCAATAGTGATTGAAGCTTTATTAAAGTTGCATTTTATTATATTAACTTATTTTGTATCTGTGAGTAAGGTACTACCTATGTAATTTTATCTACTATCTATGGAAAAATAATGAAATAACTGTTGAGGTATAGTAAAACTTATATTACGAAGTTTACAAGACAAATGTCTTGTGTACTTATATTTTATGAAGAAAGTGTAAAAAATACTTTAGTTATCAAAAGCTACACACAATCAACGTACAATGTGCATTTGATCGAAAAATTGGCTAATGATTTGTCAAGAAAATAATAAATATTACCATCTGCTAAAAAATTGATTAAAGAATAAATCTAAATAATAAAAAACGCAAGATACTTTCTATCTTTTAGAGCACTATTCATCCGAACCGAAAATAACAGCATTGCTCAATTTTTACTTATTAAGCCAAAGTTGATTTTTATTCATCTATACTAATATATAAAGCTAAGAGTTTGTTTGTTGTTGTTGTTTGTTTGTTTGTTTGTTTGAACGCGCTAATCTCCGAAACTACTGGTGCGATTTGAATAATTCTTTTTTTGTTGGATAGTCCATTTATCGAGGAAGGCTATAGGCTAAATAACATTACGCCTATGACCAATAGGAGCAAAGACAGAGCGGTAAATGTGTAAAAAACGGGAAAATTATTCATTTTTGAAGGCTTTCTTTGCGTGCGCTGCGAAAACGGTTCAAGATACACAAAAAATATGTATGAAAGAATTATTCCTCTATACATGATCTAAAAAAAAGTCCGCGACGGCATAATGTCTATCTTTTAAGGTTTAGTCACAATGACCGTTTTTATGGTACCAAATTGGTCGAAATAATTTGTTTAAGTTGTATCAACATAATAATATTAATCTTTATTCAAATATAAATATAAATATGTTGTTGGTTAACCAAAAATCTGCCGGAAGTCACTATTCCACGCGGACGAAGTCGCGGGCAAAAGCTAGTTGTTAATAATTACGAATCAACACCCAATTTAGAAGTCTGCAGATTTTCCTGAGAAAAGTTTATAAAGAAACATTTATTTATTAATTTCTAAATTAATAAATAATTAATTGAAATCGTCAGTAAGTGTTAGACGGTACCACAGATATGATACTAAAGTAACGGTACGAACTTCGCCAAATCGAGGTAGTTTTTAAATAAAATGTAGCCACAATTAGGTACAAAGAATTTTAAAAATATATTTTTGGAGATAATTATTGCAAAGGTTTTTAGTTGATAACTCTTACTATTACGGACAACTGCATTATGCAAACAATAATAATCCATATGAAAAGCCTAAAAGTACGTAGTTTTCGACGTTAAAATTAAATTATTAAATATTTTTTTAAATGTTAAATAGGGTGGGTTTTTGACCATAGTTACGCCGGATTGGAAGCGATTATGAGGCTACAGGTGGAACGCTCGCCTAGAAGATGCTTGGTCATTCTGGCTTTAAAGATGTTTAGATTATACTCATCAGGGAAAATAGACCTTGGCAAACAGTTCCACTCAGTTGTTTGCATAATGAAAGCGGAAGCAAATCGCTGTTCGCGCCTGGTCGTCCGGTGGTGGGAAGAAGCAGGGGTGATCCAAATTATGTAAATATGAAACAATGTATGTTAGATACATACCTTTGGACCAATTAACCTCCCAATATATATTTTTATTGTAATATTGTTTAATTGTGTACAATAAAGAGTTCATATATAAGATTGTAATTAACTATATTTGCAATTCACTTATAGAAAATTCAATTGCTTATTATATAAAATATCTTCATAATTTTCCGTCGATATAACCCCTTGGATCCGGGCCATCCCACGGCACTTGAGCACCGGTGTGCCAAATGTAACAGCCACTGAGGTCCGGAGCCAGTGCCAGTCGCACGGCATGTCGACAGCCCTGTGATGGGCTTATCGAGCCTGCCCCTCGCGTCATGTCGCTTTTCACGTACCCAGGGTGTACGCAGTTCACAAATATACCTACAAAAAAACGAAAAGTACACATAAGTACGCGCGCTAGAGCGGGGATTTGGGATGTAATTTGTGTGTGCTTTGGTAACTACAGGTAGGTTAACGATTATGCTATATGACAATTTTATTATAGTAGCAAGGCGCGATATCGATAGATTAGATGACAAATTTATTGTGGCAGCTAAGACGTTGACAGATCCGATATCGATAGAGTAGATGATACATTTATTGTAGCAGCTAACACGTCGACAGATCCGATATCGATAGAGTAGATGATACATTTATTGTAGCAGCTAACACGTCGACAGATCCAATATCGATAGAATAGATGATACATTTATTGTGGCAGCTAAGACGTCGACAGATCCAATGTCGATAGATTAGATGATACATTTATTGTGGCAGCTAAGACGTCGGCAGATCCGATATCGATAGATTAGATGATACATTTATTGTAGCAGCTAAGACGTCGACAGATCCGATATCGATAGATTACATGATTTATTTATTGTGGCAGCTAAGATGCCGACAGATCCGATATCGATAGATTAGATGATATATTTTTTTGGCAGCTAAGACGTCGACAGATCCGTTATCGATAGATTAGATGATACATTTATCGTAGCAGCTACAGTCGGGCCAATTTAATAGGCCACATTTGACATTTGTTCATAGTGAGGTGACCTGCTTAAACACTCCGATTATGGTGAAAAAATCGATATTTACTTCAAACATATGTGAATCGAATACAGTTATTATGGAAAAGTACTTTTTTTTTAATTTTAATAGGCAAAAGAGCAAATGGATTACTTGATGGTAAGTGATTATCGCTGCCCGCAACAACAGATGTGTTGGCGGCCTTTTAAATGTGAATACACTCTTTTTTATAGGTACTGTATTAATATATTATTTCTCTGTTAAAGAAGTTATTATTGTTTTTTTATTATAAAACAAAAGAATAACATGTTTTATTTTAATAAAAATTTGACTCAAAAAAAAATCAAAATCAAAATAATCTTTATTCAACATAGACCTTTACAGGCACTTATTGACGTCAACAGACAAAACAAAAAAATAAAGCTTAAAAAAAGAAAACAATTGTCCGTACGTACGAATAAGGAAAAAAAATAAAAAAATTGACTCGACACCTGTTCGGAAATTGGGAGAGCCTTCTCGAGAAGAACAGGCAAGAAACTCTAAAGGTCTATTTTTTATCTCCTCTTTACAATGTAAATAATTACAATATAATACAATATAGTATAAGATACAATCATACTATTAATTCATGGTCAAACTGACTGACTATTAATTCATGGTGAATAATGCTTTCACAAGTAATCATTGCATTCATTCGATTTATTGAGGGACATCACTTACGTATAGACTTCACTGAACGCAACATTGTAACAACGGTCATTTGTGCATTTCCAAACTAAAAAAATATTGAATATTTTATGTCCGCCATTACAAGGTTAGTTGAGGAATTTTAATGAAATGTCAAATGTGGCCTATTAAATTGACCCGACTGTAAGACGTCGACAGATCCGATATCGATAGATTACATGATTTATTTATTGTGGCAGCTAAGACGTCGACAGATCCGATATCGATAGAGTAGATGATACATTTATTGTAGCGGCTAACACGTCGACAGATCCAATATCGATAGAATAGATGATACATTTATTGTGGCAGCTAAGACGTCGACAGATCCGATATCGATAGATTAGATGATACATTTTTTTAGCAG
Source organism: Scirpophaga incertulas (assembly GCA_036419045.1). Lineage (NCBI taxonomy): Eukaryota > Metazoa > Arthropoda > Insecta > Lepidoptera > Crambidae > Scirpophaga > Scirpophaga incertulas. The sequence goes on along the minus strand of CM071629.1, from coordinate 33,899,922 downwards.
CTAAGATGCCGACAGATCCGATATCGATAGATTAGATGATATATTTTTTTGGCAGCTAAGACGTCGACAGATCCGTTATCGATAGATTAGATGATACATTTATCGTAGCAGCTAAGACGTCGACAGATCCGATATCGATAGATTACATGATTTATTTATTGTGGCAGCTAAAGACGTTGACAGATCCGATATTAGACATGCGCAAAACGGTACCCGAAGTAGTGATGCAACATCACACATCACTTTAGTTAGAGTGATATCACTTTGTGATATTACCATCACCCTAAACATCACTCGAGATTTTGGCATTACAGGCTACTGAGTACCGACAATAGTACTGGTATCTATCGATTATCTATGTGCAAAACAGTGCACTGACAAGTGATGCAACATCTCACATTACTTTCGCAAAAATAATATTACGCATAAGCATCACGCATCACACCAAACATCACCCGACATGTATTACGCATAGGTACCTATTACTATACATCACTTTGTAATACACGACACCGACAGAAACATTACTTATAATTTGTAACTATCACGCGTGATGTGTGCGTAATGAAATTTTATTTTGATTATAATTTTGTTTTTGATTTAGTAAGAATATTATTAGGTATTAATTATTATGTATTGGTTAACTATTTAAAAATGTCGGTAAATAAAAGGTACTTTCTCTTTCACTCACTTTACGTTACTATATCACCCACTCTCATTGGCGAGTGAATCGAGCAACGGACGACACAAATGAAACGGTACGGCTGAGTAATGTTTCGCGTGATTTGTGATGCGCGTGATCTCGTATCACTTGAGAAGTAATGCAATAAAACAAGCGCCGGACCGCCGGAGTGCCGGAGCGCAGCGCGAGGTTTTACGTTTCGTGGTTCCGGGCGGGTGATGTGAGTGATGTGTAATGGTTGGATTTGACGCGTAATGAGTAATGTTGCATCACTTCTCCGAGTAATATTACTCGCGTAATATTACACGCATTACTTACCCATGTCTATCCGATATCGATAGAGTAGATGATACATTTATTGTAGCAGCTAACACGTCGACATATCCAATATCGATAGAATAGATGATACATTTATTGTGGCAGCTAAGACGTCGACAGATCCAATGTCGATAGATTAGATGATACATTTATTGTGGCAGCTAAGACGTCGACAGATCCGATATCGATAGATTAGATGATACATTTATTGTAGCAGCTAAGACGTCGACAGATCCGATATCGATAGATTACATGATTTATTTATTGTGGCAGCTAAGACGTCGACAGATCCGATATCGATAAATTACATGATTTATTTATTGTGGCAGCCAAGACGTCGACAGATCCGATATCGATAGATTAGATGATACCTACATTTATTGTATCAGCTAAGACTTCGACAGATCAGATATCGATGGATTAGATGTAATTAGCGATCTTATTCCCACCCAATAAGTTATATTAATATTGAAACAAAAAAAAAACAGATTTTAAACAGAAAATGAGTGTTTGCATAGGAAAATGAGTCCTCACAAATTGGGCTCAAAACCAAAATGCGATAACGTTAATTGAAAACTTTCACTTTAAGTTTTTTATTGTTATTTATTGATGAGTATACTACTCGTACCTACGCGATGACTGCCTATAGAACATGGTTCAGGAGATTCGCAGTAAGTCTACAATTCTATACATTCATTGTCAGTTTTTTTGACTTAACGTTTTAAATATTTACGTACGCACCCCGATTTACTAGACGTCTATGAAGCATAAATGTGTAAGCATTGACTCCAACTTTGGAGACGACGTACGGCGACTCGCCCCAACCGTCTTCGATGTTTTTTCCCGCTCTTACAGATGTCACATAACTGTTCATCAAAATTTTCAGTTCGTTCAAAGTCAATTCTGCTGAACTGATATTCTTTCTCATCTCCTCAGAAGGTATTCGAGAAAGATGGCCTGATGAGCTCGAAATATTTATAATTTTCCCGCCATTTCGAAGTAAAGGTAGAATTCTTTCTGTGAAATGGACTAAAGCTAAGAAGTTAACTAAAATTGTTTGTTCAGCTTGATATACCTTATCTTCCTTAGCATCTTTTAAGAAAAGTATGCCTGCGTTGTTAATTAAAACATCGATTTCCTTGTGCGTGTGCCGAATGAAATTACAAAAGTTTTCTATGCTTTTGTTGTCGGTAACATCTAACTGATGATATTCAGCCTTCAAACCGGAAGATTTTAAGTCTTCACAGGCCATTTTCCCCCGTTCTTCATCCCGGGAAGTTAAATAAACGAATCCGTCAAATTTCAAACAAAGTTCTTTCACTATAGCAAGTCCAAGGCCTTTATTAGCTCCAGTTACAATAGCAACTTTACTATCAACCATTTCTAGCAAGAATTCAATTTTATTTCAATCTATAGATTTTTATTACCAGGCACGTTATTCACTTTATCATTATATTCACTTTATATAAAGATATACATAAGCAGTTATATTAAAAATACATAAACATAACCTAACTTCATGTTAGTTTAGGTATGCATTACGAGGTTATCGTTTGCGTAATGTTTCTATTGCATCATCTTGTATCTAAGGCATCTAAACTCGCAACTGACTAGAACGGAACTCGAATCGTAAATCACTGGAAAAAAGACAAATCCCTTTGAAATATTTTTTAATCATAACATCAACTACGACATTCTTCTTGCTGCGCAATATTGAACAGATAAATATTGTAGTATTCTGTAGGAGTATTGTATAGTTAAAAATTGTCTTACCTGAAGAAAAAGCCGCTGTACTAAAACTAAACTTTATACATTTTTAATAACAATTCCTATAAAAATGCGTGTAAAATGAGAATAATTGGTCGTTATTCTTATAATGTTAGTTAAATGAGAACATTTCTGCATATACTGCATATGAGTACATCTGTGAACATATTACAAACGATTAAAATAATATTTTACAGCGAACTCGCTATTTTGAATCACTAACGTTAAGGATTCTAGGATTGAAATCCATAGTGAATGACTTAAAAATGGGCGTTATTATAGGACATAATACTTATTTTATTCCTTGATATTGCCGTACCACTGTTTAAGATGTTAATATATATTTTAAATTTATCGATACATTATAGCGTAGTGGTACCGACAACCAAATTAGATTTCACAGTGTGAAATCTAATTTGGTTGTAAATATCTAAATAAATATCTTGGGATGTAATATTATACCAATCCCATAGATAATAGTGGAACTAACAGTAGAATCATGAGGTATTTAAATTAGCTCTATGGAAAAGTAATTTTATATTTACTATATAGACTGAGTGAGATACGAGTCGAGAACTCTGAGTATAGAGAAGCATAGACAAACAATATGGCTAACATCATTTCATATTCAACATTCAACAGCTCTTCTTAAAAATAATCCAGACGTGTTAGTGATTTACATTTTAGCATAAACTTGTTCCAAATTTTGACAAAGAGAAGAAACGTTAATAAAAAAATACATATTTCGTAAAAATACATAATTACAGAATAGTAGTTTCGAGAAAAGTTCAGAATACAATATTATCAGTGTTGTCAAGTAGCCGATAATATTATCGATAGTTGTGAACAAAAGTCACTCCAATTAATACAGTCAATCAGAAATGGCGTTGAAAATCTTCAACTCTTTCGGTGATGAAGTTTTATTGCGTTCGATAGACTGGTTTGGAAACTTGCCATGGCGTCCAGACAACTCCGTGAAGCCTCAAGATAGGTATGAAGTGCATCTCAACTTAAAGGACTTTGCGCCTAAGGATATTTCTGTCGATGTTGTCAATGGATTTCTTGTAATCAAGGCCCATCACGAGGAAAAGAGGGATGAATATGGATACATTTCAAGGAAAATAGTGAGGAGATTTCTTATACCTGAGGAATATGACAAGGATAAAGTGAAGTCTATGCTTTCAAGCGACGGTGTATTAACCGTGGTAGCGCCACTGAAACCGGTACCCATAACACATACAGTGATACCGGTCAAGAATGAAAACTTCACAAAAAGTAAACTGTGAATGTGTGATTTGTTGTGAACAATATTAAATAATTTTCTAACAAAAGTGTAAAAGAAAAAGATCTAAGATGAAGTTTCTAGTTATTAATGTGTTAATGCTATGTTATTTGTTATTCTATACATTTTAATGAGAATATATTTACCACAAAAATTATATATATAATAATGTTCACTGATTTATAATGAGGTTTATTTACATAAGTTACAATTTTAAATAAGAAACGTTCGTCATAAAGAACTTATTGTTTAGTCTCTCGGTCTTGTTACATAAACTATATTTTTAATAATGAAACATTGTTTATTTATATAGTACCATTAGTTAGTAAAATTAGCGTCACCATACCACTACTATAATTCATCCATTAAAATTCACTACTATTGGGTAGTAACAACAAAATATTGTTATCACTTTAGTTTATTATGACGATAAAATTAAGTCACCACCTAATTTATTAAGTTCGGTTCAATTCGTGGTCAAAAGTCTGCCTTGTCGATGGACAAGGCAGAGCTATAATGTATTGGTAAATTAAAGATATATATAAAACAGTGTTAAGGATAATTGTGTATAATTTTAAGGATAATTGTCCTATTTAACATCTTATATCATCTCATCTATGAAATATGTATTATATCCTATAGTTAACGCACATTTTTAAATCTTTCACTACGGATTTCAATCTTACAATCTTTCGAGCCGTTCGTGATTAAAAATAGCGCGTTCGCTGTAAAATATTATTTTAATCATTTACAATACAATCTAATATTACTTATACTATAAGTACTACACAGAAATGTTCCCATTTAACTAACATTATATAACAACTAATTCTTCTAACTTTTTACACGCATTTTTTATAGGAGTCGTTATTAAAAATGTAAAAGGGTTAGGTTTAGTATAGCGACTTTTTATTCAAGTAAGACAACACATACTACCTCCATGGGGAATTGAATTCTGTCCCCAATATATGAATCAGGTACTCTCAACTGTTGGCATTCTGTAGCTACAAGGCAGTTATAACAACAGGGATTGCCAAACTTAAGGGCTGGGGGGCCATAATTCGCAAACAGTACACTTGTATACATACTACTTTCATGCATCAAAATGAGATAAGTACAAAAAATATTGTCGATACAATTAAATGATACAAATTTTATTTTATCGACAGTTTGCGAATGGCCGAACTTATATTGGAGATAGGTTTCAGGTCTATCTCAAATATAAGTTTTTAAACGTTAATAAAGCATGGTAATGAACATCTTACTTATATTATTTTTAACCGCAAGAACTCGCCAAAGTAATGTGACATTTGGAGTCGTTTCGTTAGAATAGAATAACCTTTTCGACAACATAACGATTGGTAAGTAGGTACTTTGTTTTCGGCCCTGAGCGAGTGACGTTAGCGAAAAGTTAGATTTTTTCGTATTTGCCTAAATCGTTGCCGCTGTGCCTACACCGTAAGCGCACACATTCAATATAATCGACGTAGAAGCGTCGCTTCTTGAGGTGTACTCTTAAAAACTATGTTCGATAATATCGTGTCATATCCTAGGGGCGTACTCTTAAAAACGATATTCGATATATCGCGGACTTCGTCGTGTCGTATCCTACTCTTAGTTACTATCGCTTAAAACATTTCAACGGACGATCGAACGAACGATATTAATTTTGACATAAGAAACCCTCAAATGACAACGATGAATTGAATTTGACAGACGAACATAGATGTAGGATACGACATGATGAAGTCCACGATATATCGAATATCGTTTTTAAAAGTACGCCCACTACTCTTAGTTACTATCGTTTAAAACATTTCAACGGACGATCGAACGAAAGATATTAATTTTGACATAAGAAAGGCTGAAATGACAACGATGAATTGAATTTGACAGACGAACATTCGCAAAATAAACGTCAAATTTACGATGATTACAACGACACCTCAAACCGTATCGTATTACTTTTCGCAAATTTGACGTAAATTTTGCGAATGTTCGTCTGTCAAATTCAATTCATCGTTGTCATGTGAGGCTTTCTTATGTCAAAATTAATAGCGTTCGTTCGATCGTTCGGTGGATGGCTTTAATCGATAGTAATTAAGAGTAGGATACGACACGACGAAGTCCACGATATATCGAATATCGTTTTTAAGAGTACGCCCCCTAACTCTAACTTTACAGGCGCGCACTAAGTTAAAGCGACAAGTGACGGCCGTGCGACAAACAATATGAACCATTTCAGATATTACGACCTAAAACTAGGCACGTTTTTATCAACACACATTTAGGGTTTGAATTGATGAAACAAAAATTTTATTGTATGCAGATAGCTTTGTGATCGCAATTTCGTTGCTGGATTTGGCACACTCTCATCACTCATTCTTAAAGTTGTTCTAGTCCGTTAAAGTTTGTATCCCTAGAGCGAGTAAAGGATCTACACCTCGCCCTCTCCCCAGAACCAGCCACTCCCTCGCGACTGCCAAGGAATCCAAAATAATCTCCGTTGCACGGTTGCGGGGCTATTGTGGGCTTGTGAGAATTCTCAGCCTCTCTCACTCTCTAGAAAAAGAAGATCAATATGTAAGAATAGAAGTAATTTAGAATATTTTTTTTCCAATTTAATATTAGTAATTTTTCATAGGCTGTAGAAATATCATATTAATCGAAGTAGATATGTTACTATAATTTTTTTAAACTTTGACATTTTCAAGCAGACACGCGCAGCAGTTGAGTGACTGGATACTACGCAACGGGTCGCGCTTTCGATTCTTGCACGGGACTAATATTTTGTAACCTACAAATAATTTTGGGTTCTAATTTACATTAGGGGCCATCGAGTTAGGTGTTAATTTTTTTTTAGTGAAAGATCTCGTAATTATTAACTTGTGTGTAAAATATTATATTGCGGAGATCAATGGTTTTCGAGAAAAAAAATATTGAAAATTAAAATTTTTTAGGTTAAGTGACGAACTTTTACAACAAAAACGCCCTTGGAATGTTGGCAGCATTACTAAATTGACATCATTTATGATTAATGGGCTGTATTTCAGTGCCGTGAAAATAATGTCGCCGCTATTTTGTGTTTACATAGGCCTAATCTGTCAGCGCTTGTGTTTGTCGCAGTTGAGACGTGTTTTCGTACTCCTGTTGATATCATACAACAACTGACTACCATGGCGTCCCCGAAGTCATCAGCTTCGAGTTCTCCGTCTCCACCTGAAGAGTTGAGTGTAGTGCAAGTTTTGAACTCTTGTGAGCTGCTTGTTACGAACTCCACTTTAGCCGGCCGCGCACGCTGCTTTCGCGGCAGGACAGGATAAACTATTACATAGTGTTAGGCGACTTTTTTAAAAAAAGTAGCTGCTTTCTCCTAAATTTATTGTAACAATATTATATAGTAATTTATACAAATAAATAAAATTAAAGTGTCTGTTTGTAATATTAAAATAACTGCTTTCTACTACATGTATGTGAATGTATATACAGTACACATACCAAAATACATATTTTTAAAATTTTTGTCTGTCTGTTTATTCCGGTTAATCTCCGGAACGGTTGGACCGATTTGGACGGGACTTTCACTGGCAGATAGCTTATGTTATAAGGAGTAACTAAGGGTATATAGGCTTTTATCTTACATAAAAAAAACAATGTCAAAAACGAAAAAATATATATTTTTTTTTATTACATTCCACGCGGACGAAGTCCCGGGCACAGCTAGTATAATATATACATTATTTTAATACAACATTCAAGATAAGTGTATAGATTAGGTTTCTCTGTAGTATATATTCAAGATAAGTTTATTGTTTAAGTAAACGATCTATCAAAATAAGTTTGTTTAGGCAGCTAACATATTTTTGTACGATTAATGACTTAAATTATCAAATTCATTACTTTGTATAAATCGACTCATAAATAAATTCTCATTACTGGTTGAGATGATTATATTATCAAGTATAATTATTATATTGTATTACATTGATAAATGCATTTTGGAAACTAATTTATTTTTATATACTCGTACTAGATGATAATTACGAACCGGATGCTAAATAATAGAGTAACCCTATATCAAGGCCATAGTGCATAAGAGACTCGTTTTGTAAACACAGTAGACCTCATCACTTTTTTTTTATCGTGGGAGGAGGCAGTTCTTTCTCATAAGAGGTGCGCTACTTTTGTAGTCGTCATAATAACCTCTTGGTGCTTGGACGACCTTACACCAGATACCACCCACAACCGGTCTACGGCGGATGGTTATGTTGGCCAACCTACCAACTAAACACTGCCTTTGACCGGGCAGAACGCCAGGGGCCCTATCGACTTTAACTGATTGCGCTCGCTCTCTCACAAGAGGGGGCGAGGCAGCACAGCCCTTAGTGGTATGCTTTATATACAACGATCCGGGTCCCAGGGTCGGTCGAAACACGGTACTTACTGCCCCGTTCTGGGCGAACCTCATCACAAAAATAATGCACACAGCCCTTAGTGGTGCATACGCTTTATAGAACGATCCAGGTCCAAGGCTCGATCGAAACACGGTAGGTGTACAGAAGGTACTAACTGCCCCGTTCTGGGCGAACCTCATCACAAAAATAATGCACACAACTCTGCATTTTCCACGGTGCAAATAGAGATTAGACCCAGTTGGTACACTCCACGCACACTTTCATTAAATTCCGCTTAAATATAAAGACTCAGGTGGCGTTCAAATCTTCAGTGTAATACGCGTTTTGTTTGTTTTCGGTTGCTACTATAATGTGCGTGTGTAATCATAGTGTTACAGCATTTCTCATTGCGGAGATTCTTACAAAACTTGAAAATTGAATAAAATAGTAATGTTTTGTAGGTATTTGGTAAATTCTATTGTATTAGTACAAGTAACTATGATTTTAAGTACTCTTAATTATACATTGCTTTTTGTGCCTGCCGATTGTGTCGTCTTTGACTTATGTAATGCGGGTTAGTGGGAGCGTCAGAGCAGTCAACTTGGTTAGCAGAGTGCGAGCAAGTGAAGATGTCTGGGTTTCGTCATGTGTAATTGGGAGCCCATTAAAAACACCTGTAGATTCCAATAAATAACTATACTTTTAAAACTTGTAGCCAACACCTAATTTTATTAAAAAGAAATGAAGTAAGTCATAATTTCTGCCATTTCTCCATTTTCTCTACTTGCACCTAGGATCTGCACAGGTATGGGTCAAGTGCTGCTAGTAATCAGCGTCTTCTTGAGATCACATCAAATCTTCACTCCATTTTGTTGGTGGCATACCAAAGCTGTTTCTCAGTATATGCCTGTCAGTCGAGGCCCCCTTTTTCTTTTTTTTTGTTCCCCCTGAGGAAAATGCATTAAGTTGCATACCCCGGCTGTGGCGAGCGGGCGGTTATGTGGGGCTCTCCTCCCCAGAAGGGGGAGGCCTACCCACTGAAAACCTCAGGGATGGCCTTTCTCAGGCATGTAGAGAGCCCCCGGGAACGCCAAGCTACTTCCGGGACCCCCAGCCTCCGCTCCCTCGCCAATACAGGGGAGCCCTCCTCGAGAGAGGCTACAATACCTCCCCCGATCTCCACCACCGACGACGCCTCCCGGCCACGGAAGGGGTGTGGTCCCTCCCGGGTCGCCGTATCCGCGGGCGCGATTTCCTCGCGCCCGCTGGCGATCCGCGGCGGCGCCGCAGCTGTGCTACCGAGCCCGGCGCCGCCTCCTTCTGGAGCATCACTGCTTCACAGAAGGAGGCCACAGCCCTCCAACCTCCCTCGTCCGCCAGCAATCAAAGCCGGCGGAGACAGATCTCGCCCGATCTCTGCGACCAAGACTCGGCGCTCGGAGGCCCACGCGGGGCACTCCGCCAGCGTGTGCTGGGCCAAGTCGAGGTCGGATGCGCAGTGGTGCCAATGTGTCGATCCCTCCGGTCCTATTCGACACAGATACTCACCGAAGCAGCCGTGCCCGGTGAGTATCTGAGTCAATCTTTTATTTGTGAAGTAATGGAGGTTAGAGAACTCAGAATCAAAAAGTTTTATATACCATGTCTTGAATTAACCTCAAATTCAAGCTTCAGCAAGAAAGTTGGAAAAGTCTTCTTTTTTTTCCTCAGAGGAGGAAGGCTGAAAATCCTCACAAGGAGCACGAAACGTGGCCAGGATACCCTCGCAACGGCAAGTGTCACGGAGGTTATGTCGCGCTCCACACGGCCAGCCCTTATAGACAAGTGCTACTTAGCGTTAGCGTTCGAAACTGCGGAAAAGACAAAATGTATGGAGATGACATTAGGTAACGATAAGTCACGTGACATCTCCATACATTTTTTCTTTCCGCAGTGACTGAACGCTAATGCTAAGTGGCATTTGTCTAGGCCATCTGGGCGGTCTGACCCCGTGACCTAAGGACTAAATTCAGCCTGCGCCTAAGTTCTAAGAACCTATATAGACAAATCTTCTCTAGAAGAACAGACAAGATGATAATCACTCGGAAGGTAAATTTTTTATCTCCTCTTTTTAACACTATAGATTTTCTAGACCTTTAACTTTCCAATATTAGACATAAGTAGCTATGAGGTGTAATTGTAAATGTTAAATTACACTCAGATATTTTTATAAAGTTTTCTTACAAAACATTTTCGAATATAGCCTTCAAAAAAGAGTATCTCAGTCTCTCTTCTCGTGAAAAAAAAAATAAAAACATATCGCGCTAGCCTGTCGAAATTGAGGAGTCTCACAGCAATAGCTAGTAATCGTCGTAAGGCGTTGTTCTTCGCTCCGATTCACTTTAGTTAGAGCAACGCTCTCTTTCTGTCAAGTATTTTCTCTATGATCGGATTTATTCACTATTAATCTCGTAAGACATTTTAAGATTATTATGTACATACATAACGGTTCAGTTCTTTGTCGTGGACTATGATATGCTTCTTCTATAGTAAAACATCAACTTTAACTTCGTTTAAACAAGTTCCTTAATTCCACTTGGAATATTATAATTACAATTAAAAAATAGAATGCAGAAAAGTCACACTCTACTTCTCTAAAAATATTTATCAAATTTTGGAGTCTGGATTTTATACGTAATTAGACATGTAACGCCTAGCGTCTTTAGGCCAGCAAATCCTCAAATTCATCTAGTATGAATGTTTTTGTGTCAAATTGATCTATATATATTTTCCTTTTGCGTAAAATAATTATATTAGTAATAAAAACTATTGAATATTAAATATTATTATTATAGAGTATTAATTATCCATAACTTTTATCATTCGTGGAAATGAACGCGGCTACTGGATGACGTTTAGGAATCGTCCAGAAGTGGGGATCTGCGATGACTTTCACTTTTTACTACCGAACCGAAGGCAACTGCCGCGTAAAAGATTTTTCTAATTTTGACTCCAAATATTCTATAATAACCATTAATTGTAATAATCTACAATATAAATTAAATCTAATTAAAAATTAAGTGTGTGGAGCTATTCCCCGATTCGGGTGAGTGTTGTAAATTATTTAATTACCGCTTAGCTGTAGTTAGTTCTACACTTGTAAATTATATTATCAATTCATTGTAATGTAATACATTTTATAGCAAGTGGTTGATGGACAAGCATGCGTAAGTTGATTGTAATCATTAAATTAGTTAATATCGTAAATGCTTAGTCGTCAATACTGCGAGATTTATCTGTTTACCTTCATATAGAAAAATATAATATGCACTATGTTATTAAACTAATTACAGATCTTTGTTTGTGAAAATCATTACGACTATAGAAATAATTCAAACCTACAAATAATGTAATCTTAATTTTGTTAATCTTATTTGAATGTTTTGATACTCAACGTTTTATTATGTTGTAATCCCTACCTACATATCTCAATTCACTTTTGATTAATTTCATGCATAATTTAGCTTATTTATAGTTGATTAGCATTTTTGCTGAAGACTGCCACATCATAACAACTATATATGCTTTCATCTGCCCTGCTTTGGCACTGTAATTTCTCCATGTGTTGTGATGTTGCAGTCACTGGTGTAGAATTTGGATTTTCTAAAATGCCCAAATTCCGGGATTCCAGGGATCAAGTGCCGGAGTCGCCGGCACGCGTGGAGAAAAAGGGAAACCGAAAATATTTGTCGATCCTACCTGACCCAGCATCAACTAGACCGGACACACTTTGGAACGCAGCGGAGTGTCATTGCAGGGAAGTGTGAGTTGTAGGGATCAGATAACGTACCCACAACGCCCAATCCACGGCCCAGCACTTCTAATCTACCTGCCTACCGCGATTAAAAAAAATAAATTAATTTAACTATGTTTTTTATTTTATTTAAACTAGTAAACGTTTTTAACAACGTTACAGACAAATTAACGTATTTTAAAAATCACTGGTTTTTTCGGAGTAAATATATATTTTTTACCAACGTATACTAGACTTCAAATAAACTTTTTAAAGAAATTTGCTGCCGTTACATTAAATTCTTAGATTTTTTCTCTCAGTGTCTTCGAAATTATATCCTTCCGAAACGTATAATTTCTTTGAATGTTAGTAACATTTTCCGTCTATGTCAATTCTCAATTTATTGACACTTATGATACAGTCTGTTTCTCTATTGGATGGTGTATTGTATGATATTTTATATGTTAACATTGCATTGTTACTGAATCAAAAACAAACCATCCAACACTGATTTAAAATACCCTTGCAAAATTTGTCTCTTATGTTCCGTACTACGCTAACGAACAAAACAATCAAATCAGCGTTTAATGTTTTAACGAACAAATCAATCAAATCAGCGTTATAACCGCGCGTGCTGAATAACCTCACCGTCAATTTTTTAAAGTTTAGTTATTAAAATAAAAACATCCTTTTACACTAAATAAACATGTAAATTGCAAAATAAATTAAAAATTATAAACATTAAAGGTAACAAGAAAATAACGTGGATAATTAAAATAATCGTATTGAAAATCAGATTATCCACACACGATATTACATTATAAGTGTACACATGCTTATGATGTAATGTAATTGTGATGTCTTATTCGGTTTTTACAGATAACCTGAAACAAATTTATTACGAGCACATTGGTTACATTAGTAAATTCAATGTCAGTGTTTTATCCTAAACTTGACATTGGCAAATTGGTTGTCTGTACGATCGGTTAGCACAACAACGAAACAAGTTAAAAATAAATTACCTATTATTTTGTGTAGCGATATTTTATTTAGCAATATTGATTGCTAAAGAAAATATCTGAATAATTAAAATTTTTGTAATGTTGGTTATTCAGTTACTATACGGAAATGCCGGAAAAATAACTAGATGGTGTCACAGAACCTTCGCGCGTCAAGGACGCAGTGACCGCGCCGTGGCCTGTGGTCTGATCAATAATCAAAAGTCCCAACCGGCCAGAGCAGACTTAAGATATGTACATGATTTATAGGTATCTATTATCTTCATTCATTTATTCATCAGCGCTGATAAAAAATGTAGGCATGCGTTGCCCATGTCTCGTGCTTGTAACTCGACAAATTAGAACCAGGGAGGACTTCGAACTTAGCATTAAGCCATTATCGGCCTTATCAGCTTCGCCATACATTCTCTATTACAAATCCCATTATCGAACACCGCAACGTCAATAATCACCAGTTAGCAGGCCGACGTGGGTCTTCAAGCATGTCTCAGTGACAGAATATTTCGTTTGGGACGCCTAAAAAAAAATTAAGGTTAGTTTTGTACTATTAGTTGAGTTCTTGAAAATTTGTTAATAAGAATTAAAGTTTTTGAATTTTAAAATCTTTTGATATTTTTTATTTAATGGTTTAGCATAGAGGTTTTTGTCTCACAACACCTACACGGACCGTCAAACTCGTTTTCTGTATAATAATGGTGGTTTCGGTGGCCCGCAATGAACTGCAGTAAAAAAAAATGTTGGTTGTCCGTAACAAGCCTGTGAGAAAGTGATTGTAAATTGTGAATTTACCACGTAACTTTAAAATTCGATTATTATGTTAATTGGAAAATTAATTCTCATTTTAATTTGTGCGATCAAAGAAATGGATATTGATTGTTTTCTGCAACATTAAATGAAAAATGTTTGTACGAATAGTTTGGAGTTACTCAATTGTTATATTTCTGAATAAAAAATGATCTGATCTGAAAAAATGATCTGATGATGAAAGAATGATCATTAATAAAATATTTAAATAAAATAACTAGAAGGTAATATATGCATATTTTTATTTTCGGCGGTTAGACAGTTGAATCTCGCTGAAAATCTCTAGATGTATGTAAAGTCAGCAAAACGTCAAGCTTTACATGTGCTCTCCGAAAAACGCTGCTATTACGAGAGAAATAAGAACTGTCTCAAGGTCAATATCTAAACCCTGACGCGTTGCTATGTTTATATATAACTATAACGCAATGATATGGATAGTCTAAGCCTAAAGCCAGTTTGGGATATATATATATATATATTATTTTCGAAATATTGTCGTGCCACGGCGTACGACCCTAGAGGATAATAATGCCATTAAATTTCACACTGATGGAGATATATTTATATTAATCGACACAACGGTCAACGATCGGATACCGGTTTATTTTTAGAAATGGGTTCGGCCTAAAATACTTCACGAACGATTTGATAATCGATAATAATCCGAAAATCAAACAAAAAAAAAATTAATGTTATCAGTTAATAGTTATTTAAAAACCAAAATTTACATTATACATATGAAATCCTATTAAATTATTTATATTTTGATTTCGATTTACTAAGTCAGTTTTGCACGTTAAATAAAACGGTGGGAGATCTTTATTTGACGTAGGTTTCGGTCTGTGTTCTAACCTTACTCACATTCGATTATTAATAAAATTCCTGTAAGTTTTAATATGCGTTCATAGTTTATAAACGAGTTTTAAATTTTGACTTAATAATATAATAGTATCAACATTATTAAGATTTCTAATACAAATTTGTGTAAGTATTAGCAACTTATAGCCACTACCCAACGCATTAATTACATTTCTTTTCGTAATATGTGCAATAAATCTTATAAGTGACACTGCAGATGAGAGAAATGTAAAATAGGTAAGTATTTGTGAAATCTATTGCTGGCGCGCTGCACTCGAACTGGCCCAACAACCGGGCTATCGATGAATGCACGGGCCTGCGGCGACCCCTTGACGTCGCATGCGCAGATTTAGTCCGTAAATTGATAACTTGATATTGGTGTTTGCTGTGTTTGTTTCGTATACTTGCATGCTCTAATGATTTTGACCCAGGTTATTGTTTACTGGACTTATTGTATGCTTCACAGTTTTGACTAAAATACTGGATTTTGCGTTATGAAAAAATTAAATCGTAAATATTTTTCAGTTAGTAATACTCACTCATATATAGCTCGGTTATAGGGCAATAAATAAATTCGAGCGCAGTGCGACAGCGTTAGATTTCTAAAATACCTATTTTTCATTTCTCTCTCTTACTTTTATTTTTATCTTATTGTTTCTTTTTATTATCTTTATGTTTATTTGATTACAATTTGATTTTATCTTTTGTAAAGGCCTATCATCAGGCTAATTACATTACAAATAACGCAGAAATTAATTGAAACCTTTGTATAAAGATTTCTATTGAAATTGTTTTGAATTGCCATCTTGAGTGGTGCGCCGCTACAGAAATATATTTTTTCGTTAGTAGGTAAGTAGGGTACCTACTAACGGCAACATGTTAGACTTTATGTGTTGACCTTGAGGCATTTATTTTCATTAGTTTTAAAACCATTTTTCATCAAATGTAAGGCTTGATTTCGACATTGGATGGATGGATCATTGTAGCTTAGTCCCCATTTTCGTAACAACATAAAATATGTTTCTATATTGTTTATTTACTAGCCAAAATGACGGGCCACCCCACCGAGTCAATAGCCGAGTACGTCCTGGTAGAGTACCGTTGGGTGGTGGTAGTGACGGCCCTATTGCCGCTGTCCCTCCTCTGGAAGATATGGACCTCGCTCCGGAACTACGTGGTGTTCAAGCTTAACAGCGCGCCAAAGATGCACGACAAGAAAGTTAAACATGTTCAAAAACAGGTAATTTACTATATTGTCAACGTTTTTGAAGAGGAGCAGATAATCTTCACAAATAAGCTGTAACAGTGCAGCTGTTACATGCCTTATGTTGCCTATGGCTAGTACTCATTGTCTGTGATATTAGGAATCCTGGCCGGTTTTATTTGTTTCGTTTATGATTTTGGTTTGTCAGTCAAAATTCAAAATATCTATCTGCCAACGCAAAAAGGCTTGGCTGACACACTATGTATGTAGGATAAGTTTATATATCTTCATCATCTTAACGGCGACTAGAGGATTTTATGTTATTTATAGTTTTTTTACAATAGTTTTATATTGTTTCAGACTCTTCTTATTGTACCTTTTTATTTACAATTTTTAAATAAACCAACCTCAAGCAGCAAACCATCGTTTGAACATTGTTCATCAAGAACCTTACCCACGCTCTACGGAGCACCGCGACAAAGCGAGTAGCGCGCCCAGTATACCCATGTTTATACACATGTGTAATTAATATAATCATTTCGTTACAAAATTTTCTACAAATTTTCTACATTTCTTACAAAATTTTGAAGGATCCCCAAACTCCTGCTTATCTCCGCTCCCGCTTCCAATTGCTACCACCTCCTAACCGTCCTAAACGTTCTTGTATAACAAGAATGCTTGAGCTTCCCGTTATAGCTCCCGTTTCTTCTTTCACTCGTTCTCCGTTCATGCCGCTCAACTTTGGAATAAACTCCCAATTAATATACAAAACTGTCCATCCATATTTTCGTTCAAACGTCAGCTTAAAAATTATTACCTTTCGCAAATCAACACATAGGTAACGTATGTCATTATATTTCAACAACTCCATCGTTTTGTACTGATCTGAAATTTTTTATATTATCTTATTTATATATTATTTATTATTATTTATGTAATATGTATGTAATATATCTATTATATATATGTAAGTATGTATATACTGTATAGGTGTTATCTTTTAGATATACATATTGTTAAAATAAATATTTAATTAAAAATTAATACTAGATTCGAATACACTTGAGTCATCTCACCATTCTACTACTTCCACTACTTAGGGCTGACTGGAAGAAATCTCTTTTAGAGATAAGTCCACCTTTTGTTTACTTTATAGTCTTAATAACAATATGATTTACTACATGTACAATAAAGTGTATAAATAAATCATTGTTTGTCATTAATAATCATGTATAATTCATAAATGTATTATACACATGTATCATTAACAATCATTGATCTATACATAATACTTTATTGCACAATTAGACATTATGGTGAGCTTATCTCTAATAGACATCTCTTCCAGCCAACCAAAACGGATATCTTGAAAGAAATATGCGGGAAAGCTTTATGTACAACTTGTTATAATTGAATAATAATTCTATATATAATTAAATAAATAAATATAAATATAAATATTTGTTACACTTACACCAATTAGCCTAGCCCAAGGTAAGCTCTGTAAGGCTTGTGCTATGGGATCTAGGGTAACGGATAGACATACATATATTATACATGTATAAATAATTTTTTATTGAAATATATATCAACAACCATGACTAAGGTACAAATGCTCGCATTCATCACACAAACATCTGCCCCCACCGGGATTCGAACCCGGGACCTCAGAGATGGCGACACCTTGAAACCGGTGTATTATCCACTCGACTATGGAGGTCGTCGAGGTCGTCGAATTATACATACACATTATGATTATGGGAGAGTAGAAAGCAAATGATCTTTATGTACTCCTGAAAACATCCACGGATGAACTGTCGCGAATACTTGCGACCAAGGCTGTTTAAGTTCTCTGTTAATACATGCTCGTTTAGGATATAAAGACTAAGGGAGACAGTGGAATAAGGTAATTGGGATACTTCGGATTGTTGAGGATTTTGTAAAGGAAGGTACGAACCATTAGAATGATAAGATGTACCCATTTTAGGCATCACCCTATATTGTAAACTTTATTCTGTTGTTACGTTGTTGCACTATGGTAAACGACAATTGCAGCAATTCTTTCAATAGCTATTTCATTTTCTACACACGTCGCATGTCACCGCTAGGATTAACTACTAAAGTATTAAGTAGATAAAACCCAAGTTATAATTTCAAGCGAAACAGCTGGCTGAATATATGTTGATACCGCGTAGATAATGACTTTATTTTAAGTGATATATCAAGGCATCCTCAATAGATTCTGTTCAATTGTATTATTCGATACGAGATCGATAAATTATCGATTAACAACTCGATATAAATAACACATGTTATTTTTTTAAATCACTTAAGTATTTATTGTATTTGAAGGCACCTAGCGACTGCACGATTTGTCGCTTCGATGAATCTGGATGGTATCGTGATGTACACGAAATAAGCGAACTTACGTGAAATATGTTAGTTCTTTTCGTTAATGCCACATATTTTTACCTACTAAAAGTTTAAATTTGCAAAAAACTAGTAGCAAGTCGTTCAAAATCAAATAGTCAAACATTGATTTATATAAAGGTAAATTTTTATCAATCAATCAAATCAATACCATCAGAGTTTCTTACAAACATACACTTCCCCTTTCTTATCTCTTATCTACCTATTCTATAAGCATAATGTAAAGTCGAGTTTTTGATACTTGATTGACTGCATATTGATGACGATTGATATTTATAAGAATAAAATCGATTCGCTTGTAAATTACTGCTCTATTGAATTATCGTTACGATATTAGTAATTGTGTGATATTTATTGCGATCTCAAAACTCGTTTCCGATTAGTAAATGGTTAGCGAATTCCACAAAAAATATCGTTTTGTCGTTTCAATCAGTCTGAAACTCTTCATCATATTAATTAATTGTTCCGTATATGGGCCGCTTTGGCCCTGGCTGGAATACCTACCATCGAGGTCAATAATGTATTATTAAATGATGCGCCGTATCTCGCTGTCGCGCTATATATGTATTTATATATATTTTGAATAGTTCTCAAGATTAAATCTAGTTATTAGTTAATAAAACAGATTATATAGAAAGTATGAGACCGAACATTTGGCGTTGCTCTAACCAAACATATATAATCGTAGCGAGGAACATCTTCACTCTTTCGCTATGACACTAATAACACTAATTGCCCGAATTTGTGGTCATGCTATATCTACATTTTTGGTTGAATAAATCTTTGATCGGATGTAGGTATTGAAGAGGAAAATTTAAATCGTTCTCACTTTCATAAATTCAAATGACACTGACTGCTGCGATCAATTGAAATATATAATACAAATTATATCCAATAATTAAAAACATCAATAGAAAACAGACAAAAAATTATGCGTAATCCTAAATAGATAGACCGACTATAGAGAGCACACCTGTGGCAGCTCTATACAATTATCGCCAATACATAATCAAATCGGATTATTTATCGGATTAATCGGATATTAACAATTGTTGTTAACGTTAATTGAGGCAACGTGTCAAAATAAAAATAACAATGTAACAGTTTTACATTAGAATCAAAATAAATTTATAATTCGAATCTTCAAATTGCAGTTTACAAAATATCTCGGCTTCAAATCGTTACTCCTTTTGATCTTGCCGATAATTTTCTTCTATCTGCTACGGTTAGTCTTACGGTTTACTTATATATCGTCAATTGTTCAGATATTTGCTACCTCCTCCATTATAGAATTCTGCTCAAAGTTTTTTATCCTCTACTTTCCAGTCACCATTTGACGTTATACATTGTCAGTTCCTCTGTGGGCAATATGGCAATAATTAGCAATACGTTGCACTCAGAACACACAGCCTCACGTCACAACCTGTAGCGATCGACGGTAGCATAACGATTTCATTCTGGAACAAAATTTGCAGAATTTTGTTGAGTATGTCGATATTGACTGTCAAATTTTGTTTCTTGAGAGTTCCACGCTTGCAGCCCAGATTAGGAATTCAGCTGGACAGCTCACGTCATTAGAGATTCGGTATGGAATTCGCGGGCAGACTTTTCTAATGTAAACTGCGCGCTGAGTCTACATTAGAAAAGACTGGCAGTTAGGCAGATTTCTAATGAGCGTGCGAGTTTACAGTTCATATGCACAACAAACAAATTCTGTTTAAAAGCAGTACGTTCTTGTCATACTCAATTATATATACTCTATTTTGTGATGTAGAGTTCGCGAGTTAGAGTTCACAAGCACAACATACAAGGAACAAGGCTCACAGTGTAGAGATATTATTATATAGAGCTATGATTGATCACAGCTCTTCGTCGTCTGTAGTCGGCTTTCGGACAATCAAAAACTATGTTTAATTGATCGATAGTAGCTACGTACACCTTAGCGACTCCAAAGGAATTTTTAAAAATCAAATAAATAAAAAAAAAACAGTCACTGTTAAAAATTTCTTAACCTTTGAATATAATTTATTAATAAAATAAGTCTAAAAAAATATGTTAGTAACTTTTTTGTTAAGTGTGTGAAGTAGACGTTTTGATTAATGGCTGGTTAGCGAGTTTGCCCTTCAGTGAATGAAGCGTCAAAACGCGCTTTGTTACGAGTAAGACACTTATGGCTTCCCTGCTGGGAATCTACCTTGCAAATATTTTAGATATTAATCGATAGGGTCAATTGTTTTTCGAGTAACATCATTCCAGTCGTACTATTACTTCACTCTCTACCAGCATATTTGGTGTTTTATCTCGATATCATATAGAGCTGAACCCAATTACAACTCGCCAAACTCTCCAATTACAACATATTTGAACTAAGTTGCGGATGTACTCATATGTGAATAAAATACTACTAATTACTTCTCGTACTCTAGACCGTTTGTGTCGTAAATAGCCAAATAGTAGAAAATAAAAGCTAATTACACTTTTCACATGATACAGAGTTACTTCTGGATTGATTTTCTTCTATATTCTTTGTAGGAAATTTTCCCTATAAATAATATAACCTATGACAAGGGTGTGGTCAAAATTACTTTTTATTGTTTAGCAAGATTTTGGAATTGAAATTCTGCAAGTCTTGTCTATTAAAAACTATTGTCTATTGGCGAATTCCTCAACAAGTGGAATTAGTTTACCTTTTTGGTAGCTTTTTTCTGATTAAACAGTTGCCCCATGCCCACTACTGGACATAGAACTCACGCAACGACATCCATACCGATAGGTCCTACGCAACTAGCATCCACTGCTTTTCTTCTTTTTATTAGTTTGATCTATAATGCTGTTTTGTATTGTTATGCACGTATTGTTTCAAGGTAAAAGAGTGGTTGGCAGGAGACCGCAAAACGCGGCTGTGCACTGCCCGCCCGGCCTGGCAGACCATGTCCTTCCGTCAGGGCACTTACAAGAAGATCTATACGAACATAAACATCAATCTTGTTGATATTTTGGAAGTGGATACCGACAATATGGTAAGTTATACTTATATATAATATTTTTTTTTCACCTACAAACAAATTAAATTTGTTTACGAGCCTAAGTATCGACAGCACTATACCAGCGTTTGAGCAATTTTATGCAATAATATATTGTCTTTAAGTCTACATCTAGCTAGCATTTATGTTATGTTAACAGCTGATTTGAAAGCTTCTGAATGAATGATTTGCTTCTGAATTTTGAACTCGGAAAGTATTAGGTTTTCAGGTCTTACATAATCACCTTGGATGCATCTAATATGTAATTATATGCCACTTAATTATTATTTCGTAGACCTTGAAACAGCTTGCATTTTTTAAAATTTACTTAAGCCTTGTTTTAGACTCATCAGCTTGGATATCGCCTTCTTAAGAAAGGGAAAGATGCAGCCTGCCCTATAGATAGTCTATACGATTTGATACAGCGCTTTTTCTGGAGTAGTTCCAGCTATATCAGATCTAATACTCATGCATTCATTAGTATCATTCGCTTGCAAGGCTGGAGGGCTTACAGTTCTCACAAAATAAAGTATAGCGTCTGCGCTTGGTCAACACCTGGTTTGTACACAGTCTTTTAGTGAGGATATATTTTTTAACAGATTTATAATTTCAACCCATACAAAAACACCACTACCTTTAACTAACTGGATACATTTTCAATTCTTAATTAATTTGCAGACGGTGAAATGCGAGCCTTTAGTAACGATGGGACAGCTGTCCCGCACACTGGAACCCTTGGGGCTAGCTCTGGCCGTGGTGCCAGAACTGGACCAACTTACGGTGGGCGGGCTGGTCATGGGCACTGGTATTGAGACTTCATCGCATATCTACGGCTTGTTCCAACACATTTGCCTGCAGTATGAGCTGGTGTTAGCTGATGGATCCGTAGTTGTGTGTAGCAAGGTAAAGGATTCTTTGATGAACGTATTTTATAGTGCCTGACCAAAGGTGGGATAATTCAAGGTGGACAGGTTTGTCACGGGCACCAATATCGGGATCTTCTCGCATATATACAAATTACTTCAATACAAATTCTTCACCGTTATATACTTTTCTGCAATATGGCTGCCGTTTGTTCATAATTGATATCGTTTTTCAAATATTTATCGACTACTAGCACACCCGACAGACTTCGTTCTGTCAAAAAGATTTGTAAAGTGGCAGTTTCTTGTTCCTACTTATTTTATAGATAACTAGCGACCCGCCCCGGCTTCGCACGGGTGCAGTGAAAAAATGGTTATGGTGGGTTATCCCTAAGAGATAGACATATACCATCGCGGACTTTTTTGTGGATTTTTGTAAGCTGTACAATACTGTAGTACATTATTTTGGTCTATCTCGTAGGGTTCAGCCAGCGTTTGCAATATAAGCGCAAAAAAACGTGCTTATTTACGACATCACATTAGAAACCTTTAAATTTATCAGTGTTTCTCTACTATATTATGCATTTATTATACATACAAACCTTCCTTAAGAATCACTCTATCTATTAAAAAAAACCGCGTCAAAATCCGTTGCGTAGTTTTAAAGATCTAAGCATACATACGGACATACAGCGAAAGCGACTTTGTTTTATACTATGTATTGATATCGCATAGCCAACCAAATTGCATTTTGTGACTAGGTATTCAATTTTGGAACGTGATTTAAATCCTCCAACGATGCTCTTGACTGACTTGAACTGATATTCTGTGCTTCACGCACACAGTTTTGATAGATACGATTGAATTTCAACTTTATATAGCGTTAATAAAGCGCATTTATACAATACCAATAAAGCTCAAAATGGGAAAAAAGGGTTGTTTTTAGGGGTTTTCCGATATTCCGGTTCCGATTACTCGAATTTTTCCATTACTATCCTTGAACCAAATTGGCCAAATTGATTCAGGCGTTGTTGAGTTATGCGCTTACCAACACATTTTGCGATTTATTTTTATATATAAAAAGATTATTACCGTGTTCAATTTGGTAATTTTTGGATTATGTGAAAGTTACTTACAAAGAATTATAATATTAAGATTAAGAGTCGCATGGCGATGGCGATCGGTCACCTAAAATGGCGTGCGTCAAACGTTCATTCATTAATTCATCAGATGATAAATAAGTTACAGTAGCCAGTTTCACAGCCTATCCTTACCTTTTGCGCCGGAACAATGACGCAAACAGTGCTATTTTGCCGTAGAAATAGATAAAGTAGAGGCATCCAAGCAAACGATCCTGGTATAGTCTCCCTCCGGTAATGAATTAGGGTGAACCATGGGACATACGGTGACCATATTCTCTTTGTCAGCGATCATTGATCGGAAAGAGATTAGAAGAGTTGCCCTTACATGACAAATGTACTACATGACCAACTATTAATTTATTTCTCTTGTAATAAGCATGTTTTATTTCCATTTTTTAAAGAAAAGCACTATATATACCTCGCCGGATATGGCAATCAAGTGTCGTTTAATTGAAGTTATGTAGTAAGTTAGTAATTAAAGTGAATAGGCAATTGCCAGTCGGTTATGAGTTTGAAGGATCAGCCTCAGGCGAGCCCGAGGTCCTTCAACTTCGTCCAAGTTCAAGTTTGTCCTTCAAACTCATAACCGACTTGCGATTGCCTATAAACCAATAATTAAGACATTAAATTCAATTTTCTTGTCCAATCTGTGAATCTAATAGTAGTAATATTTTTGGCTTACATTTCTATTTCCAGGATGAAAATTCGGATTTGTATTACGCCATACCGTGGTCTTACGGCACCCTCGGCTTTTTGACTTCCGTGGTTATAAAGATAGTTCCTGCTAAGAAGTAAGTCAGTATGAATAAAGTTTCCATTCTTCGTTCTATGTCTATATGTCATGTCTCTATATGGCATATCTAGTTATCTAATAATCGAATTAGAAACATTTATAAATTTTATTAAAGTTGGGTAATTTTAGATTTTATCCAAGATAAATAAAGTTTAGCAATATAGATATTTTCGTATTTCCTTTTTCCAGGTACGTCCGACTCGAATACCACCCTTGCACGAATCTCCCAGATCTCGCAGACAGGTTCAGATCAGAATCTTTGAGAGAGCAACCTCACCAGTTTATTGAAGCACTTGTGTACACCAAAGACAGTGGTGTTGTGATGACTGGAGACTTGGTAGACAAAGTTGGTGTTGATGGAAAGGTACTGAATACAAAATTTTAATGTGAGAATTTACCCCTGAATAAGAACTGCCATAACAGTAGAAACATTCTACTGTTTTTCATCTGTCACGAAAATTCACTGTAATTTTTATTTGATTAAAAAGGAACCGAAGCAGAATTTTCCTCGCGGGGAAACGTTTTTATTGACCTCAAATTGTTTTAAAAATATAATAATTTTGTAGCAAGACTACGTGTATCTTATAAAATTTCCACTAAACTTTATTAAGGTATTGATGATATAGAATTAAGGTAATTACCATCTTAATTTGTTTTTGTTACGTAACGATAAATAAAATTTGACAGTTAAGATCGACAAAAATCGGTATATTTGACAGATGACTTACGAAGTGACAAGAATGAACGCTTTTGCCAATCGACATATAGACAATCGACAAATCTTGGGCGAAAAAGACGGTATTTTGGTTCAAATGTCGTTAAAATTCGTGTTTTATTACACAATTTAGACCAAAATCCCTATAATATCTACTATTTAAAAAAAGCTTAATATCGTTCGTGTAGAATGCAAAAGTATGTGATAGCATCGCTTTAGATGAGGAGCTTAATTAGTTTACTCTGTTTCGGTTTTGCAGTTAAACAAAATCGGAAAATGGTACTCGGAATGGTTCTTCGTTCAAGTGCAGAAGCATCTAGAATGCCGGCAGCAAGGGAACAAGACTGTCGTGGAATACATTCCATTGAGAGATTACTACCACAGGCATACGAAGAGCTTATTCTGGGAGTTACAGGTGATAATAAAGACTATATATAATAATAAATAAAGACTTAAAGAATGGTGTGCTTGAGTTCGACAAAAACCACGATAATTTTAATATTGCTATTTGTCTCACTTTTCTGCATTTTGCTACCTAGTGTTTTCTTATTCTATCAGTCATGTGTTTGAATATTCATCCTATAATAGCAAAAAAAAAATTAAAGGGATAATTAAAATTTTATTATATTATTATAGTTTTTATGTTTCAGAAAATTTTGCAATATGTTTTTATGTAATTCTAACAACCATATTTCAAGCATTCTCACATTTTTTTATATAGAGAGAATTTTGTTTATAGGCTCGTACAAATTTGTTTCCTTGGAATACACAAATGCACGCACCACAAAAACATTAAACAACTGACGATTCAGTGTGATATAAAATATCACTGGAATCGTTTACAGGACAAAATAGCACCGTAGTAATGTTTTAGTTACTTTTATAGTACCATTTAATACTATAAACGGTGCAGACAGCCATATTTCGGTATCAAAAAAAGTTTGTCGACGCTTGTACATTTCAACTGAAGAGCTGTACAGTAAAAGCCTTTTTGTGATGTTTATAGAATAAATTAGCGATAAAACTAGGGCCTATTTGGGGTTCGATAAATGGGTTCGAAAAATAACAACACCGTTATAGTGCTTGTCATGAACACTAATTAGCACGTTCTAAAATGTTCTTAGGATTTTTATAGTACCAAATGTTGTTACTTGGGTAGGCGAGTTTACTGAAACGGTCCAATTGCCGTCTTTTTAGTGTGGAGCGTGTTACCTAATCCACACTGGACCAGTACAGTGTGGTTGACTAAGTCCTAATTGCTTTAACATAGGATAGGCGTAGAGTGTAGACAAATATGAGCTGTGATGCTGATAAAATTAATTTAAATGTGTTGATTGCTTTATTGTTTTCTCTGTAACCATAAAGAAAATTAATAACAGTAGAAACCATCCATCATTATAACGTTGGCTTAGTTTGAGACTCAAGAATAGATATTTTTTTACACAGGGAATTAATGCCTATCCATTTTTCCGCCTACTTTTTCCTTTTGCGAAAATTAATGTAAGCATGTTACAATTGGCTTTAATCTTATTCAATATAATAAAATAAACTTAATTCTTAATTTTGCGAACCATAGACAATTGACGCTTTTACACTCTGTATTTTTTTCTTCAAGTAAGGATAGCAAAGGGGATTAGAAAAGTTATGAATGAATACTAAACAAGCTGTGCCAATCAAATAAGAGAACAATGAGAGACTACGCTACTTATGTAACTGTCTTCTTTGTCTGGGATATCCATGACAGGTTGTGAATATAGGGAGACAGAAAAGTGAAGAAGGTGCCATATCTTTGAGACAGCTCGGTGATTTCGTTCCAGCGTAAATTTAAGCTACCTTAATTACGCAGGACATAGTGCCGTTCGGAAACAGCGTCTGGTTCCGGTACCTGTTCGGCTGGTTGATGCCGCCCGAGGTGTCGCTACTGAAGCTGACGCAGCCCGCGGCCGTGAGGCGCCTGTACGAGCGCGCGCACGTCATCCAGGACATGCTGCTGCCTGCCGCTGCGCTCGAGCAGGCGCTGCTTACTATACACCAAGAAGTCGAGGTAGGACTTTCTGTGTGTTCGTGTCCTTATTACCTATAGTTTGACGTTGGATAGTCTGTCGTAAGTCAAGGGGGCGAGCGCGTACGTTCGCCTACTCACTTTTGCTTTAGCGGTGGGTGAGTCACTTGATGGTCTTTTGCAATATCTTTATGTATGTATATATTTTTAAAGTTAACAGATGGTACTGTGACGAACTTTCGGCGATAACCAGGCCACCATAAGGGTGGTCGCCGGATACCTCCGGCCATCCATCGAACCAAAATGGGTCCTCTGGGCGACAACCACCCCCTCTTAAAGAAGGGGGGCATCACCTGTTCGCCATTGGCCGCTAGAAGCGGCCGGCCTGGGGGGCGTTCAAGTATTACGTAACGCAATTTGGGGGGGGGGGGGGTCTCGGTAAAATGTTACGATGCGTTATAGGGACAGGAGCGGGTCTTTCTTACAACACCGTATGTAACATTGTTTCTTTTTTTATAACAAATTGGCAACCCTTGTGGTTTACGTTTTACGGGGAATCTCTCGATTGTATTAGTATGGTCGTCATTTTTAATTTTTTCACGCAAGTTGTTTAACGTTACGGTGCGTTACAAGGGGGGGGGGAGTCAAACATCTTCAACAATTGCGTTACGTAATACTTGAACGCGCCCCTGGTTGGACCCGGCTATCCCACGCCCCCTCTTGGGGGGCGCTCTGTCAGACTATTAGCCGTTGCCCAGGGTGCTTTTTTTTTTTTTTTTTTTTTTTTTTTTTTTTTTTTTTTTTTTTTTTTTTTTTTTTTTGTTCCCCTGAGGAAAATGCATTAAATTGCATACCCCGGCTGTGGCGAGCCGGGTTATGTGGGCTCTCCTCCCCAGAAGGGGGAGGCCTACCCACTAAAAACCTCAGGGATGGCCTTCCTCAGGCATGTAGGGAGCCCCCGGGAACACAAAGGCCACTTCCAGGAACCCCCAGCCTCCGCTCCCCTCTCTAGAGGGGAGCCCTCCTCGGGGAAGCTACCACTCCCCCGGTCCCCTCCACCGACGACGCCCCCCGGCCACGGAAGGGGCGTGGTCCATCCCGGGCGCCGTAGCGGTCGCGAATTCCTCGCGCCCCGCCGGCGACCCGCGGCGCGCCGCAGCTGTGCTACCGAGCCCGGCGCCGCCTCCTTCGAGCGGGATCGGCCATCTCCCGACCCCGCTCGGCGGCCTCCTTCTGGAGCATTACTGCTTCACAGAAGGAGGCCACAGCCTCCAACCTCCCTCGTCCGCCAGCATTGCCGCAATCATGCCGGGTGCACCACGAGGAGGAGTTCGCCTCTTTTGTAATCCACGGCGAGTGTGTCAGATTTAAAAGTAAGAACCCGTTGCGACTAGGACCGCTAGTCGGACGGACGTCCTAGCGACAACATTGTATTAGCTTGTCTAAAGAAAAGAAATACATATTTTAGAAAAGAATAATTCAAGAAAAAGTTGTATTTATTTTAAAAGTATTTCCTTATGATTCCGGAGAATCCTGGAGAGTGTCACAATACCCTATAAATTTTATCAAAACAGTATATTAGTGAATCAAACCTCATATTAGTAATCAGGTACGAGGTTCGGAGTGACTATTGGGGAGGATTGAGGCCACAGCGGGATGTCACCAAGATCCTTATAGGTCAGATGATCATTCTAGGTCATCTGTATTTAGTGTATTTTGTTTAGCTTTATCAATCAATTCAATACGTGAAATAATTTAACTTATATATGTATATACATTTATTGGTCAATAAGTCGCGTCGTACACAAAACGAATCTTTAACATTCGTTACTGATAACTGAGATGTAACAATTAAATGTAAGAACAGGACATGCTATTCCGGATTTCAAAAATTGGAAAATATTTTGTCATTACGACAAAGTTTTAAGATTGATTGCCGAAATCTGTAACTAATTATAAAAATGTGACAGTAACTCTGTCTGTTTGGCTGTTACGTTCTACGTTAAACTGGCTGCACCGATTTTAACAAACGTAGATATGGAAATATTTTGTGGCCCGAAAATAATTTTTACCACTGTAAATATATATCTTTCCTACGGGAAACACAAACACACTAATACTTCCGCCTCTTTCCCATGGGGGTAGGAAGAAATCAGTTTTCCACATACTACGATCCAAACACACTTTCATCAATTCTTTCATCCACGCTCGTCCATTATGAGTAGGTACTCCGTAGGAAACTTGGATGAAAAACCGATACTGATTTAATGTGGATAGTCTGAGACCCTTAGACTAAGATATGTTTTACCGTGGGAAAATATATCTTTCCTAAGTATAAATTCTCATAACCTCCTTTACAAAATGTCACAAAATCTCGTGGGATGTTTGGTTTGTAATTATTACTGCGTGGCTTCAAAGCATTTCCGAGAAATGCTATCGCATATGTTCTAGTTGCAGTACAAGAAAATAAAATACATTTGCTTTCCTTTCAGTAGTCCTGTTCTTACAATATTCTATAATATCGGTGTTTTCTTTTAAAAATGAATGTCATCAAACAGTTTCTCCTGTTCTGCTACCTACATACATGAATAGAATAGAAAACATTTATTGATCACAAGCACAATACAAATATAATAATTGAATAAATGGCCAATTTGAAGCTGTGTGTAGCGGAAATAAAGGAATGTACGTCCCGTTAGACAGCTGTAAATACATTTATTAAATATTTCAGGTGTATCCAATTTGGCTGTGCCCGTTTAAGATGTTCAACAATCCAGGCCAGCTTAAAATCAAGTCTGGAGAATGGCAGATGTATGTGGACATCGGAGTGTATGGAGTCCCTAAAGCTAAAGGATTTGAGACTGTAAGTGGAGTTACATTTTATTATTACTTATTGTAGGATCTTTTGAATCAGGATACAAAAATTAATTTAAATATACCGTACCTTTAGAATAGAAAGCCAGTTCCGTGAAATCCTGTCATTTCAAACTATATACACTATCTAAAGAGAACTAGAATTTGAGAGCTTTGACATTCGAGATAATTAAAAAAAATATAGCATTCAAACGTTGATGCTTCATAAGACTAGAGATTCATCAATGGAAAATTGTATAACTTTTTAAAACAAACATAGTGCTTCTGTTTTGCCTTTACATATAAAAGTAGCTAAAATACCTACTATAATGAAAATAGGATATTAGACGGTTAATAATTTCTTGAATTATAAAAAAGTTTGGATTTAAATTTTATAAATAAATAAATATTTTTTTCCAACGGGAAAATCTGATATAACGCGTGGGCAAGAAGTAGTTCCGCTAGTATATATGCTATGTAGTATTTCGTGTATAGTAGTATTCGTTACAGGCGCCGTCAACTCGTCGCATCGAACAATTCGTAACGCAGCTTCAGGGCTTCCAAATGCTCTATGCTGATACGTACACCACCCGGGAGGAATTCAGGGCTATGTTCGACCACACATTATACGATGCAGTGCGCGACACGCTACCCTACTGCAAGGACGCCTTCCCAGAGATATATGGCAAAGTCAACAAAAACGTGAGGCTCTGATGTTGCCGACTGAAAACGAACACCTTAATGGTGATGATGAAACTAATGATCATAATATAAGTTTATAAGTTACTATAAATGTAGAATTATAAATTCACAAGACGTGAAGATTTTAGTAAAATAATGCTTTTTATACCAAATAAGAGTGAGGCATCAGTGCACTTTTTATCTTTTTAAAGCTGCGTTTTTTTTTTCTGACAACCTATTAAATAAATATGCTGTTGATATAATAGAATGCAAATGTCGCTTTTATCCTAAGATGTGTCAAAATTATATTGATTTTTCATGAAAAAATATTTAACATCTTTCTAATCCGTAACGTAAACAAATAGAATTTATAATCTATGGAGATTTATAAACACTGTTTTTAATCTATGAAATGTTGTGTGTTTGAAGTGCAATCATAAGGCCATCTATGAACAAGTTTGGGAAACTCGCTAAACTGCCGCTCGGGAAATCCCTGATAAATTGATTACTTTGTTGGGTTTTAGCTTAGTGTAAAGGACATGGACAAAAAGTGGGCCTCAATCATGTGCAGAGACGTAAGATATATCAATCGATAGGTAATTTTATGTTCATCAATTTACAAATTATTATATTTTTTTAATTCCCCCGTTTTTCTGTAAATGATGTTTGAAAGTACCTAGATATTCAAGTAAACACATCCCAAAACGTGGTTAAAATGTTTTAATGAAGTATATAAAATAATAATTTATTTAAATCTTATTGAAGAATGATTATATAGTTAACAAAAGAAATGTAATTTAGTAATTATAAATTCATGAAGTTCTAGACATGTTGTGTTACTGACCACCCTGAATGTACATAGTCTGTGACCAATGATGACACTCGTCCGCTGTCAATGCGACTTTGACAGCATGTCTTGCGCAAATTAATAAAAAGAAAAAAAAAACTTTAAAAAAAAGATTCCATCAACTTGCTAGTATTAAATAATTTTAATTATCAATTACAAAAAAACGGGAGATATTTAAAATCTAATCTTTATCCAGATGATCTACAATAATTTATACTCTTCTCTGGTAAAGTTTCGTCGCTGCACATTACTCAGGCCCACCTTCCATCATTGAATTATAATGTACTACGTAGCACATTATAACTCAATGCCTTCCATACAAATTTTGACCATCACCTTACAAACTGTAAGATATTTCCTTGTTTTATAAAATAGACGCAATAGTATTATTGTAGTATTACTTAGTTTAGTTTACTTTACTAAGGCATAAATAAATAAACTAAGATACAATGATAAATATGATTTTTATTCGAACCTGTTATTTTTTCATACACCATGATAATTCGTTTCCAACATTTAAGCCTTGATTTGCAACAAATAGTACGATAAATTAACTAAAAGAACTCCCCGTAACACACTAATGTACGTTTTTTTTATTATTGCCGTACGTGGCAGACGAGCAAGCGGCACACTTGATCTTAAGCATTAACCGCAGCTCATGGACTTAAGCAATTCCAGGGGTGGACACAGCTAAGCCGCTGCCTACCGTGCTAAGATTACTCTCTTTAAGCCTCGTTTGAAGAGGGCCATGTCATAGCGCAGGGGAAACACTGCAACAGGAAGATGATTCCACAGCTTACATGTCCGTGGAAGAAATGATCGCTGGAAACGCACAGTACTAGACGGGAACGGATCCAGGTAGAAAGGGTGAAGTCTATTACGGTGTCTTGTGGTACGGAGACAGAATGGTGCCGCTGGTACCAAGTCAAACAGTTCCTCGGAGCAATCCCCGTTGAAGAGCCGATAGAACACACAAAGGGCTCCAAAGTCCCTTCGCTGCTCCAGTGACTCCAATTTATCCGTGAGATTGGGATCATCAACGATTCGCACAGTCCGTCTCTGAAGGGAGTCAAGTGGGTACTAATAATATCCGGTTTCGACTCTATATGTTTCTGTCATGGGACACCGGGGTAATATGAGGTGGACTATCCTCTTGTCAACTTTAGAATCAAATTTTCTGTACTTTTTATTAAATTTTTTTTTTAAATTAAGGTATATAATTAACTAGGAATTTGGAGGTGCAGAACTCTATACTCTGTACATTTTCACACATTTCGACGCAGTCTTGAGTAGTAAACTACGTATTTTTATAAATAGCCAAGGAAATAACTCCAATCTGTGTTATGGTAAGCTTTAAATACGAAGTTTGCTAGTGTAAGAAAACGTTCCTCACTACCCTCACCTTATCGACCTCCAAGGTGCTTCTTTACGCCTCTCAAAGAAGTCAGGATTATAAGAAGGGGAAACAAGTGTTTTTTTTACAAAAATTCCTTTATTTTTTTAAATCCAAATTTTTTTATTCGTGCTGGAATGATAACCACAATTTGTCTGTGACTTCGCAGGCCAGCAAGTGTGGTTTATAATGAAACGGAGATATTGATATCTAGGAAAAAATGTTCTTTAGAACATACGCCATAGTATAGACGATAGAATGCGCTTAGTGACGCAATGTCCTGACGTAAGTTGGGTTTCAAGGTTCTGTCAGACCTACATCTCCAATTATGCGTATCACACATCGTTACAAGCCATCCCAAGTATGATTAAGTGATTGGCGAAACCATGTCAAAGGTGTCGGCAATATTCAATACACGACCGTATTTGATTTTTGTATAACAAGCACAGCTGCATCACGCTTAATACACAAAATTTTATGCTATCGATATAATTCATGGTGTCCCATTTAGATATGAGGTTCCAGATCCCGTTGTGTTTAAAGAAGCGATTTTCCCATCTCTTCTCGTTTTTTCACACGTCCAGTTACTGCTCACTTAAATTATGTTATCTATAAATGTTTCCCAAAGCCCTAAACTTTGAAATATAATAGAAGGAGTGTAGGGGATATAAAAGAGCTCTGGGAACACCAGCATTCACTGACATGAACTGAGAACTACAGCTATCAGATACGACACAATACTTCGCTCAAGGAGGAAGTCGAGTTCCCATGTACAGAACTGTACAGGCAAATCGTGTGTTAGAAGCTTGGACAGACGACTTTTATACGAAATCTTATCAAAAGTGGTCGTGGCGATGTCGAATTTGATAGCTAGTGAATCACCACGCTTATCCCCCCAGCCCATACATATAACAGAAGATCAAATATCAATAATTTCGGTCTAAATTCATACTGATGATTGTGGCTAGGGAAGTTCTCCTCTAGGTTGTTTGTTGAATATGTATTCAGTTATAAGATATGAAGGTTATTGTTAAGCTAAAGGTCTGATGGAAAGACGAATAGAGATGGGAAAAGTGAAAGGAATGGTTTGTAAATTAATGAAGAAGACAAAACGGAGTTCGCGAGAAAAAGTTACTCAAATATCTGTTTATGCACTGAAACCTTGGAGCAATCGTCTCCTATTAATCTTTTTGTAATTAGGTTCCTTCTTGTTTACCGCACTGTAGTAAATAACAATTTCAAAAAATTCGAAAAATCAAATTTTATATCCTTCCTAGTAGTTACAAATTGGAGGTACAAATTCTGGATTTTGTCAATTATTTTTTGACGTTGATCGCTTTTAATGTATATTTGTGTAATTTTTTTTATCAGTAATACGATTTTGTAAGTACATCGACCGTTATCGGCTAAACTTGACCCATTGCCTCGATTAGTTTCGTGTCGCCAGTTGTACTTCTGTCAGATAAAGTTAACTTACCTATTTTTTACCACTTTCAAGATGCAAGCAGTGAAAAGTAATATGAAATATATATCAACAATTTGACTAAAATCGACGTGGATAACGGTTTGTCCTGTGAATTTATATAAATATTTGCGGAAACATCCAAGGAAGTTGTTGGATATTTTTGGCTTTAAATATTAGCTGAAACTAGAAGAACTGCGTCACATAATAGAACAATTTTTGCAAATTGAATAATAAATAACGATAAATATCTTCCATTGAACAATTTGGGATCAGCTTTTGATGGCCTACGTTAATTATTTTCCAAATAGTTATAGCGATTCATACCGGAATTATTACTTTATACCTACTATTGTTATAAAACCGCTTGAGATGAAGTGTTTTCAAAAAGTTTTTATAACCATAGAAAATACATTGCGGAAGATTCCTATTATAACGAAAAACGTATCGCTCGCACTGTCCAAATAGCAAACTTTTTACAAACTCTGTTTGAAACAAATAGGCATCAAGAACCAAGATGACTGGATAAGTACTTTAAAGTGTTTCTCCGAACTGATATCAGCTTCACGATGATGTAATGTTCTCATTAGTCCGGTGTGTATTCGTATCTCTATTGATTGCGTTGCATTTTATGGAATAGATGCCTAAGTGACGTGTGAGTCCTGTAGAGCTGTTTATTGACATTATTGGGCTAGATAGGCTAATCCAAAGTTTAAATCCGATTTATTATGTACCCTAGTATTATCAATTTATCGTTCATTATACACAATTTCATTAATTTAAACGCGATAACAATCGCGAAATTAGCTTCTATTTTTTGCGTGTTTCTTTTGTTTTGTTATAGTTACTTTATAGAAATATTTAACTTATAGTAATTAGTTAGTTAAAGCTATTTCTAAATTACCATGAAATAATTAAGAAATATCTTAGTCTGGAAAAGCAAATTCTTAAAAATCTCCATACGATACAGCAATTTTATGGGTTTATTATTAGGTATTAACTAGAGATCTTATTTAAATCTTCTCAGTCTTTCATTACAGTAAATCGGTTTATGTCTCCCTAAGAATTTCGAAATCAGTCAGTCCTGCGCCGTTAACGACCATTTTTTCTCCTTTTGACTGGAATGGCTGAGGATTGGAGACTAGAGGAAAGATATTATACTACTTACAATAAAGTCTAGAAATAGTCGAATTCTCAAATAAAAAACATATCGTTTTTTATTTGAGAATTCGACATATAGTAGTAGACGTGTATAATGTAATATATTGGAGGCTATAAATATAATAAGAAGAATAAATTAAGAATATTGTATACATTGCAAGAAAAATATCTTTTGAAATAGCTTTTCAGGTAAGCTCGCAAAAAATATATTACGGAATCATTTTAGGTTTTTTCTACCTCAACTAGTATATATTGATTACTAGTATATATTGATTACTAGTATATAGGTAATATATTGGTAGTCTCATTAGCCATTCTTCTTATCAATGTCAATAACACCCACGAGAAGAATGGATGCTGAGCCAACAATAATATTTAAAAAAAATCCCGCTACTGAGAATAAACACCGTACATAAACGAGTTTCATTTTAGAATTATTATCTTTCAATAATATTGCATCCGCACTCTGAGGTCAGGAAGATTATCGTCGGATTTTTAGCTTAATATTGTAAACAACTACGTTACAGCAAGCAGTGGGAATATTATCCGTAACGGAGTGATCGGAATCGTTTACGATAGGTATTGAACGTATAGTAAACAATAGAAGGCTTATTAATTTAATATGAAAAATTTGTACCATTACGTTACCAATAAGGGCGCTGTATAAAGTTTTCTAACAAAAAATTACGCTTTCGATTTCGATTACGAACAAATGTAAGCTCGGCATCAAAGTTCTCAGATTGGAAACGATTAAATCAACTTTGTACTACTCTTTCCAAAACCATAAACATCACATTTTTTTCCTTTTTTAACAATATAACGTTTGAAATGTAATGAGTTTCTTCATTAGATTTACTCAATTTCACAGAAAGAAAAACAAATGAATAATAGGTGGAAACAAGTTATTCTTTTTTTAAATATAGTACAGCCAAAGATATAATTACAAGTTTATGTCATCACAGCTCATATACGTCCCCACCGAGGGGCTCGAGCCTACCCTAACTACGTTAGGGCGATTAGGCCTTAGTCAACCACGCTGGCCCAGTGTGGGTTGGTTGACTACGTACACCTTTGAATCGCTTCGCAGATGTACGCAGGTTTCCTCACAATGTTTTCCTTCACCGTAGGAGCGTCGGATAAATGTACATATGAAATTCGGAACGAAAAAACACATTGGTACACGGTGGGGATTAGATCGCGGGCCTCCCGATTCTATGCGGCGCACAAATCAGTGCCGAGACCACAGCACCACCGATGCTCCACTTTCAAGTTTACTTTCACAATTACATGTTTATATACTACATATATAAAAACACTTTTTGACATTACATTACATTAACAGCCTTAACTAATACACAAATCTTCATATTCATCAGGTTACGGAGGTCGTCATGGCGATCCAGAAAAATGAAAGAGTGTCACAGTAATAATACTAATAAACGCCGGAAAGTTTCTAAAACCATTAAATTCGAGCCATCCAAATTATCGTCATTGCGGGTTTGCTTTTTGTTGCACCCGTTTACATTTTACATTGTTAAACTTCATTTATCTGACGCTCCTACAGCGAAGAAAAACATTCTGAGGTAACTTGCATACAACTGCGAAGAACCTCTGTGTAAGTACTCAATCTGTACAGGGCCAGCGTAGTTGACGAAGGCCCAATCGCTCTTGTACATAGTTGGGATAGGCTCGTGACCCTCAATGAATCCCCATTGGATCCGTATATGAGCTGTAATGATAGCTCCCATATATATTCCTATTTCAGCTGATAGAAATCGTGAGCTGCGACAGCGCCTATATCTCGGACACAGAGCTGGGCATTAACTCGTTAATCCGTTAATCGTTAATTATTGAAGTTAACATTTTGACTAACGGATTAACTTTTTAGTTAACTAAAAAAGTTTTAACGGACTCGTTAACTTCCGTTGCTTTTTAATATAGGTTCGTTAATCGTTAATCCAGTACCTACCTATAATTTAAAAAGTCGCGGTACGAACCAACACACCGACACCGGCAGACATCGCGGCCGCGCGGCAAGGCGCTAAAAACACGTTTCGACATGTTCATTTGGTCGGATGGTCGGTCTACAGTTCCGGGCGGCAGGGCGGCACGAGCCATTTCAGCAAGTGTATTGTTTGTAGGTACAGGCGCGTGCGAGAAAGACCGTGATTAATTATGGAATTAGATGTATTAGAGAAACATTAAATAATACTAAAACTTTAATATCAAGAAGAACTTTGGGCAGACGAATTGTTGAGGAACATAGACTCGTTGTAGACGACTAACAGAACGCATTTTTGATAACGTGTTAACGGATTAACGATTAACGTTAACTTACGTTAAATCTTCCGAAAAGTAACGCTTTAACGTTTAACGAAGTTAACTTTTTTATTAACGAATTGGCGATTAACGAAGTTAACTATTTGATTAACGGTGCCCAGCTCTGCTCGGACACTTATGATAGCCACAGGGTATTCAATGGGGATAAGACGAAAAAGTTTAAGAATTGCTCTACAGAATGTCACTGAAGTATCCTCTATTGCTGTCTTTATTCACAGATTTACTACAATAACAATGAAGATAAGTTTAATTTACTATATAAGTACCATTTAATTATTCTAGATAATACATAACGAAATACTTTCACAATATCTTCCTAATCTGATATATGTAGGTATAGAACAATCAACATTATTGTCACAATTCTTTTAACAATGAAATTATAGCTTAGATTTAACTATCCTATTCGAACAGAACGGGAATGCGGAAGCCTTTACAAAGTAGATAGTAACAATACAAACAATAAAAACGATGTTTTCTCTGATATAAAGAATATATAGTTGAATTTACTTACGCTGTTATAACTTTTTATTACAAGTTAATGTTAAATTATATATTATCTTGTAAGAAATAATGTTATATATGTTCATTTATAAAAGATTTAAACAAAGATTTGGCAAAATTTTGTATAATTACGTTTTTGTACAGTTATTGGCATTTTTTCACTCTATGGTATTAAAAAAACCTGAGAAATATTGTAGAATCGATAGTTGTATATCGAAATCTAATCGATTGTGTTTCTGTCGATAGAGGAGTATGATATATAACGATTCATACAGGAACACAATCGCTCAAAAATGGCTCTAAAATATTAAAGTTGCACATTTGTATAGGAGAGTATAAAAAAACTAGCCAATGAATTTGTAATTCGTTCCTTTACAAGTATAAAAGAAAATTCAATATTTGAATTGAACAATATTGTATATAATGTAATAATACTAAAACGTTTTATTTGAACGATATTACTTAATTTTTTAGGTATTCAAATCAATTTCACTATATATCGAAATTTTAATTTCACATATCAGTAATCAATGTAGTATCAAAATTACTTAAATTATACAATTCGAATAATTGTGTCGTGTTTCATTCAACACGTAATTCGTATAATGAATGAAATATTCACCTGAAAATTATCCAGATTTTGCAAGTCTCTATGATCTGTCAAACGAAATACAATCATGCGAATAATTCCATTGTACATTTTTTGGAACAATAATCCAGACCACCACAACCACAGATTAAATATAAGTTACTCCGTGACATAACCGTATGATAACAGACGCTTTTAGAATTACTCATCTTTTTCTTCATATTTGTAGTCCAGTAATCGATCGATTCTATGTTTTTTGTACAGATCATGCAAGATACAGATACCTACTCACATTTATTTCAAGGTCAATAATGTAATAACTGACATAAATTATAGATTTCTGATTCAAACTAATAGTCTATCATTAGCAAAAATTGGTTTAATGTAACTATACATAAACATTAATTTAGAATGGCACAATTTAGAGTACCAACGTGGGTGCGCTGCAAATTACAACAGCTTTACTCATCTCAGCCTTTTTGATGGCTGGATTCGTTTAACCACAAAATACTTATTAATTATAAATAACTTTCGTGGTGTATTTAAAATTATACAACATAAATATATTGTTTTTTGGAGGTAACAAAAAGATGGATGAAAAGTGACTGATAAAGTGAATGAGCAACTTGGTAAGAAACGATTTATACAAATTTATCGGAACTAAACAGGTTCTAGCCTGTATAAAAGCATTATTGAGTTAAGGGTGCCTGAAGTAACTTTAGATCGGTGCAAGGGAAAATTGATATTTATTTGCCTACCCCTTTACTTGGATCGACTTTACTTTTTATTCCTGAATACAGGTTCGATATTAATCAACTCGATTGAGTTTGCTGAGTACATCATAATAACAGACAACCCGACTTTAACAAGCAAGGGTTTGACCTTGTCTACTGCTCTGTAAATTGACCCCGATACCAAATGGGTGCGCTGTGAGAGCGGAGAAGTTCCAAAGCGAGTTTACCCAGATATTCAGAATAGAACTAACGGTGTTTAATGGTTCCCTTATGGTGCTAATGGTGTTAATATCCTTCAGGGTATAGTCATGGTGGACTGTAGAATAAGTTATGAACTCATCTTTCTTAAGATAATAATAGAGGAGAAGTTCCAAAGCGAGTTTACCCAGATATTCAGAATAGAATTTAACGGTGCTTAATGGTTCCCTTATGGTGCTTATGGTGTTAATATCCTTCAGGGTATAGTCATGGTGGACTGTAGAATAAGTTATGAACTCATCTTTCTTAACATAATAAGAGCGGAGAAGTTTCAAAGCGAGTTTACCCAGATATTCAGAATAGAATTTAACGGTGCTTAATGGTTCCCTTATGGTGCTTATGGTGTTAATATCCTTCAGGGTATAGTCATGGTGGACTGTAGAATAAGTTATGAACTCATCTTTCTTAAGATAATAAGAGCGGAGAAGTTCTAAAGCGAGTTTACCCAGATATTCAGAATAGAATTTAACGGTGCTTAATGGTTCCCTTATGGTGCTTATGGTGTTAATATCTTTCAGGGTATAGTCATGGTGGACTGTAGAATAAGTTATGAACTCATCTTTCTTAACATAATAAGAGCGGAGAAGTTTCAAAGCGAGTTTACCCAGATATTCAGAATAGAATTTAACGGTGCTTAATGGTTCCCTTATGGTGTTAATATCCTTCAGGGTATAGTCATGGTGGACTGTAGAATAAGTTATGAACTCATCTTTCTTAAGATAATAAGATAAAACAAGTCCAAACAACTAAAGAGCCAAGTTAAGTTTCTCCCTGTTAATTAAAGACATGAGAATATACGTTTAAACAACTGTTGGTTTTCATTGCTATAATACTCGTATTGTTGAAAGAAAGCAATGGTTATTGACAATTGTAGCATTATGTGTAAGACTTCAACAAACATGTCTTCAATAAATAAGATATAGTTAAATTTTCTTATATCTAACACTCGGTCTGCAACAACATATTGATGTATATAATATGTTATCAGTGCCATCGTTTGACCTGCCACATTGCGGAGTGGGACATTGCTTGGATAAGTCGCATGGGCAGTGAGCGAAAATTGCTTAGCGTAAACGGTCCGCTTACTACGTGTTACTACGATGAAGTGATATTTCACGTGTTATGTCAGTGATTTGATGTGAACGTGTTGGATATTTCCTTAAAATGAAGGCTCGTTACTTTTTCGTGTTGTGTATAGCGCTGAAGAGTTTCTGCAGTGGTGAGTGGTCCGCCAATTGTTCAAATATGTAATTAATGACTAATTTCTTTTGAACTACCATACGCGGTCACTGCTTGTTGATGACTATATATTGTATTAATAAATTCATTGGTTTTGAGTAATGAAATGTTCGTAATTTAACGAAATTTTGGGTTGAATGTTTTATGTCAATATTATGTAACTTAACAATTATAATCTTACAACGGGTTTGGAGTTCGAGACTATTAATTTACAGTATTTCTTTCCTATAGTATACGTTACCGACAGAGCTTAAGTTATGTGCATTTACAATAAATACTACACAAAATTCTCAATAGAATGATAATTAAATTGTCTCATGTTTTTTTTTTTCAAATATTCAGCCTTCTTTTGATTCTATATCTTTGCAATCGCGGAAAATTCAATACACCATCCATGCATCCTGAAACGGGAAGTGTACTAATAATGCTGATTGAAAACAAGACTGATTTTTTGTACTAAATACAAACCAGTTTTACGCTCACTTACTATCTCACGTAAGTTTTCTGCAAGAATATTTCAAAAATGTTGATGTGCCTCAATGTCTTAACGTCTCAGCCCCATATGATTTAAATTCGAAGCTTACTTTTAGTTGATCTGTGTATTTGCATTGCTTAAGGATATTGGCAGTAGTGACTGACCAATGATTAGACAAATTTCGTTCCGGGACACTAATTTGAAACTAGTCTTTAATTAAGCCAGCAATCTAAATGCAATATAGCTATATCGTTATTATGCGAATCTAATTTACACGTGTACAGTAAAGTTAGATTGAAAAGTACTGCACCTGGTTAGTACATTTACCTGCCTCATCAGAACATATGTATTTGATATCCATTTTTGATAGAAATTGACATGTAATGCAGTAAGATTGCTGCTTTATGAGCAATCACTGTGAAAATAATCTTAATAAAACAGCAATGTAATTTTCTGTGAGCGTCGATCAAAAATGAGTAGCAACAGAGATATATAATTCGGTTGCTGGGTTATTACAAAAGGTTTACAAAATAAATTACTCCGGAATTTTGATTTCTATTCTCTGCCAAATGCTGTCTCTACACAAAGTCAAATTGGACATGTCTGCCTTCGTGGTCCTGTTTTTATCGGTGGGAGTTGGTAGGCCACAGTTGTTGGCTACTAGCATTCTGTCTCCAAAGGCTGCAAAGAATCTGACATAATCTCATACTGTTCCCAAATACGAGGTTGGATATAAAGCATCTCTCATCAAAATAAAAGGTTATTACAGAGTTACGCGTCTAGATTTGTTTTTGTGCCATGCATATTTTTATGTTTGGTTTGGTTGGTGTAATTGAATAGTATAACTTGCCTGGGTTAGATACTAATTAATGACTAAGTTTAATATAAGTTTTGATTGTCACAAACATTAATATGGAGTTTGAATGTGTTAATGTGCTTTCTCTGAAATAAATTTATTATAATTTACAATTTTGTTGTGTTGCAATACTTAGACGTGACATAACCG
This sequence comes from Scirpophaga incertulas, assembly GCA_036419045.1. NCBI lineage: Eukaryota > Metazoa > Arthropoda > Insecta > Lepidoptera > Crambidae > Scirpophaga > Scirpophaga incertulas. Next base: position 33,857,312 of record CM071629.1, on the reverse strand, counting down.
ATTTTGTTAAATTTGTGTTTTGGTGTGTTTAAATTTTTACCATGAATGATATCTCAGCTCACGTATGTCGACATAGAGGGAAACGAACCCTGACTATATAACAGTGTAGAGTATTTTTTTCCTTGTACGTTTGAACGTATAAGGTTATACAGCTCTTAAGACCTCGGTGTCCTCTGATTCTTATATTTGATGACAATAAGTGTCTGTAAAGGCCTATGTTGAATAAATGCTATTATGATGTTATTTATTTTGATTATGCAGAGCGATTAGTCTTTATAAATCACGTGAAACCGTAGTGCAAGCGAGGTAGCGCTTTACGCTGCAAACCCGGTGTTTCTGTTTTAATATTCTTCTAAATCTATACTAAGTGGTCGTGGTGTTGCCTCTTGCCTTTCCTTAGAATATCTGATATTTGGTCCAGGTTCATCTAGATCGTCCCATAGCAACTTGACAATTGGTATGTGCATTATACATTTCTTTCAGTCGCCAGTCGTCTTCTAAGCATTCTATTCTGGATTTTTGTCGCTACATTTTCATTATTACTGCACTTCAGTCTACTTTCAAAGCTCCAAATCCACTGCATTAATCCTATTTTTATCCTTCTTTTTGCGTAATAACCCAATTCTAGCGGCAGCTCAACCTCCTTCCGTGACTTACTAACCCACTAGGTATCTTAAAGACCCAATTCACCAAGCGGGACATTGACAAATAAAGCATAAAGTTGGTTGTAAATAATAGATTTTAACTATGAAATTGACGTTTTTTTCTAAAGTGCATGGTTACGATTGAATCTCGAAAATAGGTAACACTAAAAAGGCTAAAAACCTCAAAAAGAGCCTCCTGTTTATTAGTCAGAATTTTGTACGTTATTGACTAACTTTGCGATAACTAATTTTCTTGTCGTTACAACCATAGTTTTAAGATTAAGTAATAACGTATTATTACTTAATCTCTATTGATGGGTGCAAAAAATCAGAAAGTCTGCTCCCTTGATAATATTATAATAAGAAAAATTCTTTGAAATCTCCATACAATGGCAATTTCAACACCTAATACATATGAAGGTTCTACACATATTTGGTATATTTAGAAATTTTTTGATTTAATCTTTATTGTAAGATTACCTATACATAAGTACCTATACATGAGTATACATGAGAGCTCACCAATAAATATCACTTTCTAAATCTATCTTTTTTTTTGATTATGTAGTATTTTTATTCACAAAATACTACAAGGAGTGATTAAAAATCCGGCCGGCCGGCGACCCGGTCACAGACAGTAGTATCATGTGGCCACTAATCTCCGATACACTTCCGAAGAAATTGCTTAGCAACGGATTATATAGGATCAAGTGAAACGGAAGAAGGTTCCGGCCATGTTTTGTGCAACCACATTTACTTTATAACTTAAAAAAACCACACATGCCTGTTTTGTTTCTGTCATTAGAATTCACAGAATGTTCAGCCATTGAACATTGTTTGTAGACGAAACAATTGATTGACTAAGTTTCATAATATTTATTTTGTTTTGTTCACAGCCAAAATAAAGGCGTGCGTATGTCACCTAGATGTATCGGCATCTCGAAATGAAAAGTATTAACTTGACAAATTTCTATATTTTTTTATATTTATATATATACATATTTTTCTATTTTAAATAAACTGAGAAAATATTCTGTTCTTTCCACTCAACACCACTAAAACGACATCAGCGGTGGACTCATTTCGTATCACTTTTCCATTTCAAATACCACAGAATATTTGTCATAAGTTACTCTATGATATTTGTGATGTATTGTGAATTATTTGTTTAGTTGGTACTTATGAATTTTACGGCGCGTTCCGAATGGCAGCCGGTTGTGCATTTCGAGCGTCAGAGAAATGCTACCTGAAGTGATTTCCACGCTCTCCCTAAGTTTCAAACGGGTCGGTCATTACCTCTTTTTTAATTTGATTCTTCCTGTTTAAGGTCTTAAAATTACTAATACTAGTTGTTAAGTTGATAAATGTCATTATAACATATTATATAAAATGTATTCTAACATCTATGCATAATTTTATTATTAAACTAGCTTTTGCCCGCGACTTCGTTCGCGTGGACTTCAGGTTCGTCCCGTCTAGTCTAGTAATAAGTAAGAAATACGGTAACTAAGCACTGCTGAGCCCTAATCATAGGCCTATAGGTAGCTACTGCAGTATGCTCCTATAAACTACATTTAACGATCTTTTTCCTTTTGTGGGTCATTCCTAAGAGATAAACATATACCATCACAGACTTTTTTGTTGACCTTTTTAAGTTTTACAATACTGTAGTAAATTGTTTTGATCTATCTTGTAGGATTCAGTCAGCGTTTGCAATGTAAGCGCAAAAAATGTGTTTTTTTTACGACCTCACATTAGAAACCTCAAAAATTGTAGCCTATGTGTTATTCTGATGTATAAGCTATATTGTGGTAAAGTTTCATTCAAATCCATTCAGTAGTTTTTACGTGAAAGAGTAACAAACATCCATACTTACAAACTTTCGCCTTTATAATAGTAATAGGATAGGATAATAACATAAAATTATATTTTTTTGTCTCTAGCATTCATCAGGGTAACTAGAGTAGTGTCGAACAGAATAACGATTCCAATCGATGTGTGAATTCTGCAAAGCAACTAAATCATTTTGCATTGTGATTATTCGCCAAAATCAGATTAAAGCTGAACTAGATGTTGCTGAGCTGTTAAATATATAAATAATGCAACAGAAATTTTCCAGAGTTAAAATTACTCTATTGTAATCACGCAATTTTTAAAATGACTGCACAATGTGTAAGTAGTTAGCAAATTGTATTTACGGCTAAAGAGTTTATTTTGAAATGTATTTATATAATTTTCAGATCTTTAAAAATATTGTTTATGTAAGTGGCCAATTCCGGAAACATATAGTGTGACTTATGTATGAATTAAATACTGAATAAACACCGTACAGTTTAATTATAAAATTATTATCTGTCAATATTATTGAATCCACTCTCTGAGGTCAGGAAGATTATCGTCTGGTTTTCACCTTACTATCCCAACTATCCCAACTAATATTATAAATGCGAAAGTGTGTTTGTTTGTTTGTTTGTTTATTTGTTTGTTTGTTTGTTGTTTGTTACCTCTTCACGCTTAACTACTGGACCGATTTCAAAAATTCTTTCACCTTTGGAAAGCTACATTCTCCCGAGTAACATAGGCTACTTTTTATCCCGGAAAAATCGTCAGATCCCACGGGATGCGCAATAAAGGCTTCGCTTCAATAACTACTGCACAGATTTTTATGCGGTTTTCATCAATAGATAGAGTGATTCTTGAGGAGTTTTGCGGCATTTTTTATCTCGGAAAAACGGATAGTCCCACGGGAAGCGCGATAAAATCTTCGCACCATAAACCGACTTCCGCGTATATGTAGCCGTGGGCAAAAGCTATGACCCTTAACCCTCTATACACCCAATCCCGAAATCCACGCGGGCGAAGCCGCGGGCAGAAAGCTAGTATTAAATAACTACGTTACAGAAATTAGTTGCAATTTTGTTAAGATTTAATTTACTTAATAGGGAAAGTACGCCAGAGTTTCTTCATAGCGTGGTAGACTCCCTTTTTTTATAAGTTGGGATGAAGTTAATGAGTTCTTTATTTAAAAAAGACATTAAAAGATATTTTGTTTAAAGTTGTTACTTAATTGCTTAAACTATAATTAATTTATTACTATTAATCAGATCGTGAATCAAGATTAAGTTAGACGATAAATACCCTTACGATACGCTCAAGTTAAATTAGTACAGTAGGTACCCCAGTCTTACATTTCAACTTATTACCTTAAGTTATTGCCAGCGCTCTTAATGTAAAATATACTTAAATAATTGGCTATAAACACAACACAAACTAATGCCTAAGCATTATTAACTTAATAAGCTTAATACCCAAACCCTTATAAGGCCACGGATAAATGTCAGTATAAAATATACAATTACACGCAGTTCAGAACTTCAAAATTAAAATGCAAACTTGGCGATTATATCATCTAAATCTTAAAACACTTTGTGTTTGAAGAAATTTGTAGTTTATTAAATATAATTATATGTTATACTAAAGTTTATGAAGGACAAATTATACTGTTCGAAATTATAATATTTGAAACTTCTAGCCTGAGAATAAAAAATGATGGAAATCTTTTTCTTTACAAATTCTTCAGTCTTTGTATTTTAAACTGTTAATTAAATATAGATAAATTACATTCAAAATATTTAAAAAAATTACCCTTAAGAAGGTAAAATAAAAATAGGTGACGAAAATTTGAATGGAAATATGATGAAACTTTTTTCTTTGGTTTTTGATTAGATATAAATAAAAATGTCATTTTTACAAACTTCAATTTCTAAAAGTTATCTTTAGGAGGTAAAAGAGTAATAGAGAATAGGGGATAAAAATGGTTTAGAAATATAATTATAAGATTAAAGATAATGTTTTGTAAGTTTTTAGACATAAAAGACAAAGTAGAGCTATTTTGATGTAACATTTTACGAAGTCATTACAAAGTATGAAATTAGATTTCACATTTTGTAACGAGAGTAAAAAAGGTGCCAAATAATTTAAAATGCTACCCAAAGCCACTACTCCGTCGGTCGAAGTGGCGGGTACAAATATTTCAATAAGAAACGATATATGAACATTTAGTGCTGGGGCATATTGTAGTGTTAAAAAGTTCTGCGTTAGTAATTTGTTCCACATTATAATTGCGGTGACACTAAAATAATTAGAAATAAACAACAGAATGGCATCATGAAGTACGCAAGTCTTTACTTCGGGTTGGGTAGCATCTTAAACCGAGAATAATAGTTATAATGGTGGTATTGACATAGCCCGAAAACTATGCGTATGCCCTAGTTATTTCATAGTTGGTCGAGTTTATCGTGAAAAAATCTTCGGTTTTTTCTAATTGCGATATCGCGGTAAGCTATGCAACCCAATGTGTAGCCGTACAAAATGCAATAATAATGAACGATAACTAAGAATTGGCCCATTTGAAACATGTTGACTAATATTTAATAAGTTAAACATCCTGACATATCTAGCCTATAGGTACATTCTAGATATATCGGAAGCAACCTCAAGAAATAGCTGACTGTAAACTGCGACCAAGAGATATTTAAAAACTGACCATCCCATTACATTACTTAGTCACTTATTCTGTAAAAAATGTAATTAAACATTTATAACCATGTTCCACGTGAAACGCTTTGCCAATTAACATTCTATTATCCAAACTAAGTAAATGGCTAATTGAATGTTGTTATAATTTAACTGAATTTTTTGACAGCACGCATTTATATTTGAAGATTTAATCTTATATTTGATTATTAACTGTAATATTTTTGGTGATTTAGTTATTGCACTGACATAATTAATTAATAATAATATAATGATAACTTTTATTTCTGACAGCCAGTTCCATTTTACACTAAAAACTTTAAAAAACTAATATACAATTATTAAAACTTACACTAAAGACAAAAAATAAAAACACTACATTTAAACATATTTCGAAATATTTCACTATACTCGTACTGAGCGCTATGGGATATGGTATTCGTGTTCACTTTTTATTGGAATTACATACGCTGAGCATGGGTGAATCCCATCGTTCAACAAAAACCCTCAGGAGTATGTTGGAGCTGCGGCGCAAACTGTCCATTACCGCGGCCATTCCACATGCCTCCGCAAAAATGGTGGACTGTAATTATGATTAAAATTAATTTATTCAAATATGACTTTGTAGAAAGCTCTTTTGAATCATCCAATTTTTTTTCCTACCACTATATATCATATCATCACAATAATCATAATACTCTTATAAATATAATTGTATGATTGATATATTTCGTTATTGAAATTTAATTAAATACTTAAGTCTCATTACTTTATTAACATTACTATTGTTTAAGAAATTCTTATAGTGATTTATATTTAGTTTACGTGTCTGTACTATAGTTTTGAAAATAAATATAAGTAAACGATGTTATAACACTTTACCCATTGAATTGTAATTTGTTTAACAACAAAATTGCAAAATTCGGAATTAGCAGTCTATTTGACTAAGTTAACATTAATCATATGTTTGAAAAAATATTGGCTACATTACTCTTTAGTAACTGGAATAAACATTGGAAGCTGATCTCATTGCTGCTTCCGTATTAATAAATCGCATCGGATTATATTGGGAAGCAGTACATGACAGCCTTCGTGAATTGCCTGTTAAAATAATAATGGCATCAGTGGCTATCAGTCAATCATTGATGCTGTCTGCGATGGGCCTCACGCGGGGTTTTTCTGAGGTCAGCTTACTCATATATCACTTAGAGGCATTAAAAAAACAATCATGTTTATCCGTCCTTGAATTTAAAATCGAGGCAGCAATAATAAAGCTTCATAATGGTTTTGGAAAGTATAGCATCAATATTATTGAATGATGTGAATAATTAGACGTTCTAGTTTTGAGCTTAGCTTTGAAAATTTGTTTGAAGATAGTGACATAACGTTACAGTTTTATGAAGATAATTTTTTCATTAAATCTAAATACCGCTGCATTATCATAATGCAACAAAGTTAGATATTGAGGGGGCTGGTCGTTCCGTGGACAGGAGGAGATTTAACAAATTTGATAGCAACTGAGTTACATAATGAGGGGATTGGCCGTTCTCTGGATAAGGAGGAGATATAACAATTTTGATGGGAACAGAGTTACATAATGAGGAGGCTGGTCATTCCGTAGACAAGGAGGAGATGTAACAAATTTGATGGCAACAGAGTTACATAATGAGGAGGCTGGTCATTCCGTAGACAAGGAGGAGATGTAACAAATTTGAAGACAACATAGTTACATAATGAGGAGGCTGGTCGTTCTGTAGACAAGGAGGAGTTGTAACAAATTTGATGGCAACAGAGTTACATAATGTGGGAGCTGGCCGTTATCTGGATAAGGAGGAGATTTAACAAATTTGAACACAACATAGTTACATAATGAGGAGGCTGGTCGTTCCATAGACAAAGACATGTAAGAAATTTGATAGCAACAGAGTTACATAATGAGGCGGCTGGTCATTCCGTAGACAAGGAGGAGATGTAACAAATTTGAAGACAACATAGTTACATAATGAGGAGGCTGGTCGTTCTGTAGACAAGGAGGAGTTGTAACAAATTTGATGGCAACAGATTTACATAATGTGGGAGCTGGCCGTTCTCTGGATAAGGAGGAGATATAACAAATTTGAAGACAACATAGTTACATAATGAGGAGGCTGGTCGTTCCGTGGACAAGAACATGTAAGAAATTTGATGGCAACAAAGTTACATAATGTGGGAGCTGGCCGTTCTCTGGATAAGGAGGAGATATAACAAATTTGAAGACGACATAGTTACATAATGAGGAGGCTGGTCGTTCCGTGGACAAGAACATGTAAGAAATTTGATGGCAACAAATTTACATAATGTGGGAGCTGGCCGTTCTCTGGATAAGGAGGAGATATAACAAATTTGAAGACAACATAGTTACATAATGAGGAGGCTGGTCGTTCCGTGGACAAGAACATGTAAGAAATTTGATGGCAACAAAGTTACATAATGTGGGAGCTGGCCGTTCTCTGGATAAGGAGGAGATATAACAAATTTGAAGACGACATAGTTACATAATGAGGAGGCTGGTCGTTCCGTGGACAAGAACATGTAAGAAATTTGATGGCAACAGATTTACATAATGTGGGAGCTGGCCGTTCTCTGGATAAGGAGGAAATATAACAAATTTGAAGACAACATAGTTACATAATGAGGAGGCTGGTCGTTCCGTGGACAAGAACATGTAATAGATTTGATGGTAAGTCGGCATCACTACAGCCATGAGAAACGTTGTACAGCAATCCTTAGTAGAAACGTAATGTTAACTCATTCTATTCAATAAATTTTTGTTAAGTTGTATATTTGCTATTTTTCGTTAAGGGGGTCATATCGCTTAATTACCAAAAATGCTGTAGGTTAAAGAACGTTTCTATAAGAACTCTTTTAAGTAACAGTTATATAAAAATAATGTGTTACATTATAGCTCATAAAATAATAATTAATCAAGCACATAAATGATTAAAAAAATATCTTCTATCATTCTTTACAAATTCTGAAACGACTTACTTGTACGATATGAATTGTAATAAAAAGTATGAATTGAAACGTGAGAAAACTTTTTGTTAAGTTTTTGTTAAGTTACTTAAGTTTGTAGTGATGGACGAAGGATGTCTTGCCACTACAAACTCCAGGCGTCTACAAAATTGACTGCAGCTGTGGTAGTTCTTATATAGGCCAAACGAAGCGGTCCATAGCTGAAAGGGTCAAGGAACATATCGCAGCGGTGAAGAACCGACAAACTAACAGATCGGCCATTGCGGAACATCTCTTAGAAGAACCACTGGATTGAATTTCATACATATTAACGTTTACGCGTTCGATCCGTGTGACCGAGTAAAACTCGCACTAAGCACTCTGGTCGAAACGTCAGGCAATAAAATTCGGTACGTAACAATATCGTGTTAATTCCCGTCATACATTCATATTGATAATGCAACACGAAAATTTGAAAGTTAGTAATTAGTAGTTGTAACATCACGCTTTTACTACATTACTATAGCATTCCTCAATAAAAGAAACATAAAATAACACACAAAACAACATACAAAAATAGTTAAATTCAGTAATAGTTCTTAGGATTATCGTGTTCCACCAAGCTTTATGCTATTATAGTTTGGTAATAGCTGTGACATAATATATATGTAACCATAGACTATCAAGTGCAAAGAATACAACAGAATAAAAGAAATACAAAGCAAATTTATTATTTATTAATATTTTGCAATTCATTGGGGCATGTAATCATCGTCATTGGTATATAACATTACAGGAGACCCGAACGAAGCCTTATTTATCTTCGGTAATTAGTAGTTTGATTATTTTTATTTAAATTTTCTATTGTTTACAGAAACTAGAATATATTAGTTTTACTTTATTTGGTGTCCACGAGAAAATATAATTCACGAGAAATTATTTTTATATTTTATATATAGTTCTATTATAATAAAAATAAGTTTGTCATTTAACAATAAACCTTAAGAAATTAGCAATTACACTTAAATACTATTTCGAATACGTTAAATATCATTATTTGTCATTAAATCAGTAATATATTTCCAATGCAAGCTTCTTGCCATATTTAGATAAAGGTGGTCGGATAAGGAAAACAACTTTGAATTACGCATATCTTCTTCACAAGTTAGCAAATATAAAGCGATTCTGAGAATTGTGTTCTGGAGTATTTGGCAATTGGAGCAGAAAAAACTGGCCTTGTAACCCTGGTTTGAATCATTTTGATATATACGATATTGCAACATGTCTGTTGGTTCTAGCTCTTTCTGATAGATCTTTTTTGTAATAGAGCCCAAACGAGGACATTGATTATAAGCGATTACCGACGTCCATAGACACCCTGTGTCACCAGAGGAGTCACAGATGCTTTACCGTTAAGGATTATTATTCTTTGTAGGTATTGTAGCTCAGATTAATTGTAGATATCCAATTATAGAAAATTACATACAGACAAAGATAAGACATAATTCATATGTACATACATTTCTAGTGTAAAAGTTTCGCTTCCATGGTTCGTCGTGTAGAAAGTGCTATAGGCTCTAATTGATTTATTTTGTTTGTGGAATACATATTTGAAGAAGTAGAAATTATATATATATATATATATATATATATATATATATATATATATATACATATAATACTTTCATAATTTATTTATACAAACTATTATTTCTGCATTTCCTTTTTACCATTACATACATTATAACATAAATGAAGGAAACTTTGTTTATATTAAATAAATAAAATTCTCTGTACAAAATAGATTTTATCTTGAATACTTTAGGATAGCTGGTGCCCGCGACTTTGTCTGCGTTTGTGCAGGACACAGGTCACTTATTGTCATATTTTGGACAATTCACACATCTTTATAAATTGTAGCCTATGGGTATTCTGGTGTATAAGCTATATTATTGTAAGATTTCTTTAAAATCCAATCAAACAAACTTTCCGATTCATTATATTAGTAGGTATAAAAGATATATAATAATAACAGCCTGAAAGATGAGTTTATATTAGTTTTAAGATCTGCCTAATTTTTATTTAAAAATAACTTACCCTCAGCAGCTTTAATTGCTTTATATTGGATTTTTCTATAAGAAAGAGATATTATCACTAAATGCGTTTCTGTTTTCAAGTGTCTTTCTTATGAAAACCCAGTTGTAGAATCACCTCGAAACATCCCTTATGTCGCTCGTTATAACGATTACTGCCTTGACGTTATGTATGAAATTTAAAAATCTAGAATATAATGGTACTACACGTCTAGATCAATCTTGGGACCTTACTAGTAAGCTGGTGTGGATACCACTAACATAAAACTACAATACTAATATTAAAAAAGCATCTATACTTAGTCTACAGATATTTTTGGTTAGTCTATGACCTACCCACTGGCTTTCAGACTACGAATGCCTTTGCCTCATTATCGCTAATTCAATGATCTATTTGTACACCCGTTTTTACCAAGACTAATTTTAGGAAATACTATCTTCACTAACGCGCATTAAAAATTTGTCTATGGCATATTATTGCTCAAATCTATCCATATCACATCTTAAAATTACGCAGTTTCCAATATTTTGTGATTAGTTACGTTCTACTGAGTTCCTCCGTTACCTTAATTTAAAACTTGAATAAAGATAATACAATAATATCTTCTCTGTAGTTAATTATTAATAAACTGTAAATGAAAAAGAACTAGGCATTTTTGATCGGTCTTCACATCAACAAGCGCGTGTAGCGATGTACCGAGTACGGTTTGACTCAAATCAGACTCGATTCCTGCTTTGGACTCGCCTACTCGAATACCAATTTATTTTGATTCGAGTACGCCGGACTCGATTCCGGTACTCGAGTCAGGAAGAATCGGTTCGTACTCGCGAACTCGATTCTATTTACACGAGTCCTACTGATTCGAGTCTAATATTCGAGTTTGGTTAACTCGCTTGTACTCGCAAACTGTTTACATAAGCAATTAAGTGGCGCGGGCCTAATATTACAAACAAGTTTGAACCTGCAACTTTTTGTTATGATTTTGTTCTAAAATCGAACTCTAGTTCTGGACTGGACTAGAATTCCCAGACTCTAATTTCTAGACGAGTCTAGGAATCAGACTCGAATCTAGAAATATTCGAATACCAAACATAGAATTCGAGTACTGGACTCGAATCAGGGAATCGAGTCCTGTTTCGAATACCGTATACCCTGACTCGAATCGGCTCGATCCACCAAAACCGCGACTCGGCACATCACTAAGCGCGCGCGTTCTGTCTCAGCCATGATTGGATAATTTCGTGAAAATGAGGTGCCATTGACCAGTAAAGTGTTAGTTATGTGCTGAGACCGGCACTACCCATTAAGCGATTAGTCTGTCTGGAACAGTGATTCCCAATGGTATATAGGTACCTAGGTGTCTATGACAACTTGCAAGGGTAGACCCCTTGCAAGTTGTCAGTGTTATCGAAAAAAAGAATTGCGGGTACATGAAATGAAAATGGGGGTCCACGCTATTGGATCTCAACAAACACATATAGTACCTATTTATTAGCATTATACTATCTTCTACTATAAAGACATATACATCATTTATAAAAACACCTATGAAGTAAAAAAGTTCTTATATATGTTTAACAAAATTTTGTAACTTGTAGGATGTAGGCATTCAATAACAAGTAAGTCTACCCAAAATCGGAAAACATGACAAATGGTCTACGACACAAAAAAGTTTGGGAACCACTGATCTAGAAGGAAGGATCTAACTATCGACGTTTCTGTAACGTAGTGGTTTTGTTAGATTTTTTGCAATGGACCTGTGTTGTGAGCCGCAAGTAGCTTTTATTTACAGCTTTGGTTATAAGCACATGAATTATTACTTGGTTCATTCTGAAGTATATCTTGTATTATAAAAAATATATAGATATATGTTCATTACCATTTATCATATTCATTTCATCACAGACAACCGAGGATCTCCACACCGATTGACCCTGTTTCACAGGCGTCCAACGTCTTTTCTGCCACCTTCACCAAACCGTCGGTTCACTTTGTGGGAGGCTTGCGGTTCTCGGCTTATGCTTGTTACGCGAGGATCTTTCCGCCCCAAAGGCCGTCAATCCTACGAGCAATGTGTTCCGCCCACTGCCACTTAAGGTTTGCAGTTCATTGGGGGAACGGAGAGGCCCAATGGGCACTCGAAGGAAGATTCAAGCGATCTTGTTATTTTTTTTTACCACACACATATTGATAAATCACAAGAATATAAGGTCCAAGAGAGTAGAGAATGTTGAGTCTATTCTACAGAATGTTAAAAGAAGTCCGACGTAACAGCTTAATTGTAGCAACGTTCGCCGTGACCAGACTCCATTCAAGCCGTAGGGCCCTTATGGCTAAGGCTAGGCTGAGTTTAGTCGGTAGGTCACGTGGCCGGTCCCTTCTGGTCGCGTGGAGTCCGACATAACCTCCGTGAAACTTGCCGTTGCGGGGGTATCCTGGGTACGTTTCGTGCTCCTCGTGAAGATTCTCAGCGTCTTTCTCCTGAGGGAAAAAAAACCGTTACCAGATCTTTTCTATATTTCAGTGGCCAATTTTTTTTTCAATATTTCGTTCTAGCGAACGTATCTGTGAGCCGACTGATCGTTTTATGCGAATGAGTGAGCAGACAGAATGCCTTCACGTACGGTCGGGGTCTAAAAATGTTTACCAGTTTTCAAACTTAATTCGTTGTCACAATGATGTACAGTAAGGCCTATAATGCTTTGATAATATAATTATTACCTTTCACAATTCCGAAGTTTCGATTATAACATGTATCCAACATGTATCTAAAACTCATTTCTTATTTTAAAATGATTACTATTTGACACAAGTGACACATAAAAAACTCTGTCAAAATAGAAAGTTTGAAACACAAACTATAAAGTCACTACGTTTTTTTTTGGTTTGACAATAGGCGTAAAATAAATAAAATGGCAAGTTTAACCGTGCAACAAAGGGCTGAAATAATATTGCTGCATGAAGATGGCTTGAGCATCAGTGCCATCTCAAGAGAACTTAATATATCTCGATTTACTGTGAGGTTCTGGATTCGGCGTCATGGCGAAGAAGGCCAAATAAGTGATCACCGGAACAACTCGGGACGACGGCCGATATTAACTGCTGCACAAATCACCAGTATGGTGCGACATTATGAAGAGCATGGTTTTACACCTACTGGGCATTTCGCAGTAATTTAAGTCAGCGCTCGCTGCAACACTCGCAGTGAAGTGAGTCAGCGGACAATTCGTCGAGCCTTACATAGTGCTGGGCTACATTACAGACACCATGCCGTGAAAGTAGAGCTTACCCCTCGCCACAAAACGGCAAGGCTTAGTTTTGCACGACAATTAATCAATTTTGATTGGTCCAATGTCATATTTACAGATGAAAAAACCTTTAAATCTAGCCAAATCGGAAGATTAACTTTATGGCGGTATAATCACATAAGATACGATGAAGCTCATATCGTTCCTCAAAATGAATCTGGTCGCATCACCGCTAATATATGGGGATGGATGAGCCATGACGGCGTTGGAGAATTAACGTCATTAGAAAATAGAGCAACAGCTATTAATTATGTGTCCCTATTAGAAGACGTTATGCTACCTACTGTGCGCATCGTGTATCCTGCAGCAGATGTCCCACAAATTCACTATGTCCAGGATAATGCACCAGTTCACACTGCCCAAGCAACTATGGCATGGTTCAACCAGCATCGTGACATCCATCTTATTCCATGGCCTGCTAGATCAGCCGATTTGAACCCAATAGAGAATTTGTGGGGCATAATGGTCCAACGCTGGGATTGTCGTAGTGAAAGGGACCTCCAGTTCTTAGATCTCACTGTGCTCAAGTATGGGATGACATCAGGGGTACTGATTTATGCGCGCGCCTTGTTGCATCTATGCAAGATAGATTACGTGCCGTTATAGCTGCTGATGGAGGCTACACTCGTTATTAGACATATTATATTTTTGATACCTTTTTATTTTCAACAAAGATTTCCTACTTCTCATCTATTTAAATTTTTTATCTTATCAATTTTTTATCTAATCTATTTTATAATATTACTAGCTTTCCGCCCGCGGCTTCGCCCCGCGTTATATTCGATTTCCCACAGGAAAGAGATGTTTTCCATAAGTAAAATTATCTAATTTCGTTTCCCGTGTCTTAAACCCTCCCCATACCAAATGGGAATGGGTCACCAGAAATGGGTCGGTTGTTGCTATCGCGTTTTCCCACGGGAAAGAGGTATCTTACCGCGGTAAAAAGTATCCTTTGTCCGTTCCGGGGTCCAAACTATATGTGTACCAAAATCGGTTCAGTAGTTTTGGCGTGAAAGCGGAACAGACAGACAGACAGACAGTTACTTTTCGCATATATAAAATTAGTATGGATTTTCTTCTTATTTATTATTTTTAGTAACAAATTCAATTATATTTTATCTTATTACTCTCCTTTGTTTCCGTGCATTATATAAAACCTCCTTGAGTGAGCGAATAAGGTTTGCTATAACCTCGTAAGGCCCGCGTACTTGTTACAAGTACAAATTAAGTAACCATTCAGACCTGATCTAATAACTACCTAAATGGCTAACTGCTAATGTACTTTACCCAAGTACCAATTATTACTTACAATCCTTTACGTATTTTTTTTACAACGGCAACATTGACACATTCAATCTTATTCTTGACTCTATGCTTGATTCCGCCATGTTTAACAGGCAAATGTCAACTGTCTTTGTCAGTGTCATTTTTAGCAAAATGGCCAAGCAGCTAGGTCGCCGGCCGGTACGAGGTAAGTTAATCTATTTTTATCTAAGAAATCATTTGCTTTTTCTTTTTTTTATATATGTGTTAGTAAATATAAATTATGAATATTGTAAAATAATTCGAAAGTTGAACGAAAGTCTTATATTTTAAAGGGGTTCATGTTGGGATTAAATAATTTGTACTTGTAGTGGGACGTTAGGCATTTGTTACATAAATACCTGTTTATAATTTGTACTTGTGATGGTACGATCGGTCTATGTATTTTTTGATTTTAGCCTTAAACGAAGAGCAAAAAAACATCTCCTCGATAATTCTGACTTTGAAGACTCAGATGAAGACGATGTGTTTATACCTGAACTCGAAGAAAATTCAAATACATACACGCAACTTCAACTTCGTCTTCGGAATCGGAAGATGAAGTAACAGAAGTTGGGGTATCACGTGGTCGTGGGTCTAGTCGTCAAGTTAGAAGTGCTCGTGGCCAACGAGGTGGCCACTACCGTGGCCGTGGTAAAACAAATACGAACACGCGACGTAACCAAAGTACAAGAGCTAGCTCTGCAAGATCTAGTCCAAGTTTTGAACAGCCAAACACAATCTCCCAAGATGCAGCATGGCATGAAAATAATGACATGAAGTTTATTAATTCACCTCTGATGCATCCTGATTACTTACCGATTTCTTTAGATGAGAGTACTTATTTTAACAAGTTCACCTTTATCGATAATTATGTTATGTTATAAATAAAATTATGTTATGTTATAAATAAGCCAAATATTATCGTAAGTGAAAAATTTCGAAAGAGTAATTTTGTTTTATATTAATATAAAACCTTGACCTTTTCCATTTGTTTCATTTCACTCTATAAAAACCTGCTGTACTTAAAATAAAAAACCTAATGTACTTACAGAAGTACAAATTATTTTAAAATATTCTTAATTTAAAAGGTGCTACACATAATAAACATACAGTAAAAAAAACACAGAAATCAAGGTCTCTTTTTAAAAGTACCTAAAACCAACAACTTTTTGTGTCGGTCTGAGCACTTTTCCATTTGTACTTTGTATAGTACAGCCGGCAGATATGACTACCGCCGTTAAAAAAAACACAGGGCTTACGAGGCTAAACTTGACAGGTTGTTACTCTACTCTTTATTCTCAGCTTTATCTCAGAGTATAATCAAAATACGTAGTATCATTATAGTAAGTCTATGAAATCAAATCAATACAAGTATCTCGACCTTGTGTCATATAATTGTCTGTACAATTATGAACCTTAAGGTGGTAAACATTTTCAGACCCCGACTGTACATGTTTTTTTTTACTTTGCATAATAATGTCTTTCTGGCTTCACAGCGAAATCACTGAAACGCGATATAATATTAAATTTTGTACTCTTAAAATACAAGTGATAAATCTCAAGATGGCGGATATATCGCACGACAAACGCTTTATCATATCTAGTTTCGTTGGTCTTGCTACAGGGTGGGTCTACGAGAGTAAGTTTAATATGAGAAATAAACTTGCCGTCCCATCGTTCAGGCTTTGTTGAGGCTTCAAAAAACTAGAGGTTATTTTCATGGAGAAATGTGTAACTTAATACAAGTTCTACAACACACTTCCAGAAAGTATCACTGCTTCGCCATACAATAAAATTATAAGCACTTGTCAAAATACACAAATGAAAAAAGGATATTACAAGCTCAATGATTTCTTAAAATATGAAACGCTTAGATGTAATATTTGTTACATATAATTTAATAATAGCATGATAAATAAGTTATTGTGTTGTTTTTACCGGACATATGCATATCCGATATGTTTATTGCGTTATTAAGTAGATATAAAAAGTAGATAAAAAAATTAGACCTTCAGAGTCTCTTACCTGTCCTGCCTGACCTGAAAGGCTCTCCCAATCTCCGAAAAGGTGTAGAGGACCTGTTCTTTGATTTCCTTGTGACGTATCCGTGTACTTATGTAGCTTTTAAGCTCTTTGTGTCCATACATTTTATTTTGACGTCAATAAGTGCATGTGAAAGCCTATGTCGAATAAAAATAATTTTGATTTTGATTAGAAGACAGGTATAGTTTGAATGTGGATGGATGCTTTACAACTTTAATCTAACAGCACTCTAAAGTTACTTATACTTTAGGTGACGTTTCCTTTTTAATATCGTTACAAGTGTAGACGGAGGCAATGCCAGCGTTGAACTATAAAAAATTTGAACAGTGATATTAAAGTAAGGCAAATTATTTTTAAAGGTATCTTTGTTGCAGCATCTTATTATGACGAGGAACCAGATACACGAGAGATGTGTTGCACGCACGGCGAAATGTTCGCATTGCGAGCGCAGTCGAGTAGCGCGTGCGCGGGCGCAGGTGCCCCTGAAGACATCGATGGCAGCCAAATGGCCGTATGTAAGACCGCGGTGAAGTCTTGCTGCGAAAAGTACTTTGAGTAAGTACACAAGAATTACTTTTTTTTATAGGATAGGGCAGCAAACGAGCAAACGGATCAACACCAGAGGAGTCACAGATGCGTTGCCGGCCTTTTAAATGGGAATATGCTCTTTTTTTTGTAGGTTTCGATATCGCATCGGATATACTGCAGGCGACAATTCATTCCACAGACTGCGTGGCAGAAAATTACTGGAAAAACGCACTGTGGTGGACTGCCAAGCGTCTCGATGATGAGGATGAATGTTGTGTCGTGTAGAACGGTGACGGAAACTAGCAGTAGGAATTAATCCGAACGATTCCTCGGAGCACTCCCCGTAATATAAGCGATAGAGAATACATAGCGAAGCTACAGAACTTGAAGACTTTTTACGCTTCAGTTGTTAGGATGTTGAATATGATGCCTGATATTGAAATTAATGTTTATTGGTGGGATTATTTCAGGAACAAAGATGAATGCACGGCCGCTTTCAAATTCGCCGAAGAAAAGCGGTGTAGTGTACCGAAAACGGAAATTGGAAAGGTATTTTCTATAGAAATAAATAACTTATTACTTTACTGTGTGTATATAATTAGATAATGACATGGCGCGACAACAACGATCTATCTAATGGTTATGTTCGTGTGTGCAGGAGCTGTGTATTCTACTGTGCATGGTAATCGCTTTCAGCACGTATCTCGCTCTGTATTTACCGATGTGCATGTAAAGAATAAGTGATAAGTTAGATGTGACGCGACAACGATAAAGATTTATCCAATGGCTGAGTTCGGTGTGCAGGAGCTGTGTATTCTACTGTGCACCATCGTCGCTATCAGCACATATCCTGCTCTAAATTTACCGGTGTGCATGTAATGAATAAGTTAGATGTGGCGCGATATCGACAACGATGTATCGAATGTTTGCGCTAGCAGTGTGGGGCTGTGGACGGTATGTGTGGTGTACATCTCGCCAGTGGCGGATCCAGGGGGGGGGGTCATGGTGGTCTTGAACCTCCCTCTGAGCTGGTTCCAGGACTTAGGTGGAGCACTAATTGAACATAATGATTTTATTTATATACATATTTTGTCATCATACAGATTTTATGTAACTTGCGTCATACCTCTCGACATACCTCTAGCTGTTATGATAAATCATTCACCACGGCTATGGAATATAAATAGGCTGCCTCATTCTGTGCGTGATAGTGCTTCTCTGGATGTCTTCAAGAGAAGATGGCAATATGTACGTGTATATGTACAAGTTATTATGTGTTAAGTTTTTCAAATGTACAATAAAGAATGAATATTTTTAAGTACAGTAGGTACGTATATTAATAAAATACCTACTTTTTATTTGTATCTATGTGACCCCGGCGCCAAAGCTGGATCCGCCCTTGCATCTCGCTTTAATGTTACTGTGTGCATATAAAGTCAATGTCAAACGACATATCTAAATATGGTCAGAATGCAAGCTAATAGCAATAAAGCCAGCATAATATCCTATAGTCGTCGGG
The DNA here is from genome assembly GCA_036419045.1 of Scirpophaga incertulas. NCBI lineage: Eukaryota > Metazoa > Arthropoda > Insecta > Lepidoptera > Crambidae > Scirpophaga > Scirpophaga incertulas. The sequence goes on along the minus strand of CM071629.1, from coordinate 33,838,341 downwards.
ATGATAATGAAATCGCTTAACGAAATGAAAATAATATTATTTCTTTCACTGTTGACTAGACCTGTTGCGAAGAATGCTCCTTCGGGACCTGGACGGGAGAATCGCAGGGGCGGGACAGTTGTTCCTTGGGCAACGACGAGGCCATCAGCACACTACAAGCACTGAGGACCTATGCGTACACTACATGTTGTGTGGTGAGTGATGAATTTTCTAGATTTATATATTTATTAGACGTTCACTTGGCTTCTGGAAAAACGAGATGGTATAAAAAGTCACTGGTCTCACTTCACAATCGGCGGGCTAAGATGTCTTAAATAGTGAAAATGTCTTTAGGTATATTCAATTCAATTATAAAAATATATTAATTTGACACAGAAAGCTGCAGAAAAACCAACTACCACAGAGACAGAAGTAAAGACGACCACCGTACCATCGACAACGACGACCATAAAGCGAGAAGTGTGCAAGAAGGGCTCGTGCGACCATCTGTGCAATGACGACGATGGAAAGGTGCGCTGCTTGTGCCGCGAGGGGTACAGGTTGCAGGGAGACAAGAAGACTTGTAAAGGTAACCTGTTTTGTATAGACATTACGAAGGCAAGCGGTAGGTGGGATGTGTCCACCCGCCATGTGCCCCGCATAGGCCTAGAGAACTCAGGGGGGTTTTAGTGGGTAGGCCAGTTCGCTTAGGCCGGAGAGCCCCACACACGGCCGCGCCTTGCCAGCGCAGTGACATGGTGCAAAGGTCGCATTTCCACTCTCAAAATAAAAAAAAGTTGAGATGTGTGCAATACGAGGTCCACTGCGACCACTTGAACAAGATCGAGGATGGATGAATGGAAATACAAGAAAACTTGTAAAGATAACCCGTCTTAATTAAACATTACGAACGCAAACAATACAGTGGAAGGTATACAAGAAAGGGTCTTTCGACCACTTATGGATTAGCCATGATTACAAGTTTGTCGGATAACATTCCAATTTTTTTCTAGAGGAAATCGGATTTTCTACTCTCATATGAACAAATAATGTAATTCTTTTGCAAACTTGTGAAAAACACAAAAACAGGTCGTCGTGGAAATACGAGTACGTAGAACGAAGGTAACTTTGGTCAAATTCGTCTAACCGATACCTCACAACATTTTTCTTTTCAGACATCAATGAGTGCGCCGAGGCCATTGACGACCTGTGCATAGCAGAAGGCACCGTCTGTCACAACACGCCCGGCTCGTTCAAATGTGTCCCGTTCAAGAAGAGAGAAGTAGGTCTCACTTGCCCACCAGGGTTCAAGCGAAACCTTAAGAATCAGGTGTGCGACGGTAAGATGTAAATTGAGATCAAATACTTATAATTTTTAACTAACTCAGGGTCGAATCACAATCACAAATCTTTGTTTTAGATGTACTAAACCAAAAATTATCGTGAAAGAACCATAAAAAGAAGGTAGTCTCTACTAAAACGTAGAAGTAGTTTGCGGATACCAATAATAATTGTCTATAATTTTACTAAAACTCGTTCTACAGAATTACGTTACTTTTAATAAAAAAATATGCAGATATAAACGAATGTCAGCTGCCGCGACCTCCGTGCCCTAAGTACCTGTGCGAGAACACCATAGGCGGGTACAAGTGCGGCGGGAAGGCCGGCACGCCATACTTCGAGGCGGTGCCGGGCGCGCCCACGGAGCCGCCTGCGTCGACCAACCTCACCTCGCCCAAGAACGATATATGCCCGCCCGGGTTCAGATCTGGACCTGATGATGAATGTGTTGGTAAGATAGAAAAATATAATGCGAAGTCACTGTACGTAATTTAATATATTCAATCTCCACAGCACAATCAGAAATTAGTGAGAATAAACGTATTCCACAAGCCTTAAGTGCTTGCTCACTGAGGACAATGAGCAAGCAGTTAATGGCCAGGGTGGTGATGTGCTCGAACATGTTCAAGGTATTTGACTACACAGTTGATGATTTTAACAGGATTAAACTTCAATAAAATATGGAACGTCCATATAACTTGCACACGAGAAAGCAGAACGTGTGACGACTCAATGTTCCCAAAAATGGTCGAGAGTCACCGTCAGTAGGGGCTTCATTGTTTGATTACCCCCAAATAAATGACATCAACTATAAATAATTATTAGGCACTAATACAAATTAATAAGCATGCAGAAATCTGTAAAGATTTCTACGTTGGATTTTGATACGTAGTTTCTTGCCTGTTCAAGGTTATGTGGCTCTTAACCTCTTAAGTACCTGTAAAGGCTCATGTTAAATAAATATTATTTTTCTTTGATTTTTAGTAGTGACAGCGAGTATATAAAAATGAAAATTAAACAAAATGTCGGATTTTAGGCATCGCTCTGCAACCTTAACGAATAGATGGTTTTTAATCTAATAATTTAAAATATCGATTGCGATTCTGTGTAAACTAGAAATAAAAATTCCTGAAACAAGAAAGTCTCGGTAGTCGGGACTTTTAGTTTTTAAATTACCTTTTTTATTTTTTATCATATTCTTGAAATAGACCTTTCTATTTAAAAAAAAACAACGAAATATGTTTGTAAAAACCTAAAAAAAAACCACAAATTTTTAAGTAACCTGTTAGACAGTTTTTCTTCAGATCTAATAATAATACTAGTAGATTTTGCATATGTGTTGAGGAAAAAATTGGCGCACATAGCACATTTGGTTCAACTAATAGTGTTATCTTTCAGTGAGTAATAAGCGAAGAATTATGAATTTATATTTCAGTTGGATTTTAAGTAAGTTAAGTTTTTTTATTTATGGTAGAAAACCAGTTATATAAACCAGCGAATAAACCTACAAGGAATTGGGATGATACATAGTACTTAAATCTATAATATGAATGATTCAATTAATAATTAGAACTCATTGAAGTACTGCAGAGTTGAGTTGCCAACTCATGTATCTCATTTCAGACATAGACGAGTGCGTGGAACGGCTTGACGACTGCCAGCGGCTGTCCCAGCACTGCATCAACACCCACGGCGGGTTCTTCTGCCAGGACCACGTTTCAAAGCGTTGCGCACCAGGTTTTAAGGCCAACACTGTCACCGGGAAATGCGAAGGTGTGAAGAACAAAATGAATCAACTAAATTACCACATTCAGCTCAGACGAATAAATTACACGATATTTGATCGAAATCAAACTGTGCCTGCTTGCAATCTAACGGTTATAAGTGTTTTCAAAAGATATACTTACATACTTTTCTTATTGAAGGTACTGTGGGACCAACTGTGCAATCACAAAAAAAGTGACCACCATTATAATAATCTTTGATCGTCTGCGCCTCGGACCATATTTATACGTTCGTCCATCAATGCCTCTTTTGTTGCTGCAGTAATGTATCATTTCTTCTAGATTTAGTTATTTGTATAATTAAGTTTAGTTTTATGGTTAATAATCTCTTAACATCTTAAGTAGTGTAAATGATTCCGAACTACACCTCACGAGAGCCAAGCCTATCAACAATCTAAGCCCTGACGCTCCTCACATATCCACCTTAAGCCGAAGTGCTGGAAAACGATTCAAAACTATCTTGTGCCTTTATGTGTTAAGAATATGCCCGAGCTATAAAAATGATGAATCACCTATATATAATGTTGTTTTATTGCAGATATTGATGAGTGCGAAGAAAGTATGGAGGTGTGCAAGAGCACAGAAGTGTGTGTGAACCTTCCGGGCGCCTACAATTGCAAGTCGAAGATAAGCACTCTACCAAAGTAAGATCTGAGTGTCTGATTATCTGTTGCTTTCGCACGGGCGTTTTTATGATATTGCTTAATTATTTTTAATTCTGTATTAGCCGAGTGTCGCTAAGATCTAGTAAATCTTATTCGTATTATGCATATTTTAACCATTTACTTGATTGACATCTTACGTCATAATTAAGATGGCAGTTGCAAATCAACATCCTTTACGATCCGCCTTTACGAGCTAACACATGCATCTGACTTCGAAGTCTAAAGGAATCGGCATTTGTTTATAGGAAACATAATTAAGATATAATGCAATTTTGCACTTTTTGTCACTACTTTTATTGATTTCTTGTTATATGTATTATTGATTTGTATACGTTTCCAATTTTGGAGTTAAATGTTCCATTTATCCATTCATAGAGAAACACTCGTTTGTTATATTCGTAAACTGTTTTTGTCAACAGATTAGCTACAAAGACGTGTCAAGAAGGAATGAGGCTGAAGCCAGGAGGGACGATATGTGAAGGTAAATTTTGTAAAACACGCACTACAAAATGGCTTCTACAAAATAAATTGAGAGCTGTTTTCTATTCCTTACAGATATCGACGAATGCCGCGAGGGTACGCACCTCTGTGACCGCTTCCAAAATTGCATCAACACATACGGCGGCCATGAATGCCGCTGCAAAAATGGTTTCGAGCTGGACTCTGCCTCAGGTTCATGTGTTGGTTAGTACATTTTATTGACAATTAATTAATTCAAGGTAATTTTAATATGACAACCAATAAGAATTATCAAAATAACTTCCCGTGTGTTGTATACATACGCTACTGATAACTGTCAGTTGATTTTCATTCTCAAGTAGCTCTATAAGATAATATATGCGCAGAAGAACGCAAGATAATTTTTACCATGAAAAATTAAAGTTATCCTAAATCTGAAATAATTCCACCACGGATAGAGAACTTGCTATATTTCATTAGTCGGGAAGGTTTTTTAGTAACCACAATGGTGCGTTTACTGAGAAAATAACAATTTTTAACTTCATACACTACACAATTTTACGTCACATTCATTATATGTTTAATAGAAAAATGTATAAAAACGTAACGTTACGGTACAGTTACTGAGCCGAAGAATTGTTGCGCCTTGCCGAGTAAATATACGCCATGGTCATGCTCAGGGCTGTGAATATTCTAACACTCTGAAAAAAAAAACAATTATAAAAAGTTAGACTTACGACGAAATTGAAAATTTACTTATAACATTTACATAATATAAAAATAATAAGTAATGTATGTAGCAAACTATTCACATACAACACATCATACATTGCTTAAAAAATATATATAAAATTATTTAGGCAGGTGTGTCTATATAATAAAGTATTAATTAATAAAATTGATGACATAATGTAACCCCCATGGTGGATCAGGATATTCCCAATTCTAGTATCTTCTATCACTTAATGAGAAAATAAACGAGAATACGCAATGTGAATTTATTGATTAAACTGTTTTTTATTATGTAATTATTAATTTCTTTAATTTTAGCGTAAGAGCCAAATTTGGTTCACTTCAAAGAAAATTAACACAAATGGCTTTCTAAATAAAAAGTTTACTACTATCATCATATTAGTTATTGCGTTTTGCTTCATTCTATCACATGAGATAAAACACGCAAAAGTTAATCCAAAGGTGCTCAAAAAGCAAAAGTTCCATTAATAATAAGTTCTTGAGTGCCATGTTTTGAGACCCACGTTGGGCGCCATATATAGTTGGTGACACTTTCACTGAATTAAAGGAAAAAAAATATTGTCTGCAATCGTAGAAATTTTCTACCAAGTATTATACCATTTTGGAATCCTTATTGAATGCGCAAACTTTTGCAGTTACTTGCTAAACTCGCATAGTACATTTTTTTCAGTACAGCTTGTTGAAGCTATGTGAAAAAATAATTTTGAATATTTAATTTAGATAAAAATGGCAAATTCTTCTAATCTGGAGCAGTTGGCTTTAAATTTTAGGTTAGAGTATACAGAAACATTATTCAGAATTACAACACAAAAGAAAATGTTTAGAAAAGTCAAGATTTGTAGCAACAAGAGTGAAAAACCGTCACAGGGTGTATATATTATCGAATTTTTAAAAATTCTAGATTTTTTCTAAAATAGTTGATTTAGATTTTTTTTATATTTTTCTGATAACTTATATGAGTTAGTCTACCACCTGCTTTCGGCTTGACGTCAGCTTCTGGGACACCTGTATATATCTACCTAAAACTAGTACATATTATCTATAATGACAAGCTGTAAATCTTGCGGCAGAACAATATGGCAATCCATATAATGTATATATAATGCAACAAGAAATTAGGTTATGCCAGTTAGAGACTAGGCATATACCAATAATTTCACGATTAGCTGCAGAAATAAGGGTTTGCTTTTTGTCTAGGAGGGTAGAGCACTATCACCTAATATTTTTTTACAGACGTAGACGAGTGCGCGTTGAAACTGGACAACTGCGCTCCTGGGCTGCACTGCTTGAATGTGCTGGGCGCATTCACTTGCACACGGCGAGCGCCCACCACCACCCCTGCACCAACTACCACGCCATCTAACGAAGACTACTATTACTACGATTCCGAGTGCGTATTGAGCTTTTATAGTATGTTTTTTTTAATAATTTGGTAGTAAGCACGACCATAATAAGGTCAGTAATTATCTGAACTTATTGAAACCATATACAACCATACGCTGATCGCATGTGGATAAGATGCCCGAATAGGCTTTTAAAACATATCTAATAATAATTACGAAAATAATTAAACTACTATTTTTGCCTTTCTTTTAGGGAAGATAATACCACATCTGATAGCTTGCCAGTGACACCTTCAAGCAAAAGAACTACTACCTCCAAACCAAGTAACAGAACAGCTACGACCTATCCAACTTATCCAACCTATCCTTCAACCAGTAGCACTACAACGTCCAAGCCAAGTAACAGATCAGGTTCCATCTATCCCACTTATCCGACTTACCCGACATATCCAACATACCCGACCTATCCTACGTATCCTACCTACCCAACTCCTCACAAACCTACAACAAATGCTACACGCAGACCAAATACCAATCAGGGTAGACCAAGAGATCCTCATCCAGTAGCATCCACCACTTCAACTACTACTACTACAGAACCTCCAGAAGAAACACCAAGTGAACCTTCTGTAACAAATACACGACCATTATATCCCCCTGGAAGACCACAACTTCCACCGAAACCAGATGATCCGCGTAGAATACCAGACGTACCAACTAGGCCATCAAACCACCAACCAAATCTTCCACCTCCAATGCCTGAACTACCACCAAGACCTATTGAACCATCCGGAAGACCAGAATACCAACCAAAGCCCGAATCACCAAGACCAGAGTACGCTCCGAGACCAATGGATAGACCACGAAGACCCGATGGAAGCATGTCTCCAAGAAGACCACAACCACCAAACGACAAATATCCTGATGTTCCTGGACATGATAAGTCGGAAACAGAACCTGATTTTGATATTAATAATCTTCATTGTCTGTATGGTTTTCAACGGGATGCTCGTGGTAATTGCGTAGGTAAGTAGAATCTTACTATGTAAATTAACATTAATTTATTTTCTGCACATTTCATAGAACTTTCAAAGCGGTATGAAATCAAAGCAGATCAAGTTATAGCATTATCTACACTTTACTGAGATCCAGCATACTACTTAATTCGTGTTATTGCAAATGGATAAGGAGATGATTTTAACAGACCAGTAACGGAATTTGCAAAAGCGGGAAAAAAAGCTCTTTTATTTCATAACTAGCGGACCCGACACACTTCGTCCTGTCAAAAAGATTTGTACAGTGGCAGTTTTTTGTTCCTAATTATTTTATAGATAATGTCGCATAGCCAACCAAATCGCAAAAAAAGTCTAAATGACCTATTACAATTTGTGGCTATTCAATTTTGGAACGTGACATTAAATCCTCCAACGATGTATTCTGTGCTCCAACGCACGCACGCACACTGTTTTGATAGATATGATTGAATTTCAACTATATGTAGCGTTAATAAAGCGCAAATTGACTCTTTGATGTTACTTAGACAACAGTGAGTGCTTGCAATATGAACTTTATACATACAATAACAATAAAGCTCAATTCGACTGTACGTTTTAGTTAGAAAACGTTTGCATGGGAAAATAAAAAGCTGTTTTTAGGGTATTTCCGATAATTATTCGAATTTTCCTCATTGTAAAAACCCTCCTTGAACTTCAACGAACATTAGTAAAAAAGAATTGGCCAAATTGGTCCAGGCGTTGTTGAGTTATGAGTTTACCAACACATTTTGCGATTCATTTTTATATTTCATAATGACGATAGACAGGCGATATCTGTTATGTAATTTATTGAAGTGCTCCGATTTTCTGACGTACCTCATTATCAACAAAATCCACCCAAACATCACTGAATTCGTTTAAATATTTTCTTATTTCCTTGAAACCGGGACTACAGTTTACTATTCTCATTTCTCAGACGTAGATGAATGCGTGGGGCAAAGACATATATGTAGCAGTCTAGAGATGTGCGTTAACATGGATGGAGGATATCGCTGCGACTGCATACCAGGCTTCGACAGGGATGCATCCGGATGGTGTGTGCCGACTAGGCATGCACCGGCAAACAGAAGCAGTATGCCATCTCACACCGATAGACATTTACCACCCCCTATTACTAGTCGTACCACTAGCACAAGCACCAGCACCAGCACTAGTACGAGCACTACAACCACAACAGAAAGAACCACAACAGCAGGTAATTTAAATTCCGGCCGCGATAGAATGCGTTTCTGATAAGTCTGGATTATCATAAATATGATTCTCGAAAAAATTATGCTAGATATAAGTCTGACATGCGGTATCCGAATCACATTCTATTAGCGGCCGTAATTTAGTTGTAATGGCAGCACTAATTATGACAACATTATCGCTAGCGCCATGTTATTTTTTTGCTAAACTATTTGAATTTTCGTTTAATATTGCTCTTGAATAACTACTTTTATTTAGTTGTCGTCAGCACAGTCTTTTGTGTTTATTTCTACTTTGTTGATATTAACACTATCTCCTTGTTTCCTAGTGGTGCCATATTGGAGGACTCTCCCGCCCTACAGCCCTCGCCGACCAGAAACACCCCCACATCGAACGCCTTGTGAAATGGGTTATACATTCAATACTTCCCTAGGAAGATGCGTTGGTAAGTCAGTCAAACTTGGCAGTAAGTCCAACGACATTAGTTGAATTGTAATTAGAGAAAAATCTGCCAGAATAAATTCTAAAGTTTCTGTACCAGATCGTTTGTTTGGGTATCTCCGTCTTACATATTCCTGGCGCAAAATAACAGTGTGCATTGTTCTGTTCCGGTGTGGAGAGTAAGATAGGCAGTGAAAGCAGTTCCTTTTGTCTGAACGTTTCTGTGGAGGTTGCACATTTATTGTGATTCTCCCAGGAACCACATGTATTATAGGCCACTATAACCATCAGGTGGGCTGTCTGCATATTTGTTGATTATGTGATATGTTATCATCACATTTGGTTGCGGGAATGTATTAATATTTCCCATGGTATTTCTTATAGAAGGTGTTCGATAGACAAAACAAATTTGCATGTAAATAGCGCGTGAAAGACAGGAAGGTATGTGTCCGCAGGTGAAATATATTATTTACATCCGAACTAGGTGTAGGTTATTACGTACTGGCAACCGGTCTGCGCAGACATCGAATGTTCTAGTCGCAGAAGCAGGTTCGCGGAGCGATAAGCAAACAATAGCAAAGCTTCGTAAAGCGCACTGCACATCTTGTGCGATGCGAACAAGTAATATATTACGCAGACTTGACCTCCTGACATATAATAATGAAATGTATGTCAATGAAAATGAACAATATTGTAATTTTCTAACAGATATCAACGAATGCCACATTAGAAACACTTGTTCATCCAATGAGGACTGTTATAATGTGGACGGTGGGTTCTACTGCCAGTGCGGGGCGAGGTGTCGTGCAGCCGCTGAAGGTCCAGCCTACGGTGCGTATAATTTGTTTTTAATAATATTCACGTTCCACAAGGAAACTACTACGACCGGTTTTAGTTTGTATTAATAGCATATACTCACTATATATCAAAGTATACTATACGTAAATACTGGAAACATAAATTATATGGCCAGAATTTCTGCTATGAAAAGGAGGAAACAAGGTGTGATTATTCTAAACACACAACATGACATATATAATGTTGACATAATTCTACAATTAAACATATATGATATATCTCGTATATATCATATATACGAGATATATATACAACATATGACATACCTTTCACTTTATCGTACGTATATCTACTTACGGACTAATATTATGGTTAGAAAAGTAATGTTTTGATATCAAAACATTCGTTTTATATATCGTTATATAAAACACACCCTTATTCAGAACTGCGAGAAAACTGTCTAACAACGTTAACTTGAATAGCCACATGTCATTGTCATTTATACAGACGTAACAAAGCTAGATAGGACATGACTTCCGCGATTTGACAGTTGTGATTTTTTTTGTAAAATTATATTATTTTTTTATCCACTATTTGACTTATATACCTTTTTCTTACTTATCTAGAGCCAGTCCAACCCTGGGAGTCCGGTCCAGAGAGCACCCCCACGGATGTGGTGACCGTCGGCTCTCAGTACGGTCAGCGCGGGCCGCGGCAGATGAGGCCGTCATTCTCGCGGCTACCCAACACCGGCGCCATCGTCTCCTCCTGCCCCTGGGGGTACAGGCTCGCGGTTGAGAAGATGTGCTATGGTAGGTGACGCTTAAAGCTCCATTTTACTTTCTCCACTATGTTAGTTAACAATGTGGTTACCCTTTTAACGATAACTACAGTGGTGCCATCTATTGATGTGAAATTATGTTACGATTTTTTTTGTTTTTACAACAATTTCTTTGGTTCGCATATTTGAAGAACATTTCGAATTCTAAACTCAAAACACTTTTATTCGCACTTATAAAAATCCTATGGGATAATACCAATTTTGTCTCTTTCAATCCAAATACAAGATGAATAGATGATGTTTTGCATAAACTTACCAACATTTTTTTGGGAAAGGTTAATACCATGTTCTTCTTTCTGTGGTCCTTAATTCAAAGGTACCAGTTAACATTACGACGTTGGCTATCAACCAGGCTATGTTGGCTATCACCTTATGGCAAGTGGTTATATAGCATGTAGTGCTACGGTAAAAAATTTGCAAATTTTTAACATGTTTTTTAGATTTTTTATATTAGGACATCGTCGCCTGGTCTGACATGAAAAAATACCATAAACAGTATCCCTCAATTCTATATCTTGATCAGTAGTGAATAAAGTAATAAATTAGTTATTATTTCAATACATTTTAAAATTTACAATAAAAAAAATATAAATGGGCCAGTAGGTAGGGGACGACCTCCGCGGGTCGCCGGCGGGCGCGAGGAAGTCGCGAAGTCCGTGGCCGGGGGGCGTCGTCGGTGGAGGGGACCGGGGGAGGTGGTAGCTTCCCCCGAGGAGGGCTCCCCTCTAGAGAGGGGAGCGGAGGCTGGGGGTTCCCGGAAGTGGCCTTTGTGTTCCCGGGGGCTCCCTACATGCCTGAGGAAGGCCATCCCTGAGGTTTTTAGTGGGTAGGCCTCCCCCTTCTGGGGAGGAGAGCCCCACATAACCCCGGCTCGCCACAGCCGGGGTATGCAATTTAATGCATTTTCCTCAGGGGAACAAAAAAAAAAAAAAAAAGGTAGGGGACGACCTAGACCAGAGATTCCGAAAGTAATCTATATCCACCCCTAGGGGTCTATGACTACCTGCAAAGGGTCTACGTCAGCGAAAAATGAATTTGGGGATCCATGAAGTGAAAATGGGGGTCCACGATAATGAATCTCAACATACACTGATTACCTATTTACTTACTCGTACATTAAACTATCTTCTAATATACATATTTAAACATTATTTATAAAGTACCTGTGAAGTAATAAATATATTTTATATAATTTTGTAATCTGTAGGATGTATATAAGCATTCAATATTAGGTAAGTAGGGGGTCTACCCAAAACCGAAAAAAATGACAAAGGGTCTACGACACAACATAGTTTAGGAACCTCTGACCTAGACATAGAACCTCTGACTAGACATTTGAACCAAATAGCTGATATACTGAAGGAAAGTCAGGTCAAGAGTACCCGTAACCTACGAGTGTGCATGAGAGTATTATTGAAAGTCGAGGAAGCTAGGAAAATATGTTTGGATCATAGCAAGTGGAAAACTGTGATTTTTGCCTACCCCCATGAGAAATATATATATAAGAGATATGTATGTATGTAATTTTGCATAGATATCGACGAATGTGCCAAGAATGTATCCATGTGCGGCCCGCAGCAGAAATGTGAAAACTTCTTCGGTGGTTACTCGTGCCAGTGCCCCGTGGGTCACCGGGTGCACGGAAAGAATGGCTGCATTGATGTTGATGAGTGCACTTACGGCTCGGTAAGTTATAACTTGTAAACATTCCGTCCATTCTGGCTATCAAGTCCGTTGCCAAAGTTCTGAGCATCGAATCGTGTTAGCTATCATCAAATTCACCAATGTGTGTTACTGTCTAAAGTTTTCAGATTCAAGATTAATGCTTTAATAACGCTTAGAAAGTAGCCACGCCCTTGGAGAATCATGCAAAAAAAAATTACATATTGTCCTTGACAATTTCATGTTTGAACTTATTACGTAAATGTAAAATAACAAACAATATGAACGCAATACACTATTGTATTCATCCAAGTAGCTTAGTGGAATAAGTGGAATTATCTATCCATAAAGCTTCATGACTTAATGTTATAAAGACTGGCCTTCGCAGAATAAAATAAAAAAAAACGTTTACTTTGAAAAAAATATCAATAACTGCATCACACTTTATGACAAATAAATGGCTCTTTATAATTAAAAATAAATAAAAATTATTAATAAAACCGCATATATACATTCCTATTAGACACGTTAGCCTACTGAATCAACTCTTTCATCCAGCCCTGTTCGTACAACTCCAAGTGTGTGAACACCGTGGGTTCGTTCCGGTGTGAGTGCCGGGACGGCTTCCGCAACTCTCCGTCCAACGATAAGATGTGCGTGGACATAGACGAGTGCGAAGAAATGCCTCACGCATGCCACCAGCTCTGCTCCAACGCCTGGGGTTCTTACCGCTGCTACTGCAAGAGGGGGTACCGCCTCGACAAGGACAACAGGTGATAATAGTTTTAAGAAACCCAATCTGTGATAGAATTCCAGGGTAAGAGTTGACTTTTTCCAAAATTATTGACAGCTTTAATCGACTTCAACCAACTCATGGATACAGCTGTTGGTTCTAAGTGACGTGCACCTTATAGATTAAACCCCTTTTTTATTCCCGAATTAATCCGGGATAATCATGAGACAGTTCCGAAAAGTATATCTGAACATCTTTACACAAGGCCCGCATATCAGATTCATAATCAAAATAATCTTTATTCAATATATAATACAGACACTTAATAAAATTTAACCCTTATGTCATTCTGGTCAAGCCGCCTCGATCGGTTTCGAGGCTGACATAATCACCATGGCACTTGGTTTCGGTTGTACCCTAAAGGATTCTCAGCCTTTCTTCTCCGGAGGGAAAATAAATAAAAAAAAAATCACAAAAAGAACTTAAGATCTACATTGGACGTGGGAGAAAAAGTTACTTTACACTGGGAATTGGATGAACCTTTCTGGAGACGTATTTTTGAATCATTAGACGTGAATTTGGAATTCGAATACGAATACAAATCGTGCGCGAAATTATTTTCTACTGCTTACAATTTTATAGATTTTTGAATCACTCGAATTCAGTGTTGACATTAAAAACAAATTCTTAATTATATTCCGTTTCACGCAGAATAATTCAAAATCACACCAACAAAAACAAAAAATAGACGATGACCCACACGTGAAACGGATCACTGTCAAGGTCACTTCAACGTTGGATATTCTACTAGTAGAAATCAAAAACGAGTGGGTTGAACCACTCGTAGCACAACGCACGAAATGAAAGTTCAGGAATAGTGAATTCGGTAATTCGTATACGAACGAATCTCACGATTTCGAATGCGAATTGGTTTTCTATTGTTTCAAAATTCGTCTCCAGTACATTGATTGGGGTCTACTCATAGCTAAGCAGAAGACTGTCGTGAGATGATTGCAAGCGAAGCAGGATTTGAAGGTTTCGCTTTAGTTGGTCTGGGGGTTGTGTTGAAAAATTCGTTGGGTGTGGCAGGACGTGCGTGGACGTGGACGAGTGCGCGGAGTGGGCGGCGGTGCGCACGCGCGGGCGGCTGTGCGGCGGGGACTGCCTCAACGAGCCCGGCAGCTACCGCTGCTCCTGCCCGCGCGGGTACCGCTTGGGGGACGACGGCAAGAGCTGCATAGGTAACGTTGTATGCTTACTTAACTCCATTTACCTTTTCGAAACAAAAGACGAAAATATTTGTGCGAAAATGTAGAATTTATACATTCTTTTTCGGCCATATTTCGTGTTTTTTGGCACTATTTGTGTATAATAGATAACGAATACCTATTATATAGAAACACACAATGTATATTCACAGATATATAAGATGTATATAAAAATATGTATTATATAAGATATATAAGAAGTATTTCACTACCTATCTTGCCGCCGGAACACAGTTTTTAGGTTCTGTTTCGCACTCAACGTGTTCGCCTGTTTAGATTTTTTATTTTAAGTTGAACTTTTAACAAATTATTCACTAACGATAAAATTTTGACTTTACACTAATATTTTCTTAACTGCCACTAATGTTGCGAAGCTGATTATTATGGACATTAAAGTACCTTTTACGATGATTCAGTAGCAAAAAGAAAAACATTAAAATGTGTTCTCTTTTTTTTATTTGTATTTCTGAGATATTTAGACCGATATCTTTAAAAAAATCAGAAAAAAATGATAACTCGAAAACTACGCATAATCGCAGAAGATACATGGGGGTGATTCGGATACTCCAATAGGTGCTCTAGCTCTGGACTTTCGCTTGACACTATTTTTTGGGACACGCTGTATATATATATATTATTTTTATGAAACTTTACAGTAATAGTATAGCTTATATATCAGAATAACACATAGGCTACAATTTATAAACATATTATGTGAATTGTCCAAAAGACAACGATAAGTGTCAAATAAGTAGGAAAAAATCTATCATCTGCGAGCTATAAAAACCGCATAATTTTAATGTTAGTTCTTTTCTACGCCACGCTAATATAAGCTACTCGAAATAGTAATTCTGCGCAGACGAAGTCGCGAGCACCGGCTAGTTGTATAATAATTCGCATGTGTGCAGATATCGACGAGTGCGAATCAGGAGAAGCAACGTGCGCCGCCAGCAAGGAGCCGAGCGAGGTGTGCCAGAACACGCGCGGCGGCTACCACTGCCACCGCATCCGCTGCCCGGCCGGCTACGCGCTGCAGGCGCGCCAGTGAGTGTTTTTTTTTTCGCGATGGATATCGCTATTTCGAACGTAGTACGGGAGGTGGGCCATCCTGCGCAACAAGATGCTTTGGGTTCGTTGAATTAAGTGGGTTGCCTCGGTATGTGCGAATACCGGGCACGCGTATGACAGGACGGTCGTATGCAAACTTTGTAGAGCGTTCACCAGTGATTTTTTTTCCTCAGGAGAGGAGGCTGAGATTCCTCATGGATACCAACGCAACAGGCAAGCAGGGATGCGTTGATTATGTCGGACTCCTGGTGAATCGAGGCGGCTCGACCCAACAGACCTACCGACTAAACTCAGCCTGAGCCTTTGGTCCTAATGACCCTACTGGCTTATATGGAAGGGGGCCGCACCTCAGGAGAGGTACGGTTAGCGCTGCCCCATGGAGAGGGCATAAGCACTAGAAGAGGCGCGGTTCTCCAAAGTGGGACCGGCCTGTATTGACTGGGAACCTACTCGTGGCGAAGCTGCCGAATAAGGAGAGACAAGGGAAGCGACGGCTCAGACGCCGCCGCTTGCAGGTCTAGAAGGTCCTGCGTTAATTGATTAGGGGGGTCGCTTAAGACATGTCGCGGTCTGCGTGTCCTCTGCCAATATGGACTGGTTTCACCAGTGAGTGTCGCAGCTGCTACTTATTACTAGCGATGTGCCGAGTACGGTTTGACTCGAGTCAAACCGTACTCAGCTCGAGTCGAGATTCTATTTATACGAGTCCTACTGTCTAGTCTAATATTCGAGTTTGGTTAACCCGCTTGTCCTCGCAAACTGTTTCTAGTCTAGGAATCAGACTCGAGTCTAGTAATATTCGAATACCAAACATAGAATTCGAGTACTGGGCTCGAATCAGGGGAATCGAGTCCTGATTCGAATACCGTATAAACTGACTCGAATCGACTAGATCCACTAAAACAGTGACTCGGCACATCACTACTTATTACCTATGTCCATTGTTCACGCGTCAGTAACTCTGACATCACTACTCATGTAATAGGGTATTACAGTCTAATTCAAAAAGTGTTTTAATTTAATCTGTTATTGATAAAATACCACAAAAAAATATAAATACATTTTTTTTATTCCAATTATTTCATAAAAACGTGTTTTAATTTTACAATTCAAATTTGGGCGCGAAAACGCCAATTCTCAGGCCGCCATGTCTGTGACGTCACGGGCATTGTAAACATTACGCTTCGCTGAAAGAAATAAACATATTTTCGAAATAAATAATGAGTTCTAGTGGCTATAGTCCTTATCATTGGTGTCTTGTGTCTGAATGTAAGAATACAAGTGTTAAAACACCGGAAAAGTTATGGATACAAGTGCCAACAGATTTAAAAATGAGAAATACGTGGTTGAAATTAGCACGAAGAGATCCAAAGTCATTGTCCACAAAAACGAAATACTATCTTTGTGAGGATCATTTCGATGTAAGTATGCAGTTTAATAGCTCAGATAAACATGTGAAAATAAATTCTTGTCATTACAAAACTAATATTTTATAGGTTATATTTTTCTGAAAGGAAATTTTAGGTTATAATACCTATGATCGCAAAATAAAGCATAATCGTAAAGTTTTGTTGTTATTAAAGGAAAGTTTGTAGTAGGTATATTAATACTTACATAGATGTTTTGACATTTCTTAATTCCGCAGAACAGAAGTCGGGATTGCAAGCGAAGAATTTCGCCACCATCAATGTATTTATTCGTGGAAGATTAGTACTTTCTGCTTTTACAAAGCCGTCTTCCATGGTCAATATATATAGTATAGGTGCAGAATATCAAGAAACGTGATAGTAATAACTGAGAAACTTCGTTAATCTAATAAATTACACAGTAGACATGCACAAAAAACCGAGGTTGTTTATTTACAAGTCCAGTGACGTCACAGCGAATGCAAACATGGCGTACAGCGTTTTTGACTGTCGAAGCACAGATAAAAAAACTTGTATTTTCAAATTGAAATATTTAATTTATTTTGCAGTTTTATGAATAGAAATTAATATTTTTCGTTTGTTTTTTCATAAATGAACTATAAAAAAACATAAATTTATTTTTCATAGTGCGTAATACCCTATTCATATCAGCCTAACAAGCGGCATATTTTTGAACTAATTTCTCGAGCAAAAATATATAATTATAATAAAATTACGATTATTAAATACTATAATATTTAAAATATTTAACAGATGTTTGCGTGATTAATATCTTTAGTTACATACATACATGTATGTTATTAATTTATCAAAATGTAAATTGACATCTGTATGAGCAGCCTGAGCTACATTTATGTATGTCTATAACAAAGACGATTTGGTCTCTTTGTAGCCGCTGCACCCGTATCCAGCGATCCTGCCCCATATCAGATTGGGATTGCCAGCAACAGCCCAGCACTTACACCTACAACTTCATCACGTTCGTCGCTAACATATTCCTACCGACTGGGAGCGTGAGTATCACCACAACTTTTAAGCCATCTGGGCCTGCAGCCAAAGTAACTGTTGAGATGGTTGGATCGAGAAATAACACAGTTTATAACTTTTATTTTGTGTTACATTTTCTGATAAGCATTCGAAATTAACAATTTGACAAGAACAAGAAAGAAACGTCAATTTGACAACGACGAGGTGACCGCCTATCGAATCAATAGATGGCGCTACTCGTAACTTTCACTTCATTACAGTTAGATATATGGCAATAATTCCGTAATTGGTAAACATTGTCGTTACATATCGAAACGATTTCGATAATAAATCGAGCGCGAACAACCCTTTGTCTATAGGCCTTGATGAGAGATTTGACATGCAGGCAACTCATATCCTTGATGTTATAACATATTCTTCAGAGTTACCAACAGTTACTTTCACTTCTAGAATGTTTAAATGCAAATTGAGAGTAGGATTTCCACTTTACAGAAAACCGCAGTGTTAAAAAATTGTTCAAAGTAGACGTTGTCAGTTGTTTTTGATCACCAACACTAAAGTGACTTTGGTCTAAGTCATAGTAATTTTGAACAAACTGTAATCTGCTTATTTGACGTGAAACGTCTTTAAAATCGCGCCGAAACATACGGGTACCAGGTTAAAAAGTGGACCGTAACGAAAAGGTCTAGATATCATCGTACCTTAATAATTTTTTATTCTAACTTCTCTATTCAACTTGCAAAATGTGTAATAAGTACACAGTTTTTGCCCAAAAATCGGGTGGGACTGTGCAGGGGCACACGGCCGTTGGTTTTATCCTGAAACGTCTATGTTCTTTTAAAAATCGCTTTTAAAATAAAAGATTGAAATAAAAAAAAACAAGATTGACGGTGTTTTAAGTATTTTAATTTAAAACTCAATGTCACAACAGCGAGCTGACTATATAAGTGAAATATTCACACCACATTTTTGTTTCTAAGACTAATAGTTTTTTAATTATTAAGGTACGATGATATAGACCTTTTCGTTACGGTCCACTTGTTAAACCTGGTTTTAAAGGTTTTAAAAATGGTGCGATTTTAAAGACGTTTCACGTCAAAACCGAATTGTCGGTTCTGTGGGCAGGTGGACCTGTTCACGATGCACGGCCCGTCGTGGCCGGAGTCGGTGGTCAGCTTCGAGCTGCGCATGCTGGACGTGCAGGCGCCCGCCGGCGTGCGCCCCGCCGACCTGCGCTGCTTCGAGTGAGTACACACTGCCAACATGCACCGCGCCCTCACCCGAGGAGCGGTCGGTCTCACTTGCCATAATGTCATTAGGACCAAGGTTCTAAGGCAGAGTTTAATGAGTAGGCAATCCGAGCTGTCTCAGTCTCTGCTTCGAGTAAGTACACACTGCCATCATGCACCGCGCCCTCGCCCGAGGAGCGGTCGGTCTCACTTGCCATAATGTCATTAGGACCAAGGTTCTAAGGCAGAGTTTAATGAGTAGGCAATCCGAGCTGTCTCTGTCTCTGCTTCGAGTAAGTACACACTGCCATCATGCACCGCGCCCTCGCGCGAGGAGCGGTCCATCTCACTTGCCATAATGTCATTAGGACCAAGGTTCTAAGGCAGAGTTTAATGAGTAGGCAATCCGAGCTGTCTCTGTCTCTGCTTCGAGTAAGTACACACTGCCATCATGCACCGCGCCCTCGCGCGAGGAGCGGTCCATCTCACTTGCCATAATGTCATTAGGACCAAGGTTCTAAGGCAGAGTTTAATGAGTAGGCAATCCGAGCTGTCTCAGTCTCTGCTTCGAGTAAGTACACACTGCCATCATGCACCACGCCCTCGCCCGAGGAGCGGTCGGTCTCACTTGCAGTCACAATGTCATTAGCACTTAAGGTTCTAACATTTTAATTAGGAGGCAACCCGAGCTGTCTCAGTCTCGATTGAGTCCGACATGATCTATGCGGAGACATGGACGGGCTTTCCGATCTTTTGGATCCTTTCCTCCCCTGAGGGAGGAAAATTTGAAAAAGATTCAAATACAACAACTAACACAAAATAAAGGCAACTCATTTAATCAAAATAATGTTCATTCAGCATAAACCTGTACAGGCAGTTATGACGTCGAAACAGATATAAGGTTAAGAGAAAAAAAAACTTATATAACTAGGAAAAAAAATACTGTCCCAGTGGCGGATCCAGGGGGGGGGGGGTCATGGGGGTCATGACCCCCCACTGAGCTTGTTCCAAGACTTAGATATTTTTAAGTACTGTACATTCGCCGGCATTGATTGACGCCGGCATTGATTGCGGCAATGCTGGCGGACGAGGGAGGTTGGAGGGCCTCCTTTTGTGAAGCAGTGATGCTCCAGAAGGAGGCCGCCGAGCGGGGTCGGGAGATGGCCGATCCCGATCGAAGGAGGCGGCGCCGGGCTCGGTAGCACAGCTGCGGCGCTGCCGCGGGTTGCCGGCGGGCGCGAGGAAATCGCGCCCGCGGTAACGGCGACCCGGGAGGGACCACGCTCCTTCCGTGGCCGGGGGGCGTTGTTGGTGGTGGAGATCGGGGGAGGTATTGTAGCCTCCCCCGAGGAGGGCTCCCCTGTATTGGCGGGGGAGCCGAGGCTGGGGGTTCCCGGAAGTAGCTTGGTGTTCCCGGGGGCTCCCTACATGCCTGAGGAAGGCCATTCCTGAGGTTTTTAGTGGGTAGGCCTCCCCCTTCTGGGGAGGAGACCCCACATAACCACCGGCTCGCCACAGCCGGGGTATGCAACTTAATGCATTTTCCTCAGGAGGAACAAAAAAAAAAAAGTACTGTACATTAATAAAATACCTACTTTTTATTTGTAGCTGTTCTTGACTTGACCACGACTATGTGACTCTTGTACTGTAATTGGAAATAAGGGAGTCTTCTTGAGAAGAATAGGCAAGAAACCTAGATGGTCTATTTTATATCTCCTATTCGAAATCTTTTTTAACAATATTATAACATTGTGTATATAAATTAGGAAAATCATACATAGTACAATTATATTCGTATGTACACGTACATGTACATTACATGTAATGAAAACTGTGCTATAAATTGTGTTGTTACCAATATGGATTTATGAATACTGTACCTGATTGCATATAGTGTGATCATGTAGATAGACACTTGACTATCTTTTCGATGTGGTTTATAAATATACACCATGGCAACTTAATCACACTTTGCTTATGGAAGCTTGGAATGGATGGAATGCATCATATCATGCAAAGATATGATTCAGAGATCCTTAACGAGTATGCAGGGCCATATTTAGTAAATATGGGTGATGGAGCGATACTAATGCATGATGACGCCCGGCCACACACCGCTCTCCTCGTACAAGAGTACATTCAGGAGATTGGCATCAGCTTGATGGCTTGGCCATCAAGAAGCCTTGATCTTAACCCGATTGAAGACGCCTGGGATGAGCTTGGGAGGCTAGTCAGAAGGCGCAGACCACCCCCCGTCACCCTCAGGGCTCTAAAACGGGCCCTGATAGAAGAATGGGAGAATATTCCCTAACACCGCCTCCGAAACTTAGTCATACATAGCATGCCAAATCGGCTCCAAGCTGTCATCAGAGCCCGAGGCGGCAACACAAGTTACTAAAGTACGAACAAGGCCCAAAACGTAAAAATTAAGCTCTTGACAGTTCCTTCAAAATGGAAACTTTTTAGTTTTGTCTTAATTGTTGTTGGATGTCCAGCATGCGGCCGATGGACAACCTGTGCGTGATATCGCTGCTGTGCTCGCTGGGCGGGCCGCAGGTGGCGGAGCTGGAACTGACCATGTCGCTGTACCAGCACGGCCGGTTCGCGGGCAACGCGGCCGCGCGCCTCGTCATCATTGTGTCGCAGTACGACTTCTAACATCCACATGAAATATGCATCTATATCCGATTTTTTTCTCTAATGGTAACACTTCGTAATTACAATGAAGTTAGTAACTATTGAAAATTGTATAAATATCTTCAAATCAAAGCAAATCAAAAATTTATTCTTCAAATAGGATTTTACAATCACTTTTGAATGTCAAATATGCTACGCCATTGGTTCACAAGTCTATGGCGGGAGACCTTGTACTGGAAAGAACCAGCAAGAAAACCAGCAAGGGCAATTTTTTTTTCTCCCTGTGTCATTACAGAGTCGTCAGTTGGAAGACGGCTTCAGATACACAGTCTGAACCCAAGCTCCGATACAAGTTAAAACAACTAACAAATATATATTTCCGTCACAGGAGTCATATCGCATTAAGCAAATCTGATATGTATATGTCCGGTACAAAACAAAATATTATTTTTATCATTGCAACAGATCTTTGTATGCTAACTGTATAGCAGGTAACATTACGTTATATATGTTCTCATACATACGTTATATATACTTTTTATTCGATAATGTAACAAATTTTTATTATAATGGAAGCATGGATTAATCGATAATGAAGTTAGTAACAATAGTTATAACTACTAACTTCATTGTAATTGATTGATATGTGCTATCTCTTTTATGCAACACTTTTTTGTTTGCCTACTGTAAACGAATGCACTCCAGAAATCCAGTCTCTTCTATATAAGGGTTCAAAGTAGGCTTTGTAATGCCTCTCAATCTTCTAGCATGTAGAAAATGAGAAGATACAGTTATTTAGTTCCATTTTAAGAGATACGAGTAGCTCGCTATAATCTAAATTGATAAGGCCAACAAAACCGATCAACGTGATCTGTCAAGACTATTAATTTTGCCTACTATAAATCATAATCATTATAGTTCATAGTTCAAATTGATAGGACTATAGGCCCGGATCAATTCAAAGAATATAGATTATAAATTGTAGTTATACTTACTATTAAGTAAATTTAAATTACATCAATTTTATTAGAATATTAACACTAAGTTTATATAGTATATCTAAGTGAGTAATCATAGTGTTTTATATAATGTACATTATTTATTATACTGTTCGGTGACTGCACTATGCTCTTTGCTTTTATATGTCATTAACGCCCTGTCCAAATATTGTATTATTTGAATAACATTAACGCAAAAATGGAAATTGTTTATTGAACATGCTGTTACAAGATTATATTAGATTTGTATTTTAATAGTTAACACAAGGAGCCATATTTAACTGGAACATTATATAAAAAAATAAAAGGTTAAAAAAGAGTACTCATGGACAAACTACGTGCGTTATAAAAAATGACTGTATTATTATAAATCTGGTGATCTTTATTGAAGTATTTTCTTTGTATACTCTAATAAATGTAATCGATATTCCCGCGATTGTGACATTTTGATAATATAATATTTGAATAGCCAGTTTTTAATATACGGTTGATTTTATATGCTCTAATGTTTTACAGAATTTGACTTATTATAATTTTGTAATTATATCTAGATAGAATCAACTATGATTGATGTGGTGTATTATTAGTGTACTATATACAGCAATGCATCCGACTTTGCATGTAGACATTGAGACAGTTATGTCGTTCTTAAGCATAGCGGTCGTTTTCGTAGTGCAATTGTAAAGTTTGGCGTGTTGTTGACAGTACAATTTGTAAATAAAACGAATAAATGTAATTTGAATATATCTTTTTATATTTTATTTAAGCACAAGCGTACCTCATATATCATAATTATTTATACACATTACACGAACACATACCTGTAGGTAAAGGTGCATAATAAGTAACTGATTAGATCTCCAAATCACAACATAATTAATTATATTAATAAAAATTATATTTCTGAAAAATAGACGAACACAACATACTTGTATTTTATCACTACAACGCTCTGGTCCCTAATATATCTTTTCCTATCATACCAACAAATTAATCAATTGCTTAAACGAAATATAATGTGCACCATGGCTCGCAATCGTGATAACATAAATGGAAGCGCTAAAACAGACTACAAAACATATAGACAGTCAAAATCGGAGCCTTTAATTCCGTGGACAGGTAATTCACACTTCACACGTAATAATCCAGTAATATAGTTTCACACCATAACTGTAAGCGTAGTAAGATCATCTTATGCATGAAATAATATGTTTTATCAAGAAATATAAAACAAAATAATAATTAACTATAATTAGACATTGATAGTTATCCATGTATCAGATCATCCTGCCACGAGACTAAAAGAACCAATTGATTATAACATAGCTATGGAAAGGACAACGATTGACATAGAATTATTACAACGAATATATTTAATATTCGTATTAAAACACTTTTAACAAAATAACACCATAATAGCGTAGGTGTTTGAAATACTTACCGAATTTCAACATTTACCGATAATAGTAATTACATGGCAAAATCAAATGTTTACAACATATAACAGTGCCATTATAAGCATTGGTGCAATAATACAACATGTTTTGCAACATACAACGACTATTTTGAAACAGTTAAGTGCAACAGTTGGCAAAGAACGAGTAACATAATGACACAATTAAGGTCCAATTACAATTTAAGACCGTTTTGACAGACTTCAACCTTGTAGATTATTTGTCAATGTCATAATTTTGACAGATAAACTGACTATGACATCTGTCAAAATGAGGTACTTAGATTGTAAGACTTTAGTTCCAAACCCTACTTTAGCTGCCGTTATGTAAGCGTATGACGTTTATACTCAGCTTTGAAATATTCCTAGACAGTAATAAAACTAAATTGATTTTTTTGCCAAAATAAAATGTTTCTGAAAACAAAAGTTATGACTGAGATTGTATATTTTTTCTTTTTTATAATAAGCGTGTTATATTTCAAAACTAATATTTTTATAGAGAATTCATTCATTCCCGGGAATGTAATTGTAGATTGTTTAACGTGCCTAATTTAAATCACATTCATAATTAAAGGTAATTACTCTTAAAATACATGTCCGTCTGGCATGGAAATACACGCCCGAAGACAGGATAACTAACACACTAATCAAAATAATGACCTTATATTTATTACAAATACTCGAGAAAGTGACAAAATTATATATCTTGATCAAATACACAAAACCAATTATCAAATTGACATAATTTTTTATATGTATAGCTTGTAATATGTAAAAAATGCCATAAATAAAATAACGATTTTTATAAAATCCCAGCTATTTAAAGAATGAAACGATGACTTTGAACTTTTAAATACTTTCCATTTTTAATCTGTATTAATATGCATAACAATGTTAATATTTTTGTCTAAAACAATCACACGAATATACAACATTCCAGTTTCATGCAGTATTTGTGACATAATAGCATTCCGAAAACGATATAATTATTGAGATATACTTATTAAATAGGAGTCTTAGTGGGAGTAGATACAAAACTATTTAACATTTTAATGGCTCCTATTAATAGGATTTATTTTAAGCCTCGCTTAATTCAAATATCTCTCTTTCTAACATATGGTATTTATTTGAAAAAAGAACGATACATCAACTCACATTCCTAAAAAATCTGTATCGCATTAGGACCATATTAAATGGTTCTAAATGTGTTTGCTAGATAATAACAAATTAGTTTATTTTACTGAAATAAGGTAGTTTTTTTGGAAAACTTTTTTTTATTTTAATTCAATAAACAAAAGCTATTTAGCATTCATAACAATAACATTCCAAACGTGATAGTTAACAAAACGGGAGTCATAAAAAAGTCAAATCTATTATAATAACTGTTTGAAACGTCAAGAGATTTTGTATCTACCACAAAAACTTTGCATTACAGTTTAACAACTATATATATAGTTACACGGAGGAACAAAGAATTTTCTTTTAACAAAAGTGGCATAGACAACAATCTTACACTACATCGAGAGCAGACTGCTCAAGAGTTAGTGCGCACGCGACTCAAGTCCAACGCATACAAATCTGATATGATCATGTAAATTCGTATAATTCTTGGAGCATCTTATAGATCCACTGTAGTATATTGTAACCAAATCGTGCATACAAGGTAGAAATTAGACTTTAAAAAGAAATGAACAGTAGATAACTATTACGAAGATAACATTACACAAACTAGAACAGAAGAAGAAACATTAAAATTATATTCTCAGATATCTTTAACGATTTTTGTGACCTATATAAAATATTAATGAACATTAAAAAAAATATATTCACAATTTTGATGATCTTATAAAATACTATCTAACAAATGTCTAATTATAAACATAATTTTGAGACAAAATACTACGTAAAGAATTTATATAAATACTTCATATGATATTGTTATACCAGTCAAGTAACGCATTTGCTTCAGTTATTGTAACAAGGCAAAAAGTAACAAATATAATGATAAAGAAACATACAGAAACTTAAAAAAGGTCCGATAAAAATATAAAAAAAATATTAAAATCAATAATAGCACTACCAAACAATGGACGATAAGCTGGTGTTCCTATCATATTATTATACGACTAAAATATTTATTAAAACAACAATGTTCAACGCAATAATAATAAATCGATACTCTTATAAACAAGAAGCTCAATAGAAGCTTTGACGAAATGGCAATTCGTTAATCACGTACGTAATTCAAAAACTACAAAAATATCTCATCTTATTTAGAACTAGAGTGATCAATTGATTGCCTAAACATTAAAAAATAATAAAAAATAAAGCATTCATAAATCTGCCATATAAATTTGATAGCACAACACAATATTATATATAGCTACATATAAAACTATTGCACAGTAAATTAGCTCTAGAGTATACTAAATATAAATAATACTAACAAGTTGATTTTTGGCCTTGGCCATAATCGATCTATTACAAAAATAACGTGTTCACGACATAAAATTATGTATATATATATATATATATAATATATATATATATATATATATAATATATATATATATATATATATATATATATATATATATAAATCATTTCTTCTAAATTGTATTATGTATAAGTACATAAATATGTAAAACAATAATCTTTCAAAATTTTTAAGAATAATAACACTTTGTTGTAGTATATTATTATACACAAAAATAATAGGCCAATATTGGTTTGTCTTATAGAGACAAAACCTGTGATAGGATTATCTGTCGCTTTTCGATATTTAATAGTAAGATATATCTATCTTATGTATATTACGCAAACACGCTTGTTAGTTAATCTAATATAATGTAAATATCTAACACAACAATGAGATAAAAACATTTAGGCTTGTCTTTTAAAAGTTCACGACACCAACTACGTGCTCGTGGACGCGGGCGTTCGGACGCATTCGATGCGATCACTTGATATGGAGCTTCGTACAAAAATCAGTCAGTCGTTTTAAAAACAAAAGTGTAATTAATTACACCCCGTATACACAGAGCGACATTTGACGACCTTCGTTCAATCATCACCTTCAATGTAGTTTCTCGCACTAAAATCTTCACAATCTAAGTAGTCCATTTTGATGGGTGTTAGGAACTCATTGTATTGTATTGTCTATTGTCACTAATGTCAAAGTAGTTTAGAAAATGTATTAAGTTATCACAAAAATATAATGTTTTGATTCACACACAATTGGTGGTTTAATTAATTTTAACCACCAATTGTGTGTGAATCAAAATATTATATTTTTGTGACAACTTAATACATTTTCTAAACTACTTTGACATTAGTGACAATAGACAATACAATACAAAGAGTTCCTAACATATTCCGGTCTAGCTATTCGATTGGTACGGGACATATTTTTGTAATAGGTCTCTTTAACGTTTTACCCCCAGGTATTCTTACTGACACAACCCTAACCTTACCATCTTTACCTGGATGAATTGTCAATCAAAACTGTAATATTATGACAGATAATGTGTACGGATAACACCTGTCAAAACATTCTTAAATTCACATCACATTTTTAAAAGTACAGTAATCGTTCGTTATTCAATTCTTAGTTTGTGAAGACCTTAGTTTGCTCATTTTAAATAACAACGAAGTAAAGGATTGTAGCGGTGTAGACAATCTGCGGCCGTTAATAGGCGCCGAGTTGACACGGGGCTTCAGTCAGACACGATCAGAGCGCACGCGTCACGATTACGGACGCGCTAGGCACGTCCACCTAAACTAATATATAGATACCGGATAATAGCCGAGATCATTTTTTCTTAACCGTCGAATTGCCGGTGCTACTCGAGCGCGTCTGGATGCCATCTTTCTTTGCGGTGGCACCGAAAGCGGGACATTTTTTCCTGAGCGCTTTTATTTTATATAATTTGTTACCTTGCGAATCCGTCGTCTCGTCTATATCGTCCGCGGACGGCACGGGCGCGTCCCCGGCGCAATCCATAGGTTCGGGCTCGCGCTTTCGCCGAAAACGGAACGGGCTCTCGAGTGAATCCGCTGATATGCTAGTGACGTTGGTGTCGCTGGAAGACAGCTCCTTTTCCGTCTCCAAATTGGATTTCGGGACAGGTTTCGTCGGCTTCTTGCGGGAGATGGAGTTGGATTTTTTGCGGATGGGGTTGTTGGCCGGTTTGGTCTGCGGCCTGGGATCCGGCAGGCGAGAGGAGCCGTTGAGGTGGCAGTTCTCGGTGAGCGCGGAGAGCGCGGTCGCCAGGCTGGGCAGCTCCGCGCGGCCCCTCGTCCCGCCCAGCCCCCCCTTCAGGGAGCCGCCGTGCGTGTGAGCGTGCGCGGCGTTGGGACGCGACAAGTTCGCGCGCTGGCCGTGGAAGCTACTCTTACCTGCAACCAATACATGAAGTAAGCTCTCCAAATCCACATTTTAAATAAACAGGGCCAAGCTTAACATAATAAGATTTGTTTGAATAGACTCATAAACTACTGAACTAATTTTCATGAAATTCGTTATGGCTACAATAGAAAACCAATTCGCGTTCGAAATCGTGAGATTCGTATACGAATTACCGAATTCACTATTTCTGAATTTTCATTTCGTGCGTTGTGCAACGAGTAACCACTCGTTGTTAACCCACCCACAACCCACTCGTTTTTTATTTCTACCAGTAGATATCCAACGCTGACGTGACCTTGACAGCGATCCGTTTCATATGTGAGTCATCGCCAGATTTTTGTTTTTGTTGCTGTGGTTTTGAATTTTTCTGCGTGAAACGGAATTTAATTAAGAATTTGTTCTTAATGACAACACTGAATTCGAGTGATTCGAAAATCTATAAAATTGTAAACAGTAGAAAATAATTTCGCGTACGATTTATATTCGTATTCGAATTCCAAATTCACGTCTACAATTCAAAAATACGTCTCCTGGAGAAGAACATAGGGATGACATTTTTACTACAAAGGAAAATATTGAAAAAAATTGGTGGTTTGATTTTGATGCAATTTGATATGAGGCTGGTTAAAGACACGGGGCAGGACATAATAATTTTTTTACCAATAAAGAAGGCAAATAAATGCAGATGATTTAACAGAACTTGTATGTTTTGCGGTGTGCAGAGATATAGTTGTGTACGGGCGACTGACCTGTAAAGGGTTTGACACTGGCGATCTTGGCATTCTGCGAGTTGGCACATCTGGTTGGCGGGAAGGTGGAGGTCTTGGCCGCGTAGGCCTTGAGCGCGGCCGGGCCCTTGGCGGGCGGCTTGCTGGCCTTGCCCAGCGCGCCCTTGTACTTGAGCGCTGCACTCATGTTGTTCTCCAAGTCCGATATGTTGGCATTTAGCGCGTTTGCGTTGTCCAGCTGATCGATTTCGTATACAATATTAATATAAAAGCACTGTATCCTGATGTTTTTATGTCACAGCGTTGGTGAGTAAAACATTGGTCTCATAATTGGATGGAGCAGCCAATATTTTACTTTGTTTTGAATGTGATATTTTGAGAGTTTCACTGGACCGACGGAACTACGTTAAAGAAAAACATCGACAAATAACCTAAATCGATTCAATCGAATATCGAAGGTTTCAAATATTGCATATTATATGTTATTTTCATGGTTGAATACGAAATATTTAAACTAACAAGATTTAATTTCATAATTATATTTATATACCGGATCGGATCAATATACGAGGATATACTTCTAGGAGGTAGACTCTGTACCAGGGTCGTCTGCATGGGTACCTCCGTCTTACCTATTTCCGCCGCCAAACAGCAGGGTTCGCTTTGCTGTGTTCCGGCGTGAAGGGTAAGATAGGCAGTGAAATTACTGGGTACTGTGACTTTACATCTTATGTCACAAGTTGGCAACGTACACTGTGGTTCTTATGAGGTTTGCAGATTTGCTGCGAATCTCGTGGGAACCACATGTACTATAGGCGACTGTTACCACTTACCATCAGGTGGGCAGCCTGCTTGTTTGTCAACTTTAGCAATAAAAAAAAAATACGACTACAATTATGTATTTACAAACATAGACTACCCACCTGATAGTATGTGGTTACAGTCACCCATAATATCTGTGGTACATACATATACAAAAATCTGTGTATGAATTAAGGTATAGTTACGGTACACATAATTTTGACTGCGTGTCTTATCTTTCTCACTGGAATACGTCAATGCAAGCAGTGCTACTTTTCGGCAAAAATAGGTAAGATCGATGTACCCAAGCAGACAATCCTGGTATGGTCTCCCTAAATACACTGTTATTACGAAAAGTAAATTGTATTCATTGAAGCATATATTCGATAGCAACCAGTTTCAAACATTCGCTATCCGAAAAAATATAGCGAAGAGCTGTACGCTTCAGACGTTAGAAACGATAGACATAGCTAGGGCTAGCTGTTTGATTGAACGGCTATTTTAACCAGTTGGCGACATATATGTAGAGAATATAAACCACAAAAGTGTGCCAATAAAACAAACCTTGTTGCGGTCTTGTAAACTTACATAACTACTTACGAGGCACTCGATGTTAATCAATCAATACTAACCTTATTGGTGTTCTTGTTAGTGGCGAGAATGGTTTGCAGCGACACCGGCTTGTCTTCAACCTTAGTAGCCGGTGGCAAGTCACAGTACACACCGCGCGTGAACGTTGGCAAAGACGTGATGTTATGGCGTCGCCTATAGGCTTCACCTTCGGCGATCATACGCGGCTGGATACTGAAACAGGATATTTATATTTATGAATCAAATTTATCACTACTAGTGGCTAATGTACGCAGTGGTTGATGCACGCATGGCGAGGTAGGCACACTCACTTCTCGAGGAACCACTGCTGGTGGCCGATGGCTGCAGCATGTATGGCGAGGTAGGCACACTCACTTCTCGAGGAACCACTGCTGGTGGCCGATGGCTGCAGCATGTATGGCGAGGTAGGCACACTCACTTCTCGAGGAACCACTGCTGGTGGCCGATGGCTGCAGCATGTATGGCGAGGTAGGCACACTCACTTCTCGAGGAACCACTGCTGGTGGCCGATGGCTGCAGCATGTATGGCGAGGTAGGCACACTCACTTCACGAGGAACCACTGCTGGTGGCCGATGGCTGCAGCATGTATGGCGAGGTAGGCACACTCACTTCTCGAGGAACCACTGCTGGTGGCCGATGGCTGCAGCATGTATGGCGAGGTAGGCACACTCACTTCTCGAGGAACCACTGCTGGTGGCCGATGGCTGCAGCATGTATGGCGAGGTAGGCACACTCACTTCACGAGGAACCACTGCTGGTGGCCGATGGCTGCAGCATGTATGGCGAGGTAGGCACACTCACTTCTCGAGGAACCACTGCTGGTGGCCGATGGCTGCA
This sequence comes from Scirpophaga incertulas, assembly GCA_036419045.1. Taxonomy (NCBI): domain Eukaryota; kingdom Metazoa; phylum Arthropoda; class Insecta; order Lepidoptera; family Crambidae; genus Scirpophaga; species Scirpophaga incertulas. The sequence goes on along the minus strand of CM071629.1, from coordinate 33,806,845 downwards.
GCATGTATGGCGAGGTAGGCACACTCACTTCACGAGGAACCACTGCTGGTGGCCGATGGCTGCAGCATGTATGGCGAGGTAGGCACACTCACTCTCGAGGAACCACTGCTGGTGGCCGATGGCTGCAGCATGTATGGCGAGGTAGGCACACTCACTTCTCGAGGAACCACTGCTGGTGGCCGATGGCTGCAGCATGTATGGCGAGGTAGGCACACTCACATCTCGAGGAACCACTGCTGGTGGCCGATGTATGGCTGCAGCATGTATGGCGAGGTAGGCACACTCACTTCTCGAGAAACCACTGCTGGTGGCCGATGGCTGCAGCATGTATGGCGAGGTAGGCACACTCATTCGAGGAACCACTGCTGGTGGCCGATGGCTGCAGCATGTATGGCGAGGTAGGCACACTCACTTCTCGAGGAACCACTGCTGGTGGCCGATGGCTGCAGCATGTATGGCGAGGTAGGCACACTCACTTCTCGAGGAACCACTGTTGGTGGCCGATGGCTGCAGCATGTATGGCGAGGTAGGCACACTCACTTCTCGAGGAACCACTGCTGGTGGCCGATGGCTGCAGCATGTATGGCGAGGTAGGCACACTCACTTCACGAGGAACCACTGCTGGTGGCCGATGGCTGCAGCATGTATGGCGAGGTAGGCACACTCACTTCTCGAGGAACCACTGCTGGTGGCCGATGGCTGCAGCATGTATGGCGAGGTAGGCACACTCACTTCACGAGGAACCACTGCTGGTGGCCGATGGCTGCAGCATGTATGGCGAGGTAGGCACACTCACTTCACGAGAATCACTGCTGGTGGCCGATGGCTGCAGCATGTATGGCGAGGTAGGCACACTCACTTCTCGAGGAACCACTGCTGGTGGCCGATGGCTGCAGCATGTATGGCGAGGTAGGCACACTCACTCACGAGGAACCACTGCTGGTGGCCGATGGCTGCAGCATGTATGGCGAGGTAGGCACACTCACTTCTCGAGGAACCACTGCTGGTGGCCGATGGCTGCAGCATGTATGGCGAGGTAGGCACACTCACTTCTCGAGGAACCACTGCGGGTGGCCGATGGCTGCAGCATGTATGGCGAGGTAGGCACACTCACTTCTCGAGGAACCACTGCTGGTGGCCGATGGCTGCAGCATGTATGGCGAGGTAGGCACACTCACTTCTCGAGGAACCACTGCTGGTGGCCGATGGCTGCAGCATGTATGGCGAGGTAGGCACACTCACTTCACGAGGAATCACTGCTGGTGGCCGATGGCTGCAGCATGTATGGCGAGGTAGGCACTCACTTCTCGAGGAACCACTGCTGGTGGCCGATGGCTGCAGCATGTATGGCGAGGTAGGCACACTCACTTCTCGAGGAACCACTGCTGGTGGCCGATGGCTGCAGCATGTATGGGAGGTAGGCACACTCACTTCTCGAGGAACCACTGCTGGTGGCCGATGGCTGCAGCATGTATGGCGAGGTAGGCACACTCACTTCTCGAGGACCACTGCTGGTGGCCGATGACTGCAGCATGTATGGCGAGGTAGGCACACTCACTTCTCGAGGAACCACTGCTGGTGGCCGATGGCTGCAGCATGTATGGCGAGGTAGGCACACTCACTTCTCGAGGAACCACTGCTGGTGGCCGATGGCTGCAGCATGTATGGCGAGGTAGGCACACTCACTTCTCGAGGAACCACTGCTGGTGGCCGATGGCTGCAGCATGTATGGCGAGGTAGGCACACTCACTTCTCGAGGAACCACTGCTGGTGGCCGATGACTGATCCGGGCCGGCAGACCCGTAACCAGGCGATGGCCTCGCGCGCCGTGAACCCGTGGTGCTTCATCATGTAACACGCAATCAAGGTGCCGGTGCGACCTAGACCCGCTGCAATAAAAAAGTAATAATTTACATACATCGTATTAAAGGTTTGAAGCGATGAATCGTCCAATCGTCGTGAACCACAGTACGCAAGTACGCAGTAAACAAGTGGGCTCATTTATCACTTTCGTTCATCTCCACAAACACTTATATTTTGTCAAACACTTGTGTCAGATTATATCTGACACAAATGTTTGACAAAATATTATCATTTATTTAAATAGTTTTTAGACTTATGATATCAATAATCATTATTGATATCATAAGTCCTTCATCCATCAAGTACCTTCGTTCATTGGTTACTGAGCCGTTAAAAACGTCAACTAAAATTATACACCTAAGAACAGATATTATTTTATCTTTAAAAATAATATTCAAAGCACTCATACCTTTACAATGCACGGCAACAGCGCCTTTCGCCGCTTCGGATATACGTATAAACCTGTTGACAATCAGATCGGACGGCACCGACCCATCCACGAAGAACAGCTCCCGGTGCTCGAACCCGTGCGCCGTAAATTGTCTGGAAAAAATACGGAGATATTGTACAAACCGTGATAGTTATATGGCTCGAAGGACCATAAATAACAATCCAGTAAATAAATTTCTGGAAATATTCACATTCATAATTTTAGCCTACAACCTCTGTTGGGTATATAAAGGGTAAATTTGACCTTTTTATTGTACGACTTTTTATTGAGCTACATATAGGGTAGCTCAACAATAAGTGGTAATCATAGATTAAAACAAAAAGGGAAGATACGGCATGCTCTTACTTGCAGTCAATAAAATATGGACCGCCTCAACTACTACATTTACCACCTACGCAAAGTCATACTTGTAAATAAAGCGACAATTGAGCAAACGAGACAGAGCGGTAAGTTTTAATGTCAGCGCGAGCGAGACAGAGACTTCATCAAGGTCATCCGCCGGTCGCTTCATAGGGGAATGCTTTTCTCGCTCACACAAAAAAGTGCATTTTAGTCTTGTCTTGTTTTCTTGATAAATGAATGGCGAACTACATACTGTGTATTTAAGAAAGAATTGTTTTAATGTATTCGCAAATGAAAAGTGATGTCTTGGAGTTTGTTTTAGGTTTCGGAACTATTAATCCATTTTTTTAAAACACACGTAGGCACTGTTTACTTTTTTTTTGTAATAAATCGACGATATTGGTCCTCAAAGCATAAATGTGTTGTCAGTTCGCTCCGCCATGATCGACTAAGCGAAATTGTGTGCATGAGCCCAATTTTAGCGGTCCACTTACAAGATGCTAATGCTGTATCTTGCCTTTTTGTTTTAATCTAAGGTGGAACCTCCGACATAACTTATAACAGGAACTGTACAGATGAACTATTGTCTACAGAGGGGTTAGTACCCCTTTTTTTTTGAGGGGGAAATGCATTATGCACCTTGACACCGCTAAAACCCCCCAGTGTTCTCTAGGCCCATGCGGGGCACATGGCGGGGTGCGCTTTCATGATTCTACCGCCAAGGGGTTAGTACCCTTAGTGTTCTTTACCAATACTCACACCTCACTTCATTTGAATTCACTTTATTTGAATAATATTGTCTTTCTAAAGTATATATCTTAATGCTCATAGTCTAGTCGGAGAGTACCAATTTTGTCATACTACCCACCTGGCATCGTATGATTTCTTGTTGAGCCGCACTATGGTGGTTACGTTATGCCTCCTGAAGTACTCATGGTAATGCTCGGGGCTGTGCAGTGGGTAGCCGCGATCCAGCCGGGAGCGGTGGTGGGGACCCGAGAACGCCAGCATCTTGCCCGGCACGACCCAGTTAAGATCGCCATTTTCCACTTTCTGGTATAAATCAATGCTTCTACATTAGAGGGAGCATTGGATTTTGTCAAAAAACATGCTGTGCATTTTATTGGGGCGTAAATTAAATATTATGAGAAACTAATAAAATATTTTGTACCATACAAATGTATTAGATTTGTCTTATTTTGGAACATATTTAAAAAACTGGGCGGTCATTTTCAAGTTTAACTAAACTTCACATCAAATACATATTGAAAATAATGTTGATTGGTGTTGTAGGACGTGAAGACCGTTTCCACAAATATTCTTCTTTGTGTGTATATTCATCATTCACTTTTTATACATTGAAATCATTTTAGGCCCCTAGAAATAAAACTAGACTTTTTTATTTACTACAACTTGATTATACGTTTATAATTTAAAAAAAAAATCATATGGCCAGACGTACGAAGTATGACGAATCTCAGTCCAAGTATTACCTCATAGAACAGATACTGGTCTGCGTCGAAGTGCTCAAAGTCAAAGAACTTGGCGTCGTGTGCCACTTTGATGCCGTGGAGGACGTCCAGGAGAGAGATGTCGAACAGCGCCGGCCCACCCGAAGCATCGCGAAAGTTGAGTAAGGACCACTCCGAACCGTCCGTCAGCTGCTTGTACACTGCACCCGGACTGGCCCCTAGGTAGATTATCTGGGAATTAACCATAATTGTTTTGTAGTCGGTAGCGGAACACACCCCTTTTTAACCCGGTCTTGTCAGAGCGGCCAATCTTTTGATATTTGCAAGGGAGATAGGACACAAATTTATAATCTACTTTCTCTATAGAAAGGCAACAAATAGCTTTTATTTAATCTTGTCCAAGCACCCAGTCTTTCAACATTTGGGTTATAAATAAATTATCAATCTTAATATATATATTTCTTGTGTGCGTGTGTATGTGACTGAACTCCTCCTAAACGACTGGACCAATTTTGATGAAATTTTTTGTGTGTATTCCAGGGGGCTTGAGAATGGTTTAGATTCACAATACGGTCATATAGATATTGTTTTTCAGCTAAATTATTTATTTAAAAACATTTGAGACAACGTGAGACAACGTGACATTTGAGACATTTGACATTTGAGACATTTGACAGGACAACGTCTGTTGGGCCAGCTAGTAAGATATATATTTTTTACAATCACACCAATTACCCTAGCCCAAAGTAAACACTTGAGCTAGGCTAATTATGCGAAGTGCGATCTATGACTATGCGGCTTGTACTATATGGTCTTAAGTATTAAATAGAAATAAATGTGTTAATCAATATTAACAGACATTACTGGACTGCCCGTACTCGGCATACAAACATCTGGTCCCATCGGAACTCTAACCTTAAGAATCATCGTACAAACCGTTCAGCCAAGGAAGTAGTTGAACACAAGAGCAAATAACTCTACAGCGTGACTCCAAATTTCTTTAGGGAGGCCGAGAATTACAGCAGAATCTTCAGTTTTACAGTGGAACGATCGTAGATCTGTCAAATCTTAAAGGGAGACCTAATGGAATCATTAGACCGTTCAGAGTAGGACTGGGATCAAAACGGTACAGTCTGGAATACTTATGTTCACCGTCTAGTGGAGACAAACAGAACAGCTGCGTCGACGAGAAACCAGATGTTTCTCATACCATGCACAGCACTTGTACCATCGTAACGTTACAAGAGTTAATGATTAACCGCCTTTATCATTTACGATCACGGATTTGGTTGTGGTTTTGTGGCTGATAGAAAAAGCTTACTAGATAACGTCACGTTATCAACGGTGTTTGTCTGGTGTACGCTATCAATAGGTTTTTTTTATTATTATTGGGTTTTTGGCAGATTACATCTCTTCAAATATAATGACAACAATCCTTTTATTTAGTTTACTAGTTGCCGTTACGTCACCACGTTCATATGTCTTATTCTGAACAGATTGAACCTAACTTATCATATAATTGCGGATTGAAAATGACAACCGATTAGACAAGTTTACAGAGCTTTTCCTTAAGTAACAAAGATAACGCTTCATTAGCTAGGTATAATCAGCAACACGTCAAGTATTGCATTTGAACTACGAAGACCACCGATGTTTCGAGGTCAAGATGCAAAGTCAGAAAGGATTTAAGCAAATTAAATTTGTTACAGTGCGCTTATCAGATGGCGGGAAATCGTCTAAAAAATAAAGAATCATTATGAAATTGCCCACGAAAGAATGAAACAAATGACCGCACATATTAGTTGAACAACACAAGATTACCAGTGTGGGTAGACGAGTCGATACAGTTATATACAAAGGCCAGTGTCGTCATCACCACTTAGCATTATATGTGTGCAAAAACTAATAAACGCATCTGAGACGAATATAAACCGGACCAAGACAAACTGCTAGTAAATTACATTGTTTGCGTGAGAATAATTGGTTGATCAACCGTTTCGTTATCAATCATTTTGAGGAGCTAAGCTATAATGTAATATAAACTTCTGCTGTTTAGCGATCTATTAATGTTTAATGAACAAAAAGATTTTTTATATTCACATAAACATTCTCTTCCAAAGGATAGATCTTCTCCGTTCAGCATATATTGAGCATGAACCGCGATGTTGATGTTGCGCGGACGCAATTCAAATAATAAGCGCATATATGGAACTATATAATTTGTGTCCTACAAGATATTGTGATGGTGTTGCACTATGTGAAGAGATGAATTCTGAAGGAAATATTTAAAGAAAAATATAGTTGTATTAAATATGCTTAATTTAGTATTTTTAGACATTAAGGGCAATATAACTGAAAAATATATTCAAAGGCCATGTTTCATTTATTCATCTATTTAACTAATACGTTACTTTTGCCGCCTTAGTTTGAATATCAAACAAAGCGTAATGTTCACGGCCATTTGCTATTATATATTATTTAAGTTAGCTTAATAGCATATAAATGGACTGCAAAGTTCCGTCATCCAATGGAGCTCTACAAGGCAGTACTCGAGCGCGAGTTTTGTATGTGTTCGTCTGGCCATCTTTAATGTAGCCACTCAGATCTAAACTTTCTCGTAACTTCCTGCAAATTGTACAGTACGATATTTCCCAAATAGCATTGAAAGCATACAACTCTATATTTGAGTTTATTTGAATGGACCTACACTATGTTATTAATTATTTACTATTGAGATATTTGACATAAGGTTGCAATGTAATTCTACATCTTTATCAATGAATGAAGAATGTATTTATACTACTAGTTAATAGAATCTAATGTTCCAAAATCTAGATTTAGTCTGTTAGAAAACTGTAATTACAGTTCAAATCAGTAGCCTTACTGACTCTCTGACTCAGTTACTCTCAAAAATATCTGACATTATCACTTATACAAAAGGAAACGTCGAACGTATCATGGGTTAAAGTATGGAGCTCAGCTGTTCTGTATGGAGATTTCAAAGAATTTGGCTTATTCTACACCGACGTTTTCCTTATTTATTTAATAACCAAGAGCAAACTTTACCAAATTTTTACACACACGACAGTCGACATTAAAATAAGTAATAACAGTTCTGAAGACAACAAAATCTAGTTGTCACAAAGTTATAACATGTAATACAAAATTCTGACGTAAAACAACTGTAGGTACTTTTTTAGTTTAATATATATATAAATTAGGATATTTGGTTATAACCAAAATTTGTACTTTCAAGGTTAAAAAGTAATGCATAAATATATATTTTCTATGGCCTTAAGGTTAAAAAGTTATATAATTTAAAAAAATACAAGAGAAAAACTGCAATAAAAACTATTATAAATATAAAACAATTTTCCAAATCCATTCAGTGTCTCATTACATACCCAAGTAACAAGACACACTTCCAAAGAATGCACAATTAAATTTTGAGACGCTTCTAATCTCATTTGCCGACCCCGTGTGTAGTTACGCTTCAACGGGCACAGGGCAGTCCCACGCCTTGTGACTGTGGGGCTTGATCACTGACCAAGGCTGAGACTGGCCGATCGATTACAACATCCACTAATACAGTTCCACACAATTGCCTCTAACCGTCAGTGCAGAAATGCCGTCTCACAAATGTTTTTCTTTACAGAGGCTATTTTGTAAATGGTGCACATCATCAAAGTCGAATCTGAACGCGAGCGTGATGTATTCTTCAACACTTTCAAGGAAGGAAGGAAGGTCTTGTTTAATTGCTCATGTTACGGGTACCATGAGCAATTAAACAAGATATGTCAAAGCATTTATCGTGCAATATAACCGTCATTTTGAAATTTATCCTTTATATTTTGACAGTTCAAAGAGATGAATTCCCTTCCATCCAAGCTGTACGGCCTTTATAACCGAGGTTTTATGATCCTAATGGCTTCTCTATCTCCTCTTTAGAGGAAAAAAAAGTGATGAATCTCTCATCAGTTGGCAAAAAGATATTGTACAGTAAATATTGTGCGTAAATACATACTGTCTGTTCAATCACTCTCATAAAACGATCAGTCGGATTACCGAACGTTACTTCATTTAAGCTGCCGTAACGCCTGACACACACGTTTGTAACACCGAACTCCATCTACTATACATTAGGCTCGACGTACCCTCTTAGACTGTTATTTCAATGCCGTTATTTTATTTAGTTTGTAGTAGGCAAGAATGAATTGTCGGCAATCGGTCCCGATCTCTATCAGTCATGAATCACATCAAAGGTACCCACGTGGCAGAGATTCACCAGGTCATTTAAAGCTGCGAGCATCTTCCCCAACTTCTACAGGTCAAACTGCTACCGTCCGTTACAGAATGAATACAAGCATCCGCCATCCCACAATAAATCTCAAGATGAAGTAACAGTCACCTGCAGTTAACAAAATCTCGCATCTTAGTAGTTAGTCCTGAAGTCTATGTCAAAAGTGGGGTGTTTCGGCTAATATGTTCATGTTTTATCGAAAAAATATCATTTTTTTAAAGTCCCCACCAGTAATACGTAGATCTCCACTGAACATCATGGTAACTCAGCGTTCGCAATCGATTAGCTCCGGAACGGCGGCCACAATTTATTGGGCGCATTACCCGTGGTGACATTGCATTGTTGCGATTGTCTTGTTCGTTCGAACATGACAGGTAATAAAATAACTAAGTTTGCGAGGTATGCAACGATTGTTTCGCGTTGCAATTCACTTGTAAACGAGCGAGCTTAACTGAACTTGAAGCTGTCAACATCTTCAGTGATTATTTAATAAACGACATTGCTTGTGGTTTTTAAATACCGAGAAAATTTGTAAAAACGAATTCAGATCCTTTACCTGATAACTCCCAATGAGGTAAGCAGCGTTGAGCCTGAGCGCCTCGTTGTCGCTGGTGAAAAAGACAATCTTCTTGCGCGGGTTCTTATCCAGCTCCTCGTTGAGCCTCAGGCAGAACTGGTATAGATGACAAAGGTGGTATGGACCGAAGTCGAAGTAGAAGTTCTCGTACACGATTTCATCCTCGATATGGAAGTACTTGCTGTTTCTCGTGGGCTTCGGCTTGTATCCGGCTTTCAGAGTCGCGAAGTACAATCTGTCTAGAATAGAGAAGGCATTGTTAAGAGGACTACAACAACCAAACGTGTATCATGTAGCAAAAGTAATCATTCATTATAATGTCAGCTATGAAAAGCCCACTGCTGGATATAGTACTTCCCAAGGACCTGCCACAGCGAACATTCCTGTGCTGCCAGCACCCTGAACTTGTGTTTGGTAAGTTTACCAACATATATGTATAAAAATGTTTTTTAAAATTTATCTGTTAAATAGGGATTTTAAATATTATAATACAAACAAATAAGTATGGAGTATCAATAAATTTATTTTTATTGACGAATGTACTAGTAAAAAATCTAGCCTGGGCCAAAGTGAGCTTTGCAAAGCTGTTATGGAATCGATAGTAACTAACTTAGTAGATAACTTTTGATCAAGATGTATTATAGATTAATAACATAACTAAGGCGCAAATGTATTCATGACACGAGCATATAAGACTTATTAGTGAATCAACAATCCAGTTTTATGCGTTACTTAGTGATTTCAATCATTTTCTAAAAAGTAACATGCTGTACAGTCAGCAGCACTTCAATCATTATATTGGCATTACGAAAATGATGGCATAGGAGCTGTCTTAAGTGGAAATTGCGCGGTATATTTTCCGTACAAGCATAGTCCTCTGTTTTCTCTATGTAAAATAACACTGAACCAATATTTATTTTTCTAAAAATATATGGTTTTTATCGTCATGTCCCTTAAAAAACTAGCTTAAAGATATTATCGGTGTGTTCAGACATCCAGCAAATAAATAATTTTACCTGAACATTTAAAGGAAGCAAAACATAGGGAACACAGTTACGTTACGGGGTATGCAACTTAATGCATTTTCCTCAGGGGAAACAAAAAAAATATAAAATAAAAAAAAGGAACACAGTTAAAGCTTTTCATCATTTATTATCAATGAAAATATTTAAATCAGGAAACGAACGTTTTTAGCTTCAATTCGTGGGTATTATTTGTAAGAACCAAGCCCGTAGCCATAGCAACATTCATGACATACGATTTCGTTTCGATAGGTCGAAATTATGGGAATGATTCCGCAATTTGAAATCCATTGCCATTAGATAATGAACGATTTCGAGTTCGAACGAATTAAAGAGGAATCATACTTTGTCTAGGGGACCTACTGTTGTCACTATCGCACTCTATGGGGAGTTCGATCACAGCGCGACAACAATAGTTTTTATCAAGACCTTAATGTTTCCTCTTTATATAAACGTGTAATATCTGATACGTTGCTGTGTGTACGTAACTTTAAAAGTTTAAAAAATCGTTCAAGTTATCGAAAATTTGGAGTCGATCGCCGCTCGCCAACCTGCCATATAACTGTGCCATGTGCTTTCTAAAGTAACATGATATAATAAAAACGCAATATAAGTTCCCAGCCACAAATGACGTCACACGTTAAGGAGGAGGGAGTGGGTTGACGATGTGCGACAGGGGTTGGTGTCCTAAACTTTGTGACGTCATATATTAAAAATATCTTTTTCAAACTGATAATGAAAACTGATTTCGATACAGCGACTTTAATTTTATTATAACTAGATGTAAAATTTGAAATGTGATGTAACACCAGAGAGGGGGGAATCTCAAAAATGCAACTAGCAGAAATAAAGACATGGGTATCCTTATGTAATATGTAGTACCTTGGGTACGGTATATACAATGTTGACCTTTAATGCAAAATAACTTTTAACTTAAATTATCTAACAAAACACAGCGCAGCCTGTAATCAAAGATCCTACTTGTTCTTTTGTGACCCAAATGAAACCAAACCTTTGCACCACGCATACAACTGTAGGAAGTGAAAAAATACGCAGTTTTAATAAATGTATTTTACAACCGAAATCCAAATGATTAAAAAATAGCTGGGGTCACGTGGGTTGCATGATCGTCGGCAATCTCGCGTATACATGCCTAGACATTTTCCCTTCTGGCATTTTGTTTATGGGACGTAAGTAGCCCAAGTTATTTAGTTCAAGATATTTATATGTTACATTAAAATTATTATGTTAAAATTTGACACATACTAGGTAAAATCTAGTGTAAATACGACACGAGATAGCAATTACACGTTTTTTAACTGTTTAAGAAGCAATAAACATCGCATCTACCAACATTTTGAAATATAATCTCTGAATATGATATGAACATCGAACACGCAACAACTTACAAGAAATTCACATAAGTATATTTATTTAACAATTCCAGTAAGGCTATTATTTAATTTCGGGGGTTATGAAATTGCCGTTTTGTACGATTTCTAACCAACAATTTTGCTTATTACACGATCTAGTGCAAACGTTTTCTTTGCTTATTTAATAAAAAAGACAGCAATTGTCCGAGTCTTACAAAGTCCAAAAAATAACAGAAAGAGTTTAAACATCTTTTTGTAAACTTAAACCTAAAGAATTTTAAACTAAAATATCACGGCCACGAGTATTACAAATAAGCATTTATAAAAATCTATGGCAGTCGCACTGTGCTTGAACTTCCCTATATAGTGCAACAACGATTCGTACAGAAAATACCTCGCCTTTCCAAAAATAAACCGATTTAAATACTTTATTCTATAAGTAATGAAGCTTTGTCTGTATTTTTTCATTCATTAAATAGACTCATGTTTATTTGCGACATTTCTGAACACATCGTGGATTATTATAGATTTTTTTATAACGTTTTATATTTCTTGTACTTTATGATATTTATAATAATAGAAAACAGCTATAGATTTATAGTGTGATTTTCCAGGGAGAAAACAGGACATTACGTTAAAAGGAAAATATGGCGCGATATTTCCTTTTAAACGGATTACCTCGCTTAAGTCTCATAAATACTGTAGGTTTTAAGAAGTTAGTAGAAGAAGTCTTTTGTGCAATTTATATTAAAAATAGTTATATATGATAAATTGATTTTAAGATAAATTCTATTCTTTATTGTTGTATGTCTACAATTGTAATAACTTTAAAGCAGATTGACATAAAAAAACATATATAAAATTAGTCATATTTATACTTATTTACGAATTCTCTCTGTACAATTTCATTAGTAATACGTGAATCTAATACGTAATTACAAAAAAAAATCTTTTTCAATTTGTAGTGTATGTTACTTTTTATTACTTCACTGTTTTTTTCAAATACTGACTACGCCTGTTGAGCGATTTTTTTAAAGACGATCACATGCATTTATCTTCCAGGCGTCGTAGATCCTGGCACGATTGCACATTTAATTTATATAATTTATTGGACTGAGAAGAGATTACGTTTAATTGAAAATATTATCTACCAAAAAAATTACAGCGAGTATCACTACATAAAATAATACACACACTAAAACTTAGTACCTAATACATATATGATCTAATTAGGAACATACGTTTTGTAACTCGAAGTGGGTAATGTAAAGTTAAAATAACTAATATGCCTGAAATTCCAAATGCTTTTGATGCGTGTCAAAAGAACATAATATGTAACGTTGATCGAGTTTGAAAACAATTTACCGAGCTGGCTTCTAAATTCATCGAGTTGATTGCCCAACACCATTGACGAGTACTAGTATTTTTAAAAGATCGAAAACACAGTAAATAGAATCTTTGTATCTTTTTATTATGTCTAATGAGAGGTTTATGTATAGACGTATACACGTATATCTACATAGGTAACCACCATAATACGTTGTATTTTTAACAGAATCATATGTATTTAACTTAAAAAACTGCCGTATTGTAGTGGAGCTTTTAATTTTTCAAATCCGAGCAAGGTTTATAAAACTTTTACACACAGGAGACTGAATTAACGAATAAATTAATTTGAAAATCTGCAAATTTAGTTTCACAAAACTGTAGCGAATAATGTACAAAATTCTGGAGTAAATATTATGACCCATTTTCGAGATTGGTTTATATCATTTAAATAAACAAATTGTGAAATTAAATAGTAATAGTATAATTATACTATAGGGCCACAACGTAATGTAAAACTAACACTGACAACTAACTTTGATAAGAAATTTCCGTTTTGTGGTCGATTTTGAAAATTATTTGCAAATAGTATACATGATTTTAACTACTGCTTGTTGCAATCGAATCTTCCAATTAAATAAAATGAATAAATAAATCGTTGAAATGTATGTACATACATAACTTCCCAGTAATCTCAACGAATTGGATAATTATTTTATTATTGTCTCATCGTCAGAACAAGGATTCCATAAAAGAAAATTATATTACCACTGACTTAAAGTTAGCCGTTATTTTCGCTATCAGTGTTTGCTAAATATGGGCATCAATTCAAGGGCCCTGAACTTTAAATGCGCTCCGCGGGGGTGGCTCGATGGACGTGCACGCTCGCTTCAAGTGGATGTAATTGCCTATACATACATAGACACACGTATGCTTTCTCGTGCATTTGCCCGTAGCACAAGTCATAAGCTGTTGAGTCTAATTATTTGTAATTTCTATGATTTAACTATTATGAGTTAAGTTGCTGTTACAAGCCCGGCCCATATAGATATACAAAGGTTTATAAAAAATATAACTTATTGTTTTTTTATTATTATTTACGCAAACACAAACATCATCACATCAACTAACTTCAGTCATCGGTGTATGGTTTTATTATGATTTTTCTATATCTACTATTAACATTATAAATATGTTATTGCTTTGACTGCGAACAACATCCACTGTAAGATAAGATGAGACAGAATTAAATGCAGTCAAACACTTATTGCCCTAGTATTAGGTAATAGTTTCTAGCATACGTTTCTAGAACACTACAGATGTTTTGTTATTTGCTATTCTTGGCGACAAGCGTTAAATTAATATAGTAATACATTTTCTACTGAACAAACTGTTAGTTTTGTGTCTGTCTGCGCAGCTTTGGTCGACTGAAATTTATTTTCGTGCAACAACGTGCCATTGACACTGTATTTCTAGGCGAAGCGCGTCTTCGTCCTTGACTCATCTGCACTTGTGACAAATTTGAATGGGTATCTAATTATAAGTACACTATCCGCTCGCCCTTGGACCACGCCCCGCCATGAATATTCCGCCTTACATAATCAAGGTCACGCCGATACTCGAACCACGCCTTTATTGCACGCTAGAATATTGCAAATATTGAGAACCAGCGATTTACCTAAAGGAGCTAACTTCCGTGAGCGTTGAAGCCGTTGGGTGCTGATTTAAAAGATGATATTCCACGCGCTAATAACTTTATTTTGCCACACACAATTTTATTGTAAATATATAAAAACGAAGCTTGAACTTGCTACAGATATATTTAAATTACAGACTACGTGCACAATTAATTTAAAAAAAAACCGATAACAACTGTATATCAAGATGCGCGCAGACCAACAACTCGCGAGCGTTACGCCCTGAGCGTTAACGGTCGCTTGTAATTATTTTTCTACCTACAAAATTATAAACCAATGAGAGCTCGTCGCTAACACTCCCCACCCCAGTGCTGGCTCAGCACTCTTCTCCTAATGGTACGGGTGCGACGCGCGCCGCGGATCGGCGCAACACTCCACCTGCAGTTTTTACCTCTACGACGCGTACACGACCATCCCTGCCTGGAAAAACATTTTTTATGACCCCTCGGGGCCAAACATTTCTGGGCGAGTCGGGATCTGCAATAAAAACAAAATCACCAACCTTTAGTGGCGTTTGATCGCGATACCATTTAGATCTGGGAATCAAGGTTGGCAAATATTCTTTAAGCCATCGTCGCCAATACATATCAGACAACCTTTGTGCTAGTCTCCATTGTTTTTTTAAACATAGGTCCGAGTTATCAAAAACTCCTGCGATTGGAAGATTGGTAGACGAGCCGATAAGAAAATGGTTTGGAGTCAAAGCTTCTGAGGTGTTAGGTTCCACTGAAACGTGAGTTAAGGGTCGGCTATTGACTATGTTCTCCACTTCCTTAAGAAACGTCCTTAGGGCTTCGTCCCTGGGAGCCCGCTCCTTTAATATTACTCGTAGACAGGACTTGACACTGCGAATCAGGCGTTCCCACGCCCCACCCCAATGAGGACTCGCAGGAGGAATGAATGTCCACTGAGCGCCATTGTTTGAAGCTTGTGCCCTCAAAACCTCGTTGTCTAACTCCTGTATGGACTTACGCAGTTCAACGTCGGCTCCTCGAAGATTTGTACCATTATCAGAGAATATATGCCACGGCCAACCTCGCTGACAGGACATACGACGTAGTGCCATTATGAGTGAGTCTGTGGTAAGTGAATGAACCAATTCAATGTGTATGGCTCGAACGGTAAGGCAAGTAAACAATACACCGTACCTTTTTTCCCTTCGCCTTCCGACTACGACCTCCATTGGACCGAAAAGATCGATTCCGCAAAATGTGAAGGGACGCTGGTGGTGAGCCAATCGCGCTTTAGGTAAGTCGCCCATTCTAGGTACCAGCGGCCTCGCCATTCTCAATCTGCATAGAAGACATTTTGAAGCAACATCTTTCACGGTAGGTCTTATTCTAATTAACCAGTACTTTTGTTTCAGATTGTTTACCACGGTTTCCTGGTTACCATGCGCAGCTTTCACGTGATAGTGCCGGACTATCAATTTCGCGGTAGGGTGACGTCCATCAAGAATTACCGGTCTCTTCATCTCTGTAGTGACATCAGATGCAGCATCGATGCGGCCGCCCACGCGTAAAAGTCCATGTTCATCTAGGTAAGGCGACAAATTTCGTAATCTACTATCTCGCGGTAAAATTTTATTATTCTTAAGTAAATTTATATCATTACAGAACGAGTCAGTTTGCGCCTTTTGAAGAAGCAAACGTTCAGCCTGGTCCATCAATGCACGATCTTCGACACAGGTAAGTCTTTTACATTTATTTATGAATTTCAGCACAGCAGCAGCGGATCTCAAGAGCCGGAGCCAGGAGGAAAACCTCGTCGAATCAGGCACAGGTAAGTCAGCAGTATCTTGTATATTCCCTACGTATTCTGAAATTAATTCATTTTTATTTTCAGGTTCCAAAACATCGTGTGGCCAGCATATCTCGCTCATGTGCAAGAATCGAGGGCCATTGAACCACTCGTTCTTAAAGTAATCGAAATTAAAAACATCTCGCGTTGCTATATCCGCTACGTTTAGTTTCGTAGGTACATATCTCCACTCAGATATAGCAGTGAGTTCGTCAATCTCCCCCAGCCGATTTGCCTCGAATGTTTTATATGTGCGCGTATTGTTGCGCAACCAGTGCAACACAGTGGTGGAATCACACCAAAAGAAACGTCGCGCAGGCGTCAATCTATGTTCTTTAATTATTGTGTGCGCGAGTCTCGCCGCTAGCAATGCTGCCTGTAATTCGAGACGTGGTACTGTTACCACTTTAACTGGCGCGACTCTGCATTTACTAGCCACAAATGCAACGCGTATTTCATTGTTATGAACCCAGCGCCAATACGCAACCGCGCACATCGCTTTCTGTGAGGCGTCACCAAATATATGTAACTCTAAGTTACTATAACATTGACTGGGCGCAATAGATAAACAAGCCGTGGCAGTGGTACCTGTTGATGCGTGCGTCATCGCGTCGTAGTCGATCACCTGTCCCGTTGCTGTAGCCGTAGCATCCGTAGCCGTATTCGGCGTAGCACTAGGAAGGTCCGCTACGACGTTATCCAGTTTACTTTCCGTCTCACTCGCTCTCGTGGTGATTTGCTGATAGCATCTCGGTATGCGAATCTTTTCAATTAACTTAAGTAATTCTATCCATTCGAGCCATTTATTATAAATATTTTGTGAAATGGCATCGTCCCAGCCGAGTTTTGATCGCCACGTTTCCTGCAACATAATTTTTCCTTGAACAGTAAAAGGAGACAGAAAACCGTGTACATCAAAAATAGACATTACAACGCGAAGCATAACTCGTTTTGTAGGCCTTTCTTTGCCAAGCATGATACTGTCCGGTATGCGCTTGAATGAAACATCAAACGCTAACTCATCCGTATACGGATACCAGATCAGTCCGAGAGTGCGTTCACCGTCACTCTGCTGATCAATTTTGAATCTTACGGCGGCGCTCCCTAGAGTATCTTTTGGCACGGAGTTCAATACAACTACACTGTTGCTAGTCCAATTACGAATGTGAAAACTCCTTCTTTATGGATATTAGTAATTGTACGTACCATATTAACCGCCATTTCTTCATTTGGTAAACTCTGAATGTAGTCATCCATATAATGCGAATTTACAATTGCGTCCGCTGCCTCCGGTGAAGAAGACTCGTGTAGTTGCGCATTCTTATTCTTGACGAATTGCGCAATGAAAGGCGAACAATTGGCGCCAAATATAAGAGAGGTCATTGCATATGTTTTTACAGGTTCCGTAGGGTTAGCCCTCCACAGAAATCTGAAGGCGTCTTGATCTTGCGGTAGTATTTTTATTCGAAGGAACATATCTTGGATGTCCCCTGATACTGCAACGGTGTACTCTCTGAAACGTAACATTATTCCTAATAAAGAGGCGAGTAGATCGGGTCCCTTTAGTATATAATCATTTAAACATACACCATCAGTTTTGCTGGCCGCGTCAAATACTAAACGCAGTTTTCTCTTATTTGGGTTGTCAACGCCGAAATGTGGTAAGTACTACGTCCTTTGTGTGCGCTGAGTATCCTTTAGTTCCCGAGCAAAATCATTAACCAACAAATGATTAACTCTTTCAGTATACCGATCAGAGTACCCCGAGTCCCTCCTCATTTTTCTTTCCACCCCGTTTAGTCTATTTAAAGCGCCTGGGAAGGTATCTGGCATTTTACATTTTGGATCCCTCCAGGGGAAGCCGACATGCCACCTGCCGTTAATCAACTGAGCCGTTTGCTCCAGTTGTTCAACTGCACGGACATCTTCCGTATTTATTCTAGCCTTACCTGAAACTCCCATCGACTCGAGAGTAAAAGCTCGACGCACCTCTTCGTGCAGCTCCCGCAGCTCGCGCTCATCGGTACTCAGCTCAGAGATATGCAAGACAGCGCTGACGTCATTACGCGCGCCGAACGCGCCGCGCGCCCCACTCGACATATGTACACATCCATGAATGCTCCAGCCTAAGGGGGTGAGTGTAGCTGACGGCTCATTTGGTTTACCTATCAAAATATTTAGAGGTAACAACAAATTATAATTATCTTGCCCTATCAATATATCTGGCTTTGTATCGACATTACACAATTTATTTTTGATATTTTTTAAATATTCATAAGAATCACAATTAACAATAGACAATTTTTGAACAGGCAAATTTAATTCTTTTACGCTACGTGCTTTGATATTATAGACCTTATTGTCCATACCGGAAAGTTTCATTTTCACTACAGAGGTAACGTGAACAATTTCGTCATCCTTCCACGGACCGCATACACGCATCGATTCACGGCGTCCGCGCAGCCCCGCTCTCGCAGCAAGTCCCGCGCTCACCATGGTTACCGTGGAACCGTCGTCGAGTAATGCACTTGTATCAATATAACCGCCATCACTGGTATATACACGTATAGGTACGACTTTTAACAACACTTTGTATTCACTCGCGTTTACGTGCGTAATAGATTCGATTGCAGCATTCGTATTAGTCGTAGCGGCTAGCGGCGTCGGCGTGTTACTGCCGACGATAGGAAGCGTCGCGGGCGATTCCGGTTCTTGATATCGACGCGGCACATTCATAGCGTTATTGTCTGGATAATGAAGTAATCTGTGATGTGTACGGCCGCAGTCATTCTTATCGCAGGCCGGCGCAGGGCATGTTTCTCTGTTGTGTGTTGATTCTATACACTTAAAACATAGCCTATAGCGTTTTACATGTTGCCATCTCGTTTTGCACAACGATTTCTTAAATTTTTTGCAATCTGTTAGCCTATGTACTGATATTCGACAAAACTGGCACTTGTTATTATTACTTTGCGACTCTGATTGCAATAAAACAGTATGAGATCGACTGCTGTCGGTTTGTTTATGTTTATAATTATCTGTACGGGCAGTCAAAGTGTGTATATTCGCTGTTGTAGTTATTTTAATTGCCTCCTCGGTCAAGAAATCTGACAAAATATCTAATCGTGATTTTATTTTCGCTTGTATTAATGGATAACTATAATCAGACCACTTTGAAATAAGTACCGTCGGCAACTTTGACAAGATAATAGATACAGTATTCATACCTTGCAAGTATTCGTTCCTACCGACGGCGCGTACCGCTTCCACATAATTTTGCACTTTGACTGAAAACAACACGATATCCTTTTGATATTCATGTGACACGGGATGAAGTTTCTTTAGGTCCTGTGTCAAACGGGATACGATGCAATCGGGATCGCCGAAACGGAGCTCCAATGTGGACATAATACGATCGGGTGAAGAGGCAGTAATAAGAAGTGCTGCTACCGCTTCTTTCGCTTGTCCGCGTAAACATTTTCTTAATCTCCATAGATTTTCCTTCGCACTGAAAGTGCACACTTCTGTGGACTCCTCATATGCTCGCTTAAATTGAAGCCAGTCCAACGGGTCACCAGAGAATTCTGGTAAGTCTTTTGGCGTACATATTCGGCTTAATAGATGAGTGTCCGACTTATGATGGACGGGAGAAGCTGTCAAGTTTTTCACTGCAGCAGCCAACATTTGAACTGTATCCGTGGTGCCGACAGCGACCGCCGCCAGCGGAGGCGGGTCGTCCGTTTTGGGACCATACTCGGGGACGACCAGCCTGTCCAATTCCATTTGGCTTTTATCTATCCAGCTCTCGACGTCACGGCGTGCGCTAGATCTTCCATCATGTGAACTGTATTCCTCTAAGTTGGCTAGGTCTGCTTCTAGCTCTTTATCTATAAGTTGCACCCTAATCTCGGCTTTTTTTCTTTCAGCTTCCAGCATCAGTTTTTTTCTACGTGCTTCGAGGGAAGTTGTGGACTTTCTAGACCGTGATGACGCAGCAGCAGAAGAAACCTTGGGTGGTGGATGTGACTCCATCTTGACGCTGCTGGCAGGTGTCTGTGTAGTTACAGTCTTATTTTGTTGTTGTGGCATTTCGTCTTTTTCTAGTTTTTCTTTGTCGCGCCGAACAGTACTACGCGTGTTTACCATCTTGGCTGGTGGCGTGAGGAACATTAATAATCCGGTTCGAAGACCAAAATGAAGCCGTTGGGTGCTGATTTAAAAGATGATATTCCACGCGCTAATAACTTTATTTTGCCACACACAATTTTATTGTAAATATATAAAAACGAAGCTTGAACTTGCTACAGATATATTTAAATTACAGACTACGTGCACAATTAATTTAAAAAAAAACCGATAACAACTGTATATCAAGATGCGCGCAGACCAACAACTCGCGAGCGTTACGCCCTGAGCGTTAACGGTCGCTTGTAATTATTTTTCTACCTACAAAATTATAAACCAATGAGAGCTCGTCGCTAACAAGCGTGATTTAGATTATTTGAAGAATATAAATTTTCAAAGTAATTTTCAAATTTAGCGAATAACATAACACTTCATAGGTCGAGTATAAAGAGACGACGCTCAGATGACTTAAATTTTTCAGTCTTGTATATCTTGTGACTTATTTATTGATTTTATAGGGTATATTTTGGAGTACTCTCAAAGGCTGTTTAGCCTCATTCCACTATCCCCTTTATATCACCAAAGCGCACAGAGGACAACTAAGTACGATCAATTATTACGATGTGGATGTTCGACCACTTTGCATGAAGAAGTTTGCTTCCACTCTTATAAACATTATTATCGTCACACCTTGCCTTAAAATACTTTGCTTCGCCGGAGTAGCGTCAGATGTACAAATGAAAATTGAAAAATGGAAAACGCATTGGTACGTGGCATTGTCGACCCTGTGCCTCTGGATTAGAGCCGATAAGACCAATGACAGGATAACCAAGAAACATAAAAAACAACGGAAACAGCTGGAAATCACTTCTGTGCGAGAACCAATGTCGCCAAACTCTCACATAAGTAAATTACGCCTATTATGATCCTGTAATTATCGCAGGCAAAAACAAGTCACGAAAGGATTTAATGCATAGGAATATTGCCCTTATTTTAACAAACAAGTAACTCATAATGTTAAACTAAGTATTATTCTTATATGATACCGTTATTAGATGCCAGATGGTATTGATAAAATGTGCGGTGTGATAGAAGTAGAAACAAAAATCTAGAAGCTTATGATGGTTTGGACAGGGAGAAAGGATGGACGAAAGAAATTTATGACGCAAATATGAATGGGCCAATTGGTAGGTAATACACAATAGTGTACCAACCGCCATGGTTTAAAGTTGAGGAAGTTAGGAAAGTATGTTTGGATCCTAGTAAATGGAAAACTGATCTCTGCCTACCTCCATATGATATAGGATTTCACCAAAATAACCCCAGGCCCCTACACTGCTACACAATCAGCAAAAAGCAGAAGCAGAAATGCAGAAGCACATATCCAAGACATTTATTTATTGAAACAATGAGATCGACGCGGTCAGGTGTAGCTCAACATCGATAGCTCGAATCCGATAACATTTGTTAAGCAACGCTCCCTTCGGCTAGTTGTCAGATGGGTGACCTTAAAGTGATAAAAGTGATCAAATATCAAGCGTTTTCGAGTATGCGTTGAACCATGAGTCTAGGCAGTTGTCATCTGATAAGTTATTAGAAAAAGACAAAGCTTTTGAATGTAAAACGAAACGTAAAAAGAAAATGGTTGTTAAAAATACTATTCGGAAAATAGCACAGTGTCGCCGCGATAACTCTCGAGTTTCGGTGAACAAAGTGTTCTTACATCGGGCAGTGATGGCTACTGGCTAGCACTCGATACTTGTTGGCCTTTGACTTCGTCAGCTGCCCCAGTCTGCGCTATTACTGGATGAACTTAACTTTACCCTGTCTCCGAATCACCAGTTAAAACAATGTAATCCAGCTGTGAAAGCTGCCCCCACCAGATTTAATGACAGTTTTCAGTAACACAAATTGCGTGTCTTTTTTTCTTTAGACTTTCAAACTTATGCTATAAAACACTATATTTAAATTATTATAATCGAAGCGTGAAAATTTTGTCGTGTGTTAGGGGGATAAGGCTTTAGTCTACATAGGCAGCAATGAAACCTGTCGTCTTATCACTTTTCTTTATGTACATATTTTGTGTTTTACGTTAAATACAAAAGAATAAAGGAAGTATGAAATTCAAAACACAGATATCGTAAGGCGGCATAATGTGACTGTAATAAAATGTCGTGTCGCATAATAATAAACATCGCGTGAAGTTTCCCAAGTGTATGTTAATTATTCCAGTGTATCGTTGACTTTCTATTCATAGCTATAGAGGATTCTTTATTATTAAACATATCTGGTATACATACAGCTTAATGACACAGACTTACTACGCAAATTATATATTAAAACGGGAATTTTCATAAATATTTCATTGAATATATAGTGGCCTTATTGAGATGGTCTATACCAATTAGAGTAATACGCCAAGGGAGTAAAAATGGGTTCTTATTTTATAATATATATGTAATGTTGTTTCATTAGGGATAGAATGACGAATCGAAAAAATCTCATATTTATCGATGTTTGATAAAGTAAATAATCATCAATTCTTCTTCACAGTGTGGAAATGAAAAGTTGTACGCTTGTGGTAATTTTGTAATATTTATCTTGTCTTTTTATTGCATACGAAAAAATAATCAGATTTTAGTCTTAACACAATCATAGTCAGTATTTGGGCGTCTTTCAAAGTTAGTTTGTTTGTGTTAGCTAAAAGGATAATTTTGCAAATTTGTGCGCGAAAATCAACCAACCCTCGATTTTTGTTCGATTGAATACGAAGTGTGGCAGAATCCATCTCAATTTGTAATAGATATACAACATTCGGAAGTAGAAGAACAGCAGGTACTTTTCAGAATTTTTTTTTTAATTTATTAAGCACTAGGGTTTTTAAAACATTATAAAGTTTGAAAAACTTGCGAAAATACCGCAATTCCATAGTTAAGGACTTGTTATAAATATTTCTTACATTCACACCAATTAGCCTAGCTGGTAGTAATAATAAGTAAAGTAAGCATTATAAGGCTGTGTTATGGGATCTAGGATAACGAATAGACATAGATATATTAATACTTTTCATGGAAATATATACGAGTATTATCAACCATCACTAAGGCCCGAACGCTCGCATCTATCACACAAACTCAGCGGGATTCGAAGCAGGACCTAGGAGATGGCGACACCTCCTACGACCCAAAAACATCGTAAGGGAACCTGGGCAAGTATGGTTGACTAAGGCCTAATCGAACCCACTGAGGGTGGGGACGGTGGGGAGCTACGATAATGATGATCCAGGATTGGGTTCATATCCTGATATATGATATTAGTACTATACATTCAACTAATTTGACTTTATGATTTTGATTATGTAATTTAACGAATTAATGTGGAATGTAATAAAGCTTTATTATTATTATGTAGCCTAAATCACGTGTCTTTATAAGACACGGTCCTTTATAAGGCGTGCGCGGGGATACAGATCCAACCCGTAGAGGCCATTTAAGCCAAATTTAATGAAAGTGTGCGTGGAATGTACCAACTGGGTCCAATCTCTATCTGCATCATGAAAAATGCAGCTAAAGACTACACCCAGTTAGATGCACAGAAACTATTGTCAGTAGTGGTCAAAAAGCCTGTGGACTATTGCATTTCAATTTCGGTGGTAATGAGAACCGGACTATGGAAGAGACTCCGGTCACCTGCCTTCTCAAAGCCTCCTAATTGATTTTAAATATGGCAGGTGGTGACTCGCCACTCACTAAATGGGCCCCCAAAAAAGCAGACCAATATTGGTGCGAAGAGAGCAACATTGGTGTGAACGGCTAAGGGTGTAGAGAGGTGTGTCTGCGACAGCGATCGAGACGCCGTCGGCGTTATGACATTATTACACTTCCACCCTTCGAGCTCTTGCGACTGCACTCTGCCCGGCTGGTTAAGGCAAGACAGAGGCGGGTGGCACACGCCCCCCTGAAGCACATCGGTACCCTCGGTGACGCAACTCACCGACAGCTCGCCACAAGCTGCTCTGAGGGGGACTGACTGCACTGATGGAGCATTTATGGCAGTTAAGGGGCATTAAATGCCCCACCAGCGGGCCATCGCCAGCTGGTGGGGCATTTAATCATGGGGTCGTCACTTCCCTACGCCTTCGTCACTTCCCTACGCCTTTATTATTATTATTATACTATACATTCAACATCGCATTCGCGACTACTAAATAGGTTATTGGACCAAACCAAAAATTGAGTATCGTTAGCAGAGGTACTCTATTGATTTTCTGACACTGTTCGCAAACAATTTAATGGTGCCTTGAGTAACCACAAATGGGGCAACACTTCACGTCAAGGTCACGTTTAAGCTTTTACGTGCTGTGGTGGTGTTTATTAATGACTTTCATTTGCATATGGTGTTTGAGAGACTGGTTTAAAGTTTCAATATATTGATGACGTATACTTTAACTAATACTACTTACAACTACAAAAATTCCTTATGTGTTATAATAATACAACAACTTAGAATTAATTGCAATATTGTGTTTATTAAAAGAATTAAATCTCCATTTTGCAGCAAGGATAGTCAGGACATCTATTTTAAGTGGTGGTTTTAATACTATTCAATTTTATATAAGCTGACTAGTTTAATCCCCCCGAATATCAAAACACCGTGACAGAAAAGAGAGATAAGTAGAGATAAGAAAAAGAATGTTCCGACTCCAAATAAGTTTCTCAAGGCTAGAAGATAAGACGAATTACAATGATTTTAAGCAGAGAATAATTTTCATACAAAAATGTGTACAGACTGTGTGTAGTAGAAGTAAAAATGTGTAGACTATTTATTCGATTAACTCTAATAATTTAATTAAAAAAGATTTTCGTGTTCGAAACGTTATGTGGATTTAAGCCATGGTTGGTGATCTTATATGTTTGAGGAAATGAAGAAGAACATAATTAATGAAATATATTTGTCATAGCTCTACATTTGGTCAAAATATTACCGTGGAAATATATGAAAATATTTGCATCTTTTATTTTATTTAAAAACCGTTAAAAGTCATGATTATATAAAAAAAAGTTGTGTGTAGTACCGATAATAATATCCATATTCAATTTTAAAAATTAATATCGCTCTACATCGCTAAATTGTGTTCCGCCAATTTTGTTGTACAATAACAATATAATATAAATAACTATTAAGCGCTCCCTCACTCTAAATTTATAAAGGAAACGGAAAACACGCAATTTGTAAAAGCGAATCACTCAGCGAGCAGCAAAAGAGATTTGCTATCGGGCGAGGACGAAAATGCTATCAGTAACGCGTCGATAAAATCAGCGTAGCTGATACGGAAAGTAAACGGATTTTTCACCCCACATTACAGGTAAAGGCGCACTTCTACCTTTCGAATTAGAAAATAGATTATCCGATATATTTTTCTAAAATATTTCACGGTGGTCTTGTAGACCACAAGGATTTATTGAAGTAATTAATATTAAAATTTAAATTGTTTTTACAATCTCATATGTTGGTATATAAAACAATGTAAGTTTTTGCTCGCACTTAGGTACGAATTCATAGGGTTTTAATTAGGAGTATGAATATTGATAAATAAATTATAAATCTAGCAAATTAGGTAAGTATAAATACTAGCAACTCGTACTCGTCAATTTCAAGTACTTTTTTCAATTGCTAAATTAAATTTCCGCAATCTTATTTTTTATAGGATAATTTAATTAAGTATAGTTTTTTTCTTTTCAATTACATTTAATTTTGCTAAAGATATAAGTATCATTTTAAATAATGTATTTATCATAGAGTAGTAGTAGAAGTAATCTTTCCCTCACACTGAAGAAGCTAAATAATACTAACTCATATATGATGCTATAGGCCAGATGACTACAACTGAATATGGATATTTTTATTGTGAATTATTTAATTTGGGTAATTTTGATCTCATAAAAGTATGTAAAATTATATTAAATATATATTAAGTCTAAAAAAATGCTACCTTTATATATTTTGAATAAAATAAACACATTGTAAGCTTTCTTAAATGAAATATAATATTGTTTATTATATAAAGTATACCAGTAAACATACAAATAACAAAGTAATTGGCAATTTTATTTAACCGTTCAAAAGAGAGAACTAATTAAGCGAGTTTACTATTGAGTAAACTCGCTTAATTAGTTCTCTCTTTATGTCATTATATTAACGTCATAATTGTATGACGTTACGATTGTAATGTATTTATTTATTTAGTTAGTTATTATGGAGCTGCTTTTTTAATCAATCGGCGACGAAGCCGTAAGCATGTCGCTGTCCTTCAAAAGTAATAATCGCAGATACATCGCTAGCTTCTACAATATCTCAGCTAAAACAGTACACTTATTAAAACAAATCATCTACCTAATTACTATAGTTTACTAAACCGCGTAAATGTGATAAGACCAGCGCATGACTAACCGTTAGTATTGGAGCTGAGACCTTCGTTTATGGATACAGAAAATGATTTTAAGTCTGTTTTAAAAAATTAAAAGTATTTTTTTCTTAATACTTTGTTTAAATGCTTTTATTAAATGCGCTAAAAAGAACAAAATAAACTTTTACATATAAAAGCTTGTCGCGAGATTTACTTACTTATAGAATACTTTTAACGACAAGCTTTTATATGTAAAAGTTTATTTTGTTCTTTTTAGCGCATTTAATAAAAGCTTGTATTTAAAAAAAAATACTTTTGCTTTATTTTCCGACTAAAAAACCAAGCTTAGCAAACCCTTTCATTTGATATTTCACCCATATTGTAGGGGTGCATTAAAAATAATTGATCCGCCATCTTGGTAATGCCGCCATGTTGGATTTAGAATGACGTCACACACATAACCATGCATTGTCATCCAATTTACATGTGCATGCAAAATTTCAGTTCAATCGGAGACCGGGAAGTGGATCAAATTAAGATTCCAAGATTTTCTTACATAGTTACAAGTGAAGCTAATATAAAAGCTTGTAAAAATAGAGAAATCACTCGCTCTTGAACAGTGGGGTTACCCTCAACCATCAACTATGAATGGTTCATAATAGTCGTAATGACTGCGTGGATGAGAAAAATACAATGAACAAATTTCAATGTGGCGATTATTTCTTACGATAAACACTTTATTATGATATATCGTGTTCAGTGGTTATACTGCTGGCATTGTTTTTTCAACTGTTGCAAGCGTATCAAACTGTGATAATAACTTACACACATGTTTATATAAAAATATAAAAGATAAATTAGATTTAATATTAATTATATATACGAAACTACCCGTGTTACTTATACTACAATATAATTCACGCGATTTCCGTGATATTTGCTTTTGCTATTATTCTGTATAGTTTTTAACCGTCGGTGACGTTGTAGTGTCGGTACTGGCCTTTTCGGGATTCAATCCTACCACGTACTTAAAATATTTTCTTTCTTCAAATTTCATATGTACAATTATCCGACGCTCATATAGTGAAGGAAACCATAGTAAAGCAACTTGCACAAGCAAACAAAAGTGTATGTGAGGTCGAGCAATTCACACTGGGCAGCGTAGTTTGGCTAGTATAGAAAATAGTACACTCAATCTGTCGAACAATAAATCGTTTCTGTGAAAAAATTACCTAAAGGGTAGTAGGTAAGTCTTGTTTTTTCTGTTGCCAAATGACGTCACTAAGCCACCTTGGCGATGGGCATGTTCAACTCGTAGGGGTTTTAAACACTCAAAAAAAATGTTTTTGAGGGTTTTTTATTACTTGAAAACGGTAAGTAATACAAAAACATTGTTTATACAACAGTTGTTGGCAATTATGTAAGGAACAACTTTTCCATTTAAATTATATTTTCAGGGTGAAAAAGTGAAAAAACACTTTTTTTGAGACTTCAGCGCCACCTACAATACGCATTTTTTGTTGTATGACATTGCAACAATGACATAAATTGTAGTACTCAACGACCTCTACAATTTTTATTCGGAAAAGTTTCTAAAATGCATACAAATCGAGAAAAATGCGTATCAAACATTTTCTTTCTTTTGGGTTTTTTTGACTTTTTTGAAAAACCCCTTCGAGTTTTTTTTTTATTTACATATAAAATATAATTCTAAAATACAATTTGATGTTTGCCATGCATTATAAACCATATTTGGTTAATTATTAGTTAAACATGCCTATCGCCAAGGTGGCTTAGTGACGTCATTTAGCAACAGAAAAAACAAGACTTACCCTTTAGGTAATTTTTCACCACTTAACTTACAGATTGACTGTACTAAAAGGCCTTCGATTTGGACATATCAAGAGCTGTGACATTTGTTTCTTTATTGTAGGTGTGTGTGAGCTGTGTAGCGGCGAGGTCAAATTATGCGCACTATTTTTTTTTTGTTAATCTCTGTATAACGTTGTGGGTTGCAGTATTGACATGCATAGAATAAGTAAACTAAGCTATACTTTATTATAACTGTTTGTTATCCCTTAATACATATAATACACATACTAAGAAAAAATACTCTTCTGTCTGCTAGCCTTGGACATATCAAAGAAACTGAGTTGGGTAGGGGTCATTTAAACTTTAAAATTTATTATTTTTAATAAAACAATATATACAATATGCATACTAATAAAAAATAGATAAATATACTGGATGTTATACAAAGTGATAATAAATTTAAACAAAAAAAATTACAGAATCTTATGTTATGATTTATTTTTACAGAATTATTTTCTATATCATAAAAATAAATAAGTATACGACAATTTTTACTGCGGGGAAAATAATTACTCTGGAAAAATCCGATATAACGGCGGCTTAGTAACGAGCGTAAAGCTAGTTCTTTATAAATCGCGTAGGACAATTCAGTGGGTGAAAAAGAACCACTATTAATTATGTACGTTCCCGGTGTTTTTAGGTCACACACTGATAAATACACGACACAAACCCGAGGGTTACGATAAAGTCTGATTTACACTTGGTAAAACAAGTGCTAGTTGATTTTAAGGTTGCTGCTGACCCAGCACGTTATAAATAAATAAAATCCTGATGAATCGGATTATTTATATACGATCAGATTCTAATTGACGACTGTAAAAATACAGGACGAATAAAAATAGCCCTTGCTGGAAGTCACTTACCGCTTGACTCAGATACTCACAGGACATGGTTGTTTCGGTGAGTATCTGAGTCAAATAGGGAGGGAGGACACGACACGATGCCTACCATTGCGCATCCGACATCGACTCGGCCCAGCACACGCTGGCGGAGGGCCCCGCTTGGGACTCTGAACGCCGAGTCTTGGTCGAAGAGATCGGGCAAGATCTGTCTCCGCCAGCGTTGATTGCGGCAATGCTGGCGGATGAGGGAGGTTGGAGGGCTATGGCTTCCTTCTGTGAAGCGGTGATGCTCCAGAAGGAGGCCGCCGAGCGGGATTGGGAGATGGCCGATCCCGCTCGAAGATGGCGGCCTCGAGCCAGATAGCCTGGCCTGAGGCGCCCCTACGGATCGCTGGAGGCGACCCGGGACGGACCTCGCCCCCAGATGGCCGGGGGTGACGTCGTAGGAGGTTGGAGGGGAGGAGGCAGCAAGATCACTCCTCCCCAAGAAGGGCTCCCTTAGCGCACCCAGGGGAGCAAAGGCGGGGGTCCTCAGATGCGACACTCGATCATGAGGGTCCCCTACAACGTCTGAGGACGGCCATCGCTGAGGTTTTTAGTGGGTAGGCCTCCCCTTCTGGGGAGGAGAGCTCCACATAACCGCCGGCTCTCCGCAGCCGGGGTATGCAATTCAATGCATTTCATTTTCCTCAGCGGAACAAAAAAAAAGGTCTCCCACCGTAGATTTATGAACCAATGGCGTTGCATCTTTGACCAGCAAGTGATTATAAAAATCCTATTTGAAAAAATACTTTAAAGTCTTGATGCATACTTTTACTACTCATTTCCTTTCCTTCTTAGTACCTTTTTCGCAAATTCCGTGAAGACAATAGATCTCGCTTTTCGATATGATTGATTATGATGATTCTTTTCACGTAACATATTAATTTGATTGCTTACGAACGTAAATAAGTTCTTCAATTTATGTTCACGTGTATTGTTAAATGATAACATTATAAACGAGAAAGTTTGGATTAGTTGTTGTTTGTTAATCACGTAAATACTACAGAACGGGTTTTGATTAAATTAGGTATAGCAATAAGACTTGTGAAAACACATTGGAGATTTTTAATACGGGAAAATATAAATTCCTTATAAGTCCGATAAAAACAGCTAAATTGATCCTTATATAATTTTGTAGGATGAAGATGGTCAAATACCGGGGGAAGGACACAATTTTAAGCGCGGCAAAGTATCTCTTTTCGACGAATTAATCCAGGTCAGTTACGGTCGACACAACATAACGTGTGGAATGTAGGTGAATCAAATATATATCCAGTGTGAAGAGTGAAGGTGTGTGAAGGCCATTTGCGGGGTATCTTTAGATATCATAACATGATATCGCTTCTGCTGTCTTTTAAACTAGTGAATGGAATTTAATGCAGTTTTCAGCAATAGATAGGGTGGTTCAACCGGATGGTTTAAATGTATAATACATGCATAATATAATAAAGAAAAAAATATTGCAGTCGTGCAAAGTTGGGGTACATCGCTAGAAATATGTATCGTAATAACCCAGTGAAAAGCCAGCTAATAAGAAGCAGTAATAATCTATATGCATAACAAAAACTCAGCGAGACACGCTTCAAATCGTCGCAGAAGTGTGAATGAAGGTCACGCTGCCATTCGTGTGTTACACCAATGAATTAATACATGCACACACATCACGTATGAACATAGTCACTCCATTGATGTCACTGGTCAATTGCGCCTACGCATTAGCGTCGTCTCTAGATCAAAAAATAAATGGACACACGATTGTTCTTGATCCGTGAAGATCAGTGTCGGATTAGACTCACAACATGTCAGTTTATCAACATTCAATGTCTTCGGTAAACTTCCCGATCGCCTAATCTTTTTTTTAACAAACAGGGAATTTTAATCACGACACTATTAAAATATTTTCTTATAAGATAAATTACTACTGTTAATTATATGTATATAATCTGTTTTATTAACGGTAATCCATTACTGGAAACATACAAAATAAACTTTTAAAATGTTTCATTATCATCAAACAAAGTATTATCACCCGCAGCTCATACAAGATACTCGGATCAGTTCGAGCCTCCTCTAGATAAGGATGATTGCTTTAAGTAAGCCACACCTGCTTAGTATGATTGAATTCACATACACCATTAAGTTTATTTTACAGGTTTCCTCGCTCTGTTTTCCTTTACGATAGAAGTATTGGATAGATGTTCATGTAATATTTCACATAGACGTGATTAAAAGGCTGATGACAAGAATACAGAGTCGCTGAAGATCTGCAACAACTCTGATAATCTCTTGTCCATCAACATATGAAGAATGTTACTTTAAATATTTATTTTTCATATGACAGGATCAATGAAAAGTAACTATGGGTTTCCTTAATAACTGAGCTGTCTATATGTGGTATCAACTCAGGAAGTCACTTTTCCAAAGGTTATCAGTTCTTATAGTTAAGGTGGCCAAACTATTACAACTAAATCAAATCATCAAAAAGAAAAAACAAATTAAACTAAATTTTAATAGATTGTTACTTTCAAAATTATTTAATACACATTGAATCACATAAAGGATATATAGATATCTTTACTTTGTTAGATTACTTAAAATTTACCTCTTTCTAATGAAAATAAGCAGTGTTTGCTTTGCTGTTAGTTTGAATAGTAACTGTATTACACATATTGTTTTCTCTATAACTTATAGGGAATACACCTTATATCCCTATGTGTGACCTTAAAAATTGATTTTGTAATATCTCTTGTTCTTTGTTAAAGACTATCATCTAATGATTTGTATATACAAGTTATCATTTGAGATACAGTCAGCCATATGCTTACTAACCTACATACTTATATAAGACATAAATCATACTTAAAGATTACCCTGCCTTTGAACTAGGCCTTTTTAAGCTGTACTATGTATCTTGTTAACTATGTTATCTGAAGGTTCTGGTTGCATTTTGCAATTAAATTAGTGAAAAAAGTATATGTTACTATTTAACACCAAATTTGCTATAGTTTGTTTTTTAGATAAAACTAATAAAATGTAAATGTAAAAAGTTATATTTTCGCTACTATTTGTTTAAATAATAATTAGTCTAAAAAAATCTGTAGTTAAATAGAATATTAAATGTTATTTATTTATTTAATATTTACAACATTAGTGTCTAAAACAAAGTAAAAATAATTTATTCAATTTAGGCCTTTATGGGTAGTTTAGGAAAATTATAAGAGTATTTCCTGATACTAAGAAACAATGTTTAAAATTTTTAATCATCACAATTTAGAATGTGCAGTTCATAAATTTTAAATTTACAATGGGACTTATTAAACTTTAATTCAGGCAAAATCTCAGTGATTCCAGTTCTTCTTTAGAACAGACACTCATTAACACCTTCAGACAAGAGAACTGCATTCAACGAGTAGAGAACTAAATTGATTGAAAAGAAATAGGTAGGTACTAAGATAGGTACCAGGTGCCTAAGATTCACTTACCTTTTACAATCTCCGTAGATGATATTATAACATCATTCTCATCCATCCTCACTTTGTAGCACAGCAAGCCACCAGTTTTTTTTATTTTGACTGTTTGAAGATCTTTTTGGGGACCTATTGTTACAGTATTGTTTTGTACAGTATCTATTCCTTTCTTCAAGACATATTTCATGAAGATCTTTAATCTAGAAAGAAAGAGAATAGTACCTAGTAGTAAAGTATTTATTTAATATTCTTGGGTAAATGTTT
Organism: Scirpophaga incertulas; assembly: GCA_036419045.1. Classification (NCBI taxonomy): domain Eukaryota; kingdom Metazoa; phylum Arthropoda; class Insecta; order Lepidoptera; family Crambidae; genus Scirpophaga; species Scirpophaga incertulas. Next base: position 33,773,604 of record CM071629.1, on the reverse strand, counting down.
CACATGGAAATACATTACTAATAATACATTAGATTAAATTTGTGCAATTTTCATACATTGTGTTATAACATTTATATTGATTCCATAAAAATAAATTATAAAATTTAAAACATGATTAGTTACAAACATGTGCAATAACATGATCAAGTTTCCTTATTGGTATACCTGTTTAGAAACTTACTAGATTCTACTAAGACTTCTGATCTTATTACTGTTAATGAAATAGTTAATACAGTGTCAGTGACACAATATGACTGGAATATGTTTCTGTCCTTACCAGATTGATGAGCTGAATCGAGATGGTATATTAACCTTGAAAATTGGCGAAGGCAACACAATATCGTGATAACACAGAACCCAATTACAAATAATATAACATAAGCTTGCTATTGGAGCTATGTTACAAGCAATAGTACAGAGAAAAAGTTATGTACTGTGCTGAATATTTCGTTGTATCGTGTAGTTTCAATCTCATTTTATGTTTATGTGAGCGACAACGCACTAAACACTCTAAACAGTAGTGGCGCGTAGGAAGCTTTAATATCAGCGTGGGTCGATTTCGTTACTGAGAGATACAGTGAAACAACTAATGGCAATAGCAAATATTCATAACGACTTCTTATTCTGAAGAGTTTCTGGCATTTGACACTAATAGAACACACAAGTAAAATCCAATTCAACGGAATGTAAACAAGAACCGGGCACTCAACTATTTAGCTAAATTACGTGTTAATATGAAATCATTATAATCAGATATACAAGAGCCTAACTTCTTCTAATTATTTTGTAAATATATAAGTTACTTCACGTTTAATGATTGCCGTTTATAATCATATCGAAACCAACGAAATGCTCGACAAACTCCCATCTTTTTTCTTTTCCATTCTCTCTCTCAACAAAGACAAAATCTCACAGATAAAATTTTCCAATGTCAGTGTATGCGAATATAGTGACCTCTTTGAAACATAAAAAGAGTATTATGAAAGACCTAACGCAAATTATCAGCATTTGACTTTTGTCTATGGTTTTGTCTGCTTCGTTTCATCATCACTAGGTAGCGCTATAGGTTTCAAACAGTATATCTACTGCGCACTAGATGTCGCTTTATAGAGTTTTTATATAAGTCCATACGTTAGGCTCACCACGTCCCGTCAATATAAGCCAGTAGGGTCACTAGGACCAAAAGCCTTAGGCTGAGTTTAGTCGGTAGGTCTGTTGGGTCGAGCCGCCTCGATTCACCAGGATTCCGACATAATCAACGCATCCCTGCTTGCCTGTTGCGTTGGTATCCATGACGGATTCTCAGCCTCCTCTCCTCAGGAAAAAAAAAGAGCTCACCACGACCCATCAACACCGCCTTCCGCGAGCCTATCACTAAACAACAATCAATATCGGCAGAGGATACGTAGACCGCGACTTGTCCTTAGCGACCCCCCCAATCAACTCACGCAGGACCTTTAAGACCTGCAAGCGGCAGCGTCTGAGCCACTACTCTCGTTTCTACTGGACTTAGAAGTTGTCCACAGCGATGCACATTGAATAGATAATACTTTTCTCAAGAATTGTAGATAGATAATTTTAATGAAAAAAGATTTTTTTAGATTTTAAAAATAATTTGAACTCAAAGATTTTTAGATGCCAGTGTGAATCTGAAGGATTAATAGTTCTGAAGTATTAAAAGCCAATAATCTATTCAATAGTTTATTTAATGTAATAAAAGATGAAAGTAATGCTATATTTAAAAATATATATATAAAATTAAAAAATGGTAGAAAGAAATTTTGTGACTGGGCTGCTCCAGGTATACAAACAAAGGTGTACAAAAGCCGAACGAGACTATATGACCTTATACTCTCAAAAAGTAACATCTAGTGACACCGCATTTATAGCTAATGTTAGAAATTATTCTAAAATATTTAAGAAAGTGTGTCTGTGCACTAAATCTATGTCTATTAGTCACAAAATTTGTTCATCAAAGAATAAAATAAAAACTACCTGGAACATCATTGACCAGGAAACTGCTAAACAAAAAAAAAGTTGTAGATTCACTCTCATTAGTAGTCAATAATAAACAAATAAAGTCAAACATTGAAGTTGCCAATGCTTTTGAGCACTTTTTTCTCACATACCTATAGAAACTATAAGTCTACAGTCTCAGCTCTTGTCCAAGCAAAGCCTTAGTCCTCTTGGGGCAGAATGTTGAGAAGTGCAACAAGATTTTTATTTTTTGTCACATTGATGCTAATACTATTTTGAAAACATTCCGTTCGATTAGTATAAAAAAACTGAAGACTTATATGGTATTTCGGCTCATATACTTAAATCCATAGTACAGGAACTTGCTGCGCAACTCGCGTTCATATTCAATTTATGTGTTAATGAAGGTGTTTTTCCTGACCTTATGAAAAATAGCAAGTTAATTCCATCATTTAAATCGGGAAATAAGAATGATCCTACAAATTATCGACCGATTTTCATTCTACCAGCATTTAGCAAAATTTTCGAAAAAATTGTATGTAATCAGCTAACCAATCATTTAACAGGAAATAACATTATACATATAAATCAGTTTGGTTTCACCAAAGAACGTTGCACTATAGATGCTGGAGTTCTCAAACACATTTTTAGCGCTTGGGAATGTAAACAGGAGGCGATTGGTATTTTTTGTGACCTGTCAAAAGCTTTTGACTGCGTAGATCATCAGACCTTATTAAATAAGCTGAAGCATTATGGTGTCTCTGATGCAGCGTCTAGACTGATCAAATCTTATTTGTCCAGCAGAGTCCAGAAAGTTGTTGTTGGTGGAACTGAGTCTGCAGGTACTCCTTTTGTTATGGGCGTGCCCCAGGGATCGGTATTGGGACCCTTGTATTTCTTGATATATATTAATGATCTCCCACACTTCACTGATACTTTATGCAATACTGTACTATTTGCAGATGATACTTCTTTAATATTTAAGGCTGACAAAGGAAACGGCAATATTGACGTTGTAAATAGTACTCTTTCTAAAGTATTGCACTGGTTCACGATTAATAATTTACCTTTAAACCCCAATAAAACTAAATGTATAAAATTTTCAATACCAAATGTAAGAAAAGTAAACACTATTGTTAAAATGAATAATGAAGTGGTAGAATTTGTGGAATTCACTAGATTCTTGGGTATTGCTTTGGATCCGACTTTGCAATGGGATCCACATATTGAGACCCTATCAAATAGACTAAGTTCTGTAGCATATGCTGTAAAAAAAAATAAGACAACTTACAGATGTTGAAACGGCAAGATTAATTTACTTCAGTTATTTTCACAGTTCACAGTGTTATGTCCTATGGTTTACTATTATGGGGGTCGGCTGCTAGTATAGAAAGTATTTTTGTTCTTTAAAAAGGGCAGTCCGTGCTATTTATAATTTACGAGCAAGGGATTCTCTTAGAGATTTATTTAAAGAGATTAATATAATGACTTGGCGGGTCAGTATATTTATGAAAATTTAATTTATGTGTACAAAAATTATAACACATTTCATACTAATTTTCAAATTCATAATTTAAACACAAGAAATAAAAATAAACTTGCCGTTCCAACGTACAGGCTACAAAAAACTAGAGGCTCGTTTATGGGCAAATGTATAAATTTTTATAACAAGATTCCACATAGTGTAGCTGAATTGCCTCTTCATAAGTTCAAGGTACATGTTAAAAAGACGCTAATGAGTAAGGGCTATTACAAAGTCAATGATTATTTAAATGATGCCAATGTTGGTGTTGATTAGAGGATGCATTCTAAAGTGTAAATATTTGTTTTCCCTTATAAATTGTAAACACATATGTACATTATATGATAACGACATAATTTATTGTAAATGTTGTTATTACTTTTGATAAAGCTGATAAGTTTCTTGCGCCCATTCTTCTTATCAGCTTAAAAATACGTCCTGAATGGGTGGGCGATTCAAAAGAACTTTCTATAAGTCATATTTGAATAAAGTTGATTTTGATTTGATTTGAATCAGGAATAAAACCCACGGAATGTTAACTTTTACGATACCTTTAAAAGGACTCAATCACAAGAATTATTTTTTTCTAATTAACCTAGTTAGTATAAAACAATATCAAAATTTGATAAAAAATATTGTTCAGATCAATTATGTTATTTACAAATAAATGTTATAAATAAGCAGTTAACATATAATTCGGGGTCAGATTTTAAACGTCGCGTAGTATGTAGATGCATTATCTATAATAAAAGATTGGTTCAAATTAGTGGTAATAAATTAACTGTAGTTTGGTCTAAAACTTTTTAACTTATACACACTAATAAATTTAAAAAAATATAAAAATGAATATAGATGCACCTATGATGCATATCCTTGTCACGCCGTTAATGTAACTATGACTGCAAATATATTTGTGGTGCTAAGACTTATTGTACAAATAGCCGGTCTGTGCGTATTGACCTGTTGACAAATCAACTTAATACTTATATGTCCATATACAACAAATCAACCTAGGTATATATCAATCTTTGTGGTCATAGAAAAATACGACAGTGGTGAAACTTTACCGACATATAAGTAATTTTACTTAAAAAAAACATGTGACACATAATAGTTCTCTATTCGTTGCTTTAAAAAATGTCAGTGAGACCGGCGACGATAGCCTATTTTGTGATGTCACTTGCATATTAACATATTGATTAACATTATAGTCATGGATTAATGAGAACCATATAGTTTCTTAAATCACGGTTGTAATGTAACAACTGTTGTTTGCCTGTGTGATTCGCGAAAATGGAATCAATAAATCTGCCGCGAGCGATCGACCGGAAAAGAATAAAATCACGTTGTACAACGAAATAAAGCAATTCGTTGAGTATCTATGCAACTTCCAGTTCCAGTATTTGCGTTTCCGTTAAACTTCGAATTTTTGTTTTCAAGTTTCTTGTTTGGTTACTTATACTTGGGTCTTTTGAGGTGATCGATAGACGTGCGGCATGGGAAATTTATTTATTTATATACACTTTATTGTACAGTGAGTAAAATACATAGTATTAAATTAAGCTTACAAATGGTGGACTTATCAGAGATTACTTATATTTAAAGATGATATGATTATTTATATTTACACAACGAGATGTATTCTTACTATACTACGACTTTTTGAAGTTATTTGTGATGTAATCTGGCACTCACATAGCCTAAATTATAGCTACAGTATTGTTTTGATATTGTTTCGAATAGAATAGATTGTTTTTTGTTTTTATATGGTAGAGATAATTTATAGGTTATTATAGGTAAAATTTCATTACTTGTTGACGCTGCTATAGTAACTCTGAAATGCTTACTACCTAAATGTTACTAACCCATAACACGAGCCTCTTGGTTGTCGAATAACATTCAACTAACCAAGAGGCCAACGTATAAACACGGAAAACTGACACTATTAGTTTGGCCGGCCAACATTGACGCCAACTATCAACATACCGTCAAGTACTTCACTCACACGCTATTAACTCTTGCTATATAACATGCTTGAACACAAACAACGTATTTGGTTTTGTTTTCAAGAAACATTTTTAGAATATTTCGTTGGATTGGTGCATTGTTGACTAACGTACAATTTTACTATGACTAGTCAATACGCTTGATTTGTCAAATGGTCACAGAGTGTTGAATGTTGAATGAAAATAATAAACAAATACTGTACTTACACAAACGTTATTATTGTTAAAATTGTTTGATACATATATAATTATGCTATAAACTTGTCAAAACGTAGTAAAGCTTCTCAGATTGGAACTGGAAGGGAGAAGACCTTCTTGAACAAATTGCAAGAAAAGTTGTCGCTTTCTAAGAAAGGACCAATTACGCTATAGCTTTGTATGTTCTAAGGCGTTATGATACACTTTCATTCAATTTCTTGGAGAGCTGCAGATTCACTTCTTTACATCGCTCCTCTGCCGCTTTCACTGCTCCAATCACGGCAGCACGGAATCCTAAAATAAATAATCGCGACTTAAGAATTTGATTTGAGAACATTTCAGATTAGTTCAGTCTTCACATAATTTTACAATTATTTAAAAATACAAATATCTTACTTCACTAAGATTGTTTTAATCAAACTTACTGTATATTGTTGAAAAAATTCATATTACATACAACGTATTATGATTTTTTCCCCTCTGGGAGGGAGAGGCTTAGTACCACGATCCAGGCGGCACGACCGAGATGACCTATCAACTGAATTCAGCCTGAACCTTAAGGGCTTAACATAAGGGTCCTACGGCTTGAATGGCAATATTATGATTATGAGGTATTTCGATTTATAAAGGCCCTGGTTCTAGGTAATTCAATTCTTTCACCTTCACTTTGCTAATCGTACCTCCCGACTGCACACGGCTTTGCACTAGCACGCCACTTCGGCGATAAGTACGTAATTTAGATACTCACCATTTTTCTCCAAATGATAAGTCCCCTCGGCGGTGGAGCCAGCGGGGCTCGTGACGTTGTCCTTCATGGCGGCGGGATGCGCGCCGTCCTTCAGCATGGCGGCGGAGCCCAGCGTGGTCTGCGTGGCCAGCCGCAGCGCCAGCTCGCGGGGCAGGCCGCAACGGACGCCGCCCTCCGCCAGCGCTTCTATCAACATGTATATCTGGAATGAGAGATCAGACACTAGAATCTTTAATAATAGCTATCATCATCATCACAGCTCATATACGTCCCCACTGAGCGGCTCGAGCCTACCCTAACTACGTTAGGGCGATTAAGCCTTAGTCAACCACGCTGGCCCAGTGCGGGTTGGTTGACTACGTACACCTTTGAATCGCTTCGCAGATGTACGCAGGTTTCCTCACGATGTTTTCCTTCACCGTAGGAGCGTTGGATAAATTTACATATGAAATTCGGAACGAAAAACACATTGGTATACTACGGTGGGGATTAGATCGAGGGCCTCCCGATTCTATGCGGCGCACAAACCAGTGCCGAGACCACAGCGCCACCGACGCTCCTAATAATAGCTATGTTAACTCTATATAGCAAAATAGAAGGGACCGGGTATTTTATTACATTACAGAGAATTTTCGTTATATGGAGAGAAAAAAATATATATCAATAATTATAATTAAGTAAAATTTTTAAGAACTGAAAAAAAAATTGATAATAATGTATTTTACTATGTTTAATTGTTTACCCATATCCCGCCAGTTTAGATTATAACATGCCCAGAGATTCTTTTTATTTAAATTAAAAATAAAACAAATCTTGAAAGTAACGTCAATTCATCGTTTCGGGATTTTGTACTTAATTGTGGTACTGTATTTTTATGTAACTATGGCCTAATCGTCGTAAAATAGCTTACGGTAGGTGCCTCTCGGTGGGGTCGTATATGGGCTGTGAAGATGGTGTCCTTACTTAGGTGGCCCGTTGCGCATGAACGCTATTACGACGACTATGAGGTACTTCGCAGGCGGACAGTACGGTACAGCAGTCGATTGTAGCATTGCATGGTATTCTTACGTAGGCGGGTCCGCTGCCGCTGAGGGCTGTGACGGCGTCCATGAGGTACTCGGGCACCTCATCGCAGGTGCCGACGGCTCGGAACAGACGCGCCGCCAACGCCGCATCCTGCTCCGTACACGCTACGCCGCGACACAGCGCCGCCGCCCCGTGCTGCACCAGCGCCGGTGTGTTCGGCATCACGCGAATCACTCGAGCTGACGTTGGTAGGATCTGACAAATATCATTTGAGGTTAACAAGGGTTTTTACAACTGTATAATAATGACAAACAAGCAGACTACCCACCTCACGTTAAGTGGTCACTAGTGACAGTATATGTAGTTCTTGTGTGATTCGCATATATGGTGTTGTGACAAGATAATTGATAGTATAAATCGCCCAGCAATTTCTGTACAATCTCAGAATATCCATTGACCAAATCCATTATGGATCAAGTACAATGTATAATGGATCTTTGAGATCACATTAGATACATTATAGTCAAATTTTATATTAATAGATTTTACAAGAAAAACAGCCTGACTGAATTCATATATGTATTGCTTTTCAAACCACAACACAGCACTGCTATTTTATGGCTGTAATAGGTAAGACGGAGGTACTTAAACAGGCGAGACTTTGACCCAACGTTAGAACCCTTCCTCTGGTTCTAGTTCCTCCAACGATAATTCTTTGAGTAGTTAATAAATCTGCAGCTTGTGGCAGCAAATAGAGTTTAGGCAGCAAAAAGTGACGAAACGATAGGTGCTGGAGTCGAAAAATTGAGAGAAAGGAAAGGAAAAAGGAAAAAGGAAATGATCATATTACTAGGAAAGTTATGGCCATGAAAGTGGATGGGAGGAAGTGGACTGTGTGAATGTTAATATGTAAAAAAGGGAGTGAGTGCGGAAGAAGAAAACATATTGCGCCGACCCCAAAATAAAATTGGGAACAGGACAAGAGAAAGAAGAAGAAGTATTACCTATTTTTAAATGATCGTGTTTTCCGTGCACTCATATCAGATAACATTTTTTCATTTCTCATACTCGGAAAGTTATGTTGTTTTGATCTGATTATTGGGTGGAAAATGCTGCTTCCCGACATAGGGAGGGAAAAACTCATACAATTTACTTCCCACCAAGGGCCGGATTGAACTTTAAAAATATAACTATGAATGTCAGGTACGAACTATCAGCTGTGAACTATAAAAAAAATGCATGCAATGCGGCCATGTGAGTTTCTAAACAGCCAGTGTGAACTTAGCGCAAACTACTTCCAGCGGAATAAGCCGCAACAAAAACGCGGTGAGTTCCATATTTAAAATTTAAACAGTCGACTTAAATTGGCGGGATGTGAATTTATTATAGGTATATATCTGTGACGGAATTTGAAAAAATTCAAATAATCTCTTATACTAGTTAAGATTTTAATTTTAAAAATGAGTTCAAGCGATTCCGAAATATTGACACCAGATTCAAATAAAGACGAGGCAAATTGTGTTCTGCCTACTGATGGTCTACTGATATTATCATATATTATCAATAAATTGATTAAATAAACAACCAATGTTTTATTTTCCTCATATATTCGAAGTGAAAAGTAGAGTGTTTAACACGGGTAAAAGAATCAATTCCTTCTCGGACTATAGCCGTCTAAATACCTCGGGAATTGATTCTTTCCACCCTCGGTTAACAATCTACTATTTCACATACGTTTAACAATACACTGCAATACTTTGCGTGCATTGTATCAACAACTTATAATACATTCGACGATATACTTTCAAGTATCTTTCCACAAATTTTAGACTGAACTGAATATTGTTGAGACATGGGCGGTCTGTTACCCATTTACTTTACTTTAGGTGCTTTATTTCTTTAATCCCATTTTAGCATAATAATATCCTAGTTTTTAATCCATCTGCATAAATACGTTTTTGGATGTATATATAAGAAAAATAAGAAATATTGAATCATTCTCTTGAAGTGCATGTTACTAATAATTACCTTCTCCATGCTTTTGGTGGACACCCCCATGGCCACAGAGATGAATAGCTTATCAGCAGTGGCTACAAGGCCGCGGACATCTTGCAGAACCTTGCCCACTACGTCCGGCTTCACTGACACTATCACCACGTCAGAGCGCTCTACCACTTGCGTGTTCTCAAATATGGCCGTCGCTCCTAGTTTCTGTGAAAGGAAATAGTTCTAATTTGACACAGGCCCAATAGTATATATTGTTTTATATCATAGTGAGGCAAAGGAGCAAACGGATCTGATGGTAAGCTATTACCGCTGCCCATAGACGCCTCTGCAACACGAAAGGAGTTACAGATTACGATTTTTGAACAAAAGAGAGTGAATTTGCTAATAAATTACTAAAACATCAGCAACACTAAGACTGTTTGGTGATCATGCTGTAAAGTTCGTGTAGACCCATTATTTATACCCCTCACACGTCTGAGTATGTGGGATTTTCTTGCTCCACCTCCGCTTCCTTTTCCTAGGAATTAAGATCACCTCGGAAGAATGTAGAAACCTTTCATTCCCGCACGTCACTCAGCACCAGGTGCGAAACAGGAGAGCTTTGTAACTAACTAGTTTTGCTTGAGCGAGGCGACCACCTGGGTAATGGTCTGCGCTTCAGAGAAGATCTCAGGAAAGGAACTTTGGAAGTTGTTTTCATGTGAGTGTGTGAAATTACCATCAGGTCGTGGCCTGAACTCTAATTGTGCTGTAGGGTGGCAACCCATATTGTATAAACTATTGCATGTTGATTCGAATCACTGCAATCAATACTTCATGATAAAGTGTGTGACGATAATACTTTATTTAGCTTTGATTTTATTTTTATAGGGACCAATGTATTAATCAAAGCTTAACAAATACAATGAAAATACTGTGTAGATTATAATCAACATCATAATTTTAAAGAAAAAATGTCAGTAATTATAATTTATTGAAGCTGCTAAAACTAACGGTTTGCATAATAATAATGAGAAATTAATAATAATATTTTACAGAATATGCGCTTAATTTTTATCTAAATATAATAAATGTACGTATAAAATTCGTAATAATACGCAATAACGCAACGAAATATGAAAATTGGAAGTACCCTTCCGTTTTGAAATACCATTGCTGAAACCACATCGTCACCGACACTCGAAAAAAGAACAAAAGTACGGTCTATTGGTAAGTCACAATAAACTGCTAAGACATCCGACATTGGGTTATTAACCGCAAATCGGATCAATTCTAGAAACCGTTTCATTTAAATAAATAAACTATGAAGGTTACACACCGAGCTACCGAGTTTATTATAATGTAAACAATGTTTTATCTTCTGATTGTGCCGGTGCCGGGATACATACGTGCTTTTAAAAAACAATAACGCGGTCTAAAGCGTTATCTTTATAGCTACCAAGGAGTATCAAAGTCAGGGTCGGTAGTGTCGACACAAATGGAATTGTTTGAAATTTCTTCGCTGTTTCGGATAAGTAAGCCACATTTTATTTGAGGTTATAGGCCAGTAAAGCATCTCAAAAAAATATATATTTGAGGTTATGTATGACCTTTTATAGATGTTTTATGTTTGTTTTTAATTTGTTGTTACTTAAATATTTCGACTTATTCGGAAGTATTATATTAAAAATCCCTCTCATACGCTATCATATCAGTAATATTGAAATGATAAAAGGTTATTGCAAAATATAAATTTAAAATTTTTCATTTCATATCTATGTTGCACTGATAAAATAAAATCTTGAATTTTATATTTTCATTTACGGCAATAACATTCTTAAAGAAGCATCGTGTAGAAAAAAAATACAAAAATATATTACCTTAAACGCATTTGCACTGATCACATCTGAAGGATGACAACTGGCTGTGATCTCCTCAGGTTTGGCTAAGCCTGTAAAAATTAACATTTTACTTAGTCAAAGAATGTAACGACTTATGACATTCTTTTGGATCAGAACCTTGTGACCTTGAATCTGCTAATGTTCTATGAAGGTATTTTCTTATTATAAGAGATTATTATTACTTAAGTAAGTCAGATAAAAATGTGAGGTTTCACCGTTGACCTAAAGTAAAATAAAAATAAATGTAGGTATATCGACTAAAAACTCAAAAGTTAAGGATATTAGGTAATTATACGAATTGTACCAACCCGCACTGGGCCAGCGTGGTTGACTAAAACCTAATCGCCCTAACATAGTTAGGGTAGGCTGGAGCCCCTCGGTGGGGACGTAAATGAGCTGTGATGATGATACGAATTATAAAAAATCTTATGAAGCGTTTAAATTAGGAAAACTCTATCTTAACAAATATTATTCCCATATTTTATTTATAATTGTAGTGTGTAGGATGATTTCCCCGAAAGTGCTTACCTTACAAGGAAAAAAAAATAGGAAGAAAGAATAGTATTATTCAGTAATAACGTAAATTTGAAGGAAAAAAACAGTTTTCAGAGATAGTTTCAAGAAACAAAGTAAGTACAAATTTATAAATATAACTTAATAATTATAAAATAACAATTTTTTATTTTATTTAATTTCACTAAATATTGAAAAGTTTACAAGTTAAATTTCCATAATAATATGATCCATTCCAATATTGAGGTAATCGATATTTTATTTAATTTCAATTTTACTTCTTTGCCTCAAATCTCAAATGTTGAGTTAATCTAAAAATTTACTTTTCTTTGTATACTCCATCCACTTTTTAGCGTTGCTTTAGCAATCCTGTCACAGCAAATTACATATAACAGAAAATGGACCCAAAATCTAAATATGGTAAAACATAGATTATTATGTATTCTGTTGTTATGAATCTGTCTGTGATTATGAAGTGGAGAATAAACGGGTATTGAATTATTACCAGCTGATATGAATCCGTTGGCCAGTGCATATGCAAGCCTACCTCCTCCAAGGAAACCAATCTTCATTGCTTCTTTTACAGTAGCTGCAACAAAAATTAATGTGATTCGCCTCATGGTAAATTGTTAAATTAATAAAGGTTTATTTATTTACAAAACTAATTTAAATTAATATAGTATGTTAAAAAATAAATATAAAATAAATAAAGAGCATAAATGGCGTTGTGGTATCGGCACTTTCTACGAATCTAATGATTCAGGGGGGCCCGCTGTTGATCCTGGAATGTACCTATCAATATGTGTTTCCTTGTCGAATTTCTTATACATTTATCCAATGCTAATACGCTGAAGGAAAACACCGTGAAGCAATCTGCATACACCTGCGAAGTAAATTCACAGATGTATGTGGTCAACCAATCCGTACTGAGCCAGTGTGGTCGACTAAGACCGTGCAGTTATCACCCAATTTCAGTTATGCGATGTTAATTCATACTATACAATCAACTAATAATGTTTTACCTGTGATCTAGGTCATGGGACAATTAACAAATGCAAACAAATTGAAAATTAATTAATAACATATAGCAGGAAAAAAATTAATACAGTAGCCTGTATGAAATCATGGTTCAAGGTTTATCAATGAAACTATCGAGTTAGATTGATAAAACCAACCAAAAAAAATACTATTGAATTTTACGATGAAGTTTCTACAAAATTAAAAAAAAGGAAGCTAAAATAAGTCAAAAAGAACTTCACTAAATTCGTGTTTTACGTTAAATGTTAATAAAAAAGAAATGAAAAATATTTAGCAATTTTCAGATATTAGCAGGACTTAATGAACATGTACATATAGCATGTACAAAGTACACAGGACTAATATTTGTCTGTTATTGAACTTAATACTAACACAAAAATCTTACTCACGCGTTCCTGTGAGAAAATAAAACGTAACCGTTCTCCGCGACGTAGAGACAAAACACAACTGAGATGGATGGAGGGCAAAAGGGTAGCTTATCACTGTTATCAACTGTTGTAAATGTTGTTATAACCAACGTCACATCAGTCCAAATATGTAATGAGAACTATCACAACAACGTTATTTGCCACACAAAACAAAAAAGTGCATTTTTTATTCTATCTAATTTCTTGCACTTTTATAACTACTTACATAATAGAGCAGGAGACTTATTTTTGAATTCGGAATGCGACTTCGAAATCACCGATGTGACTAATAATCACCGATTTTCAATAATTCTTATTTTTGAATATCACTTATGTGACTACCTTAGTCACACGTGTGATTTCATTACGAGTGCCCTTACCCACTCGTAATCAAGTCATACTTGTGGAAATGTTATCTGTATTTTGTTTAGAGAGAGTCTGAAGTTGATGTATTGATTTTTCAGTATATATGTTTATATATATATATATATATATGTATCTATGTATATATATAATATATATAAATTATATATAATGCCGGCAATAACCGGCAGCGGCTACATTCTGCGTGGAACCGAACTCATACATTTATGTGTGTACTTTATCTATGTTGGCAGCTCTGTGATCGACTTTCAAAAATTGGATGTTTAGGGATCCGTGACCTCAAAGTCACCGCTGACTATTTAGTCAGCGGGTCTCCAGGAACCTCAAAAAATAGCTCAAAATTTCAGCTTCACTAAAATGACATAGGTCTGGGGGCTATGGGATTCTACTCTATTATGGATATGGAATGAAGTGCTACAGTAATTATATGGGACTCCAAGCCAATCGAGGTAGCTCGACCGGGTTGATCTCAGGTTTGGCCATAAAGGCTCTACGGCTTGGATAGAAAAGCATCATTAAAGCCTGAAACCCGAAAGAAATTAGTAACTCGCTAAAATTTTGAGGGGTCATTAAGGAAGGTGAAATACCTTACCGTGTGACTTTGCAGCGCTCTGGGGTGTACGGAAAGGGTTGAAAGGGATGAAAAGTGATTTTTGTTAATAAATAAAAACACATATTTTTCGTAATACATAATTACATACAGCTGTAACAAGGAAACCATCATTACACACTATTTTCGCATCCAAAAACCGCAATAACTCAATTCAATAGTGATAAAGGCAATTTCCAAACAAATGGATGTGCAAACAGCACGACAATTATAGCTGTGTAATTATAGCTGTGTCCAGTCCATTAGCTTCAAATCCATTTTGAGGGATAGCGCCGCATTTATCAATGTACTTCAGATACACAAATACGCAGTATTGTATTGTATTAGTCATTAGTTAATAATAATTTTGTGTAATAAGTGTTATTTGCCTTCTTTAAGTATCTCTATATCTTAAATCTTCAATATCTAAATATATAATATCTTCTTTTGTCACCAGTAGCTTTGTTTTAGTTATGTCGTATTTGAACTATTGCTATATTGCTCTGTCAAGTGCCCAACTAGTGGCAACAGACTAGCTACTGGCTCGCTATTACACTGGGTTATTACATCATATTTAAAAATTATATATGGTGTTAAAAAGGCGGCTAAGGTTACCTGCAGCAGCAGGGGATCATAAACCCTTGAAAATACATGTGACTGTATTTTTTTTATAAAAGAACTCATCAACTCTGATAATATATTATTTGTGATATTAACAATCATTGTTCATTATACAGACATTCGATTTTTAATTATTACTGTTAAAAATATAAAAAATGTTAGCGGATAGGTTTGAAAGTCGAATCGAAAGGGAATAACTCATTAATACTAATTTTGTGATTGGTGCGCGTAGCTGATTGAACACAAATAGACCCTGTGTCTGTAAAGACATGAAGAATGCGATAGCGAATGAATAAAGCCGTTCTTCGCTTCGATTTTATATGTGGCTAGCGCATGACCATCTTTTCCCCAGTCAATCCGCGCAACACAGAATATCGTCGACCCAGGCACGTCCTTTCTGACCCTCCCGACTCATTGACGCTGGCTCTTCAAGCCTTGCGAGAGGCGGCATCTGCGCCGCCATCCCTTAGTTAGTCCATACTTCGCAGCTTGCTGCACATGTACGAGTAGGCCCCATTATTTCAAGGCCGGACCCACTTTGGCGTACCGAGCCTTCATCGCGCATATGTCCTCTTCGGAGGGCAGCGCTGACGTGCCCTCTCCTGAGGGTGCGCCAACCATTCCATTCAAGCCGTAGGGCCATTAGGGTCAAGGCTAGGCTGAGTTTAGTCGGTAGGTCTGTTGGGTCGAGCCGCCTCAACTCACCAGGAGTCCGACATAATCAACGCATCCCTGTTTGCCTGTTGCGTTGGTATCCATGAGGATTCTCAGCCTCCTCTCCTGAGGAAAAAAAAAAGACCATCTTTTCGTCCCGTACTTACTGTATTACTGTTTCACTCACAAATAATCTCGTGAAACACTAAAAGAAAAGTATGTACATGCAAAACTGTTCAGTTTTTAAACGTCTTACTGTAATACATCATTCATAGTAAGATATTATTGATAAAGCCTGTATTAGATATCGGACTAGTGGTATAGTTAATGGATTAGAAGTAAAGTTAAATCATCTTTGCCAACTTACTGAACGTGCAACGATCTCCGAGCATATCTGTAAACATCATCCTCTTTTTACTGTAGCCAGTAGTAAGAGTCGACCTCTTCTTAAGAAAAGCATATGGAAACACGTGAGAGATTGATCTGCACATTCGGGTAAAAATCAATTACGGTTCAAGTCCGATTCCCATAACAGTATATTAAATTCTACGCAGTAAGGATTGACGTTCTGCATGGGTTCAAGAGAACCGACCTTGCGGACAATGCAAGCAATGGACGTTAATAAACAGTCATAATATTTGCCAGCTGTACACTGCGGTGATTGATTTGCGTTTCTATGTGCGTCTAGGTGATTGATAGCCTTCTACATGCGACTGTAAACACTATCCATCATTATAGACAAGAATTGTCGAGCAGGTATCAAATATATAAAAATGATTATATTAGGTTCTTACCTTTGACATTCGTGTTTTTCTTTCTTTCTTAGCTTCATTTATAATTACTTATAACATCAATGCTTCGGGTAGTTATTTATAATACATTAGCTGACCCGACAGACGTTGTCCTGTCAAATGTCTCAAATGTCATGTTGTCTCGTTGTATGTAAAAAAAGATTTTCCCGCTTTACTGTTGAAATTTTTCCTGAATTTTCTTTGCTTCACGGAACCCGAGACCTTTCCAACGAATGCAAAACCATGGAAATCGAGTAGTTATAGCGTCAGGAAGGAAAACCCGACTTATTTTTATGTATAACGTAGAGATGACATTTGGACATTCCGTGAAATGTTGATATAATAGCTTCAGAGATATGCTTATATGTAAGTATAAAAATAAAAACAACTCTGGGATGTAATCACTTTTTTTTTGTAATTAAATTAATTAGATTTAAACTTAATAACATTTTTTTTGTATTAAACAATTTGATGTAAGTAATAGTACATTATGGTACAAGTGTGTAATGTTGGTGATTACCGCTGAGGCGCATTGAGGCCAGAGCCGCCAGGCGAGGGTCTTAAGGAGCCGAGGACGGTAATCATCAATACACACGTGTATCATACAACGTTTTTCAACACACTTCTGAATAAAATAATACTTAAATAAAAACCCATTTTCTTCATAAATTTTATTTGCAGACGAGACGAGTTGTGAAAAATGTTTCGTAATGGCGGGAAAAATTGATCTGTTTTCCTATGCGCGCGCATCGGCCATAGACTAAAAAATGAGGTTTCTTTTTTTTGGGCTTCTCGCGGATAGCTTTTTAGCGCAATTGTAAGCGTAACTCAACCAATAATATTAAAAAAAAAAACTATTACTCACTCGTGAATAATAGTAATGAAAAAGTCACAGTTTGATTATAGGTGTCATTATGTGCCTAATTGCCATGGGATTAGAGCCACTTTATGAGGAAGTGTGTTGAAAATTTTAGTAATTGTCTGGTGTGTTACCTATATATATTACGTTTTTAGTTGTTAACTGTCTGCATTGTATATTATGGTTTGGAATATTAATATTTTTGGTGTGTGTTTGGTTACTTAGTCTGTGGGTATATGGACAATGTGTATAGGTTTTTGTAGGGGGATATTGTAAAACATTGATATTCTTCTCATATTATTATTACTTTTAAAATTCACAATTTAAATTACACATCTAAAACACTGCGGAAATATTCTGATCTATCTAATAACTACTAATCAAATAAAATCTAAATATCCTTAACAACTCAAGACTTTCTCAAAGTAAATTTTATATTATATTGAAACAAGAAATTTCTATCACATCTCAATTTAAATTTGACTTGACAGCAAAACCATTGACCAAATTCCAAATCTGTTAATACTTTTAATGATAATAGCTAGAAATGTGGAGACTTCTATAAGTAAAGTGAAACATTAATACAAATTTAACAAAAATTTCATGAAGTTAGTACGCAATGCTACTTTTGTAATATTTTCCATACGGAACGCCAAATTGACAAGCATGGGTCTCAGATATAACAAATAAGATTCTGTGGTAACGATTTTTTGCCGTACCTATTTTATATTACACACGGGATGTAGAGGCACAAATGTGACTAGACCTGACTAAATGATATTGTAATTTGAAGTAATTTACATACATCGCACTTTTCCTGATTTTCCTGATGGAAAATGGTAACAATCGTCTATAGTATTATAGTTCCTGTAAGATTTGTAGCAATCCAGCAACCCCTACAAGAAACACAGTGTGTTGCCGGCTTCTGACATACGATCTAAAGCCACTGCACCCAAAATTTAGGAAATCGGAAGACGGCAATTAGAGTATTGCTGTTTTACGACATAACTACGAGTATGTAAGCCAAAAGGCCCCAGGAAAACTCATCCTGATATAAAGCATCCGCCGTAGAATCTAAACTTAAACCACAGACAGACGCAGGATGGATCTGTGAATGATAATTCTACTGCAATGTGTGGTCCAGATGAGTCTTATATGTGCCGTCTGGTAGGATAGACGAGAAGTCCCCTGAGTTATTACACACCCTTTCAAATTGATCAGATCAAATTGTCAAAATTGGTAGCTTTTGGATTGGTTGTCAGTATATATTCCCCTGTGGAAGGAACAGCAGCGGAAGATAAGAGAATTTAATATGTCTGGAGGATGCTTATTATCCCTTACTTATATCATACAACAAGAGAACTTATACAAGTAGTACTGAATACAAGCAAGGAGTTGATATGTACTACTATCCCGCTGTCGATGCAATAAAACTATATTAAGTATGCCATAAACGTGTAGCAGACTGATGCAATACATCAAACTTTTAGGTACATATTTGATTCTGCCTAATTGAGGCTCAATTGAGCGTTGTTGGAGTTCACCAACACTTCAATGACAATTAAATAAATAGAAATATTTTTATTATATTGTGGATTTTTTTGGATTGCTCTTGACGAGAGAAATGTGTGGACGGATGTGGAGGACAGGTAAAGAAGAACATACAGATGGAATGTTCGCGAAGTTCTCATTGGTTTCAAACTTCACTTCGAAGACGTTTAACAGAGACTACCAATATTATTAGGAATGAGATAAGAACGATTAAAATGATCACTGATAATACGTTGCAATTAATAAATAAACATCTTTGTAAGTATGTAGGTACATATTGCAAAATAAACATTATTTCAAGTACCTAATTGATAAGAAAATTGGACACGATAGAATAACTGGCGTTTTAAACATTAAAATCTTATTAATCAGGATAAAATTCTGAAGTACCACATTTAGGAACTGTCAACTCTGTGACCTTGAAATTCTCACAGGATCAATTTACATAGGTACAAGCTAAACGTTTATATTAGTTAGATTCAAAGTATTTTCTATTACTATGATAAATAAACAACGAGTAATATGGAGTCATTACGAGAACTAAGTACTTACAGCCGGTAGACCTTGATATCACTTGACTTTTAATGATCTAGTCTTTATGCGTGAATATCTGTTACTATATATGTTTATGTACTATATATGTTTATGTATGCATGAGTCCATGCAGGATCTGTCTACATGTCTGGCATAGGAATAAAAATAATATGCATTTTATATTATTTTTATTTCTATTTTATTTGCAGTAAATGGTCAAAATCCAGGAGCTGAATAAGAATAAAAAATCAATAGAAATCAATTATATATCTATTTTACCTTGACTTTGTCAAGCGCATATGCACATGTCCTATAAGAGCAATACTTCTCTCTCTCTCTAACCAATAAAACCAGAGTATCCAATAAGGGTTGCAACATGGGGCAGGGCAGTGGTTGAGAATCCAACATTTATACTAACAATCATGTAGAATTCCTATAAAAATTCTATGCCTCTTCCACGTGGGAGTAAAAATATGTAGATATGCCATTGTCGAATTTGATCGATAAATTCAGAACGGTGCTGGTGTTAACTTTATCAGTAGCTAAAGGCAGTACTTGATTAACCCTTAGGCTAATTAGACTGCAGCCTATGGCGCGAGGATCGGGGGGCGGACAATTAATTTTGAAATTTAAAAAAACGCGCGTAATACGTTTGTTTTACGCTCATTTTTTGCGCGACGCTTGATCAGTCGCTGGCTGAAGGTGCTTATTAAGTTACTTGTACATATTTTCGCGCTAAATTTTAAAATCAACCTATGAACCTTCAGACTATTCCGTATATCTTTGATCCAGTTAGGCCGTGAGTAACGAAGTAACGTCCTATTAAATATAAAGTTATCTAATAGTATGAAATGTAATCGCAATTTCATTATCCTTTCTAGCCGTTTCACAGCAATAGCTCGGGATGTGATAATGATATACCATAGTGAAAAGTCGATGTATAAGATTAACTCAGAATAAGACCTTATATAACTATTCTTGTCACAAACAAAATAAAAATCTTAATTTCCCAAGACATCCCAAACTATTGTGTAACTACTTTTACTTTACTATACTTTTGGTACTATTAGAGTGGCCTTTGGCTTGGATTTAATGAGCTCAAATCTCTGACAGTTAAAGAGATATACGACCATATTCAAATAGAAACTGAATTTCATTGTAGTCTTTAATGGTTCTGTTTTTGAATCAAATTTCGTTATTATTTCAGAAATGTGAGACAAACAATTATAACAAGTACGTACACTTACATTTCAACATTGTTTCCACTAGTTACCCGAAAACTGGTCAGTGCCTACGAAACTACAACACTATCAATCAATGAACTCGAGATAACGAACTTTGGTATTTTAACGCGCACAATTAATATCACCAACTTAGTTTCTTGTTAAACTGCACCCAACAATTGTGATTTTAACAATTAATGTAAAATAATTTTATGAGAGCAATAAAACAGACCGGTACGTGTGAATCGAAGTCCCATGTTACTGAATGACTAAAGTTTTGTCCTCATCCACCTATACTGATAGGGAAAAGGCCGCCACAGATAAACGCGCTTTTGTTTATATTTAAAAACGTTCGGTAACTGATGTCGTTATTTAAATTACTCAGTAATTAGTGTATTTGCTTTGTGTTCAATACGTACTTAGTTGTATTGGACTGTAACTATAGTAATAAGGAACCTTTTTATATATTGATCTTGGTAATCTTTTGATGAACATTTCGACAGATTTGTATGTTGATCGGTATTAATTTATTGACATGTGACTACGTAACTAGATGTTACTTTAAATCAAAACTGCATATGGGTTCGAACAATAATTAAAACTAAAAAAAAAACAGAAATTTTTAAACTAACTGATTATTTAGTAACTATTAGACACAATTTCATTTAAAATAATCACTATATTAATAAACACGAATGCTTGTATGAATGGATGAATGTTTGTTACTTTTTCACGTAAAAACTACTCAATTGAATTTAATTAAACTTTACAATAATATAGGTAAAGACTACAATTTATAAAAATATTAAATGAATTGTTCAAAATTTGACGATAAGTGTCAAGTAAGTAGGATAAAATCTGCCATTTTTACAGACGAAGACGCGAGCACTAGTTAATAACCAATAAAGCTGCTTTAAAAGTGAAAAATGTGCAGTGCACATTACAGGCACACACATCGCTATTCCTGGGTGGAAGCTTCAGAAGGCAGTGCTGATAGAGAGAACTATCTTCACTGTTCACTCGGTCAGCTTGGGCAAAATCGGGACCCTCTTGTTGCGTAGTCTTCCGTCTTGTTCCAGAGAAACCGCCGTAATCCGTAATGGAATAAGTAAATGAATGTTTTATTCCCGTGTTAGAGCAGGATGTAATGAGCAAACAGACTGAGTTTCGACGCCACTTGGATCTTCGTCTCGGCTTCCCTTACGGTCGCGGAACTGGTCTGTGTAATGTCCCCCTGCAATGGTTGCTATCGCCTCCTGTGAATGTGAAAGCGGGGAGCGTCCTTGGGTAAGTTGTATTGACATTGCTCTTCTGGCGACTGGCCACCGCGTTCAGTGATCGCAGTGACCAGTTCCGCATTCCCTCTAAGTGCAAACGGAACAGAGTTCTATCCCAATTGTATTGGGATCTCTCAAATTACCTATAGGTCATAGAATCTAACTTGGTATGGTGTAATGAAACTAACAACGTATTATTGTATATTTTATTATAATTTGTTTTAGCCTAACTTATGTCCTAGATATTGTGACTAACTTATTGGAAGTTTGCTTCCTTTCTCACCTGTGGCATATGTGCCAAGTTTTGAAAAAAAAACACATTGCGATTGACATGGCTAGTTCAAGACAATTGTCAGACGTTATTTCATCCAGTACGGACGGCTTAGTTACTACTTGAATTAATTCGCTGATACTGAATACAGAAAATAATCAACAAGTTTGTTTGTACTTTTTCAATTCCCGTAACTGCGACTTGTGAGCTCGCTATTGTGCACTATTTTCCCCAAACAAACATCCCTTCCATCGAAGCGATAGGGATCTTATGGCTACAAGGCTAAAGCTGAGTTTAGTCGGTAGGTCATTCTGGTCGAGCTGCATCGAACGGTTTGGAGTCAAAAATAATCATCTTGGCACTTGGTTGCCATGGTTAGTGTATCCTTGAGGATTATCAGCTTCTCCTCTCCATAGAGGAAAACCTTACAAAAACCCTCATTGATTCTTATTTTAACTACTTGTTTATACATCTATGAAATATGTGTTTTTGTAAAAAAACAACCAGAGCTTTTTATGAGACTTGGAGAAGGAATACGCGCTTCATGTCGTTTCCCAAATAAGTTAATTTTGCCAATGATGAGAACTACGCTTCGATCTCGAAACTCATACGCAATGGCCATAAAACTGTATAACAAATTGCCTGCGAATATAGGGTCTTTGCCTCATAGTCGATTTAAATTATCACTAAAGAATTGGCTCATTGAGAAGTGCTTTTACACTGTCAATGAATTCTTAGAATCCAATGACAAATAAATATTAATGTCATAAAAAATATATAGTAATTAATTAAATATTAAAATATGATGATTTGTGTAGGTATTAATGATATTAAATATTAAAATGTATAATTGTATATTAAATTTAATATTTGCAATCTATTATTAAAATTATATAAAAATGTATAAAAAAATGAGACCGCATGGTGCATGAATTAATTTAAGTTTTGAAATGACTCATGTGTAATAGAGACTAAACATTGAATTTATTAAAACGCAAATAGGCTTAGTTAAGCATAAAAACATAGTTTGTACAAAATTTTGCATGCCAGCTTCTGGTGAATGTGCCGGATATTATAAAGTGTTTATTACTTACTTTAAGACCTGATGTACCTACCACATTCTAGCGAAATAAATGATCTTATCTTATCTTATCTTATCTTATCTTAATAGTTAATTTTATTATTCCAAAACCCAACTATCTAATGAAATGGACATTGACTTATACAACAACATTAAGGCAATAACATTAACATAGACAAATCGTATTTTCTATTTGTAGGGGCAAACTTCTTGTTGTTTTTGCGTATACATATATGTTTTCGAAGCAATCTTTTGCGAGTTTTCCGTATTTTTTTTTTATTTCGAACACAGTAACGCTAATATACTTCATTAATTTGATTGTAATATACAGAACGAAAATATTGAGTAGTACTTAATTATGAAAATTAATTATTATAGGCCTAATTTAATACGCGCTTTAATAACTTAGGGTATAAGGTATGGTATAAAGCCGTGGTATAACTTTTATGTTTTAAAAAGAATAATGTTCAAACTGTTTCATTTAATTATCGTCACGAACGGGCAACACCGATACCGGAAGCAGTCAAAAGTACATACAATTGTACCAGAATAATAATGTAGAGCCTTAAGTCGAACATCTTTGATTCATGTGTGTTGGCAGTGATGATATATGGAACTGAAAACTGATCACTTACAATGGATGGATAAGATGGCAGAAAGTCTTTGAAAGGGCTTATTTAACCAGAAATGAAGAAAGCAGTTAAAGAACGAAGGTTACCGACAGCCCGAAGATTGCAAATCTTAAGAAGCAGAGGATAGAGCGTATTGCTTGCAGGACTGACAGTGGTTAGGCGGAAAGTTCCTCGAGTGGCAGGCATATTTCAGCAATCATAGTGTCGGCAGACCTCCCGCAAAGTGGATCGACAATTTGATGAAGATCGTGAAGATCGCAGGAAGGCACTGGATGATAGCAGTGTAGGTTCGATCATTTTGGAGATCCCTGGGCATGTTATATCCAGCAGTGGGCGTTTTTCGGTGATGATGATGAGATGTGCCGCATTGGACTTCAAAGAAAGAAAAAATCGAGAAATAATTAGCGTTCTCTTGAAAGGCTGATACTGAAAATAGTACATGTTGAGATAAATGAACATTCGCTCATTAAGAAAATAACACTTTCAATTTGTATAATCAGAGGTGGCGATACATACATAGGAAACAGTAAGTGTAATAAATAACTGCATGTAACGCCACCTCGCGTCAAGCGCTTATACTTTTATATAGCAGAAAGTACTGAAAAGCATAGTAAAAAAGCAACATCACATCGAAATAGACCATTCCCTTTAATTAAAATAATATACCATTAAAGGATAGTAACCAAAATTATTATTGAGCTCGGCGGTTGAGAAAACTGTTTATATATGTCAACAAATTAAAGATGTCCTTTTACTATAAGGCAGAAACTTATTATTATAAAAGGTTCGCATTTGTTCCGTTAGAGTTCGCTACTGTACGCATGCGTATGGTTTCGATTTGTCAAACGAAGAAGACCGGCGAACTAAACGAAATCTTTTTTCATTTCATTTCATTCGCGCTTGAGGCGTCGACCGATGCGACGCGGGTTGTGGCTGGTTTTGTGTCAGGTCGTTGTTGTCTATGGCAGTGTTCCTTCGAATCGAATTTGTGAAACATCTTCATGACTTGTAAAACTGGAGATTTTGATATTTTTTCGTATGATAGTGAATAAAATAATTGTTTGAATATGGCGTTGGAGGGTGTGAAAAGTGAAAAATGTGAGGAAAACAACGGGAACGTACAAGACGGGAAGGCCAACGGAGTCGACAACAAAAGTAAACAGGTACCAGTAGTAATTTTCTTCGTATTTTCCAGCTTTTCAAGATGGTTTAAAATATATTCGTGTTATTCCGATGAATTATCAATACTAATACTATTCTCTATAAATTTTGCAAGCTTTATTTATGCTCTACTTAAACGAAGTACTGCATAGCAGCAGAATTGAATTCGCGCAGCTTTAGTGAATCTGGGATACTTCGAATAGGTGGAATCTAAACAGGGATATGACCTATTTTAGATGTATGCGGTGTTTTAAAACTGCTCATATTTATAACATGATGTCACGATTTCTGTTTCCGATACTTCTCTATTTAAAATTATGGCAAAATCTTATTAGGTGTTATAAACATCTTTCAAACTAGAAATATAAACTGTTTCTATAATATGTATTTCATACGTGCCTGAAGCATGTGATTGTTATTATCAATGAAATCATTCAACTTGTCAATTACCTATACTTTCTATATCTATTGTACAATCTGTTTGTGGATAATCATTGATAAATCCGTTCCATCGTTTCCCTCTCTTGATTATATCAAAGCGAACCTAAAATAGATTTTGTGTAGTTCCCAAATTAATATAAATATGAATTTTGATGTTTGATTTGTAATATAATTGTGTAATACAACTTTTGTATAGCAAATTGCTGTGCTTGCTTTTGTAGTAGAGCATTTAATTAACTATATTTTCCAACCATTTTTTCCAAATTAGGTATCTAATGATCATTTTAGTTTTTTAAATATTAGGCTAACTGACAGATGGTAGATATTTCAAATAGGTGGCATTTTCTTAGGTCAACATTAATTACATCTCATCATTTTAATAGGTCACTTTAATAGGCACAGTCTAGTGACCCAATTAAACACATTTAGCTCTACATTTTCTCTACATCCACAAACAAAATAAATAATGTGGCTTGAATTCTAAGATTGTATCATTGAATAAAATAAAAATTGTGAGTAGTTTGCTATTATTTTAGACATACTATGTATATTTTTTTTATATTACTTTATTTATAAATAGAAAAGTATGTACTGCTGATAATACAACCTTTATACAGGAAATTAATGCCAGCAATGTATTGTGTAATGTTGTAAACACTGGGATTACTTGCCCATGTATATCTATGTGGAATCCTTCAGCTCTATTGGAGATCTATTCTTTATTAAAAACTGCCTCTGATCAAGTTGTGCCTTTCAGGATAAAGCACGTAACACAGAATCAAATTATAATTTATATTATTTATTATAATAAAGGTCTTTAAAAAACCAATAACATATTTATATAAAACTACAATGTGTTTTCACTAAAATATATAATATTATGATGATCAAAGGAATTAATAAATGAGATATAATTAGAGCACAAGTGATAGAATATAGGAAGTAACCGACTAGGGTAGGTTATGAGGAGGGGGCAGTTTTCTGTAAAGTTGAAGGACAAAAGTAAGGGTAAGGAAAGAAAGTATGGATGGATTGTATGAATCACAGTGTTGAGATAACAACTGATAGAGGGTAATGAAAGAGGAAGCCATGTTCCGCTGATGTCTAAGAGGATGATAATGATTCATTGATTAAGTTTAGGAATGCCTAAGTTCATCAGCAGGTGTCTTGATCTTGGAATGATGATAAGGCTTATCAAATTATCCATAATATATATATATATATATATATATATATATATTGTTGGTTATATAGTGCGTTCAGTTAATCTAATTATTATTAACACCTTGCTGCTGTTTATATTACATCATCACCAAGGGACACAAGTCTACCCTAAGTTAGGGTGGTTAGATATTAGTCAACCTCCCTCACACAGCTGTGTTCTCGTTACTTTACAATATTTTCCTTGATTGTACTAGATTCTAACAATAGAAAACAATATAGAGAGTGGTAGGTTTGAAACCTGAATCCCCTGATTTGAAGACCTGTGCTGAGACCACAATACAATTATTATATTTTCAAGTTAAAGTATCTTATTAACATTTGTAAATATGGTAAGAAGTAAGTATATGTTATTTAAAATATTTTTTTAATGAAATATTAAAATCCTGTATTTGTTCATAGGCTTTAATTCAGTTATACCTATACATTTTTTAAACATCTGGTCTCTGTACCTTCTAGTACCAGCTGCGCACGCGCCCCTATTTTTAATGTCATTGTAAATGAGAGTCACACGTTTTTTTAGTCCATCGCAAATTTGTCACTTATATTGTTCGCGTAATTCTATTGTCACACTTGCATCATGTTTTTATTGCGATGCGATAACAATGCAGTCTTATTGGATGTGTCTAGACTAGAAACTTGAAAATTTTTACTGAGTATTTATATTCATATTTATCGTATATTCCAGAGTATTTCTTTCTTTATCCTTACATAAATTAGGTTAGTGTGAACACCAAAACAGGATATGATAAACTGTAATCACACTGAATTGTCAAAATCTATTGTATAAATAAACAGTAATATTAACGTATTTTAGAGTTCAGTTCGATATACTTACACTTTAATCATAGGTGTTCAAAATGTACCGCACGATTTTTAAATTTTATATACTAGTTCCTTATAATTATTTTTAATCTTCTGAAGCAAAGAAGAAACGAAATATAATGTATGTAGTTCATACCAATATTATATGCAATCCCATTCCAAATACGATATTCGCGTAGCTCCGATATTCTTGGATAATCTTATCGAGAATATTATGTCTGCTACAATAGAATTAAATAGCACAATTACCATTTTTAAATATTTCTTCACAGTTTCAACTATCAAAATGTACCGTGCGTATTCTTTATGAAGAACTCTTACCTAGAGTATACAGTACGGGGACGCTCGAATAAGATTCAATTAGGAACAGCCCGACTTAATTGAGTTTCTAAATGTCTTCTAAGAGGTATTGTACGTAAATATTTGAGATTCAGACCTTTCCAATTTCGTCACCTCTATGACTGATACAATGAAAATAATTTTACACCTCAAATGTAAAGAAAAAATCGAGGTAATGATAAACTTGATTTGATATTAAAAACATGAAAAAATATTAAGTAGTTTTTTACAATCGTATCGTTTTAGTGTGAATGCTTTGTGCATTTCCTTGCAATTTTTATGTTAGATTTTTTTTTCTTTATACGAAACTACACCATAAAACATTGGAATGAATGATATCTGTTATCTTGTTATTGCTGCTGCAAAATATTAGTTTACCTCTGAAGGTTTGGTTAGGAAACGAAGACGTAACAGATACCTAGTTATTGCCTATTTCAGCCATAAAATGCCATCCCTCTCTTAGTTTTACTTTCACGCATTTACATGTAGAGCGTGATAAAATTATGACTCGTGAGACATTTTCGTAAAGGGTAAGTTTTCTTTAAAATAACATCAAGTCCACGTCAGAAGTTTGGGATACGTATAAAACGTAATAAGTTAATACCTGTAAAATATTTTGAATTGTAACAAATGCTTACATTAATTGACTTATTTTTAAGAATTTTGTTTTTCCATAGTAATGTTTTCTTTTCTTATTTAGTCAAGAATGCAAACGTATTTAAACTTTCTATTGCATCTATTTTGCCAGAAAGTAAAAAAAAACTAACGAACTAACTATTAAGTAAACTATGAGGAAAGATACTATTTTAGAGATTGTTTTTTTATATAAACAATTAGTGAGATTCAAGAGTAGTCAAAAGTTGCATTATAATGTTTTAAGTAAAGCAAAAGTAAATAGTTTCTGTAGAACTTAAATTAAAATACAGCTGTGAAGTTAAATATAGTTATAGTCAATTTCACGCGTAAAGTCTTATTATGTTTGTGATTTTAAAAATAAGTTACAAATGTTGTATACCTTCAGTAAAACTCGCGGTAAAATGACATAATTCAACCGCAGCCAAGGCCGATGCTTCAGATACAGTTGGTGACGTTATGCTATAACCGAGGCGCGGTCCACCTTGCGCTACACCGCAAGCGCTTGTTATTATGTCAGCGAGAGTGCTTTTTGACAGAAATATGCGTTTGTTTGTGGCGAGCTACAATTGCGAAGGATATTGATTAAACCTTACTCCGTTGACCTTGGAGTATTCTTCTGGACATGACGTCAACCTCTTAGGGGAGAGGCATGTTCCCTTGCGCCGCTAGTCGCACACAGCCGGTAAACAAAGACCCGGGTGAATTATGACCGCGTCTCGAGAAAATAGCCGTCTCTTATGTCGAGGGGAGCTGTAGTAAATGACGTCGATTTTTATTATTGCGGTTTCGAATATTTGGCTACGTCTTTGCATGCATCTTTCGATGCTATGAACACATGTTTGTGTACAGATTTAACAATCCGTGGACTGATTAAGTTTCTTCGTTGCTATCAAATTATTGAAATTGACATATAGTACAGTTAGTTTGCTGCTTTATTTAGAATCAATATGACAATTGTCTTCATACTGTAGTTATGTACTTTTTGACAGTTTCCAGAGTTACATAATCCATATTATGCGATGATTTCTTATAATTTCAAATTTCAATATATTTGTGGATTCAAGACGAGAAGAATTTGATTGTTACAAAACATATAAGAGTCAACATAAAATATTTCATGATTTTTAAGGTTTCGTACTCCGCACACAAATAAAGGAACCCTTCTAGGATCACTTTCTGACCCGTCAAGACCCCTTTTCTCAAGGGAACGTTCTTTCTTCATCGTAAAGGTATCAAGTTGAAAGTAATATCAAATATTCCGGTCTATTCCCTTGCAGCAGTCAAAAATCTTTTACTCGACACGTAGATTTACGTCTACACTACACAATCAAAAGATATAGCCTTTTATGCTCCGTTTATGCCGCTTATTTTGAAATCTGTAAAGGAATCAAAACGGATTTAACGGGAAGTACTGTCTAGTACTTCCCGTTAATTTAGAATCGTGAAATTTTACACGAAGCAATGTCATACGTCACAAGTAAATAATAATCCGCATATTAGTAGTTGTATAAAAAAATGCTGTAATAAACTTTTTTGTTTTGCAACCCTCGGGTCGGGTTGGGTCAGACTTGCACTTTGCCGGATTTTCTTTTATATAAGACAATGACAAATAAGTTGTATATGACATAGCGACAACGAAAGGCTTTATTCCAAGAAGAGGGTGTAATGGACACCGCAGGAAACTTAATTAGATACATGATATGGGTTCGCGAATGCATCATTCGCTCTTCATAATGAGACCGAGTTAAAGACCAGAACGTTAGATTATACCAAAATGGTTTCACCAAATCATTTTTAACCGTTTAGCACCTGACATAAGGTTCAACTTTGGTTGTATGTGGTACCCTGAAGAGCTGGTAACTGTTTACATAACCTTCAAGTAAGCTATCAAACCAGCTATCCAGCTCGTCTTGGCAGGTTAGAGAATTTACGCGGCATATTGTCGGCACATCTAATTACCTCAAGACAAAACTTTTAGATTCGTGTATGATGTTGTGTATGTTTACATATGAAACCTGAGGTAGGTTAATAAATGAGTAGGCACTCACAATGGTATATAAAGTGTTTCAAAGTCACCGAAAAGACTGTCTCTTCATTTTCTGCGTGATTACTGTAGTCTGCTATCTCGTAATTTGTCTGCGTGATTGAAACAGAAATCATAAAGTCCTAGCAGATCAGGGTTGTTTTTTTATATAGTCTACTGCAGTCTTTAGTATTTCTATCCTTCCATGCCAGTTCTCACTTTTATACTTTTCTGTCATGCTACATACTTTTCTTTTTTACATTCCAGTTCTCTTTGTCATTCCTCCATTATTTTTTTGGGAGGTGACGTTGGTTCAGGAATCTTTATTTATTTTATTACAACTTTGCTTAATATTCTTACACCTATGTACATTTTATTTATTCTTCTTACTTCTATTTAATGCTTTCTTTGTATATCTCATGCTATTTATTTTATTCTATTCAGTACAATACTTAACTATATATACTCTCTACTGTGCTTATTTTAAGTTACCTATTTTCTTATTTATTTTATCTTTTGTTGTGATTACTATATTCTATTTGCATTTTTGCCATCTTAGCTATTGCTTTGTCTTGCATTCTAATTATACTATACTATAATTGATTAGCTTCTCTTGTTCCTATTGATTGTTCTGCTAGCAATTTTTTCAATGTATTTTATGAACTCAGCAGATCAGGGTACTGATATGTCCGAAGAATTGCGAACCTTAAGTTACCGGTCACATTGCTCGCACGACTAACGGCCGTTTGGGGTGCAAAGGTCCTATTTGGTAGTTGCATATATTACGTATTTATATACGTACTCCTTCTGCCGTCAAATAGCAATGCTCGCATTCTGGCGTCAAGGGAAGATAGGCAGTGAAATTAGTGGGTTGAGTTACACCTTATGATACATCTTGGCACCATACACTGTCATATACGATAATTGCGGCTGTAATTACCATCAGGTCGACAGTCTACTTGTTTGTCATCATATCACATAACAAAAGAAAAGACATAGGCGTCTCCTCCTGGGAGGAGAGCCCCACTAACCGCCGACTTGCCACAGCCGGGGTATGATGCAATTTAATGCATTTTCCTCAGGGGAACAAAAAAAAAGGTCTGTAGGACTCCCACATGGTGGACTGGTGGACTTGGTGATATTCGCAGGAAGGCGCTGCCGTCAAATCTTTGGAGGAGACCTATGTCCAGCAGGGGGCGTTTTACCTGTATTAATTAAAATAATGACATTAAAGTTATGTTATTTTAACCAAAGGCTTACTTGAAATTTATTGGTACGTGTTATGTACTGTAACGTCGTACACTAAGAACTTAGATGTTTTTCAGATTGATTGATTCAAAGAATATTGGATGGGATACAATTGAACATTTGACTTTTTTCTTAATAATAAAATAAATAAATATTTAGAGTATAATAATAACTGAGAAATATATAGAAGTAACAGTGTACCATTTGTTTTTGTTTCAGCGTCATTTATGTAGCATTATCGCGTTTCGTTAAAAAACGCTCGGTACTACAATTAACTGTATTATGATTTCACAATATTGCAAAGTATTTTGATTTGTATGAGCGTACAAATAAAATTGCCAATGACTTTATTGGTGTATTTATATGTATATTTGCTGTATTGAGAAATGTTACACTTAATCTAAAAAATATTAAAATGTTATCGTTTTAGACGAGTACCTAATGTTAAAAAGTTTATTCTTTTTATTAAGTTGAGAGATGAACGAAAAGCTCATAAAGAATGAGAACAAAGTTAATTAAATTATTCTATTATATACAGAAAATATCCATATTTATCTCTAGGAAAAGACTTTGCGTTATTTAAATGATGATTCAATGTCTATCAGTATAATCAGAAGCCATTCATAACCTTTAGAAAACTGTTCCAATTCAGCAGCTTAACAGCCTGTCTACTAGCAACATTTCTACCTCATATATAATAGTAATAACAAATTTATAGACGCTATAAAGATTATAGCGAGCTTAGTACGCTCTGAGAACGCCCGTTTCTACTACTTATATTACTCGGGATAACTATCTTCATTGCAATATTAATAACGTTTCAGATACATTATTAATAATCACGACTTAAGAAATGAAAACTTCAAAGTAAAGGACTAAGTTAAGTCGTCTGTTCAGATTCATTTTTAATTATTACCTTAGAATTTTAAATAATGCACTAGAAACGCTAAGCATCAGCAAATTGTCGCACACAGTACACCTTATTTTTTTGCATTTTACAGAAACAGTGATTTTGAATATAAGTTGCGAAGGGAAACGAACTGAATAAACAGCGCCATATCTCGATGAATGTTGACATTTACGTTATTGGACAACCTCCGTTGAGTTGTTAGTGCGCCGGTTTCAAAGTATCGCCATCTCCGAGGTCCCGGGTTCGAGTCCCGGTGGGGCAGATGATTGTGTGATGAATACGAGCATTTGTGCCTTAGGTGCTGTTAATATATAGGTGCTCACTTTGGGCTAGGCTGATTAATATTAGTGTAAGGAATATTTATTATTGTTAATATTTGTGAAAATATTGCTCTTTAAAACATTTGAGCACAGAAAGACAATTTCACATTTTCTGAAAATGTGCATAATACCGATGCGCGTGCTATGTCACCGGCTCGCTGCACTACTACAAATACTGTGACTATATGTATACGCAATGATACCAACGTACAGCCGAAAATTATGTGTAAACCTAATTAAGTCCTAAAAGTAATACAAGATGTTCGGTCATTCGAATATTTATGTTAAGAGGAGTTTATGTTTTGACGACATTGTTTAAGTCTGGAAAATGCTTTGGGCTTGACAATGCATTGAGTGATGTTATAATCCTTAGAGTGGTCTAACCACCAAGTGCGCATTACACTTTCCTATTTAGATCAGGGACATAATTGCTTCATACAACTTATGTTTGTCGTTTTATTAAAATAAATACATTCACAATTACAAAATAAGTTTGTTCCAAGTCTTAATGTTAAAGTCTTGAATAGTTATTAATATTCAAATCGACAAACTTATAAATAGGGGAGATGGAAATATACCAATAATAAAGCGTATATTTTGGCTTCTGCTGATTATTTAACAATGATAACAAGAAATCCCATGCAATGCCAAGCAATTTTGTGCTTTATGTAACTGAATGAGTACGAAACCTAGCAAGTGTGTTAATATCCGTAGGTAGAACGATAATTAAATATATGACATACAATTTTAAATCTCTTTCTTGGAGGAAACGTAGATAGATAAATGACGTACACCGTCGTTAGAGACAATCGTTTATAGCTTTCTAGATGGTATAAACAAGGTAGATTAACATCCTATTGACAATTTTAATTAAGCTAGGATTTGTGACAACTATCTAATATCACGTCTGAACTGTTCTTTCCTCATCTATGTTTTTAATAAAACCTTCCTTCTGAGGATAGGTGCAAGTATCATTGGGAGTTTGAATTCCTGGTTTACGCTAATTCATTGAGCTGATCCATGGACTTAATTAGGGATTTTAATAATTTTAGGTTAAAATATATAAAAACCGTCGGAGCTCTACAAGCATCTAACATATGTTAGTTCACCTATTCTTGATATACCACGCGATGATATTATCACTTGTGAAAATGCTGTAAAAGAATGTACATACATGTTGGAAGAGCAACTGAAAAGCAAATAAAACTCTGATGAGAGCGCGGTGGTGGAGTGAACATCATCTGAGCGATGACGTCACGCGTGCGTTATTAAATAATTTTATGTGATAATAACTGACTATAAATATATACCTACACTAATATAAAAAATGTATTATTCTTCCTTCCTTATATCCAAATCTGCAATGAAGCAGTTTCTTTGTTTAGCTTAATAAAATATTGTTCTAAGAATTTATTCTTTTTAGACTGAGGAAACAATGAGATGTGCGTCCTTATTGCAACTGTGCTGTAATGTTTTCGATTTAAATAAGTACACATTTTTCAACGAAAAAATATATCTCTCCTGTGGACATAAATATTTAATTTCAATAAAAACAACTGAACCAATTCTGATATAATTTGGTGTGGAGATAGTTTGTGGCCCAGGATAGGCCATAATATAACTATTATATCTTAAGTATTATAATTTTAACACACGACGTATTGTTTTCTTTGAAGGAAGTTTCGATTTCATCATATACCTAATTAAATTTTTAAAGATCAAATCAGTTCATGTAAAACTTAATATCATTTTCTTTTTAATCGTGCCTGAAAAACAAAACACGTCAGTTTTCCTTGTTCTTTCAATGTCACTTCAAATGAAAACTAATAACAATAATTATTCGCGCAAAACATATGTGTTGCATGTCGGCCAGCGCGGTACAATGCACGCATAAAATATTTTCTTTCCACTGGCTAATTGGAGAGCGTACGCATATCAATTGGCCGTCTATATGTATGTTTAAACGATTCAAAATAGTCTGCATCACCCGAGCATTGTACGTCAATTTATCCGTGGATGCCTCGTTGGAACCCATTTGGTTAGCCTGATGTAGCAAAACCGTTAGCAATGTAAAGTGGGTACCAAGTTTTTACAAAAGGACATTATATCATTTACATATTGATGCAATTATCAGAACATGATGGTTAGTTTGGTACATGTTTAAATCAAATCATCAACGAAAAATTATAGGGCTAAAATAAAATAACAAAATAAATGTAGGAATGGAAATTAGAAGCACCAGTTGGACGAAACTTTATATATTAAAACCACATTTAAATAAAATATACTAAAACAACTCCAATCGCTTGACACCACCTCCTTCCTATATTCTCAGTCTCTCTCCTTCGTTCTCTCACACTCACCTGTTATTTTATGCTGTCATTCCATATTTAAAAATAAACCATAGCTACAGGAATACAAATAAATCCTACAGTTTCGGCCATTCCTGACATAAAGTCTGTCCCCAGACTTGAGACACTATTTACAATCCTTTGTCAATCAAGACATCAATAATTATCACTAAGTATATATTAATGACATCATACTTAAAATAATATTGCTTCTGCATTCTTAAGTAAAATAAAAAAAAAACTATACTGACTCTTAATAAATCAATGGCAAATAATTCGCATTTAGGTACTTTCTTACTAAAACAAACAACAATCAACAAAGTACAATATAGCATTAGAAATACAACACAAGCCCCCTCAACTCTTCTTTAATGATAAATAAAAAAAATATATAAGTATTTTGCATATAATGCATGCATTTGCATATAAGCAAAGTAAAGTCTAGTAATAAATTAATAATGTTACACACCTGGCCAAAGCTTCCAATAATCTGCAGCAGAAGATGTTCGCCTCGGTCCCTCACGTGAAAGATCTTTTTTCTCTACCATTTGTCCCTCAGTCCAAAAGTGCTTATCATTACGATTCTACGCAGCCCGCATGGCCCCATCCGTCCGCTCCCAGCCATCTTTTTCAGATAATCTGTCATTCGCATCCCAATATGTTACTATGTTTTCATACATTTTTTCAACGTGTATTTTGTAATATCCAAATACTAAAATTATCACATATATCTCTACTATACACTAATTTATACAGCGCAAACGAATTACTAATATTATTTTAGGTACATACTTTTAAATTTTGGTGAAATAGTCAACTGGAAATTCCTTGAAGACAATAGACCAGTGTAATGGTAGGAATATTGTGATTTTAATTTTCATAGCCTCACAATCGCATCGTATTCTTGGAATAAGTAACTTTGAACACTTGGAGTTGGACTTCGTAAGTTGCACTTGGGAGTGACGTCGAACTTTCCTACTTCTAACCCAGTCCTATGCGTTCTATACTTATTATTGTGTATTCATGCTATGTATGTGTACCTAAAGTTATGAAGCTCATTTACTATTTTAAAAGTCGAAACTTTCACGAATTACAAGTCGCTATGTTCATTATACAAGTCAATTACGTTCGTGCAGTGCAGCTTATTCGAGATTGTTTCATTGTACTCGATTCGGTTCTTTTTTGTTTCGAGTCTATTTGTTTTCGCAGTCGGTTGCCTGCTTCTCAGTGAAAGTTTCACTGACATTTCTCTGTAGTAATATCGGCGGAGCTTTATTTATAGATCTGGACGAAAGTAAAACAGCGCAGTTAGTTGACATTTGCTAAATGTCAGGATAAAAGCATTCACGTTTATTATAGTAACACATAAGTTTTAAACATTATCTTACTACATATATTTAAATGCCTTATCAAAGATTAAACTAATGACATATAAAAAATATTACCTTTGAGTAAAAACAAAAATAAACTTAATTCTTTATTATTAATTTTCAAGATATACTGACTTTGATTTTGGTACTTTTTTTCATACGTATATATGAAAAGGCAATAATCTGCTTTAGAACTGGGTCTGCGTTGAGGACAAAAGCAAAACAAGCTCTAATGTAAGGTTCAGTTCGTGTCACGTCAAGCTTTACCTTTGTCCTACAAATTACGGGCGACATAAGATTTGTTTCAAGGTTAATATGGAAAGGCGCGTTTCTGTAACCAGGGCGACTTTTGTCAACCACAATTCGCAGGTAGGCCTATGTAGCAAAATGTAGACAGTTCTCCTCAGTATACGCTGAAAGCTCTCACAAGCAATGCCCTGTGTTTCTACTTGATCACCGACCTGGCTAATTAAAGTGAATTTACGAGCGGTCCGTTTACTTTTCCGTTGGAAACGGCTCCCATTTTTACTGACCTAAAATCGGTACGAGCGTTCTTTGTTTACCAACCTGAAAATTTCGCTGCGATACCCAAATGTAGCTTAAACGATTATGGAGTTGGATAACAGGTATTTATAATGTTTGTTTATATCCATTGGTTGAAGCTGTCAACCTTGCAACCACGTCAGTGGTTAATGCTGAAGTTTCAATATTCTTGTGATATATATTCGATGTGGAACAAGTCGCCAAATAGAATTTTGGTATGTTTTTTTTATCGTTGGACTGCCATAATTACCAAAATCAAAATCAAATCAAAATAATATTTATTCAACATAGACCTTTACAGGCACTTATTGACGTCAACAAACAAAACAAAAAAAGCTTAAATAAAAAAAAAACAAAAACCTTGTCCGTACGTACGAATAAGGAAAAAAAAGAAAAAAAATATATTGACTCGACACCTGTTCGGAAATTGGAGAGCCTTCTCGAGAAGAACAGGCAAAAACTCTGAAGGTCTATTTTTTATCTCCTCTTTTCAATGTTAACAATCACAATAATACAATACAAAAATACAATATAGTACAAGATACAATCACACTAACACGATTACAGTCGTATGTATGTTTACATACACATATAAAATAATACAATATTATAAATAATGTTGTTACCAAACATGGCTCTATGAATAGTGTCCCTATTCCCAAACAGTGTGATCATTAGATAGTCACTTACTTTATAATAACCTTTACTCATGAGTGTCTTTTTGATATGGTTTTTAAATTTATATAAAGGCAAATCAATGACACCTTGCGGAAGTTTGTTAAACATAGATATACATTCCCCAAGAACGAACAGCTAGTTTTATGGAGTCTGAACATTGGAACGGCAAGTTTATTTTTGTTTCTAGTATTCACATTATGTAGATCACTGTTTTTATTGAATTTATTATAGTTTCTATATACAAAAACTAAATTATCATATATTTATTGACTAGCTAAAGTTAAAATATTAATTTCTTTGAACAATTCTTTTAGGGATTCTCTAGCCCGTAAACAGTATATAGAATAGCAATAGCAAACCTGTCACCACATTCCCAACTTTATGACTTACTGGAGTAGAAATTAACTCTATATTACATGAATTGGTTCCTCAAAACTCTACGGCTGCAATGCGCATGACTTGAATACGGAATAAAGGTTTTTAAAAACTACACGTGCCTTTTCTCCCAAACGTATGACTACAATACTAAAGCTAAGCGGATTCTCCCGAACTGGCATTTTGTGTACCTACATCTATTTTCCTCTTCGATAATGTAGTTTGCTAGTTCAATAGTTTGATTTAAAAAAATGTGGACTAGATTGGGTATCGGTGACAATAGAGATTTACAAATATTTATAAATCTGCTAATGGTAGCTCTACTAAGCTACCTAACTACTTGTATTAGCAGAGCAGAGACTAGTGCTTGTCCAAGTAAGGTTTAATGTTAAGGTCTTAGTCAACCACGCTAGCACAGCGCAGAGTGGCTTTCACAATATACCCTGTGAGTTTTTTCTTTATCGCAGGAACGTCGGATAAATCAAACTTGTAGTTGATATTGAACTCTATGACGTACAATTAAAATTCAAAATACATTTAATAATAAAATAGGCTGTTATCAGTATATATAAAATTGGAAAACATCCTATTCATTATTTATCCTATATCAATAGAAAAACAATAGAATGAATCGAGATTGTGGTTATTGCCATATTTTTCTTCTTACTAATTGTAACTTCATGACCATGGTAAATCTTTAATAGAGAAATGATTGGATCTGTACAATTTAAGTTCAAAATTGAAAATCTGAATGCTAATTTTAGTGCGACGATTGACAGTCGTGATCGAATTGGATGATTTGATAATAATGTTCATCGGATATATATAATCAGGTTCATATTATTTATTAAATTAAAATGGTTTGAAATAAAAACTTGTATATGTCCACTCTTCTCTATTCTACATTGCAACCTAATAGCAAGGTACACGTTTAATCCAAATTGTAACTCTTGTAAGGCAATTAACAAGCTATTACCTGATTCAATGAAAATTTCACGAACGCAAAGTTGTAAAAGTAAAACGTTAAAAAAATAATTTCAAGCGAACATAATAATTGTACATAGTTCTCAATTAAAGGCTTTCTTTCAATTTATAACATTGTATACGAACTCTTATGAGTATTTTACACAAAATTTTCTGTGTGAAACGCAGACACACCTTAAATTTGAGCGTAAACTAATATCGTAAGCTCATTTCTCTTTGCGTGTTATGTAGTAATAAGCGAACAGTTTGTGGTACCTTCTCACGAATTTTCACAAATAACCTTATCAAACAACTTAAGGTAAAACCAGAGGCGTTTAAAACGTGTATAAGACCTTATTATTAAAATATTTCAATTCAAGCGCAGACAATACCTTTAAATATCGTGTTTACCAGCTTCTGCACTTTTAAAATGAGTTTTCCTCGATCTTATATACGCATATAAAAGTGTACGAAAAATTATAAACTAAGTTGAAATATTCTTTACTGCCAAACGACCCCATTTCTTACCAGGAATTAAGTACAGAAACTTATTCACCTGAAATTTGAGTACACAGCACTGGCTTCAAGGCAGGTACATATATTCATTTACAACATTAGAATATTTTATGGCTATCTCCTACATATGTGAGAAATAGTTGTAACGATTGCATTATTAAAATGGATCCAAAGAGCCGTTTGCTTGCCAACTGAAATAGTATAGATTCGCTGAAAATAAATGTTTTTGTTATTTTTGTAAACTGTATTTTTTCCCATAATCTGTGAATGCAATTCTTAATATGTTTTCCTGTAATTACCACTGTTACCTTTCTGTACCGTCTCAAAAATCCAATCTTTATATCGTAGTAACTGTATATAATTACTTAAGTTACAACACTGCTTTACTCAAATGATAAACTTATACAAATGATACTTAGATTAGGAGGCAAAAAAATTTTTGTGTAATTTTTCAAAAATGCTAGGAATGTGTTTTATTTTGCCACAAATAATGTAGTTTGGATAAATATTACATAAATGTGGCAAAAAAATCACATTCATTGCATGATACAAAATTAGTGTCTTTGAATCCTTCTGAATAGTTCACCATTTTAAATTAAGCAGTTTGTTGTAATTTAAGCTATAATATTCGCATTCAATGTGATATGTTCTATTAATAAATATAAAAAATTCAAAGCTCTATTAAAAATTGAGATTAGTTAGAACAAGAAAATAACACACGCTAAATCCGCTGTCTTGTTTTACTATAAGCCTTATTAATGTTAAGTGGCAGGTATCATCCACGACTAAAGTGGCGTGTGCTCTGTAATTTTTCTTGTTCAACCACTCCACCGAGCATCCACTTGTCGGAAGGTGGCGGCGCGTGACGTCATCAGAGTGCCAGCCAAGTGGAAACGAAACAATGGGCCATGGCGATGCCGGCCCCATGGTTTCG
Organism: Scirpophaga incertulas; assembly: GCA_036419045.1. NCBI lineage: Eukaryota > Metazoa > Arthropoda > Insecta > Lepidoptera > Crambidae > Scirpophaga > Scirpophaga incertulas. Next base: position 33,732,961 of record CM071629.1, on the reverse strand, counting down.
GACATTGGTCTATGCTCTTTGTTTGTGGTTCGCCAATTCACCTGTTGATATTTGTTGTCTCTTAGTTAGTTAATAATTTTTTTTAATTGATTTATCACTGATCGTATTCGTATCCATCGTATGGTCCGATTCTAACCTCACCTAGTTACATTGTTACGTCTCTGTCAATTGCACTGGCGTAGAAAGAAGACCGATGAGTCCTTTGTCGCCGGTCGCCAGTTGCCGGACAGGTCGCCTTATGAAATCTTATTTATTCGAAGTTGACTTAGAAGAACGTCCGTTTCGTGGACATATAAACCAGATTGATATACATAATGCCAGCGATTAGAAGGCAAGTGCTGAAACCACAACGCCATCACCAGACGCTGGATCATCAGATTTTACTATAGTTGCTTCTTCACTACCCTTCATGATCATTTTAATCATCTTCTTCGTCACGTGGTTTATAGAGACCACCAGGTGTTTGATTGGGAAGCCTGTGAGTCCTGTGTTTGGTTGGATTGGTAAGGCTTCTGAGTCAACCGACATAAATTTTAGCTATAATAACAATGTGATATTATCAATATACAGGTGTAGAGAATGCTTTTCCGTGTAGGTACATAAAGCAACGCGCCATACTACATGCTGACCTTGAGCTCTTATGTTACTCGCAATAGTGGAGATTTTCGTAATAAGAATGATAAACTTGACGCATTTCTGACTGTACAAGGTTTAAGTAACCCTCTTTTTTACTTCAATATGTTGCTGCAATTATTATTTTAATTAAATAAATAAATTAAATTCTAAAATTAACCTAGTCCAAAGTGAGCTCTAGTAAAACTTGTGTTATGAAGTTAAGGTATTTCACATGACATACATGGATTTATCAAGCGTAGGTCATAATTTTTTGCATATGCATAGCACATGTAATAATTAATGGGCGTGTAGGGAGAGGAAGACCGAAGAATAGATGCTTGGACTGTGTGAATGATAAAAATAACGAGTGATAAAGGACAGTGGAAGAAGAAGACATGTTGGGCCGACTCTAAATAAAATTGGGAACAGGGTAAGAGGAAGAATAGGTAAGAACTTTTTAATATACATGTATTTTCACAGCCATGAATAAAGCTTACTCGTATTCATCAGAAAATATTTTTCCACCGTAATTCAAATCCGGAACCACTAAAATGACACCTTGAAACCGGTGTAGGTACAAACCACTCGGCTACGGAGATCGTCGAATGATTTCGATTTTATTATTATTTTCCGCCAAGTGGAAAAAAGGTGTCCGTTCTCAGTTTTTCGAAAGTCACGCTTGCTTACTTCGAAAGCTTTATCCTCGTCTGTTGCATGTAGGTACTATGAGCAAAACGTCCATCTTTTCAGTTGCGTTACGAAACTGGCACAATTAGTATCCGCATAAGAACCGTTTCAAGCCCAACATGTAAAATTTGAATCATTTTTGTGTGTATGTACGTAAAATCAAACTTAAATATCAAGTTGATCAATACTGCAATCACCAAGTGCATCGAGGCTCCGAAGCGCTGAGGCGCTTATTCGAATCTCCGGTCACGTTATGCCTTCCGGCGATTCTTAATAGAACTTGCCGCTTTAGATACATATAATTATCTTATAATGTTATATGTTCAGCTTAAGTTAATGTTTCGATGCATCCAGTAAATACTGGAAGAAGAAAGCCCCGCGTTAATTATACTTAACCAGTATGGTTAAAGAATAAAATTTTTGTTACATTGGGCCATAGTATAGTCCAGAAATTATATGGACTAGATCTCATGATTTGAGTGCGCTAAGCACATATTTTGTCTAAACATAACTTGGAAATTGAAAATGTATCATTAACTAGCTGCGAGTACTGTATTTAGGTCATTGTCGAAGTGGTATTGTTTATAAAACTCCGCCGACTGTTTTCGGCAACCGAAACACATAGCGTCAAGCATGATGACACCGTTACGTCGCTTATTTAATTTAATCACCCTAATTGCGAACTAAATTACACGGCACGCCCTTCGATCATATATTTCTGTAGATACACAATTCCATAGAAAATCAAACAAAATATCGACCCCGCGTCTATACATAGAAGAATAGATGTATATTATAGTAACAATTTTGAAAAAAGTTCTAAAGTGTCATATAATTTAAGCCAATTTAAATCTTAAGTAACGTAATGAAGTATATAAAAATAAATCCTTGTTAAGGTCGTTACATATTATCTTCTGGTTTCGATGATATAATGATGCCGCGAAATCAGAAATGAACAACACATATTTGAAAACAAATATATTGGATAATAAGCCCTTAGTCTGTTGCAATTAAGCACAAATTCATTTAATATAATAATGCTCCTACGTTCCATTTGACTCCGAATATTGTGCTCGCGTCTTATCGCATCCTACTTGAACATAGACAGCAGTGGAGATGCTTAGTTTTTTTTTTCACTTAACAGTACGGAAACTTTTTAAATTTTAAACATAAACCAAGAAGTATGTAGAATTAGGTGCTAAGGAAAGTACAGACTTTATTAAGACAGGGTTTCTTAACCTTTATTTTGCCGAGCCTTACAAACAATACTGAGTAAATTATAAAATAAAAGCGCTAAAAAAAGAATTTAATTAAAAAATATTAAATCCGACTACGTATAAAATTAAAAAGTTTCTCTCAGTTAAATAATATATCTTTTTTTGTATAAAAAATAATGTATATTTAAATGTATTGTAACTAGCCGCAATAAATCTGATCATTTAAGACTTAAGTGCCTTGGAACAAATTTAATTTATTGTACAACTGCCTTTTTGATTTGTTTTTTATTTCAGAGGTTTTTAATTTACTAGCATAATGAAGACGTATATCAATATATTTTTCAATAACAGCCTTTAACAGATTGACCTTGTGACCAAAGATCATTCCTTGACAGTGTACATTAACGTCTCTAAATACATTGCAATCAATAAATTGTTTTAAAACTGAAATACACATTTTTTCCTTAAAAATGGTATAGGCGACTCCATGACTGACCTTTTTCTGAAACATTAGCTCTGTGCTATTTTTTCTTATGAGTAAGCCACTCGAGACAGAAAGAGATAGATGCGATGCGATACGCATCGTGGCATGGTACGCAAGCGTTTTAAATTGATATTTTAGTGATACATAATATGAATAAAAGTGTTTTACTCATAAAAAATGCGCTAATAAATTAAGATAAAGGTATACTTACTGGAAGTATGACATTCCATCCTTCTTTTGCACTTTACGTGTGTCATTTTTACAATTATAAACTACGCATTTCGGCATCGCTGACGTTATCAATCGCGCGCGGCCACCGAATGAATGAGAGCGAAACAAGGCACATTTACTGTTTGTGCCTTGTTTCGCCGGTGCCACTTTTTAGACGGTAACTGTGTATCTACAGAAATATATGATCGAAGGGCACGCCCGCTTTTTTCGTGCATTCAACTACGTAGATAGATTGGAGTGATTCGAATTAAGTTGTAGTAAATGTATCAGAATCGCTGAATTACAAGCTAGACTGCGTATTGGCGTCTGAGTTCTTTAACAAAACACTAATAGAGCCAAGATATATAGTAGTTAGGAGCTCTATCACCATAAACAAGTGATTCAAATTCCAGTTCTGAATTCGTTCTTAAAATTATTCTGTCGATTTTTATTTGAAATTATTAAAGTAATTCTCTTCTAATCTCTTAGTCAATTGATCAGGCATTTTGAATTATCAGCGCCTAATTTAGTGGAAGATAAAAATCTTTCTTCTTATAAATGCTAATGCCTTAGGAAATTATCTATGCACCGCGCCGTATACTGCGAAGCGGTCACTAGGACGAAGGCTCTAAGGCAGAGTTAAATTGGTCGGCAATTTTAATTGAGCAGCCTCGGGTAATGTTGAGTAAAATATAATCTTCCCGGCACTTAGTTGCGGGCGTATCGTGGAGGGGTTTCCACTTCTTACTGAGGATTCCTCTCCTCTCCTGACGAAAAACAAATTATCGATCAATCAGGTCACAGTTCACTGTATAAATTACAACTTCATATGATGATGATCGCATAGAATGACATACCACTGGTAAAAAGTGAAAAGAATTGGATTAATGATAAGTAATATTTGATTCAATGATTCAAGTTTCAACTGAATTTGTTACCGTGAGTAGTAAAGTTTGATGCCACTCAATGTAGGTCCTATACTGAGATAATAAGTATCGTAAGGTTTATGATCAACAAACGATGACCAAAATGTGAAACAAATATAACACCTTGTCATCTATTATTCAGAAGGTATGTTAGCTAGTGACCCTTGCCTCTGATCTCGTCTAAAGGTTCGTGAATCAAATTAAGGCGCTTGTCAATACTACTGTATTGTAGTGACATCAGAAATTAGTTATCATTTCGGTCAGAGTCGGTCAGAGAGTATTCCTCGCGAGTAAAGGAACTGTGAGTGTTGTTAGCCATGACTATAAGTTCCTGAGGGCTAGATCTGAATTCAAATAAATTTGTCGGTGCATCATCGTGTTATCCTATACCTTCCTAGTAGAGTGTCTACACTACTTTTAAATCGCAACATGATATAAGACCACGCCTCAGTTACTGTCGCCATTGCCGAATCTATAGTTGAATCATCATCATCACCACCGATCACCTCATATTATTTCTGCAGGTAATACAAACATTCCTTAGTAGTTAGATATTATGACAATATTTTCGTTTGCCAATTCTGATAATTTTTCCCATATATAAATTCTTCATCAACTAATCGTTTTTTTGGTTTTCACAAAACCGAGTATTAACTACATGAACACTAACGAAATATTGTCACGAGTTCCATTTAAATTATGCATTATATATATTTAAAAAAACATGTAGGTATTGAGAACTTATAGCAAAGATATGCATTTTTGATAAACGATATTTTATTTTCGATTCACGTCTTCTAGACGGTTTGTCAAAATGACCTTATTTCTGGATTAAATCCATCTTGTGTTCTAACCTCAAAGGCTGTCTTTGTTTATTATGCTAGCCAAGATTAATGGCGCGTAGATAAGGAGCCTTTATTTTTCGGTACTCCGCGAGTAATCAACCATGCTCTCAATTTATATTATCTATCTTTGAAGAGCACCCGTTGTGTAGTGACACTGAGATGCTACTGAATTTTTGTACAAAATTTATACTTCTTTATTATTATACATTTTGAATGTAGTATCACGTTATCGGTCCAATTTTTTCAAGTAATCTCTGAAATAAAGAAGTAGTTAGTAGTAGTAGTATTGTGATAAGGGAAATCAACGGTGTGAAAGATGTAGTGACAAAAATTGAGTAGGGAATTTCTTAGAAAGGATGGACGGAAGACGACTGAAGAAATTTATAAGGCAAATATAAATGGACCAGTTGGTAGGGAATGACCTTTTTTTTTTTTTTTTGTTCCCCTGAGGAAAATGCATTAAATTGCATACCCCGGCTGTGGCGAGCCGGGGTTATGTGGGGCTCTCCTCCCCAGAAGGGGGAGGCCTACCCACTAAAAACCTCAGGGATGGCCTTCCTCAGGCATGTAGGGAGCCCCCGGGAACACAAAGGCCACTTCCAGGAACCCCCAGCCTCCGCTCCCCTTTCTAGAGGGGAGCCCTCCTCGAGGGAAGCTACCACCTCCCCCGGTCCCCTCCACCGACGACGCCCCCGGCCACGGAAGGGGCGTGGTCCATCCCGGGTCGCCGTAGCGGTCGCGACTTCCTCGCGCCCGCCGGCGACCCGCGGCGGCGCCGCAGCTGTGCTACCGAGCCCGGCGCCGCCTCCTTCGAGCGGGATCGGCCATCTCCCGACCCCGCTCGGCGGCCTCCTTCTGGAGCATTACTGCTTCACAGAAGGAGGCCACAGCCCTCCAACCTCCCTCGTCCGCCAGCATTGCCGCAATCAATGCCGGCGGATACAGATCTCGCCCGATCTCTGCGACCAAGACTCGGCGCTCGGAGGCCCATGCGGGGCACTCCGCCAGCGTGTGCTGGGCCGAGTCGAGGTCGGATGCGCAGTGGTGACAATGTGTCGATCCCTCCCGTCCTATTCGACACAGATACTCACCGAAGCAGCCGTGCCGGTGAGTATCTGAGTCAATCGGTAGATGACCTCCTCCTTCCCGTTGAGCCAAGCTTCGAGGTGCGGGAGTACGGCACCGACGGCCCGCTGGCGCGCGCAGATCCGTAATTCGAGCTGCGCACGCCAGGCCGCCACAATCCGTCGGTGCCACTCCCGCTTAGGCACTTCGTGCGCGGGTTCCAGGGCGCTCCCCCCATCGCCCCCCCGGTCAACACGCCGCGACGCATACGTCGCCGCGTACATGTCGGCCAGGATGTCGAATGGGGGGGAGCGTCCCAGGACTGTCGCCGCCTCGTACGAGATTGTACGGTAGCCTCGTACGATCCGTATGGCCATTATCCGCTGCAGGCTCCGTAGTAGAGCTCTGCAGCGGGGGGACCTCGCGCAGTCTTGCGACCACACGGGAGCCCCATACATGGCCACGGATCGCACGACGCCCTCGTACAGGCGGCGGACTCCATCCCTCGGTCCCCGAGATTGGGCAGCAGGCGATGCAATGCGCCCGCCACCCTTTTGGCTCGGGGGACCAACCGCACGAAATGCTCCTCGAAGCTCCAGCGGCGGTCCAGGGTGAGGCCCAGGTACTTTATGTACGGCCCCACCGGGACCACCGCGTCACCCACCCGGATCCGGCAACTGGGTGGTTCCCGGCGCCTCGGAAGGCCGTGGAACCATAGCGCCTCGGTTTTGTGAGGCGCTATTTGTAAACCCAGCTGGCGGATCGCCCGCACGACACATGCCACCCCAAGCTCGGCAAGCCTGAGCACCGGCCCGAAGTCGGCCCCAGTCGTCACGACGAGAGTGTCGTCAGCGTAGCAGACGACACTCACGCCGCGAGGAAGGCTGGTGCGAAGGACCGCGTCGTATGCGAGGTTCCATAGCAGGGGTCCCAACACCGACCCCTGCGGAACGCCGCATTCGACCCTCCTCGACGTTTCCATCCCGTCCCGTCCCATCACGCCGATCGTCCTGTCGCGCAGATAGTCCCCGACCACGGCCCGCAGGTAGGGAGGCAGCTCGTGGTATACGAGCGCCTCCCTAATGGCCTGCCAGGGGAGGGTACCGAAGGCGTTGACGATGTCTAACGACACCGCCAACGCCACCCCCCCCGATCGGACTGCGGACTCCGACAGGGAACGAACACGCTGGACAGCGTCCAGCGTTGATCGTCCCCGCCGGAATCCAAATTGGCAGTCCGATAGGTCGGGACCCGCGCGCGACAGGTGCCCGCTGATACGAGCGGAGATAACCCTCTCGAAGAGCTTCCCCGCCTCGTTCAGCAAGCATGGTAGGGAATGACCTAGACTAACATACTTGGACTAAGTAGGTGAGATACTGAAGGAAGGTCAGGTTAAAAGTACTCGTAACCGACGAGCGTGCATGAGTCGAGGAAGCTGGGGAAAGGCAAGTGGAAAACTATCCCTGCCTACCTCCACGGAAAAAAAGCGTCAGTATATGTTACATATATATATATATATGAATATATATGAAATTAGTCGTTATTTTTGAAATGTTATAAGAGATTGAAATGATGTTCTGAAAATGTAGTATAGGCATGCATTTTTCTTGTATAATCTTCTTATATATAAAAATGAATCGCAAAATGTGTTGGTAAGCTCATAACTCAACAACGCCTGGACCAATTTGGCCAATTCTTTTTTGTTAATGTTCGTTGAAGTTCAAGGAGGGTTTTTACAATGAGGAAAATTCGAATAGTTATCGGAAATACCCTAAAAACAGCCCTTTTATTTTCCCATGCAAACGTTTTCTAACTAAAACGTACAGTCGAATTGAGCTTTATTGTTATTGTATAAATTAGTTCATATTGCAAGCACTCACTGTTGTCTAAGCAATGAAGGTGTGTTCCTAACATCAAAGAGTCAATTTACGCTTTATTAACACTACATATAGTTGAAATTCAATCATATCTATCAAAACAGTGTGCGTGCGTGCGTTGGAGCACAGAATACATCGTTGTAGGATTTAATGTCACGTTCCAAAATTGAATAGCCACAAAATGTAATAGGTCATTTAGACTTTTTTTGCGATTTGGTTGGCTATGCGACATTATCTATAAAATAATTAGGAACAAAAAACTGCCACTGTACAAATCTTTTTGACAGGACGAAGTCTGTCGGGTCCGCTAGTGTTTAATATTTATTGTGCTCACTAATTTCATTGCGCTCAGCTATTCAAACTAGTGTGTTTAAGTTACATTATAACGTGACTCTGAATACATTACACAATTTATATCAGAGTCTGGTACACAGACTATTGTTGAACACAAAATAGTGTGCATAAACACGTTTACCACTAAGGGTTATATAAAATCTATAAATATAAATCTTGCTGCTGCTGCCATGGAATAAAATTGCCGGATCATACAATCTGCATAACAAGATACGTTTCAATTTAAAAATCTCCGCGAGGCAACAATGACCCGTTGGCTGACTCGGAACATAGTTAACTTATTCTGAATAAATTGCTGCAGCTCCGACCGGAAATTAACGAAAACCAGCGGAGTGGGAGTCCTCCGGTCCGATCCCAACCCGCGAATGATCATAAGAATGGAATTATATCCTGTCGCGGGGTCTGCCGAGCTGAATAATTTTATCATTTGGTTTACGATTTAGATGTATCTCTCCGCGCATTTGTTTCCACGCTTTCGTGAGTTGTCCGCCAACCCTATAATTGATTCAACTGTTTTATTGTTGCTTTAAATCAAACCGGATATAATCCTATTAGCTTATACCTCGCACGACGCGACGGGAACAGCAGTCATAAATTACAATTTTAAAAAATGAGGCGATTACTCTCCCATTTTGAGAAATCCATTTATTATAATAATAATAATAAATAAATATTTGTTACACTTACACCAATTAGCCTAGCCCAAACTAAGCTCTGTAAGGCTTGTGCTATGGGATCTAGGGTAGAATTATACCCCACAAATATGTATTATACATGTATGATTATAGTACTAGTTTATAGTAGAATAATAAAGAACTTACTAATATATTTCTCTCAATAGGAAAATGCAATGATCACCCTGTTTAATATTTTCAACTTGAAAATATAATAATATATGCTGTACTAATAGAATTTTTACTGTCTACAAAATTGTATCAATAAATTACAATGCTCCAATTTGCAAAATATCTATTAAAACATAATAGAAAGAAATGTTTTCGTAGGATCGCTGTGCTTGAGCGACAGTTAGCATACAATTTTCAACTATATCTCAAAGTAATAAAGCAACTGTCGTCACCGTGCACGAGTAGGATCGATTCCAATATGTTCATCAAACTGTTCTGCCAATTGAACATAATGGACACCTCTTGCAATCAATTAAATAAATTATTACTGTACATAAATAATATGTTAGAACTGATAAATCTCGGAATAAATATGATGGTGAATCTCGTCTCAACCGCACATCTAGTCTGTAGATTAAGTTCGGTGAAATTTGACTACACAACATTAATAAACGATCAATAAATGCTTCAAACGATCTTAGTGTGGTTAGCAGTGGATGGAGGTAAACAGGTTTGTGGCGCCGTCTCGTCACGTCAATCCAAGACCGGATATTATGAGCTAGACTTGAGTCTTCGATTAACTCCTTATGTTGTTAGATTAGAGTCTCGGATGTCCTAGTTCCTTCAGTTACAATTATATAATTCTTTTATAGAATCTCGGTTTCAAATTTTCAGAGCCACTGTTTGATTTATTATTTAAAAAACGAGGGATTTTCATATAAACATTTGACACCTTTTCAGATTTCAGCTTTCGGTCATATTTTAGTTGTGTTGATAATAAAGCTGTCAGTAACAAATGACTTTTTAAATATGTATGCAAATGAAACTTATGGATAAAATTCGTGAATAGACAATTGGGTAGACGACAATTTTTTTAATTCAATATATAATAAGAGTACTCTTTTAAGTGAGAGATATTGTAAAACCAACAGTACACCTGCACCTATTACTTTTGAAGATACATCGCTATGTTTGCGGCGCTGTCGCGGGTCGCTCAAAAACGCTCCCATACTAAAAACACTGCAATCGTGACGTCATAACTCAGTAATCTCGTCATTGTATGAGCGTATAAACAAATTTTATAATAACTTTGTTATTTGTACGTTTATAGGTATACTTTCTATATAAAAAAATGTTACATTTAATGTGAGAATGCTAGTAATGTGTTCGTTTTATTAGAATTACGTAAATAATAATTGCAAATTTTTTAGAAATCTAAAAACAATATAAACTAATAATTAAACTGAAATTTCTATATTGACATACTTTCATGTGATATAAATTGCTCAAATCAGATAATTATAGTATAAAAACGGCCATAATCATTTGTAGTCATCTACCCTATTATGGCAATACTTATTAGGATGAATTTTAAGAGTTTAAATGCGTATAGTTTGTAAACAGATACATATGTTGAACGTATTTGCAACGGTAGTTGCTTGTGAATTGTGATGCAATAAATTATATAATTCATTACCAAGCTACATGTCTCTTGTGATCTCACATCACAGAATATTTGGCTTGTTATGCTCATGGTCACCTCAATCTTGAAGATATAGTGGTCGGACTATTTATATCCATTACTACTCTTACTATAAATAGTGTAATTTGCTTCAGGCAACTTTTTTGGTTAATGATAAATGTTATTGTAAATGACGCATCTATTTGATATATGTATGTAAGATTATTGTTTAATACTTACAAGAAAAAGCTCACAGACGTAAAAACATGAGATCGAAATTTAATCGTGATTTTGTAAAGGTATTTTTATATAATCATGACATAATTGTGTCGTTCTTCAAATTGAGCTGTATTTATTATTGCTGTTGTATTTATACGTGAAAACCGCTTTCATGATTTGATTTTATATTGTAATTAAATTATACATTGAGCTTTTATTGTTTCTGGTAATTTTAGTTATTTATGAGATACAGTACCACAACTCATTAGTTACCGTTTATTAGGAACTAAACTGCAATTTCCTATTAATTACTTGTTAGGAATGTTACCAGTGTCAATTAGGGTGAAAGTATTAGGGTACGCGACGGGTAAATCGTGTACTCGGAAATTGCTTTGTTCAGTTGAACAAACTAAACGTAGTTTAGTATTGATATAAAATGGTATCGCAATTAAGAACATTTAATTTTTAATACACGCCCAAATACAAAAACCATTTCTTTATTACCCCATTTTGATTACGGAAAATACTTAATATTTTTTAATGCATCGCTTAAAATTCACGTGTACGATGTACTTTTTCCTTTGTCAAATTTCTAGTAGGAAAAAAGTGAGGCAATTATTATTATGGCCGCGGTTAGACATTTGTTGTAAGCGCTTGTGTTACTACGTAATTCGTTTTGTTTTTTTTCCTCACGAGAGGAAGGCTGAGAATCCTCACAAGGAGCACGAAACGTACCCAGGATACCCCCGCAACGGCCCCGCAAGTGTCACGGAAGTTATGTCGGACTCCACGCGACCAGAGCAGACCGGCCATGTGACCTACCGACTAAACTCAGCCTAGCCTTGGCCATAAGGGCCCTACGGCTTGAATGGAACGTAATTCGTACAAACACAGATTGCAAATTATGAACTCAAATATTATATCATGGTAATGTCTTTAAATGTCTTTGAGTTTGAATTTCCAATTATCCTGCTCACTCAACATATCTGTGGTAGTGTATAGTGAATTTCCAAAAATCCCTTTTTAATGCTCAATACAAAAAGTCAAAGGTCACTATAAAAAAGGTGAAAAATAACAACATTCCAATCTTATTGTTGTTTTGAGCTGGACACATTGTCAGTCAGTCCTCATGTTGTATAAGGGCTGATTTTTCAATTGTCGTTATGTATAGAGAATCTGTTACACCGCCATAAATTAACAGAAACACAACTCAGACCAGCATAAGAATTCTGCAATTCTATTAGACACGTTCATAATCATCATTCGTTCGTTCTGAGACCGCACCTGTGTCTTGATGATTTTTAACGCCCGTGGAAAGATTTTAATACAATGGACGTATTAAAATCATTTCAGTCGATGTTATGAATATAAATAGTGCCATTAAAACTCTGGTCACGTATTTCAATCGTGTCCTTCCTAATTGCAATAGTTGTAACGAGAACATTTTTTAGTTGACGATCATTTTGTCATCTGTTCGAGTTTTTGTATGTTGCCTTGTGCGACAAACGCGAAGTTTGGAATAAATTAAGATAAACAAACAAGGTCGCGTCGCGCGCTGTTCCATTGGGGTACTCTCGGCTGCAGTCGTATGACAATACAACGGTTGGGTGTGTCAATCGAGTTTCAAGTTAATATCTATAGTGATAAGAGTAGATATACATTAATGGCACCGATAACGTGAGAATCGAAACAATAAAAGTAATATATACAGGAGAAGCGAGGCGTGAGGCTAAGCTGACCTGAAACTAAATTTGCCTTAGCTTATAATTTACACCTCATGTTCGCAGCATAAAGGTTGGTCGCAGCTTATATTATTTTCAAAATTTTTATCGGTCAATTTATGATTGAATAGTTGCTTGTAATATCAACAGAAGATACATTTGCTACTGTCTCAATAAAGTACCAGACATATGAGATGTAACTTATATTGTAAGGCGTATGGAATAATTTCAAAATCATAATAATATTTACACTTATGTAGACGCTAAAACTGTGCTAGTAAGGTATTGAAATAAAGTATTTGATTTTTCTTTATAAATTATTAAATAAATTATATAATTAAATTCTATAAATTGCTAATAAGTCTTTCGGGTCTTTCGCCTAGTGTTTTTAATAAAAATTATAAACAGAAATAAAACAAATTTAGCATATCCAATAATATAGATTTAATCTCATTGTATATTTTTCGTTTCGTAAGTCCAAATGGGGACATGACTTCATACGCTTAAGAGGAGCTTACAATCGGTCGTTTATTAGGCCCATAAACTATAAACTAACCCGTTGTAGCGTTAAGAAGTTTATCTATTTGGGCCCTCGGACGGAAATTGAAAAAGGTGCAAACGTCACGATTACCGTCAATAAATATGTCCGACTCATCTATTTTGATTAAATAATACACTTTTCGTGCTTGTGCGTGAAAATCAACTGAAAATGAACGATCAGCTACGAACGTGGTGTACTAATTATTATTGTGGCAATCTGTAGAAATAATTAGTTTTTTTTTAGAGTAAAATTCAATTGAGTAAGATTTTATGAAAATTTGGTTCCAGATTCTCTATAGGACACTGATAGTAATATACAATGTATCTAAGTGTAATGGATGCAAACGCCAACGCCATTACAGACAATAAAAAAAACGATTCATTTAGATTTGGTAAGTTCACTTTTCGTGCTTAACATGAAAATCGGATGTTCAAATAAATTTAATAAGTCATATGTTACAGGACCTCTTGTAGCTTCGTGTGTAGTAAATATTGTTATGGAGACTAGCCGAAGTAAAAAAAATACGAAAATTAATTCATTCTTTTTTTACCGTGGGAGAGCCATGCACGAATTGGGCCGGCTCGACCGGAGTGATACCACGGCCTCACAGAATACCGGCGTAAAATAGCGCTTGCGTTGTGTTTCGCCGTGTGAGTGAGGGTACCGGCGGCGCAACCCCCCCTTCCCCCCTTATTCCCTTTTAAAAGGCCGGCATTGCCGGCAACGCATCTGTGCCTCCTCTGATGTTGCGGGTGTCCATGGACAACGGTTATCGCTTACCATCAGGTGATCCGTTTGCTCGCTTGATGCCCTATCCTATATAAAAAAAAAATTCAATATAATTATTTGAAAAAAAGACAGTGAAAATACCATAATTTGACTCGATCAGTTTCGATGAAAATTTTTGTGTGTTCAAGTGGATTTGAAATTAATTTATTCACGATTCAGTTCAATACAGATTGTTTCTTTTTTATTTTCGGTTTTAAAATGTGTTGACAAGACTACCTATGTCGGGTGTTCAAATTCAACTTTATTGTATACAAAAATAAGTTTTTGGTGGCTCAGGATTGACATTGTCCTACAAAGTCTGCAGTACAAATTCTTATAAGCTAATATTGGACGGCGAGCTTTAGACGAATTTAGTATTCATATTAAAAATCTATTAGTAGTATGTTTTATTATTTATCGACGTCGTACTCAACCTTCTGTCGGCAGCCAAAGACGTCTATAATAACTTGCTGACAATTCGATTTTTTCTATCGAATCGAATATAATCGGGTGAACTTATAACTTCCCATACACCGTCACGATCGTTAGAGCGCGACAATTCAACAGCTGTCTGTACCATCCCATTGAATGATCATTGTGGTCGACCGATACAAAAGAATCGTAATATTGAATTTATGTTGTCACAGTCTAACGAATGCTCCATATTGTAAGCTGATAAAATTCAGTGATTAATTTGAAATTGATTCTTAAATATAGGTCGTTACTTATTTCATTTTTTTTTCTATGTACGCCCAGTTTAATAACGTATAGGATAAAAAACTATACATGCTTTTTACTATTACATATTAAACCTACTGTGCAATTTTTGATTACTATAAAACCATTTTGTTGATTTAGAATGAGAAACCACTTCAGTAAATTGTCCCAGCGTTCTTCGTACCACGTAACTAAATGAAAGAGGAACTATTCGCTACTGAAGAACGAAATCACAACACTAATATGATACTAAAACGCGTTTTAATAAAATTTACTTAATTTATTATTGTATTTCTATAAACCTTGTCCTGACAATCCGTCACACAAGTTTAATTTATATGTCGTTAAACAAGTAATGTATAAAATATTAAATTATCCCTACAATAAGGCGATATCCATCAGTAAAGCATGTATCAATACAGATTTCCTCAAATCGTGTCTGCTGTCCTTTTAGCGAGCTCATGATTGACTGCAAGTTTTAATTCTAACTTCGATTTGAGTTTTACAGCTATTTCTTATTATTTCTTTAACAGTTATTGCCATATATAAATCAAATGTCAACAGCAAAAGAAAAAAATTGTCTGGATCGGAAGCGGGCGAGATGTGAATAAGGGGCCCGAGAAGTGGGGTATTAATGGGACGGTTCGTTATCCTGTTGAGATTCTGTCCAGTACACATCAGATTGTAATGTTCAGCCGGAATAAATGTTGTATTGTTTTCAATAGATTATTAAAGTAAATGCTCATCAGTATTTTAATTTATAAGGCGACAAATAAATACTAGTTTCCGATCAAATTAGCTCTCAGTTAAGATAATTAAAATAGTTTGCGTTGTGATTTGGATTACTCTCCTTCATAAAAAACTCTGATAGAGTCAAACTCGCATACCGATAGTTCCACAAATAAATATATCATCATCATCATCATCAGCCCCTCTTCGTCATAAATTTATACTTAGTAGCAATTTTTGTTTTCTAATACAAAGTATTATTTCCTTTACTTGTATTACCTACGTGAGATTGCTTCATGGCAAATTTCATGATTATAGGTTAACGAGATATAAGAGGCTTTCATTTGACGTCGTCTACTTAGTGGCTTGATTTTTTTAACAGATCTTATTTGATATTATTTCAACTTGATACCTTCACGCATTCGTGTAAAAAAGACAAACGGTCTATGATCATATGAAGGTTTAATTTTTTTTTTGTACAGAGTACGACGGCGTTCCGTAGATAAAAAATGTTCATCAATTTTAAGTTGTATGACTATTTATAATCTCACTTCAGTCTAGTAACGTCGACGTAACACAAGAATTTAGTGTTATTTTCCTGTTTAATGTTTTATAATTTTTACGTTTCAGGTAATATCATCAGTACCAGTTCAATTGGCAGATGTAGTCGTTATTGAAGTATAACATTGGCCTTCCACAGGGTTTTTCTTTGATCTCAGCACAGGTCAAAGAAAAACCTATAATCAATTTGCATGACAAGTAAGTAAGTATTATTTCTTTTATTGATAATAATGTTTCCCAATTTTTTCTTGGCTTTTTATTAAATACAGATAAAAACATCAAGCATCACATAATTTTCATTCACCTTTTTATATTTGAAAACTCCATCTAAAATGCGTTACGTTAATTATACAATACTACATTACTATATACAAAAAACGAAATGTTGATCTTTGAAACCGGTTTGACATTTTTTATGACACGACCTTTACAGAAATTTTATATTTTCGATTAATGCTTTAAACTGTAAGTTATCTCTTATTATCCCACCGTAACTATGTCATACATACGTTTTTTTATTTAGGTTAAAAACTGCAATATTTTCATTGCAAAACTGTGTAATGAATATGCTTTAGAGTATACATAATTAGACCTACTTATAAATAGGTACTCTTTGAGGATATTTGGTAACGTACACAGCTAGGACTCATTTCCATACAAAGACCAATCATTTATGTTCATTATACAGATATTTCTCAATACTTGAGTGGGGTCAAGTTTAGGGATGCTCGGATGAAGATCTTCGATCGCCAACCATCCCTTAGACACAATTGACGTCAAGTTTTTTTTAGTGGGTGGGCAATGGCGTCTTTCCGCAGTGTTCATACCTAGCAATCTCTTACACATATTTCTATAAGCTATCATCCTTATATTGCACAATAGTATTTCACTTGGCTAAAAAGTTTGCCACTTTTCACAGCCATGGGTCCGTAACGCGACAAATTGCAGACATCGCAATAGTATCTTTTATATTTATCCTGTATCACTTAGAAAGTTTAATTCAGTGTGCGATTTATTGCACGCCATAGCGTTATGTAAATTTTATTTCTTGAACTCGGAATGTGTTTTTGTTCGAGTTAGCGGACGAGTCAACTTTCCTGTAACATCGACATATCGATGAATCTAGACAAACGCTATGTACTTTCTAGTCAGACCGGTGTCTCACATCATCCGCATTATTGTGTTCAAGAATCGTGTACAGTTTTATGGTAGGTACTCTGGTTCTTTAAAAAGCAATGGCGCATAAATACCTTTTGAAAACCCGTACTGCACCGTACAACAGTTTTTCAATTTTTTGAAATCGGATATTATAAAGATATTTACATTTATTTACAACTAGCTTTCCGCCCACGGCTTCGCCCGGGTTATATTCGAATTTCCCACAGGAAGGATATGTTTTCCGTCGGTAAAATTATCTTATTTCCTTCCTTGAGTCCTCGGGTTTTACGATTGGTATATACGGGGTATACTATCTGTGTATAAAATTTTATTTAAATCGGTTCAGTGGTTTTTACAATACTGCCATACAACATTTCACCCCCTCCTTTCAACCCTTTACAGCCCTTTTCTGCTTTAAAAGGTAGCCTCTGTCCTGTCTCAGCCTCTAGACTATCTGTGTATAAAATTTCATTTAAATCGGTTCAGTGGTTTTAACAATTTTTCCATACAACCTAGCATCCCTTCTTTCAACCTTTTACAACCTATTTTGTATAAAAAGTAGCTTATGTCCTTTCTCGGGCTCTAGACTGTCTGTGTATAAAATTTCATTTAAATCGGTTCAGTAGTTTTAACAATATTTCCATACATCCCTCCTTTCAACCTTTTACAACCCTTTACAAACTTTTTTGAATGAAAAAGTAGCCTATGTCCTTTCTCAGGCTCTAGACTATCTGTGTACCAAATTTCATTTAAAGCGGTTCAGTAGTTTTGGCGTGAAAGTGGAACAGACAGACAGACAGAATTACTTTCGCATTTATAATATTAGTATGGATTGTTTTTATTCTATTTGTATGTTCTGATGTTCTTAGCAATTTTAAAATTCAGAACTTCCATCCATTCGATTCAATCGTATTGGTACTTGAATACTACTTGTTTCGTGGTATTTGTGTTTAGTCCATAATCAAAGAAATTTTTGTCGTGGCTATAACTTTCGATATTACTTTGATCGCTTGAAACTGCTTTGTGCCTTGGTATCATTACTGTTAATAAACAAGAACTGTGCACAATTAGCGAGTACATGAAATGCACTCCGCACGCAACGCTTTCTTTCATTCATAGCACCGACCGACCCTTGGTGGTGTGGTGACGTAACCGTGGGAAGATCCCGATCATTGTTCGTTTCGACGCCGTCTTCGTTGCGCATGCGCGGGCTCATGCGTGTCTCATATGTGCTAGTACGCGGTCTGTCCATACGTGGTTGAGGATTATTTTTTGCTATAAGCCTCTTGCATACTGTTTAGACAAGATAAAACTGTTAGAGTGTAAAAAAAAGATCTGCGTTTAAAAACATTCACACAAAATCTTTTTTTAAACGTACTAGATAAACATTTTTTGGTCGTAACATTGTGTTATAAGAGCTGATTACAGTTAATTAGACTGTATTAAAGCAGAAAGTCATATTAAGCTTAAAAAGCAAAATAATTATACATATATTTTCTTTGCAAATTAAGAATACATTGTCACCGCCTTCTTACCGTATAGGAGACGACTATTACGTCACTGCGTAGAACCCTTGCGGCCCAATCAAAACCAAACCAAAACAGTTCCGCAACGAAACGCTGTCAAATGATACATTCCGTATCGTTCTAACATTTCACATTCGATACTTATCAGACTCGTTGGTTTCAACTCGGTTTGAATGTTAATGAAAGAGCGTTGTCTATTGTCTGTTGATGTAGCGCACTGATTTTTTGACAGCGGCTTAAAGCGAAATTGTAGCGAAAGCACTGTCAAGATAACGTTCGAAAAAAATATATTATACCTTTTTTAGACATATTTTATTTTGCATATTTTTGAAGCTTGAAATGTGAGAGATGATTTGGTGTTTTAGATTTAGTGATAGCACAATTTCTTATGTTTTCCTCTAATTTTGTAAATTTATTACTGAGATATTGCCCTGTAATTGTAAAGAAAATTCTGTAAGATTTTTTTGTCTTGCTGGTTAACCACTCATATATCTACATAGGTACTTAGCCCCAGCTTGTTATAGAAGAATTGAGATAATAAATAAAATTATTGAATAGACCATACCACCAGCTAATCGAGACATAAATGATCAAATTAAACACAATTATCGATATCCAGTCAGTGTTTTATTGCATGAATAAAACATATTGACAAACTTTAATTATTTTAATTTCGACTCGAACAGTCTCGTACGGCGGGATTCCTCTGCAATTTGGTAACTTCTTTCAGTTAAAATCAATTCTATACTCATTACGTACCCCAAAGTACTGTAAAAGTAACAAAATCCATAAAAGAACTTAATAATATTAATATCTAAAACAAATTTAACTCTACATTGTTATTCAAAAAATGTTCATTATTCTGTTATTATTCTATTATTATAGAAGAATAATTTAAACTAACAATTTTAAATAAAATCTTACCAACACAAATTTTCAATAATTAACATTATCAATAATTTTACAGTAGTATATATTTATGAAATAGTACACAGAAATAATATATTACACAAAATATAAAGAAACGTTACACAGCGCGCTTTTGAACTGAGTCTCCCTAGACTCAGTTCAAAAGCACGCTGTGAGACTCGTCAATGATCGGTCCTCAGTCACAAGAGGTATCGAATCTCTAAATCTTGGGGAGACTGCCTCCTTATGTGTATTCTACCGCCTTTATAATGTGTAATGCCTGTGGTCACTTTTATCATCGCACCGCTCGCCATCGACAGGGAGTTTATGTTCACGATGGTCCCCACCATCGTGGTATAAAAAAAATAGGCTCGCCACCTATTAGGACAATTAAAATTGACGAAGTGTCGATGTTCAAGTACACTTCTGCTTTCGGTGAGGACGGGTACGATTGTATTTACATGTGTATATAATAAAAATATTGGCACTGAACAACAAATTAACTTTCTATTATCGAAACCCAATATATATACATACATAAATAAAACTAAAATGCCTCGCCTCTAAGTAGATGTCGTACACACCTGTATTTATATGCTATTAAAATCTTATTTAACAGATATTATCTGCACATATATCTGTGTACGAAAAATCTTTATTCGGTTTATAATGTTAACTATAGAGTTTTTACGATAATATATCAAATGCCTTACGAAAATTATGTAGTGAGCAACATTCAAAGATACCTTATCGTATCTACGCAATATGTGGCTTTAGGCTATAGTATCAACTTTTGTGTGGCTAATCGACTTGCATTAACTGTTTCCGCAGCGGAACCGAAGATAGATTGCAGATCACGAGGCGACTTTTAATGTTGTTTTATTCCTAATGTAGATAGAGGCTAGTGAATTTCGTACGCCGTCTTCGTACAATGAACAATGTTTAACCCTCCCCTGTCGCCTACTGAACGCGAAAATGTTTTTTTCAATACACACATTTGGCGCAGCGATCGAAGGATTGGATTTTATGCAACAGTTCGCGGGTTCAATTCCCATACGGGACAGATATGCTGTATGATCTACAAAAAATTATTCCCGTCTGGGTGTTTGTGTATGTGAGATTCTATGTCTGTGACTGCACCCACTACACAAGATTAATTTCTTAAGCGTGGGGCAACGATTAAAAAAAAAGACATGGCGTTTAGAGGCCTTAATTAATTAGGTTTGATTAATTATTATGTACTTTAATAACTTTCACGTGCTATTAAAGATTACAATATAATTAGAAGTCGATTATTGTGCTGAGTATTTTTATTTATTGCCTTCAATCCCTCTCAGTTCTATGTACTATAGTTTATATTTCTTTTATCTTTCTCATCATTAAATATTTATCTACTTTACTCTTTGTTCGTGTAAATAAATAGATCGCCCGACTTACCTGCAATCTTGTATAAATTATATAAATAAACGATTTTTTTCTATTCGAATAACTTGGTTGTATGATTTAGTAACATTGTACACATGTTGTAACATTGGTGTGGTATATAAGTTGGGCACGGTACCAAGAACATATACGACCACCTGCCAGCTTTTTAGATGGTATTTTGCTCAGAAATATAGAAGAAGAATAAACTATTATTACTATTTTCCTGTTTTATTTTGCCCAGTCCTATCTGATGAATACAAAAGAATATTAATGTAATAATCATATTAATGACAAGAAATCCAAGAGACATCATATATGATACTAGCTTTTGCCCGCGACTTCGTCCGCGTGGAATAGTGACTTCCGGCAGATTTTTGGTTTTTTCCCACATAGATCATGTATAGAGGAATAATTCTTTCATACATATTTTTTGTGTATCTTGAACCGTTTTCGCAGCGCACGCAAAGAAAGCCTTCAAAAATGAATAATTTTCCCCGTTTTTACACATTTACCGCTCTGTCTTTGCTCCTATTGGTCATAGCGTAATGTTATTTAGCCTATAGCCTTCCTCGATAAATGGACTATCCAACAAAAAAGAATTATTCAAATCGCACCAGTAGTTTCGGAGATTAGCGCGTTCAAACAAACAAACAAACTCTTCAGCTTTATTATATTAGTATAGATGAAAATGAAATCTTTTATATACATAGTTATCTTTCTTTTGCTAGTTTTGTCATTGATCTTTTCTTTTATTAACTTAAATTCCTAAATTATAGGAGGACTGGTAAAAACATGTATTTAAAATAGTACATAATAAACATTGTTAATTTTTGTGAAATATATATTTTTCGTCTTTAATTATAATATTATTTAAAAATATTAGCGTCCTAAGTCCTACTGCTCGCACAGGTGATAGTAGGTTTTAATCCGCTGCTAGTTCGTATATGACAAAAGAAAATAATGAAACAAATATGTGTGTACATATTAATTATAATACAGATAGGACAGCAATATAAGGTAAAAAAAGGAAATAATCCCAATTAATATTATAAATGCGAAAGTAACTCTGTCTGTCTGTTACGCTTTCCCGCTTAAACATCGCAACCGATTTTGATGAAATTTGGTACAGACAATCTTTAGAATCTGACACAGAACATAGGCTACTTTTTATTTAAAAAAAGGGATGAAGGGGTTGAAATAGAGGTTGAAAGTTTGTATAGGATTTCTTAATTTTTAAAGATAAAACCATGAAACTTTATATTTAAGCACTTGATAAGATATCATTAAACATTTGTTCTAGCATTTTTGAAATTTCGACCAGCTAGGGGGTGAAATAAGGGTTGAAAGTTAGTATGCACGTTCGTCAAATATCACGTCATAAGAAACAAAAAATTAATAAAAAAATATAACGAGAAAGTGTGCGAGGCCAACAAAAGAATCCGCCTTAGTTAAATGCCAGCCACACAGTATTTAGTTCTGAGATTGTGTCTGATTGACGCCTCTCAAATTGAAACTAGTAAGAATGTGTGCTAATAAATTTTATTTTCCTATGGTCCGACTAATCATTTAGCTGCGACAGAAATGAGTTATGGCCTAATGCGTTACTAATAACAAAATATTAATGGACTTATCGTATTGAACCAAACATAATTCGCTAATCCTGCCAAAAATTGAAAATAAATTAGAAATTTGATAAGCACTTGACATTTATACGGCTCTGTGAAGCCTACTAAAAATATGTATTATGTTATTGTACAATCATTAACAATTGATAAATATTTTCATTACTCTTATATTAATTACTAGCGGTCCGCCTCGATTTCCAACGGGTGGAAAATATATATTTTCCCGCGGTATCAGCGATAATCGACCGAATTATCGACCTCCGTAGCCGAGTGGTTAGTACCGATTTCAAGGTGTCCTCATTTCTGAGTTCCCGGGTTCGAGTCCCGGTGGGTGTTCGAGTCCGGGTAGATGTTTGTGTCATGAATACGAGCCGATTTGGGCGTAAGCGTCGACAGAAGATCCAGGGTGGGCAGTGGTGGCAAGTGGCAGTGGCATAATTAACTAGGTTACTGACACTAAAAAGCATCCTTGCCTTTAAAAAAAAGGAAAATGTTTACATAAAAAGTCTAGTCAGTTACTCATTAACTTATTGGGTATACAGCGAACGGATCTCTTGGCTTTTGAAAGCTTTGCTCGACCTTCGACGTGATGCTACTCCATAGAATGGTCGTTGATACGGTCCGCTCAAAGAATATTAAGGTTCGGGCTCTCGAGAGATGACGTCATCACGGCTCGTGCTTAGTGATTTAATTTTGTTGGCGTTTCTGTTTTGAAGGGATGCTTTTGAAAATAATGTCGTTCATTTTTTATCTTAATATTTCGGCCCTACGGTATACGTATTACATGTTTTGCTTTATTTTATATATATACATATAGCGTTGCCAGGCGTCCGGATAAAGCCGGACATAGGTAGGCTTTATGATTGCGTGTCCGGCCAAAATAGACTGTGTTCGGCTTGTTCGGCTTTTGGTTAGGCTTTTTACATTTCTCAAAGTAGAGTGGCCGAGCGCAGGCGATGAGAGTCGACTGACGGTCACTCACGCAGGCCGTAGTATTTAGTAAACGAGACTAGCCGAGCGCAGTTACATTCTAGAATTTGATTTTGATTGACGACCTCCATAGTCGAGTGGATAGTACACCGGTTTCAAGGTGTCGCCATCTCTGAGGTCCCGGGTTCGAGTCCCGGTGGGGGCACATGTTTGTGTGATGAATGCGAGCATTTGTACCTTAGTCATGGTTGTTGATATATATTTCAATAAAAAATTATTTATATATGTATAATATATGTATGTCTATCCGTTACCCTAGATCCCATAGCACAAGCCTTACAGAGCTTAGTTTGGGCTAGGCTAATTGGTGTAAGTGTAACAAATATTTATTTATTTATTTATTTATTTTAACTGATGACTATTGGACTGATTAATAATAAAGTACTTACCTAAGACTGATTAGGCATTCGATTTTATTGATTATTTCTCTAGCATTTGACAAAATTTATGATAATAATCAAAAAATCTTGATTTTACATACAATTTTTATGTCGTACCGATTAATACTGACACAAAGTCCTCAATAATGTAGTTTGTCCGGCCTTCCTACCCAAATGTCCGGCCAAACTGGCT
The DNA here is from genome assembly GCA_036419045.1 of Scirpophaga incertulas. Taxonomy (NCBI): domain Eukaryota; kingdom Metazoa; phylum Arthropoda; class Insecta; order Lepidoptera; family Crambidae; genus Scirpophaga; species Scirpophaga incertulas. Next base: position 33,708,912 of record CM071629.1, on the reverse strand, counting down.
GGTCTGTTCGCCTATTAGGTTTGGCAACTGGCAACCCTATACACATAGGTATATAAGAGCGTCGGTGACGCTGTGGTCAAGGCACTGGTTTGTACGCCGCATAGAATCAGGAGGCCCGCGATCTAATCCCCGTGTACCAATGTGTTTTTCGTTCCGAATTTCATATGTACATTTATCCGACGCTCCTACGGTGAAGGAAAACATCGTGAGGAAACCTGCGTACATCTGCGAAGCGATTCAAAGGTGTACGTAGTCAACCAACCCGCACTGGGTCAGCATGGTTGACTAAGGTCTAATCGCCCTACGTAGTTAGGGTAGGCTCGAGCCCTCGGTGGGGGACGTATATGAGCTGTGATGATATATAAAACGGACTTACAAAAAAGCATCACACTTCATATTTCCTTGCAATTTCTCGCACTTCCTTACAATATATATATAGTTGAAAACCACACAATTTCAATAATCCTATTCAATGCGTCATCTTTTTTCAATCCTAATATATTTAAATTTTTCCTGATTATAAACAAAATAGGTATAAATATTATCATTATTTCAATTTAATAATTATATTAATAATGACCAGTAATGACAATAGTTTCTGTACGTCTAACTGGGTATAGTCTTTAGCTGTATTTTTCATGGTGCAGATAGAGATTAGACCCAGTTGGTACACTCCATGCACACTTTCTTTAAATTTCGCTTTAAGGGCCTCTCTAAGCGTTGGATCTCTATCCCCGCGCATGCCTTAAAAAGGGCCGTGTTTTATAAAAACACGTGATATAAGCGACAATATTAACAATGTGTTATTTAATAAAGGGAAAACCAAATGTATAAAATGTGTCTTACCTAATCCAAGTGTATGCATTTCATAGTTCTAAAATATGTTATGTCTAAAATATTTAAAATCTAACCTTCCGAGTTTCTGACCTGTTCTTCTCATGAAAACTTTTCTAAGTTTTGAAGCGGAAGTTTTATTCTTAAGACTCAGATTGTATATAAATAAAGTCAAAGTACTTGTGAAAATCTGTGTGACCAACATGTTATGTATGACTGCCATATTGAAATATGAAAAGAAAATTGTAAAAGTGAGTCTATCTTTATATCATTTCAATACTCATTTTAATAATAATAATATTTTGAGGACATCAATATATTAGTCCACTTTGAGAGCCCTTGAATTGTTCAAAACAGTTATAATATCGCGACTAGTCTATATACGTGTCAAGCTTGACGACGAGATCGTTGACCACCCTTGTTACATAAGCCACTTGAAAAAAATGGATTACGCGAAAGAAATCCTGTTATTATTTTATGGTCGTCGACGTAATTATAGAATGATGGTGATTTGAGGAAATATTAATAATAAACTAAATGGATATTTTTTTTTTGTTTTCAAAAAGCAACAAAAGCTTTTTAATTATTTTAGAATGTCCATACCTTTGATAATTTAATTACAACCAATAAAAATGGAGATACTCATACAATTTTAATGACTTGTAATTCCTTCCTTACTTATTTTTTTTTTTTTGTGAAGATCGTAATAAGCATCCGTCATGCTAAGTCGTTAACTACCTTTTCGATTGACTTGTTAAGAATGCCTTTTGACGTTAAGTCCGTCGTTTGTAATATTGCGATGGAATAAATAATAAATAAATAAAATGATAATAGCTGCATAATACTGATAGGTGTGGGGATCCTTGGGGAAGACCTAGTCCAGCAGAGGCCGTCTCCTGGGTGAAATAAGGATAATAAGGTTTTTATAATATCTGATAGTGTTTCATCTATTCATGGAATGCGTGCAAGTACGACTACTGCCTACATTTTCATTTCTACTTTTTCAAAAACTAAAGTCTTTTTCTGGAATCTAAAAATTTACTCTTGTAAGCTCATGTATTTCGTTCGTAATTGCGACACAGGTGTCGTGGTGTCAAATAAACATTTCTTTAAATTTATGTCATCATAAAATATATTGTTCGAATAGACCGTCCATTGCTACTGTTTTTTGTGTAAAAACTTACATTTCAAACTCTATAGGCGGAATTAACAAAGTCAGCTATCAACTTCAGTTACAGTAAAGTTCAATGACAAGTGAAACTGGCAGCGTTTTCCAGACACGACATTCAAGTTGGGCCCGGCGTCTAATCCAGTTTGTTTCGTCTGCAGCTTTATTTACGATTGTGACTGGTCGTGCGACTTGTGATTCATGTTCTCAACGCTTACCGGCTTCGCGGGGCACTACGTGACCCAAGCGTGGGCATTGAGGTATTGACATGTACGATGGAAGCAAGGTAGGAAAGCGTGAGTAATACGAATATTCATTCTCGTAGGGTACTTAATACAAACCAGTCTTCGGTGTCTAAAAGAATTTTAATCATTATGATCTTATGCGACTGACTCAATCACTAGTAATTTTCGGACAAGATTTCTCTTCACGGCTCGATGTGAGAAGGACAAAACACATTACGAGTAGGAAATAAGTATTCGATTAGATAAGACTACATCAGCAAAATTCTTAATTGTGTGGCGAAATTTTTACCCATTAAGATTACATAACTATATTGGGAAGTCGATATATACATATTTATTTTTGTATGTTCCACTAAGAATACAATACAATACGGACACAACATTATCTTCGGTTATTACTTTCAAAGATTTCGCGACGTGTTAGAACATCGATGCTATGGCTCTCTCAAAAACCCAACTAACCAATCCAATTAAAGTAGTCAATGATCATTTTAGATTTTTTATAATGCCCTGATACCATGTCGACATTTAACTAATACAAAACAGTACCATTGTAATCGCTTGTTTGTACAAAGTCATACACCTGAATTAAAACGTTAATTCCTGAGCTCGATAAACGTGTAAATATTTAATTTATCACACCTGGATGTGACCGATAGCTATCAATGTCGTGTGTGCGGCGAGCGAAATATGCAGGCTGTCTGTTTGTCGCTTTATATTTACAACTCACTTTTGCATATACATGGTCAATGCGGGAAGGCCTTCTGACTCACAATGTCTCCGCGAGCTTTCATTTGCATTGAGGTCAGGTTGTACAGTCAGCAATACATCCAGCTGGAGATTTGGACTACGAAAACCAACGTTATTTTGAGCGACATAAGAGGTCTCTCAAGGTCAACATGTAATGTATAATGCGTTGCTGCGTGTACATCTAACATATCTTAAGTATTCGAACTCTATATACGTGAGATTTTGTGAATTTTGTCATTTGAGGTTCACTTAATGTCTAAAGATAAATCGACAAAGATTTGTAGTGAATCTCAGAGGAACCACGAATACTATGGGTGACTATAGGCTATTTACCTAGTTTATTTTTTGAATATATGTAAAAAGTTTAAGGTATATGTAAAAACATGCATATTCTGGTATCATGTTACACACATCCAATTTGGGTAAATTTGTATTTACTTAAAGTTTTTGATATTGAAAATTAATATAAAATATCATAATAAATTTTAATATTATAATATTCATTTTACTTATATTTTAATATTTATAACATGTTTTATAAAAACATCTGCATAAATTCAAATAACGTCATGTGTTCAATGTTCATATTATGATTACTCACATTTTTAATCGTTACACTGGAAATTAAGTTCTCAATCTAATTGTAGGCGATTTGGTCTAAGAATCAACTATATACACATAATGAAAAAACTATATCAGAATATTGAAAAACACTTACCTTATTGTGAAATGTTATGAGAAGTTGAAACAAAATTTACTGCCGACTCAAAAACTTAATCAACGATAAAGGTTCACCACCAGCGCCCTTTGCATTAAGTCGTACGGGGAAATTTTATTAAGCCTTCGTCAGCCTGGGTAACGCATAACGAAGTTTAACATGGCTCTGTGTCATTGAATCGTGTAATTTCGTTTACTTGTGCTAGGAATAAGATCAGGGAGAAGTGGAGTAGATGTTATAGACCCTTTTTAATTAAAAATTAGTTTAAAATGTATTAATACAGATAATGTATTTTTACCTTTACTTTAGACGTTTTCGCACGCAGACGACCCTGATATAGAATCTCCTCCCAAATATCAATAACAATTATATATTTTCATCAAATGTGGATTTTTTTCCAATATCATCATAATTAACTGAAAGTAGTCGATTTACACTGAACATGTTTATGTTATCACAGAACTCTGTTAGCTTTTACAGAGCTTCTGAACTATTTTTCTTCTACAACGTGAATGGAATGCAAATAACGTCTTGAATACTTGAAACCCCAAGCGTCGAAAGTTGAATACCTGCTGAAATTGAATTCCAAAGTATTTTTTGCTTAGAACATCTTTATCCGTAATTTGGCTGTCATTATGAATATACTGTTAAAGATTTATGAAACGTGTGTACCTGTCATAAAGAAGTAATTCCCATTGTCTTTTAGAATACACAACTCTTACACATAACCTAACTTTTTTATAATATAGTCAAATACAAATTGATTTATTTTGTTTGAAACTATGTCTTAGTATTTAACATGTGACTATCTTCCGTGTAAATGCAAAAATATATACATATTTAAAATTTATTTGGCGTTTATAACACGCTCGAGACGTGTGATGACGATATATCATATGTTCGCTTTTAACACTACGGACTCAGGCTCCTACCACTTCCGGCTTCGGGGCACTGCTTAAATACACATGTCCATTCCACTGATGGTTCCTTTTACCAGTGTTAGTGCTATATTAAAAACGTTGCTGTAAGGTGGGCTTTTGCACCGCGCCTTCACTCACTGCTTTATAATGTAAAAAAAAGAGGTCATTAGTACAAAGCCTCCTAGGCTGAGTTTGATCAGTTGTTCACATCGGTTAATACGCCGCGATAGGTGTAGTGTCCGACATAATCAACGATACTTAATTGCAGGATTCACGAGGCCTCTTTTCTCTCTCAGCCTCTCTTGAGAAAAAGAAACGAGGTGGGCTCAGAATCCCGCATAAATTCTTTAAGCAAACATTCATAATGTCTATCAAAAAGTCACCTTTGAATGCTGTCGAATTCAAACAGTAGCTATCGAACCTTACCGAGAGTAGACATGCATTTGTCAGTCCTCAAATTGATACAAATGAATCAAACTCTAATATTGAAATTAATATTAATGATATTCCCTTACCGATTTTCGTTAGGCGTATTTGATTGATGACAATAATTCTGGGCGCCAACGGCAGCGTCAATTATCCCAACACTATCTCATTAGCGGGAGACGCGTCGGGGATCAGATAGCTGTGATAAATTGCTATTGCAATCCCCTGTTCAAACTTTCCCACTCTACCGGCCTAGGTCCTTTCTCTTCATTGTGTCTAGATCCACTGATATGGAACATAAACGTTGATATTAACTGTTGGTGTTCTTGCCGCGTATACCACAATCTTTCGGGATGAGTGGACAAATAAATAATAGACACACATGAAATAATAATAGTTATAAATATATATTTCTTACACTTACACCAATTAGCCTGGCTTTTTTTTATGTATTATGGCCAGGCATTTGGCCTCGATCTCACCTGATGGTAAGTGACGATGAGGCCAAAGATGGTCCATGCCTGTCCAGATAGTGCCTATTCACTCTTGCCTTGAAAAGGCCCAGATTGTATTTATATAGCTCAAAGTAAGCTCTGAAGGCTTGTGTTATGGGAACTAGGGTAACGGATAGACACACATATTTTTACCGACCGTTTATTTTGAAAGTGGTGTAAGTTCATTTTCTTTTGTTTCGAGAAAATTAAAGGTTAATATTTGTTGATTTAAAAATACAGGCAAATCATATGATAAACGGTTCATATATTACACATATTTAAATATATTAAATAGAAATATATATTAACAACCATTACTAAGGTACAAATGCTCGCATTCATCACACAAACATCTGCCCCCACCGGGATTCGAACCCGGGACCTCAGAGATGACGACACCTTGAAACCGTTGTACTAACCAGTTAACTACGGAGGTCGTCAAAATTATCGATTTGTATGGAGATTTTTAAGTATTTGCTTTTTCTATACTATTGTTTTTCTTAATTATTGTAAACGGCAAAAAAACTTTATGAAGCTTATGCACGCATCTCAACAGAAATAATTAAAACGGTAATTTAAACTGCAAGAAAAATTGTTTGTAGAAAGTTATAGACAGTAAAGTGCAAAACGCTAAAACGATAAGTTGAAGTTATTTTCAAGACTTGTTTCTTTAATGTATATAAACAAAATCTGTGGGTTGATTACAATAAATCAACTCTTACGAGATAAGGTCAAGATGTTACGCAATACTACCATAAGTAATGTAATATAAAAGTTACTTACAAATGCGAAAGAAATAAACGGCACTTTCATAGGTAAAGATCTATTATTAGTTCTTTCGTACCACTTTTTTGTCACACATTCACTTGTTTGTCACTGGGCACCTAAATCGCGAGGATTGTTTCGATGATCAATTTTCTTATACGTCCAACTGTAGGCTTGTAGAACATATAAAACCATATAAAATAAGAACATACTAAGTGAACTCGTCAAGCTTATTAGGGCCGAAACTTGTCCGCGGGTCGCCGGCGGGCGCGAGGCAGTCGCGACCGCTACGGCGACCCGGGATGGACCACGCCCCTTCCGTGGCCGGGGTGCGTCGTCGGAGGAGGAGACCGGGGGAGGTAGTATAGCCTCCCCCGAGGAGGGCTCCCCTCTAGGCAGGGGAGCGGAGGCTGGGGGTTCCCGGAAGTTACTTGATGTTCCCGGGGGCTCCCTACATGCCTGAGGAAGGCCATCCCTGAGGTTTTTAGTGGGTAGGCCTCCCCCTTCTGGGGAGGAGAGCCCCACATAACCGCCGGCTCGCCACAGCCGGGGTATGCAATTTAATGCATTTTCCTCAGGGGAACAAAAAAAAAAAAAGGGCCGAAACTTGTAATCTTGGTGGAAATTAACAGCATGACTAAATTAGAATTGTAAGCACAAATAATCCATAATCATTGGATGGTGATTTTACTAGGTGACACAAAATCGATATGATATCCATTTAAGCTCGAATCATGGAAGATTTATGATCTTCGCGTGATGGGAGCGATACAGACGGAACTGCTAATGATAATCGACAAATTGTAGTTTCATGTCCGTCGTTCATCACACCTTAATATCCTATGCTAAGTCTCTGATGATATTGGCCGTCGATCGGAAATTATATTATGATTCCCTGTACTCATTGATCTACTAACTACGAAGCTATGGTTACTTCGATTACATTATTTCTCTCTAAATCCTTAAACAAGCAATAAATTTAATAATACATTTCTCTTTCTATTTCGTTCTGAATGACGTCTGATAGTGAACAAACTACGTCTCAATTCTAATCTAATCCAAGTTATTATAAATCAATTAATCACCAGACAAATCTTGCCGTATTTATTTTAGGTTGCTTCTGTATATTGCTCAAGGCGAGGTGGATGTCCGTTATGTTTATCAAATTATTATCCGTTTCTACGATCGATGCCAAAAGTTATTAAAGATATTTCTGTAATACGGGGGTCGTTATATAACGACAATAACAATATTGTTAGATTTAAGTATTCGCGACAAGTCCCCGCTAATATTATTCATGTAACCCTTTCGATAGTATATGTCAGTGAAAATTGACTTGTAGGCTTATTGTGTAACTCGGCAACCAGTCGCTATTGCTTGTTTTGACATTTGCGCATCAACCATCGTCTGCTTGCTTCCAATTTAATTTGAATAACAGGAAGACAACGAGCAATGGCTACTGTGCAACTATATAGCGACGCGATTGCAAGTATTTGCCGCGTTACATAATAAGCCTACGTATCCTACGAACTGAGCGTGTCCACAGCCCAGACCGGACCACGGTAATAACTCACAAAGCATGATTAAGCAGACAAACGGCCCGCCACTTTCGCTGTCGGTAGGTACACTCTTACCTTCTACTCGACGTTGCCCCAATAATATATATAATAACGAGATGTTTTTTCTTGTCCAACAATAACAACTATATTTTTTCATGCAAAAGTTTGTTAAATCTCAATGATGTTTTGTAGATTTGATTTAGTCACATGTATCAAACGTATTTCGTTTCATTTAGTCTTTTTCATAAAAGGTTTTTCATTTTATAAATATTTTTAAAAATGGTTTTATCTAAGAGTAACACGGAATTTTCAGAAAATCATTTCTTTAGAAATATAAGAAAATTTTAAAAATAGACATCATATACCTTACTTTTTGTATTTGAAAACTAATCAGTGTTAAGGTATAAAGTGGTTTTTACATCGTCTCATATATGTTTTCAGATAATTTCAGTGTTAGTGTGGAGCGCATAAAAAATAATACATTGTCATTATCATTTTTAAATTAATTTATTAACAGCAGTAATAAAAGTTACAACTAGATAGCAATGGATGCCTTGTGCGCGGTTGGAGTAGGCGCGAGAGATATACCAGCGAAGGTCCTCTACAAATTGTTAAAATATCTCTGATTGCCAAGAGTTTCTATGAACATGTACTGGAACACGTAACAACGGCGGCATATCAAATATCGCTAGGTAGAGAGAGAAGCCATGTTGATGTATTATAAAATGCCCCCTTAACCTAGTACATAAGTCCCAGGCGACGGTACTAGTTCTCTCTGCTACGCTATGGGCCCGGGATCCGTTCCCGCATGGTAAATTTGTAGAATGCTAAGACTTTCAAATAGACCGTTCGTGATCCTGGGAAGGACAAAAGTTGGGAAAATTCGATATAATGCAGGCGGAAACATGAAATCTAACAGATTATAAATAGTATTCTGTATGACGATTTTCCTCTAACTGTTCCAACCAATTTGTTTATATAAAATACACATCAAACAGTTCGACTTTTCCATTTATAATATTAGTGGGAGGTATGAATATTGGTTTTAAAACGATTGAAATAATATTTTTGCTGGACTCATCGTACATTTATATATGTTCTGGTGCCACAAATCACATTAGCAAAATAATGTATTCGCTTTCGGGCCATTTCGTTCAGTAAATTCGGTATTCACGCTAATGAATAACTCAGAAAACATTTCGCTCTTCTGATCGATGGTTACTGAAATATTAGGCGGAGGATTTGTTAAACCTCCGTCGAACCAGCGCTAAGCTCGTGTTTTGTGTTGCGTAATTAATTTACAACGAGATATATATAAATTATCCTACAGACTCAAACAGATTTAAGATTTGGCATAGAAACAATTAAATTAAGGAGCAGTAATTATAGGAATAGAGAAATAATTAGAGTTATCTGCGCAACTCACTTTAGAAAAAAATCCTCCAATCCGTAAGAGTAAATATATATATAAAAAAAAGAAACTTTACAGACTGAATGGATTAATCGCGTAAAAATAAATGCGATAAAGGTAACTGACGTGTGAATGGCATGACAGTGACCTGAGAGTGCGGGTAGCAAGGTCATAATGATGACTGTCAAATATTTTTTTGATTAGATAAACGTAACTGACAGCCGAGTACAATGATAAGATATGTCTCTGAACAATGTCCTGTCATTAATCGTTTGTTCTAACTGTCAATTCGATCAATCACATTAAATATCACACTGTATCTTATATAGTTTTACAGCCAACTGTATTTTTTACGCACTCTTTCATATGTCACATTCTTACGATGCTAGCTGATTGTTAAGTTAGCGCTCCTTTACTTTCCTTCTCCTTCTTTCTCCTTTACTTTTAAACGCCAAAGTAACAAATTTTTACTTCATTTTTAGTTATATACACACGTATACAATAAGAAATCTCACAGGTCAGAAACCTATACATATTTTTGTACGTGAACTATAATAGAAAACTTATTGATTGGAAGGACGGTGCCTAGACCATGAACTACGAGTATATGTCAATTAATACACCGTCACTACTTTTCACTATTGCGTTACGTGCGCATTGTGAATAAGATTCCATCAGTGTCCAGGGATCCCTATTATTTCTACACCGTCACGTCAATCCAAAAACAAGAAAGCGCAAACTGTCGACCATCGCTCTCGGATATCGTGTAACACTTTAGGCGCCGCTAGAAAGCTGCTAATGACAGCATTGTTATTGATTACCCCGTCCATCAGACGCAATTTTAGGAACATTTTGAACTTCACAAAATTGGCGTTCAAATGCTATGTATTTAAAAAGTGAGCTATGACTTTCTTGTCGAGGCTTTAAAGCTTACTATAAAGCAACGAAATTTCACGCTATGTACTCCCGTAATAGGCCAATTTTTATATGGACCTATGCAGATTGCTGCTACTGTGCTACATATTTTGGGGAACGTGAGAACTACGGTGGATCCTGAAACCTTGCAGGTAAACGTCTGGTGTATTTTTATCGGTCAGGCATCACCTCACACTGGTTGCGAATATGGCTCGTCGTCAACTCTAACTGCTCTGTTTACTAGCGGTTTCATTAGGTATGTGTCGTAAATTTTAAATGATATGTTTTTTTTTCCTCGCGGGAGGAGGCAGTGAATCCTCATAGGGGGCGCGCCACCACAGTGGTCGCTATGACAACCCCCTGGTGCTTGGACGACCTTGCACCGCATACCACCCGCGCCCGGTCTACGGCGGGTGGTTATGTTGGACTCTGACAGAAGGCCAGCCTACCAACTAAACACTGCCTAATGCCTTTGGCCGGGCAGAAAGCCTGGGGCCCTATCGGCTTCATCGAAGCGCTCGCCCTCTCAGGGGGGGGGCGAGGCAGAAATGATATGTCAAGTTACAGACATTTATATACTCACGTCCTTCCTCCTCCTTCCCATGAGGGTAAGCTGAGATCACAGTCTTCCACTTGCTACGGCCTAAACATACTTCTTTTGTTTTACGGATACTTTTGAAAACCTTCTCAGAATATATAACCTATTAGGTCCAATTATTAAGTTATCTAAAATTGGCACAATTTTACTTGAATTTTCAGAGGAAGACTCTATTATGGTCGTCTGTTTGTGTACTTGAGGTCTTATCTAGCAAAATATTACTAGTCGCATTACTGTGTTCCAGCGTGAAGGGCAAGATAGAAAGTGTAATTATTGTGACTTCACATATTATCAAATGATGGCAACGTACACTGTGATTTTTGTGGGTGTTGCAGATTTGGTGCAAATCTGACAGGAATCACGTGTTGCTTGTTGCTGGCGCAACGCGGGCTGCTTGTTTGTGAATATAATTCCATAAAATGTAACATTATATTTCCGTTTGGGGTGCTGTACACATTTCCATACTTTACAATAGTCTCTATTAAATGCAAATCTCTGGTATCGCAGTACACAAGACCGCTGATCACTGATTAATCTATTACTCACTGTAAGTCAGTTTTCGTCGTCAACACTTACGCTTGTTAACTTGGAATGATCAGTGTGCGTAATAACTTGTCTAAAGCACAGATTTAGGGCAGACCCGAACCCTGACAAGGCTTAATGAGTGTTTGTAGTATGTACTTTGACCTCAGTTCATTTTATTCGTTTGTAAATAATGTAACGTAAAAATAATAAATATAATCGTGTATATGCCGAGTTATTTATTCCCGGTTAGTCGTAAGTTAAGCTTTATAAAAAGTTGCGATAAAAACTAAAAGAATTTCTGTCCATTTTTGAGCATAAAATGTGCGCCTCGATGGTTTGTAATGGTTTTGTCGATGCCATCGTTTTGCGTTACAAAACTTTTGTGCTCGGCGTTAATGTTTGTTGATGTCAGAGCTATTCCTTAAAAGGGGCGAGGGCGATACTCGTTTCTAATGAAAAACTTGAGGTGGCCATTTTTGGATGATCTTGCTTAAGATTCTAGCTTACCTACTTTGAGGTGGACGAGTTATGTGCAACAAAATTTGTATCCATTTCCATCAGCCCTTTTAACTAAGAAGATTTTGTGTACACACAACAATCTCGTGTTACTATGTCAGCCACAATTACGTTTGCACTAGGTTTCCACGCATTTATTGCTGTGCCTCAAGACGAAATACTTATTTATACATGTTGTCAGCGAAACATATGGACCTGAAAGGTTTCAGGCTACTTACAGTGGGCCCTATAAGGATTCAAAGTCATTCAAAAGGCAAACCACGGTCACAGACCAGGGTACATTACTGACGTCCGTTGTGGTATAAAAGTCTTCCAGTGGCAGACATTCTCGGTATGAGAAGCATGCTGTTGAAGAAGGCCGTCCGGAAGTTCTCCCACAAGTTAGCTCAATGAATTGTTGAAGATCGCAGGAAGACTGAACACTCTAGCAAACGTAGTACTTATCGTTGTCGAGATCCTTGGGACAGGTTTATGTACAAGCTTAGACATATCTCAGTTAAAATTATGATTATAATCAAACATCCCAATCATAATTAAGTAAATTTTTGGACGTTTATGAATTTTATTTTAACCATTTTTCAAGGTTAACTTAAATGTTATGTTTATCATCGTGGATATAATGAATATCACAACGAAAGTATCGATGAAATTTAAATGTTGATAAACCTTATTTGTCTAGCTTTGATTTGGTCGGATCAGGCGATAGTTATATACATAAGTTTAATGAGAATTCGGAATTCTTCTAAGCACAAATGTCAGTTTTCTATAGTACGATTTCTTTTAACGTTTGCAACAGTTTGTGTGAATTGCTTGATCGCTAGAAAATTTTACTAAATATATTCCATATAAAGTTTTGCTCTACGAGGATTCTATATGCCAACTTCAAAGTTGATTCCTCAGGATTGTTTATCGACCGAGTAAGCTTTCCATTGTGCACTGCTCCGAATGTGTCAAAACCAATGATAGTTTTGTTCGTCCAACGAATGAGTCGGAGACGTGTACAGTTACCGTTTGTGACATGTGTGTTGACAACGCCAAAGGGCTGGCGTGTATTGTATTGACTTGCGCTTCCTATACGCGTCCGTCGTTGTGATTCAGCTGACGTCTAACATAGCCGAGATGGCCATAACTCGTGGAATTAACGGTTCTGTTCAACTCCTCGAGTTATGATCGTCGACGTCTTGAAACAGTTAGGTTGGATAATTGTGAGAATCCTTTTTAAATATATAAAAGTTAGTAAGTTGTGGGTTTTAGTGAATTGTTTAGGGTATAATGGGCCCCACCTCAAGATGTACTGTTTGATTTTTGCACCGCTCTAAGTCTCTCGAATAGTGGTGGTTTTCGTAGTACAAATGAAAAGCTTCACCTTTCTGTAGTGAAGTTATTTTGAAAATCATAAAAACCTGCCAATTGCGAAATCTTAATGCGGTTCACCAAATACATCTACTTACCAAGTTTTCACAGTATAGCTCTTAAGTGGCTGTGACATACGGACGGACACACACACAAGACGAATCCATAAGGGTTCCGTTTTTTGCCATTCAAACAACAAAAGCATAGAAAGACATCGAGCAAATGACGTATAACATCTTAATATACATATATCGCGATTTAGTCTCTAGTTATCAAGAGAGAATAATTATTTTTCTAAACTTCTAATATTACCTTACTGCTTTGATCAGTTATATCTGGTCCCTTTTTGTCTTGTACGATTACTTTTGTGAACATACTTCTTCAAATAAAATGATATCATAAAAGTTTGTTAAACAAAGTTATAGCAGTTTAATTCAACATTGCATGTTAGTTTCAGTTATCCATGACAAACTGGAGTTTAGAACGATTAACATAAATAAATGTAAACGAATAAGCTAATCCAAATAGTCAGGAGATTTATTACAACTTTAGTTTGTATAAAATTGATGCAGTTGGCTTACAGTTGAATTCCAATCGTGCCAACCATTAGTAACTTTTGAGAAAGCTAATAATTATATTTTGTAATGTGCTGGAAACTGGTTTTCTTTTTGCCAATTCATCATCAAATATATTTAAGTATTTCCCAAAAAAAAAATACACACGTAACAATGTTATAGAGATTTTTTTAGACTTATGAAAAGTTTACAATTTTCGATTACGCGGTGTTAGAACTTGAGCGACGATATTGCTAATAATACTAAGTAACACTTTGTCTGTCTTATTCAAGTTCTATAAACCTGTTGCGCTAATATTTAATTGCTATATTACCAAGTGAACTTCGTACCTTCTAACAGTCAATGACGTGAACTGTCAACTATGGAAGGTAGCGGAATATGAAAACCATATATCAAAACTGAGTTTAATATACATATTTTTCTTCAAAATTTATTGCCTGTGCCTTTTCCCATATTTGAATAGTTATTCTGCTACTCTCGACGGAGACAATTTGAAAGAAACCATGATCCTAATCATTTAAATCAATTCAGGCTTTTTAAAGTTAGATATATATATGTTGTAACTTATGAGACTTTGTTTTATTTATATAGATTAAAGTTACGATTAAAATATATCGGTCTTTGTCGTGTTTCACATGACAAAAGGTTACAAAACACTTTCTGAGTCTTGTCATTTCTTTTTATTAATAACAAGATATCTTACTACAGACACGCTAGTTCAGTCGACACCGCATACGATATGATAGACCGGTCGTTATAAAAATAATTGGGATTTTCCACGTCCATATTGTATGGAAAATGTTCGCGTGAGTCAGTGCTGCAATTTTAAAATGACATAAATGGGTCGAGGACATGTTGGTAATTACTCCGTACCTCTTGTTAGCGGATATTGTATGTACTACGTGCTTCACTGTCTTGTATTCTCACTTAACCATTAACTTATAAATGTTAATTTTTTGCAGATTTAGATAATAATGCATAACTTAAAACAAAAGCATAGTTTAATTATATATTAAGTAAGAGAATCACTCTTGTCACTGAGATAATAAACCTTTGACTTTGCTCTAACATTTAACCAACGCATTAATCAAATTCATTTCACGTTGGCTTACGGCGTAACTATTACACAATCTGTAATTTGGGTTTCAGTTTAAGTAATACGAATGAATTTCATAGACTATACACATAGGAATTTTGTGTGACGTTGACAAGTAAATTAGAAATGACCTCGTGCGTGTGGAATGATGGAATGATGCTAAATATACTTAGCCTGGCCATAAATACTGTTACTATAAAAAATAAACAAAATTTTAACATTTATATTTGGAATCTGTCATTCTTTTTAAATAATTACCATAATATTTAACCATTTTAGGTTAAATATTATGATGGTAACTTAAAATGGTTAAATATTTTTTTATGTATGTGTTCGTCGAATGCTTGTGTACCAGACTATTAATAGGTACAATGAAAGCTCCTCTGTTTGTGACAGAAAAAGATCTCCATGTGTGATCTCCAAAAGTCCATGCGGTATTCGTACGGAAATGGCGATCAAAGCAGTGAGGGAAAGAATTCGCAGAAATATTGTCAGAAAGCAAAAGATTTTATCTCACGAAATGTAGATCGCTTCTAAAACCATATCGCGTATTTTAAACAATAACTTGATGGAGGATGAAGGATGGATGAGGACTCACGGCCTATAAGCAATGCGCTCGTTATTACTTAACGATAATTTAAAAAAGAATAGGTGAGGTGGTGAAATCAAAACAACTGTTTCAGCGGCACACATAGGAAAGTCAAAGAAAAAAAAATCTTTACGGATATGATAAATTGTACAATTGAGCAATATTTTAACAAGCAAGATGTCACATGTATATGCTTAAAGTTGTAAAGAAGCTTCCAGAGTAATCAACAAAGTACAACGTGGACATTATCCAACTTCAGTGATAAGGGCATAATATATGAAGAAGTAACTGAGCCTTAAGTAACGTATGAAAGGTTTTTATATTCATCACCTACATCGCTATGTTAATGTTCCATCATAACCAAGAATAATCCTTTCAACAAGACTCGATGCCGGGTCATAAAGCTCGCTCCACCGAAGCTAGGCTGGAAACAAACCTTCCAGACATCATCAGGGCATGGAAAGGGTGCATGTTTCTATTTATCCTCAATGGAGATAGATTATTTCGAGTTCATATATTTTTAATAAATAATAAAAATATTGATTTAGTAAATGATAAAAAAATTGGTTGTTTGTAAAGTCGGTTTACGGACGATAGTTGAACGTGACAACGTGATAAGAAAATACTGATGGAATGGTTACAATCTTCAAAAGAAAATGTTAATTTTATTTGTTTGAGAAAATTTTGTATGGATATAGAGAAGGAGGTAAATGGAAATCACAATTGAATTGATCAAGTTCGAAGAGAAGTATCGAAAGAATGATTCTTTCTATACTTCTATTTCCGGGATGACACAGTCAAAAGCACTAATCGAACCATACTCTCGCAAACGCACTGACGAGCTATTAAAGCTTAACAGGAGTAACTTGAGCGTGATGGTTAGGGCTTTGACCGGTCACTGCATGTTGAATAGACACTTCACAACATGAAACTTAAGGACACTGACACATGCAGAGTCTGCGAACAAGAGCGTGAAACACCATTACACCCTTGTGCTACTGTGAACCGCTGATTCAAAAGAAACAGACACCTGGGGAAACACATCCTTACCCAGATGAAATAAAAACAATCCGAACTGGGAACATCCTATCTTTCTTGGTCAGTGCCCAGTTAAGGGAGCTACTGTAGGGCCTACATGGAACCTACATAGGAGGCTGGTCACAATAGATCTTAATAGGTCGCAGTGATGCACATCAGCCCCGACTTACATGAAATAATAATAATATACTTCTCTTCGAACTTGATCAATTCGCAGGTACGCAAGCAGACGACTCTGGTATAGAGTTAAAGATTTTTACACAGTGTTTTATACCACTTGTAAAAAGATTTGTTTCTGCTTTTTACCTATATCTGTTAGAGCGGTATGGACATATTCTGGCTGCAAATATAACAAAAGTGACGACCATATTAAACTTCCAAGAAGATGTAATATTGATCCATAAAACACTAATAGAATTATTCACACATCGCGTGTACCCCACCTACGCTGGTATACATAGTTTAATTTGCTATTCGCTCTTCCGTCTGACGTAATGTGTTGCTTGAATGCTCCTATACTAACAAAACAAGAGACATACCTGCGTCTGTCCTTAACTTTAGAATATTATTGGATTTACGATTTTTTATTGATATGATTCCATGGTATCCTAATGCACGGAGATTACTTTTTCATATTATTCATCTTTTTTGTATTCTACGACGGTGGCAATGGTAAATATACAATAATAAATATTAATTATAATTTATTCGTAACAGAAGTAAAATGCAAAGCTACGTATTCAGGGTATAACATCGCCCATTGACTTTCATTGACCAAATGCCTACTATTTAAAAAAGTACCTTAACCTTAATGCTAGCTTAATCTTTACTATTTCAAAGTTTTTATTTATTATTTCAAAAACATCGAAGTAATTAGAAACATTAATCAATATAAATTTGTTACAAGATAAGACATCGTAATATTGTTTTGCCGCAAAAATTATGTATTTATAATAATGAGCTGTTACAGAGAATTTATTAAGAAGCATAATTATACTTAATATTTAAGCTTGTGTTAAAGATATTATTTAGAAGAATACAATTTATGTTTTATTACATATTTAAATTATATACTTTTTATATTACTCTTGCACAAAAAAAATTCTCTACATTCTACAGACTTCTTTGCGAATTCACAGTATCTTTGGGGTTGAAGCGATATAACATCATCAAATGAATTACTCGAGTTAGTGATTTTCGTAGCAGTTAAATATGCGTCATCCGGGCTTAGAACCTTTTTCATACTTTGAGAACATTATGTGAAAACTTACATACACCTGTGAAGAATTTCAACGATGTATGCGTAGTCGACTATTCCGCACTGGGCCTATATGACTGCCTAAACCAGCTAACTTTTGAGGATATTCTCGAATCTATCGGCGATATATCGCCGCGTATAAGCTGATGATGAAAGATAACAAAGTAACATTGCCTCAAACGTAAATTGTAAGCATTCGTGCCAATAACAATGAAATTCGGAGTAAAAAATTAATATGTACTTATAAATAAATTAGTCCTTATTACCAAAGCCGACCCTAACAAAACACTTCTAACTACCGTAATACCGGCTATTTATTAAGATAAGATGAGCTGGACTGAGCAAACGGTTACATAATGGTGTCTGTAGACGCGTGGGCATACCAGTTGACGGTACATTACCTGCTACAAACTGATGGAAGGGTATGAACTGGAAACGTTTTTTTTATAATCATTAGACGTGAATTTGGAATTCGAATACGAATACAAATCGTGCGCGAAATTATTTTCTACTGCTGTTGTCATTAAAAACAAATTCTTAATTAAATTCCGTTTCACGCAGAAAAATTCATAATCACAACAACAAAAACAAAAAACTGACGATGACCCACGTGAAACGGATCTGTCAAGGTCACTTCAGCGTTGGATATTCTACTAGTAGAAATCAAAAACGAGTGGGTTGAACCACTCGTTGCACCAACGCACGAAATGAAAGCTCAGAAATAGTGAATTCCGTAATTCGTATACGAATCTCACGATTTCGAATGCGAATTGGTTTTCTATTGTTTCAAAAATTCGTCTCCTGATCGTGACTCAGCAATGTGAGCCTGTAGCTATCAAGTTTCCCGCCCATTTTATCCGTTTAGGGACATTAATTGATTGTATACCTATTGGGTAATATGACATAGAGATAATTAATATAGGGAATCAAAATTTATAAGGTACTTTCCGGTGACCTAGAGTGACGAAATTTGGCACGATATCAACGTTGTGATTTTGATAACAACCACAAACGAGATATGGATTCAATAAATTTTATTCTGTTCCAGAATTATGCATACGCGGCAAAGCGCTACACCTCACTTGTTGACCCTATGTTGCTTACAATAGTGGCGATTTTCGTACTGCAAAAGTAAATCTTTGACGTCTTGCTATAATAGCAATAACCAAATAACTCTTTATCTTCCGGTGAACCCTTTCGTAATGTTTTAAAATGCATTTCTCAACTGGATTTTGGTATATTATAAGTGTTTCCCGAAAGTAATTGCATCAATTTGTAGTTAATACCTGTTTTTACAAGATTTATCGGTTAGATATATATAGATATTTGTACCCAACCGGGTAATAAAATTTGTATTTTAAAACCATTCATCCTTGAATCTCTCACATTTGGTGTAAATGAGACGGCAGGATTTAATGTTGCTCGCACTATATACCTCCAAACTAGCCGTCACGAGATAAGCATACTTTTACAGTCTATGCGTATAGACTCAAATAAAACAACGCATCTAGATAGAGTCACAACCATTTTCCATCAACAAACACGCTCTTACGCTGTTTTATAGTGATGCTACATTTTACGACTGCATATAAAATAATATTAACTACAGAATAACGACAGAACGCGCTTAGCTTTATTACACCATTTGCACCGTTTGACCTTTCCTCGTTCCTTGTAATGAGCGTGAGTTATCAGCGCTAGTTTGACTGGGAACCCAATTTTAGCCGCGCCGTTACGTGGACTTCAAAGGTTTTGGCGTGGGCGGCTTAGAAACGTTGCAAGGAATCAATGAGGAACCGGTCATTGGGACTCTAACATAGTGAAATGACAGCAGTATGTAAATAATACTTGAGTTTGACCCGATCTCTAAATAAGCTTGAATTATTTACGCTAATTCGCGTGAGAACCTAGTTACGTAGACATCAAAGACGTGGGCGGCAGAAATGCTATAAGGTTCCTTAGAACTGATCTAGGACTCGCGCATTCGAAAAGTCTGCAATACTTAAGAACAACACCTTAATCGAGTTCTTTCTTGGTCTTACGACTCGTAAATATCCCCCAAGTATTACATATATTTCTTTTATTTTAGAGTATTTTTATAACATTTTCTTAATCCTCTTCAGCTCAGAACAGCTTCATTATATCAATAGAAACGACATAGTATTCAATTCATGGTCTTTCGCTTATAGTTAATAATGTTAGAAGCGAGTAATGTTATTTCACAGATTTAAATGTTTACTAGATGACAAGCACATGTTTATGCTTTCACTTGACTTCAGAATACCACAGACAACTGCACGATGTAGAGTATGTTCCTTAGTTTCCGTCTCAGATCACCATTAACAGCTCATACGTCCTGCAAACCTACGAAGAAATTCATATATAAAGTGGACTAATCTGCACTGGGCAAGCGTGACTTATCAAAGCTTAACAAAGTCTTAACTGGTTATGGTAGGCTTGAATGCTGACATACCTCAGGTTACAAACATAATTAAGTTACACATTAGCTTTACTTAATACACCCTAGATGTATTAAGACTATAAATAATCAAACAAATACTGTTTCTCTATCGTGAAATTAAAAAAAAATCTTACTTTACATGAGAAGTGGTCAAAAATTTCTAATGTCGTACTGTTCTTCCTACACTATGCAAGGACCGCATTCGTCTGCGCGCTGAGACGCAACGCTACCCTCGTCCCCGGTGATTAACTGTATTTCACACAGTATGATATAAAAGGTTATATCACCTTAGTCGGCAGTGAGTTAGTGAGTGATTTGCGACATTTCAAATTGTTGGAAGCGAGAAAAACGTGTTAAATGTTTTAATATTTCGGGTGTTTTATTTTTCTTGTCTGATTAGGATATGATGCAGTGTCTAGTGGTAAACATCAAATTTCCCGCTCCGTATGTTTATGAATTGTAGTGATTGTGTTAGTTTTCATCAGAACTAACATAAAGCATAAGAAGATAAAAGCATTACAATTTTTTTTAATAAAAAATTATTATCCTTCTTTATTATCCTCTCTTTGACGACAATAAGCAAATTTAAAAGAACATAGAGTACTAAACCGCGTAAGTTTGTATAAACTACGAGGGCAAAAAATAACAAGTGTACACCTGTTTATCTTTGATTTGCACTTTACTATCATACAAAAAAATATAAACAAAAATTTCGAGTCAGGCTTCCATCTTCAACAAATCATGTTGATGCTTTGATCACTCTACCACCGAGCACCGAATGCTTAAGGCATAAGTAAGGCGAAAATTGCAAAGTCATAAACACAGAAAAAGCAGTATGGTAACAAATTACATTAACTTGATGAATTACACTATCTGTCTGTCGCATACGTCGCGTGTCTATCCAGCGCAGGCGATGTTTTATAATGAGCTCTCATTGTTTTTGGTGTGTGGGCGGCTTAGTGTTGCCGGTTCTCATTTCCTGCAGCTTAGTACAATATCTATTGTTTATTGAACGAAACCACAAATTGACTTCAAACAGACTGCTTTTCATTTAATGTTAAAATATATGAAAGTCATACGGCTGAACCGTTAGTGTTATCATAGAAAGCTATTTGAATTCAAAATTTGCTCCAAACAATATCAGCAAATAATTTGTGAAAGCCTGCAGGGATTTTAATGATAACCTGCGTTCCTAATACGTTGATTTAATTCAACGATTATGTATTTCTGTAATAAATAAGATACGCTTTGCATAATAATTTGTAAAATACGTCATGTACTTATGTACCTACGTAAAGACAATGTGTAATTATTTAATACTTCATGAGTCACTTTATCAGCGACAGTCACATGATCAAAATATTTTGGTTGTTATCATAATGATGGCCGTGAAATGTCGTTTTTTCATTGAAAGAAATTCGCCTCGAGATAAAGCAAAGCTGATAATTTGAGTGCTGTTTGAGGTGTTTTTTGAAAGATAATTACCGGCCTGTTCCTTATAGTCCCATACCCACCAAGCCCGCGTTGCCGCACCAGAGTCATTAACGAAACCGCACCGGAATGCGCCCCGTGGCTTTTTAATATTTTATAGACCGCCAAACCTGTTCTCGAACAATGCTCGTGGACCATTCAGTTTTTGAGACAATGTATATAAAAAAAGTAAGAGAGCACACAGCAACAGTCGGAGATTTATTTTGGGTGCTTATAAGCTGATTGCGTTCGGTGCATGTTGCAAGTATCTTCTCCCACGCGTTTCGTGGTACATTTAACAAAAAAAAAATTACTGTCACCCTTTTAATTCTCATTCCCACGTAAGAGAGAGACAGAAATCCTTAGACAGTATACACTCTACGGTCAGTTTTAAAGGTTATATTGGATTTTACCGACTTAACTCTGTCTCTTGCCTGTAGTCCTATTGTTGTCATATTGCAATTGATCACAGAAGAGAGGCGATTCAGCGCTGCCTTAAAAAGGTGCATAAGCATTTGAAAGGCACGAATGTGATAACAGTCGAATCTGATACGGGAACTGTTATCATTGTCGATAGTTTTCTTAACCGCAATTACTAATTTTGATCAATTTACGATTCCAAAATATTTTATTTTGTTTAAAATAAATTGTGTCTCTGTTTATATTCGAAGCGGCGCTTTGGTCTCGGCCACATTCATCGACGAGACCTTTAATGGAGATCCATTTTTAGATGTCGACGGCGATGATGGATCACAAACATTTCGACATGTGACTTTTTGACTTCTATTTGTATATGTGATTTTTCATTTTGAAAAATTTGAATTTATATTTGATTCGGGCGGGACTATATCTGGCCTCTTCAACAACCCGCATTGACGCCTTAAACCACCTAGTATTATCAATCCTAATAGAATATTCTAATTACAAAAATACATAGTATTGCATAAAAATGTCAAAGTGAAATAAACAACAATTTTAAAAGGATTTTTGATTACAATTCTTTTGTGCAAAGGTAGAATAACAATCCAACCGTAGTAGCGTAGTGTGTGGGCGGAACAAGACCGACCTTTCATTTATATTTTCTTCCCACATTTTCCGATGGAAATGCTGCGATTATTAAATTCTAGCTTTGTTCTGTTCGAGTGCAAAAATAGGGCACGACGGGCCGGAGCTTAATCTTTTCTGGAGAACGAGTGGTGGAATGGAACTTGATTGTGTTCAGTTGGCAAGTCAAATTGTGTTTTCTGCAGTGCTGAGGTATAAGCATACTTTTATTGTAAACTAATGGCTCGACAAAATCTAATTAAAGTGAGATGGGTCGTTCATTAAAGTTATTATACAAATAACTAAACTAAACTCTTAACTAAAAATGATGAGTTTTTAGTTTGTTTTCAGTTTGACATATACTTTGATACACTTGTCTAGTATTTCTAAATAGAACTAGTAAGTCTGGGAGTAAAGTGCAACGGCCATGTGAACGAATTTTTTTATTTGTAATTTAGTTCATAATAATTAACATAATA
The DNA here is from genome assembly GCA_036419045.1 of Scirpophaga incertulas. Taxonomy (NCBI): domain Eukaryota; kingdom Metazoa; phylum Arthropoda; class Insecta; order Lepidoptera; family Crambidae; genus Scirpophaga; species Scirpophaga incertulas. Next base: position 33,685,705 of record CM071629.1, on the reverse strand, counting down.
AAGAAACAAATACATATTTTATTATAGGTACCTGGAGACAGGTCGCTCCACTAAGTAAAGCGACTATTACAGATAACAAGATCTCGCCGCTCTAAAATGAACTTAACTGTGAGGGTCAGAAATGTTAACAAAATTAATTCTTTACCGCTATTACAAGCGACACGAGAGCTGTCTCAAGGTCAACATGTAAATTCTGATGCGTTGTTCTGTGTATAATAGAGCCTTAGATCAAATGATACTGCATAATCAGTTCAGTTTAAAATTTTAACTCTGAGGAGATTTTTTGTATCGATTAGTATTCTTGTCTTGCTAATATTATACTCATTTATTGAAATACTGCCTTATTGATTGATAGGCATAAAATGGTAGAAATGTATGTTTATTTTCCCAGTAGTCTACGACTCGTCCTTAATTCATGTTTTCATAGCTAGGTAGCTGAAACTACGACCCGGCGTCGATACGTAACTCATTATGAACTAGTTAACTTGACCTTTAAGACATTAAAGTTTATTACCAGCACAGCGTTAGGTGTGTTATGCAAGTAATAAACATTAATGTGTTACGAAAACCCCTGGTGGCTATCTTCTGCTATATGATAATTACATAAGTCTAACTTGTATTGTATCAACTTTAAAACAGGCATATAATCTAGGAGGAATTGTTTTGATGATCTGTTAATTACGAAGGAAGATTCAGTCAGTTTCAGAAGAGTCAGAAGTTTAGTTTAGGAAAATGGTTATAAGATGGGAAAATAAGCTAACCATGATTAGTTCTTTTGCATGTTTCAGGAAATTAAGAAGATGCAGGCAAACAATTGGCATATTTTTGTGTCAGAGAATTATTTCATCTATCCATCAACCTTACAGCAAACTTGTTTATTTATAAGGCGGGAAAGTGCATATTAAAATGCACTTTACCGCCTTTTATGTCCAAGTGTAGATCCCCTTACGAATCCCACTCGTTCTCACTAACACTCAAATGAGTGAAGAGTGTGAGACAAGATGCAAAAGCATTGGGACCATTAAACAACTTAATGATGTGAAGCGATCACCGCAGACGCCACCAAACTTGATGAGGTGAACTAATGTCGGTGGTCAATGTGGTTTGAAAGAAGTTTGAAGTTGTTGGAAGTTTTATCTGGTTTCCGACGAAACTTCATTCTAAGTCGTGACAGTTCCGGTTTGCGCAAAACAAGCGAAACAGCGAAATTGTAGCAACTTTGCGCCTTGTTTTGCAGAATATTACAAAAGTTAAATTACCGGAAGTGAACTACGGTTGTAGGCGGAGAACCTATTGTTGCCGTTTGTTTTGTCTGTGATTAGTTGGTTTTCCTTTCTTAGAAAACGGGAAACCTACTTACTTTAAAGTGCAATAAATCGGTTGCATTGCATTTGCTGGCGTGGATTAATGACACGTACTTTGTCTCCAGTGCGCAGGTTTTGAATTAAAATTGTTATTGTTTTATATATGTAATATAAAATTGATATCCATCATTTGCGTAAAAAAGACTAAGAATGCTATATTATTATTGAATCATCACTGTCTCTTTACTTTTTTATATTAATGTTTTCGAACTTATGGACATCAGGTGAAGCCTGTGCATATTATATATTTTTAGTATTGTTTACTATTGTAAATTGTACTTTAATATTCAATTTTATTTTAATTTATATGTGTTTAATACAATACTTAAATAATACAATATGTGAATGAATATTAATTTGAATCGCATCACTATTATTTTTGGATAATTTTATGTAACTAATTGAATAACAATTGATTTTGCATATACACTATATTGTAATAATTTTACTGTAACATCATATTTTGCGATGCGCTTGTCAGAGCTATGTACTGCGCCTTTATAACATTGAAAAACTATATTACTGTATATGATGGTAAATAAATAGATAAAAAGAACAGTAATCATTAACGTCATCACGAAGAAATCCTATTACGAAAACTAATTTATTATTAATCTACCAATTGACTCCCTATCTATTTATCTAACTTGTGATCTACCCAACGTTCGTACGTAAAAGGTATGGTTTTCGATAATAATTTACCTCGCAGCTTAATGTTCCCCTTCGTTAGCGGCGGGCGGGAGAGCTCGTGCGCACGCGCCGTGCGCTCGGAAGTTGTGCCTTAAAACGCACAGGGATCCGGTTTGTAAGGCTCGTTGCTTTTGTGTGGACTTGATGAAAGTGGTTGCTAAGTGCCGCAAACACTTCGGCGGGCACTTTGAAATGTGTTTAACAGCGCCAAGAAACCACAGCATACTGTGTAGTCTCGCGGAAATGTTTGCATCAAAATGACGAGTTTCAGCTGCTTAGAATTTTTACTATATAAATAAATAGATAAACATTTGTTACACTTCTCCAATTAGCCTAACGCAAAGTAAGCTCTGTATGACTTGTGTTACGGAATCTAAAAGAACGGATAGACATACATATAATGTACATATATAAATATTTTTGATAGAGATATATATTAACAACCATAACTAACGTACAAATGTTCACATTCATTACACAATTATCGAGCTCTAATAGGGTTTCCGAAATTGCAACTCTGGATACCACGTATGGAACAGTCTATCAAGTTTTAACTATACAAATTTTTTCTCTGAAGAAAAGAGGCTGGGAATCCAAACCGATCGAGGCGACTCGACTGGCATGACCTTCCAAATAAACTAAGCCTGAGCCTTGGTCATTAGAGGTTGGGCTTTGAGGGAAGGGTAACTGCGTAATATTTATATGATCTAATAATACACATTCAAAATAAAGTAAGGGCCAACGCTGTTGGTATTCTAAGAAATATATCAAGAGTTGGGTTATAATTTAAAAAAACCACTCAATCACTATAAAACCTATGAAGTTACCGTTTATTTCTATCGTTCATCTAAGTTAATAACTTTTATATAGTGAATCGTGTTGCTGAACATATTGACCACATCGCGAAAGTTTTGTTTACAATAGACAAAAAACATGTTTTCTGTGATGAAGAAATAAATTTACGGTTCTCAGATATTTTTATTTAGATATGCTACTTGACATTGCTTCCGATTAAATTTTATGAATTTATGTCAATGACATATCCCTATAATTGATCAAAATTCCCTCGAGAGTGTCAAAATATGCGGCTTTAATGGTGCATAAAGACCGTTTTTACTACATTTTTATTACTACAAGGGCTTGAGTATGCGATAGTGAAATAATACTTGGTATCTCTATGTGTTCCTAAGATACAGGGGCGTGCTATACAGACAGAAAGATGTTACGAATTTTTGATAAATAAAAGTTTAAAGTAAAATTAATGGAGTTATTGCGTGTACGAATGCTCTCTCAGTACTGAGTTGCAATTGAGTATTGTAGCTTATGATAAACACGCTTGAAATCCAATAATGCTTATAGTAAGGCTATAAAGCATATCAATATTTCAGGCGATAGAACATTTACGCAACCAGCAATCATCAGAAGTGATAAACTCTTTTAAAATGCATGAATTTTAATGAGTGGTACGCAGCCATCCGGCAACACATGCTCGATAATTTCGGTGCATAAATTTGCGTGTGATAATACTCCCGTTGCTGGTTCAATGTTTTTTTTTATGGAATGCTTTGGTCTTGCTGTTAAATACTATTATTTTGAATGTACCAAATAGAAGAACTTTGGTAAACCTTCTAAGAGTTTAATAGAGTCCATAGTGGCTATTAAACTTTGTTTCTGCGGTCTTTTTATATATTAGGGTAGATAGAGCTTTTTATATATGAGAGCTATCAAGTCACTATGACCTTTACAAATCTATTATAATGCCTCCTTATAAAGGTACAGCACATCCTCAGTTTGAATGAATATAGTTTATGATGGCCTTCGGAGAAGAGATTAAGTAGTCTCTAGGTGCCAGCTTCTGTTGCGAGGCTGCGTGCGCGACTGGCAATCGCGCACGCCGTAAGTGATGTCTCTCCTGTCTGGGGGACTGTCCAAGTGTTCTCGGACAGCCCCTCCCTTGGAGTTGGCTCGATCAGTTCTAGGTCGAGCCGGTCCCGGAGCACATGGCGGTAGATCGTGAAAGCGCACCCCGCCATGAGCCCCAGGAGAGCCCCACACACGGCCGCGCCTAACCAGCGCGGTGTCAAGGTGCAAAATGCATTTCCCCAAAAAAAAAAAGGTGCCAGCTTCTGTATTGATGCAGAGGCATTTTCAACAAAATCTGTAAGTGATGTGAGTGCTACAGAGTCATAAAGCTTCCTTGATAAAGGAGAATGCCATTGTAGTATGGACTTTAGTATCGCCAAAAATGATTTTGTACCATAATGATTTTTATGATATATTGTAGATTTTTAACTATATATTCAATTATTAAAAAACTATTTGACTCTATTTCGATGGGTAAAATAGAATTAAACACCAAAAACTTTCAAATTACGAATTTCTCCTATCATCATTTTGATAATACCTATTTAATTGTAGAAGATTAAAACTATAAAATGATTAAGTTTATCTTATCCAATAAATTATTACAACTATCCAATAATTCATATAAAATAATTAATTAATTTAAAATAATTGTTTTAGCAACATTGATATTAGCTATCTGTATAAAGAAACTCTTAAAGCAGAATATTGTCTTATGCTTTTGCTTAAATCCTTTGCTTTGTGAAATCTACAAATGTTAGGTATTTAGTATAGTAGACAGTGGTGAAAACAATAATTTTCACCACTGTGAAAATTATTACTCGATTATAATAAATCGCAACGATTAATTTAAATTGATTAAATGACTTAATGTTAATGTTACTAAATTAAATTGGTTATAAATTGTCTGACTGGACTAATTTATCTAATTGGCGGATACGTCTTCGTTACAAATAGCAGAATAATGACTAAAATATTAGAGAAAGCAAAAAAGTCTAAAGAAAATTAATTGTTTTGGTATTCCTTTTACCCTTTCACGAGAGGACAGTAGAATGTATCGAATATATTTTGACCAATCGATCCGATCGTCAATATATGGCAATACCGAAGAGACTATTTATCAATGAAATTAGAATATCATCAATAAACATACACGGCGAATGAAATGGAAGTGAAATAATTACTAATTATTATGTGGATTTTATCTCCGGCGAAGTTTCGGCTTGGTATATTGCAGAGTTTTGTTAAAAATTGTTACTTATTTTTTGGTATTAGTTTGGTTAAGGCACAAGGACGAGTAAAGGTGATACTACGAATGGGCATACTCCTTTCTTGATATCTTCGCCTTTATAAGAATTGATCAATAGAAAAACTAGTAAGATTATTAAAGATTCATGCAGAAAACAAGTTATGCGATAATTCATAGAAATGAAATCATGAAGTACTATTGCTAAAGTGTCTTTTCTATTATTATACATCCACACATCACCACACCTCTACCGCCGGAAAAGTTAGACAGAGCAATACATATTCACACATACATATGTATTTGTTGGTCCCGTGTTAGTGGGGCTGGGTCTATTGCCACTAAACATAGACTTTGCAGAGATTTAATTTCAGTATATTTCCTAAAAGAATATTACTTATATTATTACCACACGAAAAATACCAGCTTTCAAATAAAAAAGAATCATCTAAATTGGTTCAGTTAGTCCAAAACTCGAAGTAACTATCATGAAAAAAAATACAATCGAATTGAGAATCTCGTCTTTTTTTTAAGTCGGTTAAAAAGTAGCTTGAATTCAATATTGTTTTTTTACCGAATCTTCTTTTTTCATAGATATGCACTATTTATTACTATTCACATTCTGTAATATTCTGTATATAGTACGTGTAAATATAATGTACATAAAAAACTCGTGCGTTTAATGGAATCGAAGGTGTAGATATTTGTTTATATCTACGTAAAGTACACGATAAAATAATGTCTTGGGATATCTGTCATAAGCAAATTGTGACAGATGTTTTCGTCGACATAACAGCGTTTGATTTAGTGATTTTAATAAACAGCTCTCGCGAGTACTTTTTTCATTATTGTATTTTCCTTAACGGTCTCCTAGTCCGTGCTTTTATTTTATTGTCTTCACTTAGAACATTTTCTAGATTATGTATGTATGCATATACGTGTTTTAAATTTAATAGGTGAAGAGTAGTAACTCCTCACCTATGAAATTTAGGACTATAACGAGTTGCACATCACTTTACTTACAAATAAATTATGAGCTACTTTGCAAGTCTCTGGTTAGGGCAATGAAATCACTGTTTTGCACGGATATTGATATTTTTTCCATAGCCTACGTACTATGTATGTATGTACGTGTTTGTTGTATCTAGATGACTTAGCGATTTTAGTTTTTAATTGCCATTTTTTGGTGTAATCTTCTATCTCCTGATCTGTCGCCATGTTGGGAACTATGATGAAGTGTCTAATGGCGTAATCTTCCTTCAAGTCCCGATAAAAGTAGCCGCAGAACACCGTGGGTGTCAACACTGCATGGGTGATACTTTCGTGAACCCAGGATCTTGCCTTCTCCTCTTTGCGCAAGTACGTACTTATACGCGAGTACTTTATGTTGATCGATGATCACAGTGAAATACTGCGGCATAATATAACGGACGCACATATAAGGATATATACGTACCGCCCACTTCGTCAACATACACGTATGTCTGTCGCATGTCGCGTGTGTTTCTGAATGACAATTAACCTGTGCTATTGAAACGGGAACATGCTCAGTCAATATGAGTTGCCGCTTTTGTTGACGTATTGCAATATTAATGGAAACGGAGTGGAAATGTTCCGTTATATATTATATGAACAATTTGTATGTCGGTGTTGTGAATTTTTAATCAGCTAAACTAATTGTCGTGTGATTAAACGTATAGTTACACTTATTGTGAGATTAGGCCATTAATAGCAATACACATTGTTAATCGTAATTAGGTCAAACGCTTCATATGGCAGTGGAGTCGCAAAGCGGATCCTGGCATGTGCCCCGCATGGGCCCAGAGAACACCGGGGGGTTTTAAGTGGGTAGACCGGTCTTCACAGACCGGAGAGCCTCACACACAACCGCGCTTTGCCAGCGCGGCGTCATGGTGCATAAGGAGCATTTCCTCTCGCAAAAAAAAGGTCAAACGCTTCATATCTTCAAATATTGTAGATTTTATTTAGTTGATTCATTAGTTGACTTCAATACAAAGTGTAGGTGTTTACCGTAAAATTCTTTAAGCAACGTGATTCGAACAATATCTAATAATAGTTTCTTTTTGGATTATATTGTGATGTTCTTTTTAGGTACCTCCAAAGGTGAAAACGGAACCTTATAGGATCACTTTCTTGTCCGTCCGTCCGTCAAGACCCTTTTTCTCAGAAACGCGTCGAGATATCAAGCTGAAATTAATATCACATACCCAGGTCTCTTATCTCTCAAAGCAGTGAAAAAATCAAATTTCTAAATCAACGCAATAAAAAGATATGGCCGTTTATGTTCCATTTATATTGCAATTTTTTATTTTTTAAATTTTTCTGCGATTTTCTCTGTTGTACCAGTTTTACCGAAAAAATAAAGATTAAAACAAATAAACAAAAGATATCGCGTATAAGTATTCTACACTCTTAACTTGCATCAATCCGTCAGCTGTGCGTTAAAACTACACGTTTTGATTAGGGGAAATCGGACGGAATTGGCTCGGGCCGAGCGATTTCCCCTTTATTAATTGAAACCCTGTCATGTCGCCGATCCGATTATCTCGTTATTATGAAACTTGACGTAACGAGTTCAGTCACTCCGCGGCCGCGTAAACAATATCTAGCCTTGAACGAATCGTGCCGTGCGGGCGACAGTGTAATTTGTAGGGCGTGCGAGTTGCCTGCGCGGCTTACAACCGCAATGAGACAATTATGGCACATTGCTATTTAATTAAATCAAGGTGTCCGCGGTGCAAATCATAATTTTACGTTTGTTATTATCTCACAAAAGTCGATGACAAAATATTTGGTTTTACACGAATTAAGTTCAATATAATTCTTTCACCGATCGGCTTATTTTATTGGGACTTGGATTCTTGTTTTGTCATTTCAATCATCAGACACTTATTGCTGGAGATAATTATTTTCTAACAACCTCCAGATTATCTACATTTTTTATGTATAGCTTAATTTCTTCTCAACCATATCATAGTTTAGCAAAAGTAAACTATTGGAAAAATTTACGTTTGCTTTCCATTAAAGAATCACTTGCGTTTAGCTTCATTAACAATGTATGTCGATGAAGTCGTGTTTTATGTGTGCGCCAATGGGCTGTGTTAATTGGGTGGCGCTATCAATGTCTTTATTGCTTTAGGACCAATCTACGATATTGGTGCGCGACATTCCCTGGGTGCTAAGTAATATATGTAACACATTGTTGAAGCGTTTGTTTCACGACATACGTAGACCCTTAAATAAATGCAGACAAAATGTTTTTTTTTCTCAGGATAGGAAGGCTGAGAATCCACGAAATGTGCCCAGGATACCCTCGGAACGGCAAGTGTCACGGAGGTTATGTTGGACTGCACGCGGTCAGAGCGGTCTGACCACGTGACCTACCGACTAAACTCAGTCTGTGCCTAAGTTCTAAAAACCATATAGGCAAATCGTGAGGGCGATAGACAAAATGTCTGTTTGTGTCGCCGCCCTAGGCGCACAATGATCTGTCTGTATTTTTGCAGCTGAAAAGCTATCTGACTCTTGGGTGTGATAAGAACCATAGATGGTACTGCTCATAGATTGATCTCACTTAATCCGACGGATAATGTCACATAGTTGCAAAACTAAAAACCGCAATACGACCCCAGCCGTTTTCAAGGTGTCGCCATCTCCTGAGTTCAAGTCCCGGTAGGGGCAGATATTCATCATAATGAATGCGATCACTTGTACCTTAGCCATGGTTGTTAATATATATTTTTAACAAAAATATGTATATATGTATAATATATGTATATTTATCCGATACCCTGGATCCCATAACACAAGCTTTACAGAGCTTACTTTAGAATAGGCTAATTGGTGTAAGTGTAATAGAAAAAAATAATAAAAACAAATTACTTAGCGATTATTCCCTTTCTACGAGTAATATGCAAGATTACGTATGTATCACTTTTTAGCCCACACACATTAATTTCTTTGTGGCAGACACGATAAGTACATGCAATCCTCCACTGGAAAGTTTCGTAAGCCTGTAACAGAGTATCATAAAACACTATTTCGTCAATGAATAATACCGCGGTGAGTAGTTGAGCTCTCTGCTATTTACAAACCCATTCATTTCGGCCGATCGCTCGCAACTCTTGTGTATTTATGAATTAAAACCCCATTATGATCTTAACGTAGCTTTCAAGATGGGTTATTTCGAGCTTCTGAAGCTGTTTGTTTGTAAACTCTATATGTAGAGTTATTCTCAATGCGGAGCACGTGTGCTTTATAGCTCTGTTCGAATTGCCCGAATCCTACAATGTAACTTTAATTTTTAAAAGCTTTCAAATAATTATGTTAAGCGTATATTTGTATAATAAAACTTATTTTCCTATTTTTAGTAACATTTTTATTTTGTAACTATTGTTAAATAAAAGCTTTTTTAGTTTATTTTTTTATTATTTAATGTACAAAGAGCGTCCTGGAGATTCGGGGTGTCTTGAATTGTTTCAATACAGAAAAACGGTCAACTTTATTGTTTCTTATTAACAGAATAGCGTTACAGATAGTATCATGGATTTGCTAATGTTTGCATTTGGCGACAGCGATTAATTATAGAGTCGCTTGATTTCCCTCTGATCGAAGACCCCACGCGTATTGACGTTGGCGTGTGTCAGATAAATGATTGCCATTTAATTCAATTGTAGCATTATACAATAGCGAAGTAGCGTACACACGACTACGCAAGAAATATAACATTCTGTGTATACTACTAAGAATATTAAATTTTCATGCCTGTATAAACTTTTGTTAAAATAATATCAAAAAAGTTATAAAACTTAGTAGTGAATACATAATACGTAGTCAGATTTTTCTTGTATTTCCGTTTCAACTCCGGCACCTGTCAACTTGAAACAAGCAAAGTTACATACTAGGAATTATTCTATAGTTTGCTATTTCTACAGGCGTTATATTGTTTGACAAAAAATTACTTTTAACATTTAAAATGCTTTGTTTTATAGACTAAAAGTCCTCATCAGACATGTAGATTTCTACGTTATAATTTTTACTTTTATAATTTAAGTGGATTCCGTATTATGCCTTAACTTTGATGACTTAACGGAGATGTTGAGTGGATTCGACTGTAATTAAATAATTCTGCAGCATATCTCGCAGCGTTAAATCGACTTAATCGTAAGATCCGCAGAAATGTGATCCCTCATACTATTAAGTTACCGGATACATGATTTGCATGTAATGTTGATACCCATGGGATGCAATATGACCTAGGTTGCCCAAGGTCCGCTTAGCAGCCCGTAGCCTTGTCTATAAGCGCGTCTAGATATTATCCACCTATAATAAAATGTATAAGACTTGATATTCACATAGAATTTAGTCGCGAAATGGCAAAAATCGTAAATTGTAAAATCAATTTTTATACGACAATATTTAAACATCGGTGGAGCCGGCCCAACCCTTCTAATTGTGAGTGCCAGGGGTCGCTCCTGATTTGTTCCAATATGTGTTCCGAATTTCAGTCATATATGCGACGCTCCGACGGTCATAAACTGCACAATTGTAAATTCAAAAGTTCGACCTACGTGGTTGTTTCAAGTTTAATGACGACCTCCGTAGTTGAGTAGTTAGTACACCAGTGTATGTCCATAGGTGTCGCCATCTCTGAGGGCCCGGGTTCGAATCCCGGTGAGAGCAGGTTCGGGTTTTTGTGTGATGAATGCGAGCATTTGTGCACCTTAGTCATGGTTGTTAATATATATTTCTGTCGAATATATTTATATATGTATAATACATGTATGTCTCTCCGTTACTCTAGATCCTGTAACACAAGCCTTACAAAGCTTACTTTGGGCTAGGCATTAGGGTGTAAGAAATATTTATATATTTATTAATAATTATAAAAAAAATCACCTTAATGTAGGATAGACTCGTGACCCTCGGTTACGAAATATATAATCTGAAAACTAATTATATTGAGAAAATTATTGTATTGATTGTGTTGTATTGATTTCTGTATTTCCTTGCTTGCAGGTAACGCACCAAAATCGCTAATTAACCACTGGACATGCTGTGTACGAAAGCTGTGTAAGCTAGTAACTAAGATAATGGTAGCATGAAATAAATAAAATTCCTTTGCGAATCGTTACATTAAATGAAATAAATGAATTAATTCTTACTGAAAACTAAGTCATATAATGAATAATATATACAATGCGTAAGTAGGTAATAAAGGCTTAACTAATTGTGCAGTCGATATACAATTAGATAATCGAAGTCCTTTTAAATAATCGGCGTTAACACAGCAAACTATTAAACTATAGCTAGCTTCAATAGTCACAGAATGAATGTTCTTAAAGTTTGATACGTCATTGCATAAAAAATATGATTAGTCCCCAAAGCACATTAAAAAGAATAGGTATATAAATAACTCGCCGCTTGGATTAACTGCTTTGGGTTGCAATATCGACCGCCGCAGTAACTTTCAATAAGGCTCACAGTTAATCCTGATTCTCTTTGCCAATTGCTCCTCGAATGAACATTATTACTATGTCGGGACGTCGAATCGATCTTCAGAAAAGTAAACAAGTTGCTCTTAATGGGGTATGTGGTCCACTATAGGTTTACGTAAAGTATAAAACGGGCTTTCCAATAAATGTAATGTTTGAATTATTGATGTTTGATGACGTTTGGTCCAGTAGTCGTGTGATCCGCTATTACGCAAGGGTCACGGGAGCGATATTTTGTATGATATGCAAAAATTTGTTGCAGCCTGGGTGTTTGTGTATGTGAGGTTTCTATTTGTGACTACACCCACACACACACACGAAACATTAAAAAATTAATAGTTCACACAGTTACTTTACTGCATGTTTTTTCGATATCAAATATAATATCTTATTTGTATTAAAAACTAGCGGACCCGACAGACTTCGTCCTGTCAAAAAGATTTGTACAGTGGCAGTTTTTTGTTCCTAATTATTTTATAGATAATGTCGCATAGCCAACCAAATCGCAAAAAAAGTCTAAATGACCTATTACATTTTGTGGCTATTCAATTTTGGAACGTGACATTAAATCCTCCAACGGTGTATTCTGTGCTCCAACGCACGCACGCACACTGTTTTGATAGATATGATTGAATTTCAACTATATGTAGCGTTAATAAAGCGCAAATTGACTCTTGATGTTAGGAACACACCTTCATTGCTTAGACAACAGTGAGTGCTTGCAATATGAACTTTATACAATAACAATAAAGCTCAATTCGACTGTACGTTTTAGTTAGAAAACGTTTGCATGAGAAAATAAAAGGGCTGTTTTAGGGTATTTCCGATAATTATTCGAATTTTCCTCACTGTAAAAACCCTCCTTGAACTTCAACGAACATTAACAAAAAAGAATTGGCCAAATTGGTTCAGGCGTTGTTGAGTTATGAGCTTACCAACACATTTTGCGATTCATTTTTATATATAATACATACATCAGTCTATTACCAAATACCTAGACTTGACGTATAATATAAGAGATCTATTTAAATTTTCGCCAGCCAATTGCCCCCGTCCCCTTGAACCGTGGTCCGCCGCAGGATCCATTAGCTGAATCAGGGAGCGTGGGTGCCCCGGCACCCAATTACTAGTATTCGCAAGTTCAACCTTGTTAAATGAAATAACTAGGTGTCATCTAAGTTAGTCACTTAAAGTAGTTTTACTTTGTGTATAAAGTAATGTGATGGACATCGCCAAAACTATTGAGACACTGTCGATTAGAGAACCATTCAATATTTATATACTTAAGAGCTATTCGCAAATCAGTACTGAGTTTCGAAATGATTCTGACCCTAGAGACCCGATGACAGGTATGATTTTGATATTATAAAAGCAGGACGAGTCTTTCGTGTCTCATCTTCATACTGCATCGCGAAAAACCGACACTGCCACAGTATCAACAGATAATTTGCAAGAGTTGTAAAAATACCATTGAAATTTATACAACATATGCTTTTCGGGACTGTAACCTTAGAACCTATATAAATTGGGTGTTCTCAACAGAGCGAAGCGGTACTTCACGCCCAGTCAGCGTCTGATGCTTTATAAAGCTCAAATACGGCCGCATATGGAGTACTACTGCTCACACCTCTGGGCTGGAGCCCCCAAATATCAACTCGACCCTTTTGACTCCCTGCAAAGGCGTGCTTTCCGTATCATCGGTGATCCCAATATTACGGCCTCAACAGAGACCTTGGAGCAGCGGAGAGACTTTGGCTCTCTGTGTGTTCTTTATAGGCTCTTTAACGGAGAGTGCTCTGAGGAACTATTTGCAATGGTGCCTTCGTCACCTCATCATCCATCCATCCATATCACCTGGAACCGATCTTGTCTAGTACAGTTCGGTTTCAGCGTTCATTCCTTCCGCGTACATGCAAACTCTGGAATGAGCTCCCAGCTGCGATGTTTCCTGAGCGCTACGATATGTCTAACTTCAAACTTGGCTTAAAAAGAGTATTTCTCTCCAGGTAGGCAGCGGCTCAGCTGTGCCCCTGGCACTGCAGATGTCCATGAGCGATGGTTACCACTTACCATCAGGTGGGCCATTTGCTCGTCTGCCACCGTATGGAATAAAAAAAAAACCATGGCAATTGGAACTGGTATCGTTTCAATGAGATATCTACGCAACAGATAGAAGCTACCGACGACTTTAAAGCTTGACAATATCTTACCCATTGAATAAGCTTTGTGATTCTAACGTGACGTGAAATGTATAATTTGGGTACACTGAAACAGCGGCAGTTCTATTTTAAATGTAACTTATCATGTTACTTTAATTAGTAATTTATTAACTTATATAGTTTTTATCTGTAAATTACAAATTTAAACAGTAATTGATATCTTTTGTATGGAAATATGTAGTTACTTAATTAAGGGTACAATAATAACACTTCTCTCGGGAGAGAGAAGTGATATCTCTGTGTGAGGATTCTCAGTCTCTTCTTCACTTCTGATTCATAAATTTATAGATAATAAATATGTTACATTTCTTAAATACAAACATTTCATTTAGATATTTACGTAACAAGTTTCATTTAGTAATTGTAAGTATGTATCTCTACAATCCATTATAGGTCATGTTTATTTTAAATGAAACTACCACAACGGTACAAAACAAACACGAATTACCTGTATGTCTATTATAGGAGATATAAATAGCCCATATCGTTAATCGCTGTCACACAACGTCATAGGAAAGTGATTGATATAAATTTTGTGTGTCCCACATTGCGCGAAGTTCAAATAGGATTACTATAATAAGATTTCATTACTCGAAGAAAGTTACCTTGATAAAGTTACGGTTCTGAATCAATTGTATATTGTGCCAGCGTGTTTTTTGTTATCTGTGTTTTGATGGACTTTTTTGTAGTATCAAACAGATTACATATATAATAATAATGTCGGAAAGTGTAGCTTAATTGATCGTAAAACTTTATTTATGTTTGATTGTGTACTTTATAGTAACGTTATAGCCTTTTATGTGCCCAGATGTCCCGTAAAATATGATTACTTGCTTCGTGCAAACTACTAATCCTATTTCGTCCTACTTTGCCTAATGCTTAAGCCATTGGAATGAATTGTCTCTACTCTATTTACTCTTAACACGAAATAATGTACAGATCATAGTCAATGAAACATGAATGAATAAAATAGTAACCATGTTTATTTTCCAAGAAATTGGATAACTGACTAACTGTGACTATTATCCAGTGGTGCCATTTGTAGCTGGCAGCGACTTCCTACTTAGCTGGTGCAGTCATAGCATTTACCGTTTCCACATCCTTCGGAAATTCTGATCTCAGCTGTGGTGTATAGATGCTATTTACGACGAGCTCTTCTTTTGACGATATACTAACGGACGCTGTCATCGAAACAGATAGCACCGTCCTGCGAGCTTGCGATTACAGATTACGAGAAGTACCACCACCCTGTGTGGTGATTTCGTAACACGCCATTTGGTTAGCAATCGTAATCTAATCGAATGACTTGAATAAAAAATCGAATTATGTTTATGAAAAACGAGTTTCAATCAAACTGTTATTTGTTTATATTCGGACTTAAACGCAGATCGGTTTTACAGAGACAGTTTGAAATTGATAATTTAGAATTATTACAATATTTTGTTTACTCTACTTTCTTTATTTCCATTCTACAATTGCACCTATTTACTTATCAACACAATAAATACATCGGATATACATTAAATTATATATAAGAAAAATAAAATCTAATCATTTGTATCATTGTTTTGTATAATTGGTTTGAATACCTTTTTTTTATTAGAGCACCTATGAGGCACATTTGCTTTCTTTTTTTTCAATATTGACGTTTTTTTTTCAATTTTCATGTTTTAGGGTGTGCAATAAAGAGGGAAAATAGATTTACAGCTTAACACAAGTATGTTTTACAAACAAGACAAATAAAGTCGAAGTTAGACTAAGTATTTGTTTTGAACATAAAGTAATGTCAGTGGCACAAATTTACCGCTTTTTGCCAATTTAATTAGTACTTAACGACAAAACCGACGGTCACCTGCTGGAATTGGACATTTCGATAAAGCGTCCTTAATGTTTGAAGTTCTTACTTAGATATCTGAGTGCTTAGTGCGAGTTTTACTCGGTCACACGGATCGAACGCGTAAACGTTAATATGTATGAAATTGAAGCAGTGTACACCTGAACAGCTAGATGGCGCTGCTTCAATTTCATACATATTAACGTTTACGCGTTCGATCCGTGTGACCGAGTAAAACTCGCACTAAGCACTCTGAAGTAGAAGCGTCAGTGAATTAGTAGCGCGATTCGAAACAATGTGTTTTTTTTCAGTTCATATTGTATATTTATCTGACTATCTTACTAAGGAAAACATGATACAAACAGCATACATCCACAAAAAATCAATGGTGCATGTGAATTTGACAAACGGTGGTTCAGTTCAGAGTTCAAAAAAACATAATTTAGTACGTCAAATATGTAATTTAAGGCGCCAGTCCCTGATGATAACTTAAAAATCGTAATCAGTTGTTAAACTTATAAAATAAACAGCTAATATTGAATACATATATGTACTTATGCCTCTTTCCCATACCCGTAGGTAGAGATAATAGTTTTCCACTTGCTGCGATCCAAACATACTTTCCTAGCTTCATCGACGTTCATTTTAAAAGTATTTTTATGAACTATTTTCATGCACGCTCGTCGGTTACGGGCACTCTTGATCTCGCCTTTTTTCTGGGTATTTACATATTTGGTCCTAGTATGTTCGTCTAACGGCCGTTTTCAATAACCTCTATCCTTTGTTTTTGCTACTAAGATACTAAAATCTATCCTTATGCCCTAACTTACGTTTCAATAACCTACTGATGGATAGCGTCGCCTACCGAAGTTACCTATCCATCGTCGGGAGGACGGATAGCTTACTAGAGATAGGGACGCTCATACAAATCTGACGTAACTGCATTTCAAAAAAGTTTCAACTTACTCTCCGATAGGCGGAGCTATCTCTAGTGACGACATTTGGCTATCTGTCAATATCGGTGGATTAAAACACAGATAGGCTTCGAAAAAATTAACTATAATAACATTATAACTTAAATTACATAATGGAGAACTACAGTAGTGATGATAGTGATATGGAATTAATGAATATGATAATAGAGTGTGATGAAGACAGTGACAGTGATATACCGATTTCGAATCGCTGCAATGAGTTGTACTAGATGCATTGTCTCATCTTTAGTCATAGGTGCTGCTTTCGTTGACTGAAAGAAAAGCAGTCTATTATAACCTTGAACGAATCACAAAGTATCGTAAATCCAGATACTTACAGAACTCATTTTTTCCACTTTTGCTTATATTTTATATCAAAAACATGTAATACACACAAATTGGCGGCAACAAATTATCTGTCAGTAATGTTCGAATGACATCACTTGTCATTTATAAACGTTTCGTTCTATGATTTTTATAAAGAACACCAGCAAATAAAGTGAAAACGACGATCTAAGATTTTTTTTTTCAATTATAGTAACATTGTATGCACTTTTTACAACATAATATTTAAATATAAAATACATCAATAAATTGTACATATGTTTTAAACGTACTAAAGCTTTATGGTTAGCAACGAACAAAACGTTCTACAGGGCTTGGATAGACGAGAGGGCATAAAGCTATCCTTAGTTAGACAAAGATAGATAGCTCGTATCTTTGATTGTGAAACGCAGACTACAGATAGATAACAGCTTACTGCTAATCGGAGATAGCAATTTATCTTTGATCTTAGATAGGTTATTGAAAACGGCCGTAAGTCGTCCCCTGCCAATTGGCACATTCATATTTGCTTTATAAAATTTGTATTCATTAGATTTGACCGAGTGACATGTCAGCACTATCTTCGTTGCGTTAAATATATTGCAGTGATAGATGGCATTATTTTGATTGATCAATTTAGATGGAGCCGGTTTGTTTACCTGTGTCGCACAGTGTCAGTCAGTCATCCGGATCCGTGTCGCCGGAGGCTCGTGTCGTGTTACTCGCACGTCACGCGACACAATTAGAGCATGTCTCTGTCGCCCAACTCTATTGAGTTACTCGATCGGTTATTCAAATTTAATTTAGTCAAATGCCTTATTGAGTTTAGATAGATTTTTAGTATACTATATGATATATAATGGCACATTTCAGCAACATAGTAAGAAAGACATGCCATTAATTACAAATGTACTTTATTTATTATACAACGACGTCAAAAAGTATAACACATTTTATGTAAGGTCTAGTTTCACAAACTATACTTAAGTTCAAGTTGCGATAGTTTCGCCCAATGAGTCTATCATAGTGAATCTTACAATAAACCTTATGTCGGTATTTAGCACTTGCGATCAGGCGATGAGTCTGCTTGTTTATCAATAGAATTGAAGTATTTGACTTGCCTACACCTTATAAACGGCGTACCTTATTAAAATTATAAAAGATTTCGCGTGGCAATTCCGTTAGACTGATCTCTTATCAAACTCATTTTTTTTTTTTTTATAGTATAGGGCAGCAAACGAGCAAACGGATCACCTGATGGTAAGCAACCGTTGCCCATGGACACCCGCAACACCAGAGGAGTCACAGATGCGTTGCCGGCCTTTTAAAGGGAATAGGGGAATAAGGGACTAGAGGGGAATAAGGGGGTTGGGCCTCCGGTACCCTCACTCACTCGGCGCGAAACACAGCGCAAGCGCTATTTTACGCCGGTTTTCTGCGAGGCCGTGGTATCACTCCGGTCGAGCCGGCCCAATTCGTGCCGAAGCATGGCTCTCCCACGGTAGAATTAAGGGCAATTCATTAAGGGCAAATAGATCGGTTGACTAATATTTACCTGGTGCCATCATCATCAGAGACGAAATTTCAAATATCCACTATCGCCACAAAATACAATCGTTCTTTTTTTGTCAAATTATCAGTTCATATATAATTGACAATCAATTGACGCGATTCAAGATCGCAACTCCAATTGTAACCGACCAGTCTGGCGTCAGCGCAGCGGTGTCTCGAAAAAAGCGGTGAATAGTGCGGCCGACCTCCTTGTCCGATTCGACGTCCACGAGTTGTATTGTCGACTGTTGCGGTCGCGCGTGACGGTGCGCCCGCGCTACCGCCGGCACAGCGACAGTGCCGCGATGGCGGTGTGGTGCGGCGCGCGCATTCTGCCCCTCGAGCGGCGAGTCTATTCCCTCACACTCGTGGTTAGTGTCAATGGCGAATTTAAAATAAGAATGAGTGCTGTCTAATTGTCATGATTTTGCTTAAATGTCAAATGAAATTTAATAATCGAGTGTTGTTTACGTCTATTGTGTTCTTTCTTAATTATGTCAAACTTCACCACAAGTGTTTTTGCCCTAATTTAAGGTTATAGGCAGTGTTCGATTATTGCCATGCAAAAATTACAATACTGTGTCTCCATCGAAAATGTAATTTTTATGTGATGATTTGTTAATAAATTATTTTGGGTTGGACAAATTTCTACACATAAGGGGTTTAATAACCACAATTTGAAACACTTTAAATAACAATGCTTAAATAAATAAATAAATATTTGTTACACTTACACCAATTAGCCTAGCCCAAAGTAAGCTCTGTAAGGCTTGTGCTATGGGATCTAGGGCAACGGATAGACATACATATATTATGCATATAAAAATTATTTTTATTTTTATTGTAACTTAAATTAAATAATTAACTGTAATATAGTTCAGACTGTACTCTTGCGTAAAAAAACTTACTTTATAAATTTATAAGGTATAAGTTTTAATACCTATTTGATAATATTTCGTTAAGAGTCAACCTTAACGAAATATACCTACTAAATGTGTGCTCGTTGTATCCGGCAAATCTCCACCAATCCAAATCCATTTATACCGAAGAAGCTACAACTTAAAGTAAATTCAGCGGAAACAATCTTTCGTGGGAACGCTGGATCGTGAACTACCGAAACAACTGCATAAAGCAGAAACATTTATGTTAATCTCTACTTTTGTCAAATACCAGGCTCAGCGATCGTAACTTCAATATCATGACGAAAATTATCAAAATATAAAACTAAATTAATTGTCTCCGATAGTAAATTCACCCCTCGAACTTTCGCACCCAATGCTATATCGCCCATTATACAAAAGAGGCAGTTGAAATTGCAGTTTTCCTTATAATGCATATCGAAACGACTTTTGATATAGATAACAAAGTTTTCACGAGTTACCACATTAAAGAATACATAAAGGAGTATGCCCATTCGTAGTATCACCTTTACTCGTCCTTGTGCCTTAACCAAACTAATACCAAAAAATAAGTAACAATTTTTAACAAAACTCTGCAATATACCAAGCCGAAACTTCGCCGGAGATAAATCCACATAATAATTAGTAATTATTTCACTTCCATTTCATTCGCCGTGTATTTTTATTGATGATATTCTAATTTCATTGATAAATAGTCTTCGGTATTGCCATATTTAACGATCGGATCGATTGGTCAAAAATATATTCGATACATTCTACTGTCCTCTCGTGAAAGGGTAAAAGGAATACCAAAACAATTAATTTTCTTTAGACTTTTTTCTGCTTTCTCTAATATTTAGTCATTATTCTGCTATTTGTAACGAAGACGAATCCGCCAATTAGATAAATTAATCCAGCCGTTTTTGAATTTATTTTATGTAAAACAAAGATGTTTTTTTTATGTAACTATATAGAATATGCATTACTATTACAAAACTAAGATTCCAATCTGTGATCTGTCTATACATAAATATACATGGTTTTACATACTCATCAAGCTGATCTCAGAAATATTAGCTTGTATGTACATCATGTTGCATAGAGGTAGCGTAATGAAAAACTGATAATGCGCAATTGTTTAGAATCACAATAGATAGGTCGAGTGTATATTGATCAATATCTGCTACAATTTATAACCAATTTAATTTAGTAATATTAACATTAAGTCATTTAATCAATTTAAATTAAACGTGCGATTTATTATAATCGAGTAATAATTTTCACAGTGGTGAAAATTATTATTTTCACCACTGTCTACTATACTAAATACCTACATTTGTAGATTTCACAAAACAAAGATTTATCAAAAGCATAAGACAATATTCTGCTGTAAGAGTTGCTTTATACAGATAGCTAATATCAATGTTGCTAAAACAATTATTTTTAAATTAATTAATTATTCTATATGAATTATGGATAGTTGTAATATTTATTGATGAAAAGATAGACTTAATCATTTTATAGTTTTAATCTTCGACAATTAAATAGGTATTATCAAAAACGATGATAGGAGAAATTCGTAAAAGTCTTTAGTGTTAAATTCTATTTTACCCATCGAAATAGAGTCAAATAGTTTTTAATAATTGAATATATAGTTAAAAATCTACAATATATCATTAAAAATCATTATGGTACAAAATCATTTTGGCGATACTAAACTCCATACTACAATGGGCATTCTCCTTTACTGTTATTTAAAGCTCTAAACTTATTACTCAATTATCTTATGCATTCATGAATGCCTTCCGAGGTAAACGTATGATAAATTACCTCAAATATTACGGATAATGATAATATCGGTTATTTAACACTTATTTCTGAAATTAGGGACCAACTAACAAACGGGCCAAAATGGAGTTAATTAACAACGAATCATAAACGAGCCATTGTTGCTTATCGTCGTGTCTTTAACTTATATAAACACATTAAATTTTTCTCTAAATTTTGCACAGTTCCACGGAATAATTGGCTTATAACATAATCCATTAATTGATCTTTCTTTCACTGATATATACGTAAATTATTGTTCTATTATATAATATTATTCTGCTATGAAGATTAAATAACCAATTTCTTTTGTGAAATTATTATTTATTTTTAAAAGTTATGTCCCGTTTTTTAATATTAAATGTCCAAACAAAATGATACAGCATCCAAATACATGTGTCAATTTTCTAACAGATCCAAATACAGACACACGGTTACCTTTGGATAATGTTTTGAGTTTAATAATGTTTGGGTTTGGCTCGTAATATAATTTCGAACATTTTTGATAACTAATCTTATAAAGAGGTAATGTTTGTGGGTTTGTACAAACATTACCTCTTTATAAAATTAGTTATCTAAAATTTTAATGTCACTCCCAACCAAGAATGAAACAAATCTTCGAATTTATTTTCGTGAACGTACTCCGGGATTTCTTTATTTGTGAAACATGACAGGGTCACTGGATAGATCTAGATCCATCGTTTGCAATGGCTAATCTATCTGTTACATCTACCTTACGGCATGTTAAGAGGTATTCTTGGACTTGGATGCACAATGTTTATGATATTGTGAAAATAATATTTACATATTATTTCGTGATATTTATTCATAGTCATATAGACTTGGTTTATATTGTTATTAAACGCCTATCTTTTTGTAAATTTTCGACTATATCTTTTACGTAATTGAACATCAAATGCTGTGGCGTTTATATATATTCATCAAAGCACAAAGAAAATACAATATATATAAGCTGCAGCTCACATATATTGTATTTACTTCACCACTGAATTACCTATCTTCTAACAAGTTCTCGTTCGCACTTAATTTAATGCATAGAGTTTGAACACTCCGCCAAATTTCGTAGCAGGAATTCAATTTATCAATTATATCAATAAAATTTGAAAATTTTCTCATAAAACCAATTTAGAAAAAAGGAATGTTTTGACAAATTGAATAGGTATTGAAATTATAATACGAATTAAACGTTTTGAGCAAACATGATGATGTTCTGTGGCGCATACATACATATTTTATGATCAATACCTTTTGTAAAGTGAATTCACGCTTATTTAATCTTTAATGAAAGTTGAGCTCAATCTATTTACCCCAGCTTCCAATTGGCAATCACGTGATAAACAATACAGGGAGGAAAAAAAATGTTCAATGGTTTTCTTCCTGCTCTCTTCCCACTGCAAAGTACTCCGACTACCATTACTACAAAGTAACCCTGTGAATCATTGTCATAACTTCATGGCGGTGTTGCCATGTGTAACTTTGATTATGTAACAATCCAACATTAATGAACTATTTTTGAATTTGAATCCTTTTAGCAAAACAAAAAAAAAACTGGCCAAGTGCGAGTCAAAATCGCGCAACGCTGCTCATATTACTTATTGTATGATGTCATTACCAATTTATGAATTTCAGAATGTTTTATTTTACCTATTCTACATGACATTGCATCTTGTCAAATAGATTTTGATTCCCTTGCAAGAGTTCGTACTATTTGATTGCGTAAACCTAGAAATCTGATGTTTTCACTGATTGCAGAACTGAGTATTAAAGACCAAGCTCCAAATGATCCTCAGAAAAATTTACGACTTACAATTCAAATGCAGTGGGATTTTTCACACTCATGAAAAAACAATTAAACATTTTTATAACTTACCTTTACACAAACGATAAAAGGCTGATGTAGCCTGTGTCCTTATATCGTATGTTTATAACCCTGTTATATTGATTCAGTAGGAATCATTAAGTATACTCGTAATTAATATTTATACACCTAGGACAACAACGAGACATATTAACTTAATGATTGTACCATTTGCAACAACTAATTACTGACAAAATTAATTTACTATTAGATACTAACAATTGTTTAACAATCCTAGTAGCAAACATAGATATTTACTTGTATTGAACTTCTTTGTCAAATTTAAAAAAAATATGACTAATCTTTTTTTAATTAACTCCATTTTACATTAGTTTATATTAAAAATATATTTTAAATATATATTTTGAACATTTGCGAAGATTTGTGTTTGCTGTAACACTTTGTATTTTAAGGAGAACTTTAAAATTATAAAAATAAAAAGAGAGTGACAGACAAACTAAAACTGAAGATTCCTTTTTTTTTACAGAACGCCAAACAAAAACAACTCTTATTTTTATGGCCCCTTATTCAGATACCAGTGCGTTATCTACATTACATCTCTGTATTTATCGAGTGCCTCTGTTTTCTATCTGCGAGTACCATCGTTTGATGGTACCGTTGGCCGTAGAAACTGATGCTGCCAACGATTGTCTTACACGGCCCATTATCTTAATAATTTAATTGAACGCTTGGTGCGTTAATTTGATAAGATAGTATCTTTATTTGTAATAAATCTCAAAGGTAAAGTATTATAGTTCAATCAAAACACTAACTTTATACGGATATTTTGTGCTGTAACTTTCATTCTCGTTAATACGGCTATTTTTTCGCATATACGCTAAAATACTTTTATCTTTATAAACATGTAATCTGGCTGGTTTTGATGATATTATTAAGTTAAAGAATCAGCTTATTAAGTCACTGTTTCGAGCTATTTTTCTTTTAGTCTAAATGTTTTTTGTCGAAAAACAATCTAAATCCTATAGATATTAAATTATTATTAGAATAAGAAAAAAATAGAATGTAACGAAAAATTTCGCGACATTTATGAACCTAACGCTCTTATTGACTCTTATTGACAATCAATAAGAGTGACTGAATTATTGATTTGAGAATTTTTATGTCTAAGATGAACCTCGTTCTGGTTTCTCACTTACGTCATTTTTGACGCCTATTCTGGAAATTGAACACAAAATATAAATGCTGTGGTCTCAACACTGGTTCGTGCGCCGCATAAAATCGAGAGGTGCGCGATCTAATCCCCACCGTGTACCAATGTGTGTTTCGTTCCAAATTTCATATCTACATTTATCCGGCGCTCCTACGGTAAAGGAAAACATCGTGAGGAAACCTGCGTACATCTGCGAAGCGATTCAAAGGTGTACGTAGTCAACCAACCCGCACTGGGCCAGCGTGGTTGACTAAGGCCTAATCGCCCTAACGTAGTTAGGGTAGGCTCGAGCCCCTCGTTGGGGACGTATATGAGCAAAAATCAAGAGAGTTTTACTGTTAATGCATCCGACTTTGTAACTTCAGATTTTAACTAGATTTCTGAAGCAGTAGTTTCCGAAATTTCTACAGCAACGGGATTAAATCAATTCTTACAGGATGTCAAAAGCCCTCGAAGAAAAAAAATGCATTTATTATTAAAAAAAAATCATGTATTATGTATGGCATAAACCATTATGGCATAAATAATTATTTCTATGAATCGATGGTACACCCTTTATTACAACTCAGAAACAGTTCCGAGATATCGTTATCGCTGACATGGTTTGAGAGCAATTGTGGAACGTACGACAAACGCAGATTCATAAACTTCGTATTATGGAAAAATCGAGAATCATATCAAAAAATACTTCGATATTCAGTATCATATCTTTTCGTAATGTTACTTTCCGCTGTAACTCAATGACACATTAAGTTGAGGATTGATGTGATCTAGTATCATGTTCTCATAAGAAACTTTATAGGAATTTCAACTTTCTAACAATATAAAGAGGACCAGATTTAACAATTAGCTTTGTTAATTATATTAATTTACGACAAGAACAAGGTATTATTTGAAACCCTAAAAAAAGTTTTTATCGTTGACGTCCGCATATACCGTAGAGAAATGTATTGTTCTAAATGACCCCCTCTATCGACCTGTTTCGTTTGATCCACGGTTTTCACTAACACCCTACAGATAGCAAACTAACAATCTTTTATATTTGTATCTACTACTTATATCGGTATATTTTAGAAAATGTCTAAAAGATCAGCGAACAGAATACACGAAACATACACGGAGTTTTCCAAATACCAAAATTGACGTTTGTTTCCAGAATTCTTAGGTAACTTACATACACAGATCTCTGTTCATTTAATTCGAGCGGTGCCAGTGTCGTCTGTCCGGGTAACGATCGCGGAAATCAGACTAGCTGCGTGACTATTCCGATACGCACTCGATTAATTTTGAGGTTCACTTTTTATCGCTTTTCTTGTGGTGCTCATTGCTATTTTGATCGCCGCGAATGCTACCATACGTGTTTTGCAACGTATGGTTTTAATAGTCATTCTTACTTGGTCTGTAAGTAGTTTTATCTTTATCCGATTGGTTTCATGAGTGTGCGTTACTTACATTATTTTCGTCAATCTTTAAGGCCCGCGTTTATAATACCGATAAGAGTTGTTCACTGGCAGTCTTATTTTCTTTAATAAAAATTACAGTTTCAATATATATGTTACTAGCTGACCCGACAGACGTTGTCCTGTCAAATGTCTCAAATGTCATGTTGTATCGCTGTATGTAAAAAAAGATTTTTCCGCTTTTCTGTTGAAAACGGCTTTGTCGGGAAAGATTCGATCGTCTTGGTCGCGGCATTATTAATTAAACTTCACTTCACTTCAATCCACTTGTTAATTATTTATTTAATAGAAATAGTTTTAATATTGATTTCTTACAAATATCAAATTGTCATCCATACGTCATTACATAGCTGTCATTTTACGTCAATTACATAGCTGTCATTTGCGTTTTGTATTCCAAGTCTGATTCTTTTTTGTAATACCACGTTTTATAGTGACTGACGTTTCATGTCAAGTCACACAGGAACTGTCGAACGGATAAAAAGTATCCTATGTCCGTCTCCTGGCTCTAAGCTACCTCCCTACCAATTTTCAGCCAAATCTGTTCTGCCGTTCTTGAGTTATAAGTGGTGTAACTAACACGACTTTCTTTAATATATAGATTATACCAAAGTGATTGTCCAGTGTACAATTTCCAGTCTTTTCTAACTTAGTCCGGTTTCGACGGTGGTTTATTTATTCGTTAACTCCATTGAATCAATAAGTTTGAATGTTCGAACAATCTAAGTTAACTTATCTTGTACCCCATTTATCGGTTCAATCATCACAGCTCACATGCCCCACCGAAGGGCACGCCTACCCTAACTTTGTTACGGCGACTAGGCCTTAGTCAACCACGCTGACCCATTTGAATTTTAAATTTCTTCAGGTGTATGTCGGTTGCCTCACAATGTTTACCTTCACCTTGGGAGCTTCAAATATATGTACATATGAAATTCGAAAAATGAAAAACACCGCGACCAGTGCCGAGACCACAGACAGACAAAATCATCTCAAACAGAAAATTAACTTCATAATTGATTGTAAAAAATAATAACGCAAAAGGAGTCTGTGTCTGAAAGCCTTATCATTAAAAAGTTTATTCCGCGCTTTTGTTAGTGAGAGATGATACGATAAATTATCTTACAAAGAGAAGAATCATCAAAGAAAAGTTGTAAATCAAAACTTACTAGATATTCTCGAAAACAAAATAATAAAAACGCCGTGTACTTTCCAAGTAGGTATCCGATAAAAGTCTTTGTTTATTCGGTTTGTCGTGAATTCGGAATATTCACTAGATCTCCAGCTAAGTTTGTTCTTTTTGTGGTTTGTATTATATTTTAATCGTGGTCCATCTAGGCTTCCATCGCGTCGACCATACTCGCCGTGAAATTTTGTGGACACGAATTGTTTACTTCAAGTTACCTTTCCAAGCTATTTGGGGCATTTACGCTGCCTTTGTTATGTTACTTTTAACTGCTGGCAATAATAAAATTAGGAATAGCTACGTGTTACTATTCGATTTGTTTTGTTAGCGTTTTTTACAGGTGTATAATGTAATCTACATTATAAATAGTAGCATTGTATCCAGTCCACTGTACCTTGATATTTTTGTATATTGGTAATAAATATAATATGAGCGGCCATTGCGTTGTTGTGTTCATTGCTTTGCATTTGATCATTTGCATAATGATATTAATTTGGGCTTATAATGTTATTAAGACTTTTAATAAATCTTAATTTAAATGGAATTGGATAAATCTAGTTAGCTTAATAGGGTAGACGACTACAACTGAACATGGCCGTTTTTATACTATAATTATATGATTTGAGCAATTTATATCTCCTGAAAGTATGTCAATATAGAAATTTCAGATTAATTATTAATTTATATTGTTTTTAGATTTCTAAAAAATGAGCAATTATTACGTAATTATTTACGTAATTCTAATCAAACGATCTCATTTCTAACATTCTCACATTAAATGTAACATTTTTTTATATAGAAAGTATACCTATAAACGTACAAATAAAAAAGTTATTTTAAAATTTGTTTATACGCTCATACAAATTGGGCGAGTTTACTTAGTTATGACGTCACGATTGCAGTGTTTTTAGTATGGAGCGTTTTTGAGCGACCCGCGACAGCGCCGCAAACATGTCGATGTATCTTCAAAAGTAGCCTGTAGGTGCAGGTGTACTGTTGGTTCTACAATATTTCTCACTTAAAAGAGTACTCTTATTATATATTGAATTTAAAAAATTGTCGTCTACCCAATTGTTAATGGGTGTTCGTAAATACCTTAATTACCTTTCCTATTTCGTCGCTGGAGTACCATTATGGAGAACCAGATTAATGTCGGGGAGGTTTAGAGGTTATGTTCTGCACTGTGCAAAGAGAAATCAAACCATCCCTCTGGACATGCCTTTGGCAATTACGATGTGCAATAGCAATTCACCACGTTGAATAAATAACGAAACCAACATATATAACAAGTACTTAGCTTTGTAGACTACCCCAATCAGGATTGAAATGGCTTTCTGATACAATTAAAACAAATTCATATGTGGAAATTTCGTTAAGTAGACATTATCTAATTATATAATTCAGTTATTATATTTTTACCATTAAAGTCTGTTTCTTTTTTAGATCGAGCCAAACACGGCGTTCCTCAGGGCGGCGCGCGCCGGCCAGCTTGACACAGTGGTCGATCTACTCGACTCCGGCGCAGTCAAAGACATCAACACATGCAACTCGGTATGGCTTTTGAAAACTTTTTTGACATTTATAATTATAGTGTCACAGAGAGAGATTTAGATAATTTTTTACTTTTAAGGCATTCTGCATTTCGCGTGCGTGCGTAAAGCGTGTATAAAGAAGTGCACGTGATTCTGAAATAAAGCTTAATTACAATAAATGTATCATCACCTATAATGTTGTATTTTGTTATTATCGATCAAATCATCAATATCAAAGTTTAAATTTGCTACAAAAAGTAATTTTGATGTAATTAATTTTCTTCATCACTTCAGCTAATAGACGCCCATTACTGCTCATAGGCCTCCTCTAAGAATCTCCACACCGAACGATCCTGCACAGGTACCGCCCAGCGCTTTCCTGCGATCTTCACCAAGTCAGTACCTGCCTTTCGAGCAGTTTTTCGTCCCGATTGCCATTAGTCTTGTGGTCAATGTTGTTGTGATGCCCTCCCCACTGCCATTTAAGATTCGAGATATGTCGGTGACTCTGGTTCTTCTGCATATTTCATGCCACCCATTCCCCTATTGGTGACATTGAACCTTCTAGTAAGACCAATTATAAATAGCCAAGTTTCAGTTTTCTAGTTCAGCTATAAATAGTTTCGACGGAACCACATTGCCCTATCTCTTACTTCACTGGAGTTTTGGTTCTGAAGGGGGACTAAATAGGAAGAAATATATTCATTAACACACATCCGCGGTGACCTAGAGGAGCATCAAATAATTAGCTACTGACACAATGGTTTCCGCTATGGTTACTCAGCTGACGATCTTCTGGCATATCTCACACACTGTTGAGCAGAACACATTGAGAATAAGGAGGACATTCTGGCTGATAGCCTGAATATTTTAAAGGTTTTCGATCTGGCCTTGCACAGAGCACTATTAACAAAATTGCTATCTGACTTAGAGATTTTTTGGTTTTTGTGGGTGGCCAGCTTTCAGTTTATACGGTGGATCAAAGTGGCTGTTGACTCCGTTATCGTATCGAGAAACAGTGGGGCACCACAAGATACCATCGCCCATCCTGTTTCTTTTGCATATAAAGAACATGTTGTAATGTAGCAACGTTGATTTTGATTTGATTATTAATTTTGTCTAATCACATAATGTACTTGTTTTTATAGATCTGTCATCAATCACATGACCTCTATCGGTTTTTTTTTAAACTTAGTGTAAACATGATCATTATCTCCATTCAGTCGCATCTCTTATTAGTTTTCTTTAACAGAATATTCTGATGAGTTCTTGTTATAGTAAACATTCCGATCACACTTAAACTTAATCGTTTTTATGCTTATTATGTTATTGGGACGTATTTAATTAAAGAAACGGAACATTTAAAAGCTTTATAAGGAACAGTGTTGTCTGTGAATAGGTTAGAAATTGTATTGTTGATCTGTGGTACACTATAAAGGACATACACCATCGTTAGGTATAATCGTTAACAGATTTCTATATAAAGTAGATTAACATATAAATAATTGTAAGCTACCTAGACCAGAATGGCTTTTGTTAATCTACGATTATAGTAATACAATCTTTCTGAGAATAAATGTGAGTATCACAGGAACTTTGAAGTCAAGGTTACGGGTAGTATATTCAGTTACGACCATTTTAAGAGACCAGCACCAAACTTTCACCTTCGTGTCACGCGACAGAGTGACAGATCTCTTGCGAACATTTTTTATTTGTTCTAAGGCCTCTTTAATATGGCTTGCATTAAATAGGCACATGTCTCGAGACTTCGAGATGTTGGTGTTTGCTTGAAAGTAATTTTTGTTAAAAGTATTTTTGCATGCATACCTAGTGAATTGTTGTAGTCATTACTTAGCAGCTAGAAACTTTCGTTCTACTAACGCAAGTGTATTCTCAGCAGACTCACCAACCGCAATATTCCGAACAATTAGTCGTACATTTAAAATGTAGGTAAGCAGGTCTGTTCCTCTGAGTCCTGGCTCTGTTTATGCTCACAATAGGCAAGTACAGGCCTGCGAACTGAATATAAATACGAATGTGCGGATGCTAGCACGAAACATTTTAAATAAGAATGCATGAACATAATTATGAAAAATTTGGAAAATATTTCCTAACATAAGATTTACAGAGTTAAATTTTGCAATTTCTTGAAGAACATCTTCAAGAAATTGGAATTTAATTAATATTAACCCGCGTAACGTTTTCTCGTTGCAACTGTTCAAAAATAACTCTTTTACGTTCCAATTGTCAGGATGTATCGGCAAATATCTAAAAACTCAATATTAGCCAAATGATATTTCAGGACTAAGTCTTACCCAATTCGAAAAGAGCGTCATAATATATATATTTGTAACTAGCGGCCCGTCCCGGCTTCGCACGGGTAGACATTACTCCTGCAGCGTATGCGATAAAAGACATTTTATGGCTAATTTATAAATTATAAATTTTTCTTCCACAGCACAAAAGCACCTACAAATTCAACGATCCATAAACACATTTACGACGAGTCCTATTTATTTAAACATCTTAATCGTACCTACAAAAATACTAAATGCACAAAGAAAATTTGAAACATACAACCAAACAAGAATTAGTTGTAAACTACATAATATTACCTATATCATTGTGTATTGTAATATTTTTGTGGTACTATTGATTATTGCTTTTCTACGACTAAGATACATTTTGCGACGTAGACGTTCTGCGATTGAGCCGAAAAGATTAGAAGAAAATTTGCAGCAATTGTTGCGCTGTTTACGTTGGATGCTGTGCTTTATATGTCAGATGCAAAACTCGCGCTTGGTCTGCATTGTCAAGTAGCCATGAAAGCATCCTGCGGGCAGATACCGCAGCGCGCACGCTGGATCTGACGTCATCAGGAAAACTGTTATTATATTAAATAAACGTCGGTATTGTATTGTGTTATCACTGGTGGCTTATAGAAAAATTTTTTATAGTATTTTTTTAATGTTATGTGACTAATGTTTATTTACTCCAACTACATTAATTTAAAACCATAGAGAGAATATCTATTTATCTGTCGGATGAGATCATCGGATGTTAATTGCTGTATAATAAAAAAAAATTGCACCACCACGTGTAAGTCCAATTGATGTAAGTTAGTTAAAGCCTTCAAAATAAGGATTATATAATGTGCAGCATTTCCTTCTTTCCCTTGGGATTGAATTAATTTAAATTTGGAACACAAAAGGTGCTCTAGTTTTTACAGAAAAATGCTCTATACTGACAGGAGAAAAATAAATGTTTTGAAATCGACGACATATACACATAAATATATATGTAATTACTTTCTTTTCTCGCAGGTATTGCGAAAAGTGGAATACTTTTTGATAAGCCCTTTTTATGTTCATAATTCAAGACTACACTCGTAACGTAGACACTGTTTTATTCCTTCGATTTATAATCTACTAATTGTGTTCTGAGTAAGCTCGCTTATTTCTTTTTACGTCATATCCTCACTAGCCGTTACTTGAGATGAAAAACAGACTTGTGTCGTTGTTGTTAATACGATAAAGATGTTCGTGAAACTATTATCAAAAATTTTAAATAACTTTCTTTAAATATATTTTTAATTGATCAGGATAACAGCGAAAATTTTTAATTTCTAGTATTAAGTACGCTGGTATTGAGTATGCTCTCTATATCTTAACACGAAGAACTGGCTTACTATGAATTAGCTATATGAGAAACATTTAATTAAAGCGAGCTAAGAATCCTTACTTTTTTAGTGTATCATAGAAGCAATGTTCGTTTCTTATATGGATAAAGCTATGCTATCTGTATCCGCTAATTCTTCTAACGATGAACTGACCTATTATTAATTAGCTATATGCGGAATTGCGGAGTATTTAATTAATGTGAGCTATTTATATTAAATGGCTAACGATCGGTGAAGAGGGTCTACTACCAAACCGATTCAATTATAAAGAAAGCGGTTAATTGGGACCGGCAAGTTACGGAAAGTAACCGCGCACTGTATTTAGTGTTTTTGCTGCGATGGCGGATATAGGAGGTCTGTCTATAGGATGTAAGGTATGTTGTATTATAGGCGCCGTATTTCCTTGTAATTGAATATGCAAGCTACGTGGTACGAGACTAACTTTATATATGTATAAATATTTATTTATTTATGTATAAGCTGCCGTACAAGTTTGTTTCTTCAGACATGGTGTCAGAGCACTTGTCTCTGCGCCCGCTCCGATTATAGAATCAGCTCCTTATCGAGGTTTTCCCTGAGGTATACAATATGAGGTTACTCAAGAAGGTAACAAATATATAATCGTGTACGCGACGGGCACACAAACTCAACTACGTTGTATAATATACGTTGCATCTGTCCTTACCTTTATCCAGCAGCCACGGATAGAAAGGGAACGCTGACACAGGCAACGCCGCACAGAGCTAATTAATTCCCAAAATATAGAAAGGTACATTCTGTTTTAGAAATAATGTAGCAAAAGAAAGATTTTAATAAGTTATCTACGTCGCTTTAATTATTGAACCGATGCTGTTTGATTCTTTTCTGTTATCTGAATCTTGAGATAGATTTGTATTTTATGACTAAAATTTAATTAGATCAAAACACTATTGTGATGCTTTTCAAAACAGTTGTAACAGTTAGCAAAATTTATGACTAAATCCGTGTATAATTCTACTAGTTTCTATTTTTAGTTCAATACACATACAAACATGTAGTCACAAACACACATGGATTCTTCTGTACAATTAAGTACAACAGAATAGCTTTTAAGTTAGTAAGTGTGGAGTAGAAAGTACTGTTTCATGTTATTAAGTGTGCGGTGAACCGCCGAGTTGGCGGGCTGACGTCTCGGCTTTCAAGCTGACGGCTATTCCATGTGGTTTCTTATTCTATTGGTAAAATAAAACAATTATTATCTATAAACGTTTTGCTATCTTGCCTTTTCCTTTAGACCAAAATTCCATTATATGTTTGATCATTTGTAATAAAATAAATTAAACCGAAATATCTCTGTAATATAATCTTTTTATGAAACATATATCCATTTATCTGCGGGATCACTCTCTACATCAGGGTCGTTTGCTTGGATCTCTTATTACTTATTTTTGACCCAAAGCAGTGTTCTCATTGCTGTGTTCAAATGGGAAAGGTAGTGAAATTACTGGGTACTGTCACATGTTGGCAGCGTAAATTGTGAGTAGCAGATTTTCTGCGAATCTCACTGGAACCACGTGTACTATAGGCAACTGTTACCACTTAACATTAGGTGGCCAGTCTGCTTGTTTGTCATCATATACCACATTGTCATATCATATCACAAAAAAGATATTGCGATTAAATAAGTTGTCATTTCATATGTGCGTGCCACCATAAAGCTATTTCAATAATGGTAAATTTGATTATACAGCGCTGGTTCGTCTGTCATTGTGCATTATGAATTAAATTCCATACAAGCCGTAGGGCCCTTATGGCCAAGGTTAAGTCTGAGTTTATTTGGTAGGTCACGCTGTCGGACGCTCCGGTCGCGTGGAGTCCAACATAATCTCCGTGACACTTGCCGTTGCACTTGGAGTATCTTGGGCACGTTTCGTGCTCGTTAGTGACGGATTCTCAGCCTCTCTCCTGAGAGAAAAAAGAAAAAAAATTTTGACTTAATTATCAATAACCTCTAATCGAATTATTTTTTTTGTAGTAGCGTGTACGTTGTAGTATGGGTAGTATTGCACTTGCAAGTACAAATTACACGAAGGTAATTAATGCCGCATTTAGAGGGTTAGAGGGAAGTTATTTTTCTACGCTTAACGTCATGACTAAAAAGCAACATCCATATCACTACGTTAGAATATTTATCAAATTTATCGCAACTTCTTGCAAATGTTTGTTTATTGAGAGCATATTGCTAGCAGTCTAGTTTTTAATTTGACAAGGACTCAAAGCGGTATATTTCGCCATTCCTTTCATGTCCAAAGACTCCTATTATATACTGAAATAAAAATTTGTTTCATTTGTACAACTTTTTTTATTAAATTTTTTATATTGCGTAAGAGTGTCGACGCTCCTATCAAATGATGCACACAAACTAGTATTATAGTATAGTGTATAGTGTTGTGATCCACTAGATTCATTAAAATAAACGAATAAATATTTCTTGCACTTACACCAATTAGCCCAGCCAAAACTTAGATCTGTAAGGCTTGTGTTAAGTTCTAGGGTACTAGGATAGACATCTATATAATCAAGAGGGTCGCGGCGCCTTACATCGCCTGCTGCCAATCTCGGGGACCGAGGGATGGTGTTCGCCGCCTGTACGCGAGCGTCGTACGGTCCGTGGCCTTGTATGGGGCCCCGTGTGGTCGCAAGACTGCACGAGGTCCTCCCGCTGCAGAGCTCTGCTCCGGAGCATGCAGCGGACAATGGCTATACGGATCGTGCGAGGCTACCGTACGATCTCGTACGAGGCGGCGACGGTTCTGGGGCGGTCCCCCCTTTCGAGATCCTGGCCGACATGTACGCGGTGATGTACAACGCACCGCGACATGTCGGTCGGGGGGCGACGGGGGGAGTCCCCCGGCACCAGCGCACGGAATGCACAGACGGAGAGTTGCCGACGGGCCGAGAGGGCTGGCGTGCGCAGCTAGAGCGTGGGGGCTGCGTGCGTCAGCGCGCCGTCGGTGCGGTACTCCCGCACTTCGAAGCTTGGCTCTGCGGGAGGGCGGAAGTCACCTACCGCTTGACTCAGATACTCATCGACATGGTTGTTTCGGTGAGTATCTGAGTCGAATAGGGAGGAGGACACGACACGATGCCACCATTGCGCATCTGACCTCGACTCAGCCCAGCACACGCTGGCGGAGTGCCCTGCTTGGGACTCGAACGCCGAGTCTTGGTCGAAGAGATCGGGCAAGATCTGTCTCCGCCAGCGTTGATTGCGGCAATGCTGGCGGATGAGGAGGTTGGAGGCTGTGGTCTCCTTCTGTGAAGCGGTGATGCTCCAGAAGGAGGCCGCCGAGCGGGATCGGGAGATGGCCGATCCCGCTCGAAGAAGGCGGCCTCGGCCAGATAGCCTGGCCTGAGGCGCCGCCACGGGTCGCTGGCGGGCGCGACGCAGTTCGTGCCCGTGGAGGCGACCCGGGAGGGACCTCACCCCCGGATGCGGGGGACCGTCGTAGAGTCGGAGGGGAGGAGCGGCAAGATCACTCCTCCCGAGAAGGGCTCCCCTAATGCACCCAGGGGTGCAAAGGCCAGGGGTCCTCAGATGCGATACTTGATCCTGAGGGCCCCACAAGCCAGAGGATGGCCATCGCTGAGGTTTTAGTGGTAGGCCTCCCCCTTCTGGGGAGGAGAGCCCCACATAACCACCGGCTCTCCGCAGCCGGGGTATGCAATTCAATGCATTTTCCTCAGCGTAACAAAAAAAAAAAAAAAGGATAGACATCTATAAATATTTTTGGTAAAAATATATATTAACAACCATGACTAACGTGCAAATGGTCGCATTCATCAAACAAACATCTGTTCCCACCGGGACTCGAACCCAGGACCTCAGAGATGGTGACACCTTGAAGCCGGTGTACTATCCAATCGTCTATGGAGGTCGTCAATGTCTGGAAATGTATTTTTTTTAAATAAAAAGATATAAGTGGTGTAATGATAATAGCCGAGAATATCATACGAAAAATTATATTTGAACGCATCTAGATTAGAACGCATTGTATGCTAGAATCCATTCAAGTGCTGCCACATAGTGATTGTATTTTACGTACAATATATCTGTGTACCTATCCTATGATATTTTAAATGACAATAGTAATAATGAATTGACCTCGCTCCAGCGTTCCACTCTGTCAGAGAGCAGGAATTACATTTATTATATTCGTTCTAAAAATAGTATTGATCTGATACAGATCAGTATGGAATTTTAAAATTCGTAAATGGTAAAGTTTTCCTTAACAAGCAGTCAGACTCTTCTTCATATAGGCTTTATATTTATATATAATGTTCCGTATATTGCAAAACGCTGCAAATGTAACACATGTTACAAAACGGTGAATCATCCTAATTCTAAATTTGCAGCGTGTTACAAATTTTTTTGGCAACGTTATTAACAAAATACACTTTTCACCCCTTTCCGTACAGCCCAGAACGCTGCAAAATCAGCCGGTAAGTTATATTACCTTCTTTCGAAAATCCTCATAATTTCAGCAAGTTACTAATTACTTACGGGTTTTAGACTTTAATAACTGGCCTGATAGTCTCGCTGTCAAATCTGATGATATCATAGAATGTCTTCTTTTTTTGAGGGGGATATGCGGCCTTGTGCACCATGACGCCGCGCTGGCAAGACGCGGCCGTGTGTGGGGCTCTCCGCTCAAGAGGACCGGCCAACCCACTAAAACCCCCCCGAGTTCTCTGGGCCCATACGGGGCACATAGCGGGGTGCGCTCTAGCGATTCGACCGCCATGTGTCTCGGGGCCGGCTCGACCAAGAGTTGGTCAAGCCACCGCCAAAGGAGGGACTGTCCGAGAACCCCTGGACAGTTCCCCAGACAGAGAAACTTCACCACGGCGTGCGCTCTTAGCCGGACGCGCACGCAGCCTCACGGTAGGGTCACTAGATAGGCAACACCGCGCTTGCGTGTGCCCGCCTTCGCCTACCAATCCGTCTGCGGCGGAGGGGAGCGGCCTCGACGTCCTCCTCCCGCTTCCTCTCCGCGGCCTCCCATTCTGCCTCGCGGCGGAGCATGGCCACGACCACGTTCGGCAGCGAGAGGTCGCTGTTTCCCAGCGCAGCGGTAGTTCGCTGCGCTGTTGTTGCCACGCCGAGCACACTGACAGTGTGTGCTCGGACGTGTCGTCGGGAGCACCGCTGTGGTGACACCGCGGCGTCATCTCCCGACGTGCGACCTTTTGCAGATAGTGGCCGAAGCAACCATGCCCGGTCAGTAACTGCACCATGCGGAACGAGAGGCTGCCCTGCCGGCGCCCGACCCACTCCTCCAACACCGGACGAATGGCTTCAATCGTCTCACCCCACTGGTGCAGAGCCTCCCTCTGAATGTCTTCTAAAACTACCTCAACAGTTTACAATACGTATTTATTTATTTATTTCAGTAATCCAACAGCGTTACAATAAATATATGTCACAAACATTTTTATACATAGTAAGGCCAAAAACGGATTAGAAATTTAGATAACAATAATGACTTAAAGAGAACTACATTTCATACTACAATACTATATAAGTCCTAGGTCCTAGGTTCCTATATATTAATTAATTACAAAATAAAGTTATTTTCTAGGTGTGCATATGTGTGTATATTATTGCATTAACAAGTTATAGTATAGAATCACAACTAATTAATAATCAATATAATTAATATTAATGCTATGTAAATCATTAACTAAAATTAACGATTGGGGTTGAGCAGAATTCAACCACATCTTGGATACAACCTTTACCCCTTCAAAAAATAAACTTTCTAGTTCATCTACAAAGTATAGCTTTTCTTCATCATTTCAGCCGACTGCAACTGCTGGACATAGGATCCATAGGAACACCAATCGCTCCTACTCTGCTAGCTTCCTTTCTCCTTATCAAATTGTCGGTACATTTTATGGGGGACCTGTAATGCTGCGTTATGATGGGTACCTGACATGGGTATCCTGCCACTCAAAGATCTTTACGCCTTAACGGTCGTCAGATCTGGGAGTAATGTGCTCTACCCACTGCCACTTAAGTTTCTAAATTCTTCGTACTATATCGGTGACCACGGACTATATCGATCATGCAGAAAAACTCCGAACGTGGATTTCTTTAATCAAAGTTTAATCTCAATGTAATGCACTTGTCCGAAACAACATCTGAAGGTGGGTGGGAATTCTGAATTAAGAACTCATTCAATTTGTAGAAATTCCTAAACTTAATCATAGAGTTGCAAGTGAAATCAATTATTATCACTAGAATTTATGTAAAATTATGAAAGAGCTTAAAGTTATTTGTAAGGAATAAGACGTTACAGACGCTCCGGAATGTTTGGCGCCTATGTGATACACATATCTTAGTCCATATGTCAGCAGTGATCAGATACTGGAGGCGGAGTTCCCCGGGAAAGATTTCCCAGCCGTTAACGTTAATGAAGTGTGTGACAGTGACGAAAGAGCTTTTGACTGGAGGCGTACATGCACGATATCATTACGATAAATGACCCGATCTCGGATCCAATGATTTAGGCTATTTGTTAGGTTGGAGATATATCTTTTAGCCACATTTCATCTCCTTTTTTACAACTGCTTAATTTTATTAATCGTTTATAATTTGAAATCAATAGAATTTCCATTGTGACAAATCTGAATCATTCAGAATATCCGTAACTGATACGGCAGATAAGTGTCAATGTATTCAAAACGCAATATGCAAAACAATTATCTTACTTTTGTTAAATCTAACATTCGATCTCCCGTAGATTCACTAATGACGGAGATTTCATACTACTCGTATAACTGACAAGCAGTCAATGCAGTGTGCATTTAATTAAAATAGCTGATTAACCGATACGTAAATGGTGGTAAAAAAAATGGTGTAGAAACGTGTACAATTTCTTGTCAGTAGTTTTATTGCTGTTTTTGTAAACATGTTTTGTAATGTATGTACGTTACGTTTTTGCTATGCAGTGGCTTGTGCGAGTGAAAGCTTTCAAATGATGAGTTGGCTTAACCTACCTATGCCAATAGGTGGTGATCAAAATAACCTCCATAGCTTATTATTGTAATACGAGTGAAAACTTTACACTTTACACATTATCAACCCTGTGGCATATGTAATATAACTAAACAAGAAATTGCTTTTTTATTCAGAAAGTGAAATAGTAAAAAGTAGCGAATAAAATAAGAATCACCAACTGCTACTGTTTAACACAAAATAGACTGTTTATAATCTGCAATAAATTTGTTTTAGCTGTTGACTTGATTTAATAACAAACACGTAGACATACTGTCATTCTTAATGTTTTTCTGAGATAGAACAAACAAAGCAATATAACAGCTAAAGAAAACCCGACAGAGAATTAGCAAGCAAAGTTGTAATAGAAAACCTCATTATCATTCTCCGGAATCTAGATGCATATCTGCATCCGCGCGTTGAATATCCCGTAAAGCTATAATATTATCATCTTGCAAAACCGTACTTCTAAACAATATTCAGCGGATAATAATGCTGCATCTACTTCCTCCATGGTTGTTAGTTGCAAATGCATATTTGTCTGCAGCCAGACCTAATAATAACGGTATCGGACAAACAATTTTCTGCTTGTTGTAGTTTTTACTCGTCCCGTACATACCTAATTTCGCATGAACGAGTATTATTATGTTCGTTTTTGTCTGCCGTACCGTAAGGTAATATTGTACGATCGTTGATGTAAAATCACTAGGAGCCATGATGGACTTTATAAACGTGATTGTCGAAATTATTCATTATTTTCAAAGACTATTTGCACATTATTAAGTCGCAAGACAGTATGAAAGGCTATATACTAAACATTAAAAAAACGCTTTCGTCTGTTATTGTAATCACAACGATAACGTTTGGAGTGGAGGTCTATAAAAATCTATGTTCAACACAGACTGACTTCACCGCGCCTTCTCCTGAAGAACAGTCACATTTCCAGCCGTATGGTTATTAGGACCAAGGCTCTACTGGCGTGCGCAACTCGAATTACGGATCTGCGCGCGCCAGCGGGCCGTCGGTGCCGTACTCCCGCACCTCGAAGCTTGGCTCAACGGGAAGGAGGAGGTCACCTACCGATTGACTCAGATACTCACCGGGCACGGCTGCTTCAGTGAGTATCTGTGTCGAATAGGACGGGAGGGATCGACACATTGTCACCACTGCGCATCCGACCTCGACTCGGCCCAGCACACGCTGGCGGAGTGCCCCGCGTGGGCCTCCGAGCGCCGAGTCTTGGTCGCAGAGATCGGGCGAGATCTGTCTCCGCCGCATTGATTGCGGCAATGCTGCCAGACGAGGGAGGTTGGAGGGCTGTGGCCTCCTTCTGTGAAGCAGTAATGCTCAGAAGGAGACCGCCGAGCGGGGTCGGGAGTGGCCGATCCCGCTCGAAGAAGGCGGCGCCGGCTCGATAGCACAGCTGCAGCGCCGCCGCGGTCGCCGGCGGGCGCGAAGAAGTCGCGACTGCTGCGGCGACCGGGATGGACCACGCCCCTTCCGTGGCCGGGGGGCGTCGTCGGGAAGGAGACCGGGGAGGTGGTGAGCCTCCCCGAGAAGGGCTCCCCTCTAGGGGAGCGAGGCTGGGGGTTCCCGGAGTGGCTTGGTGTTCCCGGGGGCTCCCTACATGCCTGAGGAAGGCCATCCCTGAGGTTTTTAGTGGGTAGGTGGGTAGGCCCCCTTCTGGGGAGGAGAGCCCCAGGGTATGCAATTTAATGCATTTTCCTCAGGGGAACAAAAAAAAAAAAAAAGGACCAAGGCTCTAAGACCGAGTATACTTGGTAAATACCAGTCGAGCCGTCTCGGC
The DNA here is from genome assembly GCA_036419045.1 of Scirpophaga incertulas. NCBI lineage: Eukaryota > Metazoa > Arthropoda > Insecta > Lepidoptera > Crambidae > Scirpophaga > Scirpophaga incertulas. The sequence goes on along the minus strand of CM071629.1, from coordinate 33,644,646 downwards.
TGCTTTTGAGTCTAACATAATTTCCGCGGCTGTGGAAGTATAATGTGTACGTTTCGTACTCCATTATGAAAATTATTAGCCTCTCCACTCCTAAGAAAAAAAACAGACACAGTGCAACAATACACTACTGCCAAATTGCAATTTGTATGCTGTCGAATAAAACATTGACGCGATCATCGCCAACGCTTCACCAGTCACTTACATCCAATCTGCAGCCTAAGCTGCAACTTTCTCTACACAATGAGTTCTCATTTCATTATTTACACGGCGAGTTCTACATTTGTCAATCATAATTGTTTCAGAACGGGTTAAACGCCCTGCACCTAGCCGCCAAAGATGGTCACATTGCGGTTGTCGAGGAGCTCATCAAGCGTAGCGCCACGGTCGACGCGGCCACAAAAAAAGGTGCGTTCCGGCCTCATCAAAGCTATCATTGTGGCAATTAATTGATGTAAACAAACATCGCAGTTAACTGACTTCATTCACTTTATCGAATAGGGAAAGTAAGTATGTGAAGATGATTAACTGGTACGAGGTCATTTCTTTATGCATTAATTATATTACTCTTTAGGTGATACGATAAACAATTTCACATGCAAAATATTTTTGTCGACTCTTCTATTTTACTCAAAGGAGTCTAGAACATTTTAACCAGAAAAGAAGGAAATCATTATATAATAATTGTGTCATGTACTTCAAACTCAAAGTATCTCTCAATGTTTCTATATAAAATAACTTTAATATTGGCAGAAACTCATATTGTGTTATTATTATACACGGAAAGAAACGATTCTGTTTCTAACATTTTGGATAATGCTAATAAATAAGTTTGAACAGAACCAAGAACCATAAAAGTATAATTATAAAATGTTGTCATATTTTTTAAACTATGACCAGCCAATTAACGTTTTGTAATTTTTTTTCCAGGCAACACAGCGTTACACATAGCATGCCTCGCGGGGCAGGAGAGCGTCGCACGCGCTCTGCTAGCAGCGGGCGCGAAGGCAGACGCACAGTCTGCAGCGGGTTTCACACCACTGTATATGGCTGCGCAAGAAAACCACGCCGGATGCGTCAAGATGTTGCTAGCGGCCGGTGCCAGTCAAACACTAGCTACTGAGGTAAACAATCTGTTCAATGCCTGTTTGAGGGTAGTTATGTAGGAAGATTTGTAACCAAACGATGTGGTACATTCACATAATCATAAATCTTTTGGTCTTCATTGTCCGTAGGTTCTTTAACCGACATATCGCACTAATAATACAATAGTGTATCAACTCAAAATCGAACATTTTTCAGAATCAACAAAAAACGTATTACTCACTTCATGTAATAGTTGCAAATTGAATAACTGTCACATAAGTTTTTTAATTTATCCTTATTCTATTTTTGCACTAATCGAACGACGGTCTTGATCACGCGTGAGGAATCAAATTTTGCGTGTGTTTATAGTATTATGTCAAGTACGACGTTTTGACTTGATACACTATTGTATTATTAGTGCGATATATTTTCTCTCACTTACTTTTCTTCTTTGATGGCACAAAGTGAAGTGATATGAAACGTTTTCACGTTGATATCAGTATTAGCGCTGTGTTCGAACTCTTGTATAAGGCGTCGCTAGGGATCTACTTATATATAACACTTTATTGCACAATTAGACATAAAGTAAATTATACAAGAAAGAATATGTACAATGGTGGACTTATCTTCATCTCCTGAAAGAAATGTGTGGAAAAGCTTTATGTGCAACTTTTATTATAATTAATTAATATTTTACTTATAAAATAATAAATACATAATAACAGTGTTATACATGCTTTTAATAAATATATACATATATACTACTTATGGATGCTTCAAGACGTTGACAGCTAGCCCCTTTCCTCGTTTATTTTATTTTTAGCACACAAGATACTCGAGAAAGCGTGTTGCTTTTCCACGATGTCAGGGTCCTCTGCTTGCTTACTCTCCGTCTTATCTATTTCTGCCATAAAACAAAGTAGGGTAAGATTAAAATTACTGGGCACTTTTCCTCACGGGGGATGTTTGTGAATCCTCATAAGGGGCGCGCCACCACACAGTGGTCCTGTTATAATAACCCCTTGGTGCTCGGACGACTTCACACCGGATGTTGGACTCTAGCAGAAGGCCGACCTACCAACTAAACACTACCTACAAGCCTTTGTTCGGACAGAAGGCCTGGGACCTTATCGGGTTTGAACTAAAGCTCCCGCCCTCCAGAGCGGTGGAGCTGGTGAACTGATGCTGAACTTAAAGCTCTCCTAAATCCTAAACTTGAGCATGCCGTGTCAATGTCTACTACCGCCATCTTTAGCATTCAACTTTTAGCATGCATCATGCAAATTGATGTACGGCTGTTAATTACTATAACTTACGCATGTAATAGTTGTATTTTGGAATATTTACCGTCTTCTAGGATGGATTCACGCCGCTGGCGGTCGCGATGCAGCAAGGGCACGACCGCGTGGTCGCCGAGCTGCTGGAGTCGGACACGCGCGGCAAGGTGCGGCTACCGGCGCTGCACATTGCCGCCAAGAAGAACGACGTCAAAGCAGCCGCGCTGCTGCTAGAGGTATGTGTTTTAACTTGGGCGAATAGTAGCTTTACGGTCTAAACAGGAAATGGAAGCATTCGACCTTCTTCTCACCTTGGTAGTACATACTTATTTATATAAAGCATTTTATGTGGAATGAATTTGTACCTCAACAATCGATTAACGGTTGTTAATCGATTGTTGAGGTTGACGTCTGTCACTTTTATTTGACAAGTTTTCAGTAATCGTAAAGTACATTTAGTTAAAAGTTTCACAGACGAAATAGTTCCCTCATTAGTGAGATTAAATGCTGTTATACAAGATTGTGAATAGCATCGCTGATTGCTCTTTTTTTTGTGAGTTGTTAGTTTTAAATGCCCTCGCTAGAATATTCATCAAGGAATAATTTTTCCTGTCCCATTATATATAATGAAATTTTCTAGTAATGTTTTATGTGTCGCTTTCGTAATATGTGCTGTAAGTACAATAATGTTGATATCATTATAACTTAATTGATCTATGTGTTATTGTTACCAAAGCCGGTATCAATAAATTTAAAAGTTTAGATAATAACTTCCGCAGTTTAGAAGTGTATTTATACAAGGTTTTTAATGAAACTTTTTACTGGAAGAAAGAAATTTAGTCACTGCGCAACGCCTTTTAAGAAAGTTACACACGTATGTGTGTAATTAAAGTCACAGTGTAAAAATTATTAAAATTAGTGAACAAAGTATTATGAATGTTTGTTCATTGGATTTTTTATTAAAAAAAAAATCAAATACATGTTGCAGTTTAAAGAAAAGAAGTCCTCAACTCTTCTTTTCTCGCATACATATAGAAATTACTCTTAACAAATTTTCTAACAAAGCTGTCGTCAGCTTAGGCGAAAGTGTAGGAAAGTGTGATTCATCAAATTGACAACTCTGTTACAATACAGGGAGAAAAAGTGGCTCATGCTGACTCTCTTTTTTTTGTGTTCTCTTATGGTTTAATTTGTTTTAAGTGTAAGTTCGTAAGTGCTTATAAACGTGTATGTTGAATTAGATTTTGATAGTAATAAGATACGATAAAGCCGCGAGCTACACTTGAACCTCTGAATAAGTGAGGACTGGCCTATATCATCTCTTACTGACCCAGCGCCTTTTGGTGTATACAGGCAATTCAACAATATGACGTTTGCTTAAGATTGTCTTTGTTAGTGAGTAACTTTTTCTGTTGAACTGTTTATCTGACAGACAGCCGCAATATGTTTTTAATTTTCAAAATGAAATCTACCATCTGCGAGCTATTCTGGCGTGCGCTGCCAAAACCGCTACAGTTACATCATCATTCATATGTAATGTATGATGGAAATATTTATCTTATAAGCTACTCTCAATGCCTGCGCAGACAAATTCGTGGACAACAGCTCAGTATCAAATAAAAATAAATAACTTATGGCTATGAATTTGTCCTTAATTTCAGAACGAACACAACCCGGATGCGTGCTCGAAATCCGGTTTCACACCCCTCCACATCGCCGCTCACTACGGCAACGTGGGCGTCGCCAAAGCTTTGCTGGGTGCCGGTGCTGATGCAGGTCGCGCCGCCAAGCACAACATCACGCCACTGCACGTGGCCAGCAAGTGGGGGCAATTAGCCATGGCCGACCTGCTGGTGGACAGCGGTGAGTCGCTTTTTTTGTACGGAGCTACGCTGAAGATACGCCTTGCCGACAAACGGAGCCGGTTTCGGGCCGTTAGAACTTTTTTTCCAGGAGGAGCACGAAACGTGTCCTGAAGACCCCCGCAACATCAAGTGTCACGGAGGTTATGTCGGACTCCACGCGGTCAGAGCGGTCTGACTACGTGGCCTGCCGACTATACCTGTGCCTAAGTTCTAAAAACCATATAGGCAAATCGTAAAGGCGACGGCTACTTAGGAGAGGGGCGATGTAGCGCAGACCCATAAAAGAGGCCCAAAAGCGCTAGATGAGGCGCGGGAAGCCAAAGTGGCACCGGCCTTATCATGAACCTAGTCATGGCTATGCTGAAGGCTGCCAAACTAAGGGATCATGGAGGGTTTAGCGGCGCCACCTAACGCGCAGATGTCGACGCAAAATGAACACGTATATATTGGCTGCGATGCTTAAGGTCGCAGTGTCGTGGGGGTTAGAAGCCACCTGATACATATCTGTACCAGTTATATCTTTGACTAGTGTGTAGTGTTTAGAGAGGCGTGGGACATTTTGACGTCAATACATCAAAATAAATATAAGCTTAAGAGAACAAAACCCTTGTATATGTATAGGAACAAGGGAAAAAACTTTACACTCGAGAAGAATAGGCAAGAAATTTTAAAGGTTTATTTTAAATCCAAATGTACAATATCATAGCAATACAAACAATTAGAATAATTATACAATTATAGTTGTACACTTCATAAATAACTACATTATGAGTAAATTGACGTAAGTATTTTTTTTTTTTCACTTTTTAGTACAGTAATTGTGTTTTGAAATACGTTTTTCTTTTAGTCGGTTGTTATTTGTTAGTATATTTGTTATATATTTTTAGTGATTCTCGAGTACACTTAATGAGATATTGAGTTATTCGTCCATTGCATATTTAAGACTTAAACGGTTTTATTATGGATGCAATTTTCAAAACTTTCAAATAACGAAAATTGACGACTTCCGTAGTCGAGTGGTTAGTACACTGGTTTCAATATATCGCCATCTCTAACGTCTCGGTTCGAGTCCCCTTAGGGGCAGATGTTTGTGTGATGAATGCCAGCATTTGTATAGATTTATAACAAAAGTATTTATATATGTATCCGTTACCCTAGATTCCAAAAAAAACAAACCGTACAGAGCTTACTTTGGGCTAGGCTAATTGGTGTAAGATTTATATTTTTAATAAAAAAAATAAAGCATTTGTATAGATTTATAACAAAAGTATTTATATATGTATCCGTTACCCTAGATTCCAGAAAAACAAACCGTACAGAGCTTACTTTGGGCTAGGCTAATTGGTGTAAGATTTATATTTTTAATAAAAAAAATAATTCTAAACGGTGTACCCAATCGAAGGTACTGAGGTAACAAACAAAAAGCAAACCACCAACCACCTCCTTTTAAGTCCGTTAACAAATGCAGTCCGAAGGCAGTTTGTGGAGGCTTTTTTTTTTCCTCAGGAGAGGAGGCTGAGAATCCTCATGGATACCAACGCAACAGGCAAGCAGGCATGCGTTGATTATGTCGGACTCCTGGTGAATCGAGGCGGCTCGATCCAGCAGACCTACCGACTAAACTCAGCCTAGCCTTGGCCCTATTGGCCCTACGGCTTGAATGGAATGGTATTGTGGAGGCTTATGTCCGCTGTGCGTTGCCAGGTGCGAACATCGCGGCGGTGACCAGGGACGGGCTGACGCCGCTGCACTGCGCCGCGCGCTCCGGCCACAGCAACGTCGTGTCGCGGCTGCTGCAGCACGGCGCGCCGATCACTAGCAAGACCAAGGTATCCCCACCCCACCCCACCGAGGTACCCTGACTGACTTATGCCCAGTTTCTGAATACCTTAGCTAAGCTCTCAATAACTAATGATTCAACAAAGTTATCGAAAAGATAAACGTCTCATAACTGTAAGTGACTTTCTGAATGACCGTGCCGTGCTTTCAACAGCTATGAAACAGTTAAGTAGTTCTAAATTATGTCACTAGATGGGTCTGTTCACAAAATATGAAATGAAAATTGACTTTGTTATATTAATTCATCCATAATTACAATTTAAACATTTATAACATTTTTTATCGATATTAAGTATTAAAACACTATTTATGAAATATTTTTTAACATTTCGATAGTATTGCCTGTATGAATCATACGCATAAATCGATAAAATAAAAAGATTATAGATGAAAAAAAAATGGCATGCTTTCGCACGGATTTTGAATTCGTTTGTGTTTAATTGTTTTACTTTGTAGTGTCGCGGTACTTTATTTTAACATTTCAAATGAATTTCCTCTTTCTCGTAAGTTTCTGGGTATAGATATTCCAGAAATGAACTCCAGTACTTCTGTATCCGACTTTGAAGAACTACTCGTATTTAATATTGTAGATCTCATTGTCTTTTTTAAATATAATAATTTAAAATGTAGCTGTCACTATTTAATTTCACATAAAATTACCACGTTAATAGCCTTAAGATTTTTGTTTGCCATACATAAACCACAGATACATAAACGTCAAATAAAGATAAACGGCACTAAATGGTCAGTTAGGTTAAGCTAAGTTTAAACGGAGTTTATCTAATTCTACGGTGTTCAGAAACGAATTGTTGGGAGTTATCGAACTGATAGCGTTATTGAACAGATAAACCATTGACAAAATGTACTCAGAAACCGGGCATTAGTCAATCACCTTGAGCCAGTGCGGATTGGTTGATTACATGCAACTTTGATTTTGTTTGCACGTGTATATACAGGTTGCCTTACGGTGTTGTGCTTCACTGTAGGAACGTCAGATAAATGTACATATGAAATTTGATAAACGAAAAACACATCGGTAAATGGCAAGATCTACCGCGAGCCCTTGACCGCAATTAAGTTCTTATTATTATTTTTTTTTTATTCCATACGGTGGCAGACGAGCAAATGGCCCACCTGATGGTAAGTGGTAACCATCGCTCATGGACATCTGCAGTGCCAGGGGCACAACTGAGCCGCTGCCTACCTGGAGAGAAATACTCTTTTTAAGCCTCTTTTGAAGTTAGACATATCGTAGCGCTCAGGAAACATCGCAGCTGGGAGCTCATTCCAGAGTTTGCATGTACGCGGAAGGAATGAACGCTGAAACCGAACAGAGGGGCGATCGCACTAATAAATCGCAAGCAAAACGCAACCGAACCGTTCGGCTTAACCAATCCGAGAGCTAGAATATCACGTCATCTGTTCAATGACGTGATATTCTAGCTCTCGGATTGGTTGAGTGGAACGATTTGGTTTCGTTTCAGCTGCGATTTGTTAGTGCGATTGCCCCCCTGTACTAGACAAGATCGGTTCCAGGTGATATGGATGAACTCTACTGCGGTGGCGGGTGGTGCGATGGTAAAAAGGTGACGAAGGCACCATTGCAAATACTTGCTCAGAGCACTCTCCGTTAAAGAGCCTATAAAGAACACACAAAGAGCCAAAGCCTCTCCGCTGCTCCAAGGTCTCTGTTGAGGCCGTAATATTGGGATCACCGATGATACGGAAAGCACGCCTTTGCGTGTAATACGAGGGCTGCTACTTAAGTATCCGGAATCTGGGATTTCAACATTTTTAAACGCAATATATGACCTCCGTGGTAAAATTCGTTCTTTTTTTGAAATACTGGCCGCTATTTTTTTTTTCCTTATGTACGCTAGTGTTTTGTTTCTGATGGGTTTAAAATGGAACTCACGCGTGAAAATATTCGTGCTTTTGACGTGGTTCAACGCAACAACAGTGCGTAGATCAATTAACTTCAACTTTTGGTGTTGAAGCTCCATCAAAAACCACTGTGTGTCACTGATTTAGTGAGTTCAATCGTGGACGGAATAAGCTCACGAACGAAGTTAAGGAAGGTCGCCCGAAATCAGTCGTTGTGCCACAAAACATTGACGCTGTACGAAAACTAATTATGCAAGACCGTCATGTTACGTATCGCGAGATAGAGGCTACTCTGGGCATATGTATGACAAGCAAAGCAAGCAAAGCAAGACAATAAAATATTACATGAATATTTGTTCGTAAAAAAAGTTTGTTCCCGTTGGATACCGCACAACTTAACTCAGCATCAAAAAGAAGTTCACGTCGAATGGTGCAAGAATATGTAAAAAAAATTTAACGGAGGTGACTCAAAATCTGTTTATAACATCTACACAGGTGATGAATCTTGGATCTATGCTTACGATCCCGAAAGTAAGCAACAATCTACAGTTTGGGTGTTACAAAATGAGCCGAACCATACGAAAGTGACTCGTGCAAAAGCACTTTAAAGCAAATGGTGGCCTGCTTTTTTGGTATTAATGGTCATGTGGCTGCAATACCACTGGAGAATCGTAAAACGGTCAATTCGGAGTGGTACACGACCATTTGTTTGCCGGAAGTATTTGAAGAAATACGTAAAAACAACAAGTTACGCAGAATCATTCTACACCACGACAATGCCAGGTGTCACAAATCACGCGAAACAAATACATTTTTGGAGGGTCAAAAAATAGAATTGATGGGTCATCCACCGTATAGCCCAGACTTGGCACCTAATGATTTCTATTTATTCCCAAATGTAAAGAATAAATTACGTGGTCAACGATTTTCGACCCGTGAAGATGCATGTATGTCTATCTGTTACCCTAAATCCCATAACACAAGCCTTAATGTTCTTACTTTGGGCTAGGTTCATTAGTGTCGAGTATAAGAAAAAATATTTATTTATATACAATTTTTGCACAACGAGTTAAAACATTTAAAATATTACTAATAGTGTAATAGTGTTTTTATATGATATGTTGACAAATAAACAGACCGCCCACCAGATTGTAAGTGGTTACAATCGCGTATAGTACAAGAGCTTCATGTAAGATTCGCAGAATATCTGCAACCTCACTATAGTGTACATTTAATAATAATTTAATAATAATTTTTCTTTATTTAATTACACATTCGGTATTTATAATTACAATGAGGCACTCCTTTTAAGTATTCCACTTGTCTTAGGAATGTCTCGCTCTTTCGATAGTATATTTCCTTACGTGCAATTTATTAACAACAACACATTGCCAACATGTGACATATTATGATGGAAAGTCACAGCTATTTTGCGGTAGAAATAGGTACATTACTGCAGCGAAACTAGTCGATGTATAAAATCATGTCGTTTGTGTTACAGAACGGACTAACCCCTCTCCACATGTCCGTGCAAGGCGAACACGTGGAGACGGCGAAAGTCCTACTGACCGAGGGTGCACCTATCGATGACGTCACAGTCGACTACCTCACTGCGTTACATGTTGCAGCACATTGCGGACACGTCAAGGTAATATGATCCTTTTCTATATACACTTAAAGTACTACCACATTTCAACAGGCGATGGCATATTGCGGCCTCAGTAAGGCAAAAAAGGAGGGAGGGAGGTGGTACCTATCTATCGATAACGTCACAGTCGACTGCCGCACTTCGTTACACGTGACGACCCATTGCAAACACGTCAAGCTAATATAATCGTTACCATTATATCCTTAAGGTCCTACTTTGCTAGTTGGTAGCATATTACGGACATGTTAAGGTAATGAGATCCTTATGTGGATTGTTTTAAAGCTGGACACGTAAAGAACAATCGCAAGAACATCGTTGAGCTAGTCTATAAATTATCTGTAAAAAAATTGTGTCTTTGTAACGTATTCATAAAGTTTTTCAGTGCTTTAATGAGTCTTAAGTTATTTTTAAGAGTGGAAAAAAAAATATTAGGATACCAATGATGAACTGCTGGTTAGAAAAGAAAAAGATAAACAAGCTCTAATAATAATATCAAGGTGTTTAATTAACCATTTAGGTATTTTTAAAGAGAAGTTGTCGACTCAGTTTTATCGACAAAAAATTCTAAAGGGGTTCACCATCGTCCTTCGATATGATCCCTATGTGCTTTATTTTTTTGTAGTATTAGTCTCTAGTTCTTGAACTGTGACTCATAAAATTTATCCATATTTTTCTTAAATTCATAGTTTACTTATAGGTAGCCAAACTACTCCTGGACCGCAACGCAGACGCCAACGCAAGAGCGTTGAATGGATTCACTCCCCTCCACATCGCGTGCAAGAAGAATAGGCTGAAAGTCGTGGAACTACTTTTAAAGTATGGTGCCAGTAAGTAACTTAATTTATATGGAATATAGTTGCATTGGCTATTTTTTTTCGTTTTACAGAAACCTGTCGATTGCAAGTAAAATGGAGTGATAGAGTTGATTAATGCCGATCTATTCATGGTTAGCTCTATTATGTACTATCTGTACGAATGAATAGTCTATCTCCAGAATTAGTTATATAAAGTTAGGTGGGATAAGGATAGGGTGATGATCATGATTAGATGAGTAAACGTCGACAAGGTTGTGAAAGTTTCCGCTAGGATTCCCGCGAGTCTTGTCTAGTATTGCCAAGGCGTTTGCGAGGGGCATTATGTGGTATTTAGGTGGCTTGGCTGAGAGTCCGACATAATGCCGCAGCTTTCCCGAGTCGTTGAGTATGCTTAACTCATTTTCCACACAAAAAAGGGTGATGATGATGATGCATTACGTAACTATATACTATATGATATACCTTTCAACAGGTAAATCGGCAACGACCGAATCGGGACTCACACCATTACACGTAGCCTCGTTCATGGGGTGCATGAACATAGCGCTAGTACTTCTCGGTGCTGGGGCAGAAGCTGACTCTGCTACAGCGAGAGGGGAGACGCCCTTACATTTAGCTGCTCGCGCTCATCAGACAGATCTCGTCAGGGTGCTTCTTAGAAACAACGCCAAGGTATGTCTTATCATCTCAATTAGAATGTGTCTACTTCTTATTTCTCATTTTTTGATATAGATATTTGAAGTTATTTAATCACATCAAATACAACCACGTGAAAAATTCGAATATATTATTAAAATAAATCGTTGGAAGATCTAGGACGAATGCTCGATGGCCTCGATAAAGTTTCCCGACAAGTGGGCCTTAAAATGAACATGGAAAAAACAAAAAGGTCATGTGTAATGTCCATATTGCACCAACTGTTGGGAACTTTAACCTTGAAATTCCGATTAGGTAAGTCCAATTTTCAGAGAGAGGTCAATAGACGGATCCAACTCGGCTGGGCAGCGTTCGGTAAATTACGAAATGTCTTCTCGTCCAAGATTCCTCAGTGCCTCAAAACAAAGGTTTACAACCAGTGTGTGTTACCACCAGCGATGACTTACGGCTCTGAGACGTGGTGCTTCACAAAAACCCTTTTTAGAAGGCTCAAAGTCGCTCAGCGAGCTATGGAGAGGGCTATGCTCGGTATTTCTCTACGTGATCGAATCAGAAATGAGATCTGTAGACGAACCAAAGTCACTTACATAGCCCATAGGATTAGTAAGCTGAAGTGGTAATGGGCCGGCTACATAGCACGAAGATTGGACGGTCGATGGGGCTAAAAGGTTCTTGAGTGGAGACCACGTACCACCAAGCGCAGTGTGGGACGGCCACCTACCAGATGGACCGACGAACTAGTAAAAATCGCTGGGTCTCGTTGGATGCAGGTGGCAATGGACCGGTCGCGCTGGAAATTGATTTAAGAGGCCTATGTCCAGCAGTGGATGGCAATAGGCTGAGATGATGATGATGATAAAATCTTATATAAATTTATTTATCAATGCACTATTTACATACAGAATGCAAGCATGATTACTTAAATATGCTGTAACTCAAATTCTACCTATAACAATAAGGTTTACCAGCGTTTATTTGTATTTTGTAATTGTAACAAAGTTTTATTCAATTATGATTTTAATTATATTTAACATGGCAGTGCGTGTGAAATTTTAATCTGTATACGCGTACGCAGGTGGATGCGCGAGCGCGCGAGGAACAGACGCCATTACACGTCGCCGCGCGACTCGGGCATGGCGACGTGGCCGCGTTGCTGCTGCAACATGGGGCCGACGTCGCCGCCGCCACTAAGGACCGGTACACGCCGCTGCACATCGCAGCCAAGGAGGGTGAGTGGCATCAATCCTGGAGACGAATTTTTGAAACAATAGAAAACCAATTCGCATTCGAAATCGTAAGATTCGTATACGAATTACCGAATTCACTATTTCTGAACATTCATTTCGTGCGTTGTGCAACGAGTGGTTCAACCCACTCGTTTTTGATTTCTACTAGTAGAATATCCATATATACCCCTAAATTTTTGTTTTGCTGACATAAACCCCTAGGGGTTGATATAGACGAGGAGGCACTCGAGTATCATCGAGTGCCTCCGTACTTCTGCGCCCTCGTTGAAGACTACCTGCAATGCAGGTCAGCCCTCTACGAAAGGCCAGATGGGGGCGTCCATGCGTGGAGAATGGCGGCGGGTGTGCCCCAAGGTTCTGTACTGGGTCCTCTGCTATGGAACAGGTTCCATAGCAGAGGGGTACCCCAGGGGGTACAACTGGGTCCTGCGATGCAACCTCCTGCCATGAACGGAGATTGTCTGTTTCGCCGACGACACATTGGTCACGACGAGGGACAAAACCGGGGAGGAGATGGTCCACCGTGCGTCGCGTCGTTGGTGGTCCGACGCATCCGCCTCCTGGGCCTGGACTTGGCTCTCGACAAAACGAGGGCCATCATGTTCCAGGCATCCCGCCCCACCGGGGCTCCGCGTCCGAGTGGAGGGGATCTATATACCGGTCGAGGCACACCTCAAGTACCTCGGCCTGGTTCTAGACTCCCGATGGAGTTTCGAGGAGCATTTTAAGCTCCTCGCTCCACGGCTGATTGCCGCAGCAGCCACACTTGGACGGGTCCTACCTAATGTGGGAGGACCAGGATCGGCGTGCCGTCAGCTGTATCACGGGGTGATACGGTCATGGCACTCTATGGAGCCCCGGTGTGGGCGGAGTACCTCTCCCGCCGCGTAGTGGCCCTCTTGCGATGTCAATTAAATCAAAATAGTGTTTATTCAACATCACGTTTAGCGTCAAAATAAATTAAAAAATAAGAGAATACAAAAGTTACTTGCACTGTAAGTTTGTATGTATGTGTGTAAAAAATTACTCTCAATCTCATTTTTTTCCCAGGGAAAGAGGAGGTAGCATCGATCCTTCTGGAACACGACGCGCCTATCGAAGCGGAGACCCGCAAAGGGTTCACTCCTCTACACTTGGCGGCGAAGTACGGCGCCATGGGAGTGGCGCGTCTGTTGCTATCCAGGGGAGCGAAACCGGATCCTGCGGGACGGGGCGGGATAGCACCGCTGCATATGGCCGCACACTACGCGCATCCTGACGCTGCTTTACTTCTGTTAGACCGAGGTAAGTATCTAATGCCAAGCCTACATATTTTTTTGTTTCTATGTACGTTCAACAGTTTACACCGATAAATATACGGACAGGTCCCTTTTATAATTTTATAGGTAAAGTTTAGACTGCACTGTGTAATAGGATAAGACCTCACGATAAAATACATTAAATTCAGGCATTCAGAAGTTATTTGCTAGCCAGCTCTAGCAGATTCTTATAAGGCTGGATCCCTACGTAATTAACTACATGGTCCTTCGAGTTGAATTTTAAAAATTTATTTCAAGACAACTCTCTCAAACCTGCTTAATAATAGTTATTTTGTCCATCCATTCGTCCAGTTTATTTGAAAATCAAATCTTTACTTGCATAGAATGTTGGCAAGTACTATTAGCAGTATGTATCAGTATTACTAAGATCACCTCTCAACTCACTGTCTTTCCTTTCACAGGCGCCTCCCCGCACACGTTAGCTAAGAACGGCCATTCTGCCCTACATATTGCTTGCCGTCACAACCACCCGGATATAGCCTTCGCTCTTCTCGAACACGGTAAGATTTATTAATGGATAAAAAAAAATATATTTTCTTTTTAATTAATTTAGTCTAATTTACAAAGACAGAAAGTAACTTATAAACACAATTATTAGGCTAAGGATAAAATAGCCTCAAAGAAGCTTGGTGTGCTCAATAGATCGAGGCGGTATTTCACACCGGCGCACCGAATGCAACTCTATAAAGCGCAAGTTCGGCCACATATGGAATATTGTTCCCATGTTTGGGCAGGGACTGCCCAGTACCAACTTTTCCCTCTGGACCGCATCCAAATGAGAGCGTCTCGAATCGTCGACTGCCCGGATATTTCATATAGGCTAGACTCCTTGGCGCTGCGTAGAGATGTAGCTTCACTATGTATCCTCTATCACTTATTTTACGGGGAGTGCTCCGAGGAATTGTTCGGATTAATTCCTACTGTTAGTTTCCGTCACCGTACTTCGCGACACAACATTCATCCTCATCACCTAGACGCTTGGCAGTCCACCACAGTGCGTTTTTCCAGGAATTTTCTGCCACGCACTACTAAACTGTGGTATGATGCGATATTGAAACCTTCAACAAAAGGGCATATTCCCATTTAAAAGGCCGGCAACGCATCTGTGACTCTTCTGGTGTTGCTGGTGTCTATGGGCAGCGGTTATCGCTTACCATCGGGTGATTCGGTTGGTTGTTAGTTGCCCTATTCTATAAGAAAACCATATTCTTCGCAACAGTCAATATGTTCAGAATCTATAGTCTGCTAATCTAAAATAATTTTCTGCTCTATTCTATATCTGTTTAGTTATCTTCGTATTTTAATACATTATTAAAATTATTTTAGAACATTATTCGATCGCATTCTAGTACACTTTATATTGCGAACAAGATTTAGGGCCATTTTCATCATTAGATGAGTTACAGATTACAGCTTATCCGATAGCTTTATTGCTGTTGATGGCAACAATGGTCCATTCGATTTCAAGCGATAACCATTCCTCATCATAAAGTACATGTAAGAAATGAATGTTGAAACCGAACTGCACTAGAGCAGTTCTGTTCCATGTAATCTACTGCGGTGTTACCATTACAAGCTGTTCCTCTGAGGACTGTGTTAAAGAGCTTGTAAATGCACTGTGAGCCAAAGTTCCTACTTTGTTCCAAGTTCTTTATTGAAACATTCATGATATTAAGGCTTTATAAAATATAACATAAGGCATTAGCTGTGCCTGAAGAACCGCTTCGCTCTGTTCAGAACACCCAGTTGATGCTCACCTTGCTTGCCTTTGTCTTTCAAATTTCCACACAGAGGATCCCAACTAATTGCACATAAACTCGCACACCTGTTTCTGTTCACACTAGATGAAATTGACTTAATTTTGTTTTTTTTTTTTTTTGCTTGTAATTTAGCGGGTCGTGTCGGTTACTATTTGGACGTGAGAAATCTTTTATGTTATTTTTTTTTTACCATACGGTGGCAGACGAGCAAATGGCCCACCTGATGGTAAGTGGTAACCATCGCTCATGGACATCTGCAGTGCCAGGGGCACAGCTGAGCCGCTGCCTACCTGAAGAGAAATACTCTTTCTAAGCCTCGTTTGAAGTTAGACATATATCGTAGCGCTCAGGAAACATCGCAGCTGGGAGCTCATTCCAGAGTTTGCATGTACGCGGAAGGAATGAACGCTGAAACCGAACTGTACTAGACAAGATCGGTTCTAGGTGATATGGATGAACTTCTACTACGGTGGCGGGTGGTGCGATGGTAAAAAGGTGACGAAGGCACCATTGCAAATACTTCTTCAGAGTACTCTCCATTAAAGAGCCTATAAAGAACACACAGAGAGCCAAAGTCTTTCCGTTGCTCCAAGGTCTGCTGGTATGTAGATGGAACCCTACGTATTGACAACTTTACTTCAGCGTGCTACGTAGAACCTATTAAGCACAATTGACTAGACTAGACTAGATTTATTTGAAAAAAAAAAAGTTGCGTTCATTTTGATGTCGGTTAACTCGCCAAGTATTAAGTTGTGAGGTCTTAGACAAGCACCTAAGGTCCGTCTAAGATCTAACATTCTGTATGATAAAATTTATTTCACCATTTAGGGGCTGGATATGCTACAAACAAGTATAAATGTAATATATTATTCCTAGACGCCGATCCCGGAGTGAAATCGAAAGCGGGCTTCACACCGCTGCACATGGCGGCGCAGGAGGGACACGAGGACTGCGTCGAGATGCTCATAGAGCGCGGCGCCGACGTCAACGTGCCCGCCAACAACGGTAATATTCAATAAATATTTAAAACGTGTTTTATTTAAAGTTTTCATAATACGACCCAAGACGAGTCTCTTGCCTTATAAATATTGAAGCTTTTTTCATTAATAATGCCATTCATCTGAGATCTATCGATACAGTATAGAGAAGGTGTTCTGATCGATGCACTCTCTTTAACATTGGGATTGATTAAGGACATACCTGTATATCGACGATAAACACTGATGCTTAGTTTTATTATAAGCGGAAGTCCTAGCAGAAATTTTTATCTGACCTCAGGTCAGAGTAGTTATATTAAATGACCTCATTGAATACGGCAGCAAGATTGTTTATGTAAATAGTCCATTGTATTGTTGTGTGATTTGTGCAGGTTTAACGCCGGTGCATCTAGCGGCGTCGGAAGGGCGCACGCTGGTGCTACAGACGTTGATCAGTGCCGGCGGACTCGTGAACGCGCGCACCCGCGACGGGTACACACCGCTGCACGCCGCCGCGCACCACGGCCACCACGCCGCGGCGCGCGCGCTGCTGGCCGCCGGCGCCGACCCCGCGGCCCGCGCGGCGCACCAGTACGTACACGTACAGACACAGCGGCCGCACCTGTAGCCACAGGCACGCCGCCGCGCACCACGGCCACCACGCCGCGGCGCGCGCGCTGCTGGCCGCCGGCGCCGACCCCGCGGCCGCGCGCGGCGCACCAGTACGTACACGTACAGACACAGCGGCCGCACCTGTAGCCACAGGCACGCCGCCGCGCACCACGCCACCACGCCGCGGCGCCGCGCGCTGCTGGCCGCCGGCGCCGACCCGGCGGCCCGCGCGGCGCACCAGTACGTACACGTACAGACACAGCGGCCGCACCTGTAGCCACAGGCACGCCGCCGCGCACCACGGCCACCACGCCGCGGCGCGCGCGCTGCTGGCCGCCGGCGCCGACCCCGCGGCCCGCGCGGCGCACCAGTACGTACACGTACAGACACAGCGGCCGCACCTGTAGCCACAGGCACGCCGCCGCGCACCACGGCCACCACGCCGCGGCGCGCGCGCTGCTGGCCGCCGGCGCCGACCCCGCGGCCCGCGCGGCGCACCAGTACGTACACGTACAGACACAGCGGCCGCACCTGTAGCCACAGGCACGCCGCCGCGCACCACGGCCACCACGCCGCGGCGCGCGCGCTGCTGGCCGCCGGCGCCGACCCCGCGGCCCGCGCGGCGCACCAGTACGTACACGTACAGACACAGCGGCCGCACCTGTAGCCACAGGCACGCCGCCGCGCACCACGGCCACCACGCCGCGGCGCGCGCGCTGCTGGCCGCCGGCGCCGACCCCGCGGCCCGCGCGGCGCACCAGTACGTACACGTACAGACACAGCGGCCGCACCTGTAGCCACAGGCACGCCGCCGCGCACCACGGCCACCACGCCGCGGCGCGTAAATGTTTAATGGTGATGGTAAAATAAATGGCAGCTGACTTGGTAAACAGCGGTAAACAAACAAGGTCAACTACTGTGCAACGTCAAAATCGTCACTGTTGCATGTTGCCTATTCAAAGCAAATAGGGTCTAAAAATTCTTAAAATAATTTCTACACATATTATTTACGAGTCGTTATTCATTCCTCTTAGATAACACAAAGCTTTGCTTTGGCCGACAGGTTTACACCTCTTCACCAGGCAGCACAACAAGGTCACACGCTGATCATTCAGCTACTTCTCAAGAACAACGCTGACCCTAACGCATTGTCTTCGGTATGTCTTTGTAACAAAGTTTAACTTTATTTTATTAAAATGTGTAAGTTTTATTTCAAACATAGCTCGTTAATGAATCTCTTGACTAAGAAAATCGTGGTGTATGTCATAATAAAGTAGCAAAAGTGATTTTTTCAATACAAATGTTTCATTTCTTAGCAACACTTGAGTCAGTATTCAGGCTGATAACTCATCTGAGGTCTTCTAAAATAATTTATTAATCTACTTAGACTATAATAATCACAATAAAATCGTAACACGATCGTTTATTATCGTAACTATATCCTTTGTTATGGTAACTCTATCCTCTGTTGTATAGAATTTTATAATTATCATTCTTTGTTCTCCAATTTTGTATTTGTTCGCGTTGTTAAATAAAATATATTATTATTGCAATTTTTTTAATAAAAAATTAAAAAGAATGATATATGCACATGCATGAATGCAATTATTATAATTGATGTAGTAAGTTTACATATAAATAGAGCACTTGAACGCTGGTAGTGAATTTTGGACCGCTACCTATGATACCATTAATGTTGTATTCATGTCATTGCAATGTCCGAGCATAGGAACAGGAATAGTAGATTGCTTTATAAGGGTGGAAAGGAATCAATCCCTACGAGGTTGTTAGACTATAGTCCGAGTAGGGTTTGATTCCTTTTACCCGTGTGTAGCACTCTACTTTTCATTTCGAATGCAAGGAAAATAAAAAATAGCTTTTTCTTAAATACCTAAAACACACAATCAAGATTTCGGTACAGCGTAACAGATTCCCCTCCCGCCAAAATTATCTTTTTCACAGGTATTTTTAAATTTGGAACACATCGCGTTACCTTTTACTGGCCATTCAGCCAAATACTTTTACTATCATTGTACCAAAGATTGTATGTACGTAACCTAATTCAGTTCTATTTTTTAAATTTTACTTTCCGCCCTAAGGAGGGAAGTAAATAGTATGAGAATTTTCCGCCCGGTGGTGGGAACTAGCGTTTTCCTCCCAATACTCAGATCAAGGAAACGCTCCTTTCCGAGGATGAGGAATGAAAAATAATTTATTACAACATCAATGTCGTCATTTGTTGCTGACGACAGGGTGAGCTTTAATCGTGATCAATTTAAATATTTTGAAAAAGCGGAAATTCATTTCTTTATTTTTATCTAGTTGTAATAATTTGTTAAATAAACAAGGGAAATTTATGAAATGTTGTCAATTACAAAAGAGACAGTAGTTTAATTATAGTATCCATATCGAAATTGTTTCATTATGTGAATCGTAATAAATTTTAATAAAAGGCATTCCGTATTATAAAGTCAGTTATTTATAGTTATTACTTCGTAATGTATTGAAGCACAAGTATAGAATAATATTGAGTTATTACAACTAAATTACTTTTACCTAATTACCGATTTATATCTGCGTTTTATACCTTATTTCATACATAAAATCTTGTAGGCAATAGGCTTGTATCCACTATGAACAAATCTGATGCATTAGGTTGCATAACTATTAAGATGATCATTTAATTATGAAAAAACAAAGTTTTGTAAAATAATAACTTTTGATTATTTATATTTTTATAAAATAAAATTGCACAAAATAAGCCATAAGTCACGTGACAGCAAACACCAATAGGGTATTACGCACTATGAAAAATAAAATCTAAATTTATGTTTTTATAGTTCATTTATGAAAAAACAAACGAAAAATATTAATTTCTATTCATAAAACTGCAAAATAAATTAAATATTTCAATTTGAAAATACAAGTTTTTTTATCTGTGCTTCGAATGTCAAAATCGCTGTACGCCATGTTTGCATTCGCTGTGACGTCACTGGACTTGTAAATAAACAACCTCGGTTTTTGTTGTACATGTCTACTGTGTAATTTATTAGATTAACGAAGTTTCTCAGTTATTACTATCACGTTTCTTGATATTCTGCACCTATACTATATATATTAACCATGGAAGACGGCTTTGTAAAAGCAGAAAGTACTAATCTTCCACGAATAAATACATTGATGGTGGCGAAATTCTTCGCTTGCAATCCCGACTTCTGTTCTGCGGAATTAAGAAATGTCAAAACATCTATGTAAGTATTAATATACCTACTACAAACTTTCCTTTAATAACAACAAAACTTTACGATTATGCTTTATTTTGCGATCATAGGTATTATAACCTAAAATTTCCTTTCAGAAAAATATAACCTATAAAATATTAGTTTTGTAATGACAAGAATTTATTTTCACATGTTATATTATTATGAGCTATTAAACTGCATACTTACATCGAAATGATCCTCACAAAAATAGTATTTCGTTTTTGTGGACAATGACTTTGGATCTCTTCGTGCTAATTTCAACCACGTATTTCTCATTTTTAAATCTGTTGGCACTTGTATCCATAACTTTTCCGGTGTTTTAACACTTGTATTCTTACATTCAGACACAAGACACCAATGATAAGGACTATAGCCACTAGAACTCATTATTTATTTCGAAAATATGTTTATTTCTTTCAGCGAAGCGTAATGTTTACAATGCCCGTGACGTCACAGACATGGCGGCCTGAGAATTGGCGTTTTCGCGACCAAATTTGAATTGTAAAATTAAAACACGTTTTTATGAAATAATTGGAATAAAAAAAATGTATTTATATTTTTTGTGGTATTTTATCAATAACAGATTAAAATTAAAACACTTTTTGAATTAGACTGTAATACCCTATTAAAAAGTGTTACGCCACGCCGTGCGAAACGTCAAAGTCAAAATGTCATTCCCAAGTGTCTTGTGGAAGTGCGAAAAAGAATGGGCATCATTCCTTCTCGCGAGTGTCAGCCACTTTTTACGTATCTGCTGATTGTTTGGCACGTATATAAATAATTTTTTTGGTGTTTTTATACTTGTGCTTGTACACTGGGGCACTATGCAGTACTTGTAATACGATGAATCAATTTTTTATTAAAATAACTTCACAATACCGAATATTCCGATACTAAAACAGCTGTGTTTTGCACGGCGTGACGTCATTCAAGGTGCCATGACAGTCATGAGCGTTTTTGATGACTAATGTCAAATATTTAATTAAATGCAAAATTATTCTTATAAATAAGCATTTTTTTTTCAAAAATAATAATTATTTTGTATAGAATAGGCATCAAGGTATATTAGTATCTAACTACTGAAATTTAGGCAACAAGCCTATTGTACGGAATTGCTCTTTTGATACTTGTACTCAATAATTGTTTGGTGCTCTATTAAAAAAGCTATATAACGTGATAGTTGTATAAATAATTATAACGAAGATTATTTACAAAGTTTTCGTTGTCAGCGATCAAGATATCCATCTAAGACACGACTAATACAATTTACGAAACCATTTTTGTAAAACGCCCGGACAGTGGCAATAAGCCCATTCCCTGTTACACTGGGACAAAGAAAATTGGCGAAGTGTGATTTTAATTCTTACCTCTGTCCAATGTTTCGGGCAGAATGTTTGTGATTATATCTATCATATTTTATTATTATTTGTTGTTTCTTAGAACGGCCAGACGGCGTGCGCGATCGCCGACCGCCTCGGCTACATCAGCGCAGTGGAAGCACTGCGGCCCGTCACCGAGAACACGCTCAGCCAAGCAGTCGGCGACACCGGTGAGTTTACACCTTTGCAGGGTTGCCAGTTGCCGAGAAAATATCCCTATTTTTAGGCAGTGTCGACGTAATGTCGCCGGTGATCGTTTTTGTGGAGTTTAATTAAACTGGAATATTTTGTGAAAAATATTATAGAAAGATAGTAATATTATAGAATAATAATAATTACACACACACCAATTAGCCTAGCCCAAAGTAAGCTCTGTAAGGCTTGTGTTATGGGATCTAGAGTTTCCCCCTGTAATAATTTAGTGTAAAATTCCCTATTTTAATTGAATCGTGAGATGAATTTATAAAAAAGATACTTGTGCGTTAATACTCGTAATATGTAAGTTAAAAGGAATTAAAACAAATTTAAAAATGACTAAAACTTAAATCACAAAAATTACATAATCTATATAAAAGCAAGAAATATGATTTAATTTAAAATTTTTCAAGCAAATTATTTAAACTTTGAAAATTCAGATATGTTTGGGTTTCTTTTTGATATTTTTTTATGGTTTTTATCCAAACATTATACTACCACCTCTAATATAATTCAGATAAAAAGTTTAACATATATAATTACCAGATTTGTTATATACACCTCTTTGGTTGCTCCTTTTACATTAACCTATTTACACGCGAGTTACAGTAGGAGCCAGAGAAGTCAAAATCATTTTGATTAATATAGATAATCAGCACGAAAAATAAACCCAATATATGGTATTAAAACGTGGTAATGGTTTTAAAGACTGACATAATCGCCAACAGATCTCATTTCCATTTATTAATAAATATTCATAGCAACATAAAGGTCTGCAAAACATTTGCGTCTGTACGTAAAACGTCGAGCCTCGACCAGAGTTGCGTCCGCGCACAGCCATTGATCTAATTGCGTTATTACGAGCGCCCGCCGCGCAACCGCGTGCTATGATATCCGTCAAACCATGCATAAATTGAAAACTGGATAGCGGCCAACCTGACGAGATTAGTTCTTATTTAATAAAAAGGTGTGCATGGAAATATGCACGTACTACATGTTGACTACACCGCAATGGGCCAATATGGTTAATTGGGTTAATGGTGCGAGCAAAACGCCATAAGTAGTTGGCCATTTTGCGACATCTCCACAAAAATTATTTCATGCAAAAACGACCAGCGTTGGTCTAATTAATTGTAAGACAACTGTCCAAAACAACTTGAATCTTGTATTAAACATTCCCTAGATTATTATTTTTTTCAAAATACCCCATATCAGAACCTTCATTGCCAGTGATTCAAATCAAACTCACCCATTTGGCTAATTATACAGTTACGAATTAGGTACTTTAAAAAGACTTAACATTGTAAAGTGTAGGTGTTACCTCTTCACAACAATGTTCAGATTGACTATAAATAATAATTATGCGAGGAAAATCGATTACGATTTTTCTTTAAATAGACTGTCCAGCCGTCCTCTGGGTACACGTTGGCGTACGCTATTTTTGTCTCTATACTGGAACATATAGAGTATATAAGATGGGCTCTGGAAGATTATATTTTTATTGTTTATGACATAGACTTAAAAAGAGTCCAGAAGCTGGAATTTATTTTTATTTTGAATATGACGTGAGCTCCTCATGAACTGCATCAGGAATTTTCATTTCCACTGTAGTACTTTTTTGTCGAATAATAATAAAATTGCTCTAACATTGATATCTTAGTGAATACTACGTTTTACTTTTTTTACGATGTTAGCTAGGTTGGATTTATTTTTCACAGTGAAGTGACTACTCCACCCCGAATGAGTACTGCGTTGATACGGAAAAGTTTCAGAGAGACAACCATGGCAATTTGGGAAATTAATTCACGGGCAAATTTTCGTTAATTGATGTCAATTAATTTATGTCCTACGGTGTGCCGAAATTTGACCTTGTAATAGTATCCAATGTCGGGGAACGCTTTCCGACTGCCGATCATTACGAATTATCGTCAGAAATGAAGACCAGTGACTTGGCAAATTACATTATATACTTGATATACCTTCTATACATACATAGCAATTTTCCTGAATCTATGATTTTGTTTTCATATTTTGCGATATAAAATTCACTTATTTGCTATCGAATGAATGTCAATAAATATTGATGCACAAAATTAATCAAGTTTACCAAAGTATCTACTTATGTCAATTAATTGACTATAGCTTAGTACGCATGAATTGCATGTGTCATAAATCAATTTACTACGAATTCTTTAGTTCATTAATTTTATTTGTGTAATTCAAATTAAATTCAATACGTTATTTGGCATGATGCATGGTGTTCTAACGTACAATGAGTAATCTTTGGAAGTGTTTATACATGTTTGGTTAAAAACAAATTTGTAATAATATTTCTAAAACTAAATATCCTTTAACTTATCGCTTGAACTAGTTTGTTTATTAGGAAATGTTAATGAAACAACATATCATATTCTAATTGGCACTGAAATCAAATCATAGTTCCTTATTGACATGCTGTGACGCAGAACAGTTAATTAGTTGCAAAGAAAACGAACAACTTTCAGATTCTATTGTAGTAAAAATATTGCCAAAGAAAAGCAGTTACTATTTAATTTTTAACCGCTTTTTCATTAACTATTCAAATAAAACGTATAATGTTATATTTGAGATTTCTTGATACTTTTATACGTTAAAAGTTAATCATGAATTTTCGGTTGTGTTTTAACGCCTACCAATAAAGTGGGTGGCTTACTTAATTAATTGGTTAAGATATTTCTTGTTTATATTGCTTTCACAATTTTAGTGTAAATTAATGTTTATAAGTAATTTATTTTTAGGAATTTTATCCTATGGTGTGGGTGCAGTCACATACATAGAAATCTCACAAGCACAAATACCCAGAGTAAAACAAACTTTTCCAGGTCATACAAAACATGTGTCCCGTCCGGGAATCGAACCCGCCACTTGTAGCCGGTCACTCGACTACTACATCAAACGTGTCGTGAAATTAAACATATCTCTTGAAAATGTTCTTTATTTCGACTTTCAGCCTCGTCCTTTCTACCAGACGAAAGCAATGTACATAAGTCGAATTTCGTCTATTTATTTTTTTACGACAAAACGGTTGAATCGATTGTGTTGACATTTGCTCTCGGAATAGTTTTGAAGCCCGGGAAAAGGCACAAGAGATTTTTCACAAATATAGCTTTCTTAATATTAGAATTCCGATGTAACCCAGTCCGAAACTGGGCCACTCTCAGCTGATATAACGAAGATGGTGATGTGACCCGGGTGATGATCTAGTAAATGATATATGTATGCAACTTAACTCATAAGAAATATTCCTTTGTACGAACAAGCATTTTCCTTCAAGTGAGAGGGGTTGACACGAAGGCTGGCTTGTCCAGCGCGGGAGTCGATTTCAATGACCATTGTAAGCAAATCTGTCACCATTTAACCCCACAATGCAAACGACAATGCAGCGATGCATAATTCATGCCAGTTTGATCGAACATTGTGTAGCGCCTGTTACTCGTTATGATTGATGTCATTTGTTGTATGTTCAAGCAACTATAACGCATCGTGTAGATAGCGTGATCCTATTTCAATGTTAGGTTCGCCAGCTTATTCGTATTTTGCACGGACAAATTAAAATTTTGGTAGTTTCCACTAAATATTAGGGTTTAAGATCATGAGAGCAAACTTTATGATATTTTTACACACACGCCATTAGATATTAAACTAAGTTGACCACTTACTCATATTTTGATCGGACAAATAATGCACAAAGATATAGTCAAAAAATTACAAAATTTTGAAAAAAACAGCTGGTACTTTGTGATTTTTTTTAGTTTAAAATAATTTAATTCTGTGATGCAATTGTTTGTCAGTAATCAATACTTGCACTTTAAAACAACAAAGCAAAAATTATATGACGCTTAAATTTAATAATCTACAGCTTTTAAGTATGTATAACTAGTGAAAAAAAGGCAATTTCATAGTTACATATAGAGGTCGCATAAAAAATATATCTTTGAAAAAACTCTCCCCAGTCTCCTCGAGGCAACTCATTTTTACGGCATTTTTGTGCGGTTATTAAGGAATATGAGTGAAATTCAAATTTTCACATCACAACTCAATAAACATACAAAAGTGTTGCGACATCTTTTTTAACAAAACACATTTGATTGCAGCCGCGTTTAGTGAAGTCGTCAAAGTTCTCTTTTTTTATATGTGACTAGCAGACTGCCCACCTGATAGTTAGTAAATGGTTAGAGTCGCCTATATATAGTACATATGGTTCGTGTGAGATTCGCAGCAAATCTGCAACCCCAAGAAAAGCCATAGTGTACGTTATTAACATATAACATAAGATATAAAGTTACAGTACTCAGTAATTACTCGCCGGAACACAGCAATGCGAATACTGCTATTTTGCGAAAGAAATAGGTAAAACGGAGGTACCCAAGCAGACGATACTGTTGTGAAGTCTCCCATCGGTAACTTACTAACTTTATGGTTTTGCAAATTAAAAAAAAAGGGTTGTGTTTTGTCTAATAAAAAAGTATATTTCAAGATAATACATATTATGTACAGTATGATAGATTACTTTCTAAATCCACGAGCTTCTTAATTATTCCTTCGTTTGACTCTTCTATATACTTCATCATTAATCGTACATGCTATCGTGCGAAAAAAAGCTGCTTCGTTTATCCGTTGGGTGCGAGCAATACCTAATTCCTAACTGTAACATGAAATCGATATGATTCTTCTATTATACCTATGTCTCCAATACAGACACTGAAATGGATGTCCGATATAAAATTTATTTTATTTATTTTACAAGTTGTCCCAGAAATGGTGTACCCGCATAGATAATACCAGATGTATCTATTTCACTTTCATATATGTTCAGCGAAATCGTATAGTTTTCGAGTTGTTTATACAAAAACTCGTTCGTAAGAGTTTTGGCCCGATTGCGAATTTATCTAGAAAACCTCGTGTAAATATGAAACGGCTGGTGCTATAGTCATGTTTTTATGTACTTTTCTAAAAAACAAATCATATTCATAAAACAGTTTGGTTAAAGTAAAGCTCATATTAATAATTTACATGTGCTTTTTTAACCAGCTCTAGTTTAAGATAATATCTTAAATGTGTGTCCCAAAAATGTTCTTGCTTCGTCTAACAGTTCTGTAAATTTCTGCGTATTTATAATACAGCAGTCAATGACAGAACAGAAGAATCGGAGCTTTTATTAATTAGTGAAGCATCTCAGGAAATGTTGACACCCTCGGTTGCTAACTAGGCGTCTTTGACGGCATACAGGCGCAAGCGCAGCGGTATGGTTCAAACGTCGTTATCTAATCTGCTCACAATACGTGTCACAAGTCACTGTGCTGCGGATGCACACTGTTTCCCAATAATAGTAATAGATGTAAGCAAATTTTTATGCTTCGACGCAATGAAGCTATTTTCGACGAAGTAACCCAACAAAAATATTAGTCAGTTTTGCATGAATGCTATTATAGGCAAAAATAGATATGTATTTACTTTTTAATTATTTATTTATAGTTTTATTTTTTAGTTGTTGGAAGAGATCATTAACAGAGATAATTACTCCTTTACGAATTAACTATTAATTTTATTTTGTATTAGTATGCAATATAGAGTTCTTAATTCGAAATAAAGTCATTACTATCTCCAAATGTAATTTTTACTAACTACTCTTAATTGTGGCTTCAAAAGATTGTTTGGATCTTCTGTCAGAATACATTAAAGTTAAGAAAAAACTTTTTATCTTTACAATTGTATATTTTTCAATACTATCAAATGGACGCTATAAATAATTTGATCAAATATTTCACCTTTACATCTGTTTTTGAATACTTTAATGTATCGGAACGTGGAAGATTTAATAGAATCCACAGCAACAGACGTCAGCCCATTGGCTAGTTGCCACTGTTTGCGACTTTTGATTGGAACGCAGTGTGTGTGAAATTGAAAATCCTACTTCAATGTTTCACATTTATTTTGAAATAATTCAAAATATGACCTTGAAAACTAAGCAACGCAAAAGCAAGTATGTGTTATATCAATAAATTGAATTCAATTTTACAATTATAAAGAAAAGAACCAGACCTTCAGAGTTTCTTGTCCGCTCTTCTCGAAATATTTACAATTTCCGAATAAGTATAGATATATTCTGAATTCGTATGTTATTATTTAATAAGTCATTTATTTTAATAAGTACCTGTAAAGCACTACGTTGAATAAGCATTATTATTTTTTTTGTATTTAAGATGTTCTAACATTCCAAACTATATAGCAAGTCATATAGTCCGGCTAAAATTTAAATGTGTTTTAAATTAACATAAACAAAATAAAAATACGTAAGGTGTGAAATCATCGACATTAAAAATTCGTACAAATCGAATTTTGCACATCCATAGCCTTAACAAAAATTGTAGAGTTGACATCTACGAAATATTTATTTTCTGTTTATTGTAATAACTAAGTTACTATTAAAAGCTAGGTTTCTTTATCTTTTATTAAGTTACACTTTTAAATATTCCTGTATAAATTTCAAAGTCAATAAATATATATCATATGGCAAATGTATGTAGGTAGAGTCGCCTTACATTCCTGATATGGTTTAAAATTACAAGTCATATACAACGTATAAAAGCTTAATATTTTTATGTCAGTCATGGCGACCGGTACCACGTGCTCACATTCCTAGCCGGTGACGGCCGGCGTGGGCTTAGCATTCTGTGAGAGTTCGAATTCTGTGTAAAAGTTTTTGCATGCAAACGCACGTGAACCGGCGTCAATGATATAGCGGGCGGGCAGTCTCTGCGCGACCTCTCAGCGTTTATCACGACACCGCACAACTCAATTAACCAATCAACTTAATTCATTTCAAATTTAGAACTTTGTTTATACATAAAACAAAACACTGACGAATAGTGTTCCATTTCCGAGCGAACTGTAAACGGAACCCGTGCGTGTTCACGCTAACTGTTGAGAAGTGTTGTGTTTGGAATACCCATTCGTGTTCGTTGTTTCTCGCAAATATTCGATGATGTAACTGTGAATCGTCGAAGAGCTCTCAATAAGTGCCTCATATTGTGCTCCTCGAGAAACTGAGAGTGTGCCAGTGGCACGCTAAGTGAGGGAAACCTTCGACTACACGCTACCTTACCGGTACGTAACTTTTTCTATTCATAGATTTGCCGTATGTGCAGTGCTTGAACTTGTTTACCTTTTTGCCGGGGTCAGAATATGCGTATGTTTATTTTTTATGTTTGGTTTTATTGTATGCACATGGCCGGCTGCGCTTGTGTCTGTGGCGTGTTGCCAAAATTATTAATAAACGTGTGTTGAGAATTTTAATTTCACTCTCCATGAGTATGGCAATTTTTAAACGTTTTTAAAAGCCAATACATGCGTATAATGCATGAGTAATAATGCGATGAATCATTCGTTTCACTTTTTATAAAATGGAATAAAATGTAGAGCTAGTTTCGATCATGTTATAAACAAATTACCAAGCCTTTTGTGATTTCAATTACTCTTGAAGGTAATAATGTTTTAAACAAAGATATTATTTTTTACACTAAATTGAATCGGCCTTCGCTAGTGATGTATTTTTCGATAGTTGCCTGTTGAGTTCGAGTGATGTAATCAAGTTTGACCTCAGGCTGCGTGTGTGAGTTATCTCTTACGATACAGGAACCTGTTCCGTCTGTGATATTTGATAGGTGCTATAAATTATAATACATATTAAAAATAACACGATTATTTTTAATATATTCTAGTTAGAAATAATAATTGTTATATATTCATTCGGCCGCAAAATACGTCGAATATCATACAAAAAAAAGCATGTTGACACACTTGCTGTTTTTAAATTACTTCTAGCAGCAACCTTCAAATATTCATCTACCATAAAATAATTTCAATTACAAAGGCTTAAATCACATCATTTCCGCGAAAGTGCAATAAAACCAACCCTCATTTAAATATGTATACGGAATATGCAAAACGTCTTATGTTTACTCCTTTTTTTTAATTAATTGAAATATTGTCTATTAGGCCGATTCAAATAATAAACAGTTAATCTAACAACGACATGTTTGACGCAGCGGTGAGTAATCGGCTACTGCGCAGCGGGTCGTGAGTTCATTTTCTTCACGGCACAAATATTTCGTATGACTTGCAGAAATTTGTTCCGGTTTGGATGTATTTGTATGAATATCAGATTTCATGCTTTCATTAATCTATTCATTTAAGTAGAAGTTGCAAAAGAGGTACAAATATATCTAAACCAGCTAAAACAAAATAAAAATATTTAATGTTCCTGTGGTAAAAAATATCTTATGTTCTTCCCCGGCTCCCAATCACCCTTCTCTATTTCATATCATATTGCATCAAAACCCAGCCAGTTGCTTTTTCAGATTTTTCCCTAATCCAGATAAGTCCCTATATCTCTTCTCCAGGTTTCAAATTATCCCCATTTCATCTAAATTAGTTCAAGAATAACATCTTTCATCCTTCCTCTCTGTCTCTACCCTCTTAGGGTAACATTTTTTCAAATTTTGAATGTCGCATTTATTATTATTATTTTTATGATATGCTTCTCAATTCTTTTTTCTTTTTGATTTCATACAATGGTGTTAACGCATCAAAAAAAATCTGGCTCTAGAATATGTGTACCAAATATCTTGTACGCCGGTTCCGTAGATTTGGCGTGATATCACGACTTTTCCATTAACGTCGATTCAGTAGTTTATGGATGATATGGGGATTGGGACAGTGGACCCCCTTTAAGGTATTATTTTTACAGACTCAATGTCATATTTATTTATATTTAGCTAAAGCCTGAAAATAAATTTGAAGCCGCTATTTCAACCCCTTACGCCCTTTTTTGCATTAAAAAGTAGCCTAGATCCTTTCTCCGACTCGCTCGAAAAGTTCCAAACGCTCTCTGTGTACGAAACTGTTCTATTGAGTATATTTATTTGTGATAATAATATTGATTACCGACGTTTTGTTAGAAGTATAGTTTTACTGATCTTCAAAACAACCTGGTTAGTCTGTCTTACTGCGATTTCTAGATAAAAGCGATCTAATTATTTATATTACCCAGAATATCATCATTCGTATTAAATGAATATAATACCTACAATAAAAATGATAATGAGTGTATTTACATCGTAAAGTTATATCTACACATTGCAAACTAAATTAGATCATCTTAACCTTTGAAATACATAGTTGCAGAGATGAAAAATATTATCAGCACAAATATGAGTGATCGAATATTATATGTTGTCTCGAGAAACACTTCGGTGTTTGCACCCGAAGGCTATGGAACATGTGGTATAATTATTTTAATAGGCACATGTAGGTAACATGCTTTTTGCTTGTCTTATAAACAGGCTAGTTAATAGGTGTCTTGACCCTGAGGTCTGCGGTGGAGTGTACGGTTGATTTTTTCATAAGAATACTACAAAATTTTATGTAATTTTTATTTAATTTTACATTTTTGTTATATATTTCAATTGTGTAACAATGTCATCATCATCATCATTTCAGCCAATAGACGCAACCAATGCTGTACATAGGCCTCTGCAACTATTTCCAAATCGGTCGGTCCGGTATGTCTGCCATCTTTTGAGGACTTTTCCACCCAAGCAGTCGTCAGGTTTACGTGGACTGCCACTTAGGGTTCGCAATTCTTCGGCCTATGTTGGTGACCTTGGTTCTTCTACTGTTTTCATCATCTTCTTCTTCTCTTATATATAAAAATAAGAATCGCAAAATGTTGGAAAGCACATAACTCAACAATGCCTGGACCAATTTGGCCAATTCTTTTCTTGAAATGTTCATTGAAGGTTAAGGATGGTTAGAAAAATTCGAATAATTATCGGAAAAAACCCTTAAAAACAGCCCTTTTTTCAATACAAACGCTTACTAACTAAAACGTACAATCAATTTGAGCTTTATTGTTATTGTATGTATAAAGTTCATATTGCAAGCACTCACTGTTGTCTAAGCAATAGAGGTGTGTTCCTAACATCAAAGAGTCCATTTGCGCTTTATTAACGCTATATAAAGTTGAAATTCAATCATATCTATCAAAACAGTGTGCGTGTGTGCGTTGGAGCACAGAATACATCGTTGGAGGATTCAATGTCATGTTCCAAAATTGAATAGTCACAAAATGTAATAATGGACATTTCTTGCAATTAGGTTGGCTATGCGATATTATCTATAAAATAAGTAGGAACAAAAAACTGACACATTACAAATCTTTTTGATCGGATGAAGTCTGTTGGGCCCGTTAGTTTTGAATTAAATCACGCAGAGAAACTCCGAAAATAGCTCTCTCCATTGCCCTTTGGGTGACTTTGAGCCTTCTTATAAGACCGTATGAGTAGCCATTATTACACAATATAGATTGTAATAAATTGTATTTGTTGAATTCCTCATAGATACATACATCGTACGTCTAAATAATATTATCTAATATTTTCGAGTATTGTATGTTTAGGAGAATACACGAGGAAAACCTTCATAACGAACACATTGTAGGTACAGTCTGTATATTTATGGCTCATTACACACTACGTAGAACATTATGCATGGTAGTATTTTATCTAAGGAGTGTCGTTTCGCGTTAATTTCATTTTTGCATACGGAATACATAATAGTTCAAGTATATTTCAAGAAATATAGTAACATCTAGCGTTTACTATATTGAAACAAAAAGTCGGTGAAGTGCGAGCTAGACTTATGCAACGAGAGTTCCGTGCAATGTAGTATGTAAATGAAAAAAAAAACAATGTATTTTTTTATGTGATATAAGAACATATTTTTCAGAATTTTTCCTTAACTTGTGATGTAATGTTACTGTAAACTTATTTGAACTCAATTTCATGCGTCCAAGTTTCTATCTATTTGACATCAATTGTCACGTGAAGACATTAACACCTTTATAGGGTTTTAGTGTCTTTAGGGTAAGAATCAGACCTATTACTATGTTCCCATTACAGTTCATTCTTACCAATAATCATGTTTCTAGCTCTATGGGACGTACAGTCCTCAACACGTCTTATATTTGCACCACAACAACCGTCGCTATCACAGGAGACATAAGAACTGTCTCAAAGTCAATATGTCAAACTATAACATAACAATGCTTAAAGCATCATTACATCGTGTTGACTTGAGCTTGCAAATTTGATTTTTAGAATGAAGCAAATTTTTTGCACTTTCAAGGAATCGTAGTCATTACTATTAGTTGTCAATTTCAACTAGATACCTCCGCATGTTAGAAAAAGGGTTTCGACAACAGACATACGAAACCATAAATATTACAAACTAACAACACTGCAGCTACGAAAGTGAGAAAAATATCCATATTATAATGTTAATTCTACGAATTTATTATTCATATGCAATGTTCGTATTTAACGACGCAGTTTTTATTTGTTTATTGCATTGCATTCTTTCTAGCTTTCCCCTGATGACATTATTATGCAGATACTATCCACACGCGTTTGTTGTGCTACTTCTTCGTAGCAACGTGTCGTGTGTTATAACGACAGTTTGCTTTAGCAGCACTTATTATATTCTATAACCAATCCGCACTAATCAAATTCATTTAAGACTGGCTTAAATAATATGTGTATTTTTCTTTTTCTGTGTCCCCATCAAGAAGCACGAAGCAAACTATGTCAGGCAGATTAGACCTTAGGTAAGTACGCTAATCCAGTATGGATTGGTCAAATTCGCACATAAAATTCGAATAATGAAAAATACATTGGCTACTTGATAAGATCGACCTCGCGCCTCCCGAATCTAGATTCAAAGGCCAATGCCGAGCCCACAGCACCACCGCTGCTCTCCTTTTATAACTTTTGCTATTTACTTGGCGAGACAATTTAGTCAGGCTTATAAATATCTATTTATACCGACCCCTGACAAGTGGGAACGTGTATGAACTGTTTGTTATGGTGTCGTTCTAATTTGTGTTAATATACTAAACTAATCCTTACTACGAGTATATTTTAGTCAGTAAATATGAAACTTACTCGGTCTATCTGTCGCACTTTCACGCCCAAACTACTAAACTAACTACAGAAAATAAAAATAAGCGATCATAGTTTGTAGTGACACTCGTTACTTTTGAAGCTAGAACGATTAAACTTTGTTTTTTGTTTAAATATAAATAAAAAATATCGTTTCAAGATTGTAAAAATTATCCCTCAATGGAGTAAAATAACAATAGGGAATATTATTAGGAATTATTAAACTTATATATCTTATTTTTAAAATAATGCTATCGAAAGTTACTCTTTCACGCGAAGTTGCGGGCATAGTAAATATAAAAGCAATTGTTCTAGGTATAAATTGGTATTTCCTTCATGCAGAAAATAATTATGCGTGTTTTACTGAAAGCTTACATGTATGTATGTATGAAACAGTTCCTCGCAAAACAACAACAGGGCTGTTAATATATATAACTTGTCAATAAATCTATATATTTGACTTCGGTGAATCCGTGACTAAATATTGATGGGAAATTAAAAATACGAGGCAATTGATTACTTTCTGTTGTTTATTAGTATATTATGTAAGTATACGTTACCGTAGATATACGTTTCACATTAATATAAAAAAAAAACGTTATATTCGGAAAGCATCAATGCATCAAGCATCATTGTATTTATAATTTTAGCCAAACATGTTGTATCGCAAACTTTAGGGCGGAGCCCCAGTGCCAATAGACATGAAATTTGAACCGATGATTTTACATAACAATACGTGAATCATTTACACTCATCGTGTTTTATCAATGTTTGTGTACACAAATGAATCATAGTAATTCATATATAGATTGATGTCAATATTATAAATAATAACTATCGTTTATTTACAATAAGCAAAGTACTGATTAAAAAATGTTAATTGATTAATCATCTTTTTTTATTTCGCTTCGGTGAATTATAAGATTTTGTTTTGCCCCAAATCGAGGATGTCTTTCGTATTTAGTATCCCAGGTTTAAGATGTCTGTTAGTGTATATAGTTTCATATTCGATATAGATAATAATTTCGACGAGCTGTCACTGAGTGTTATGTATACTCGATTCAAAACTTCACCATATCTAATGTTTCGTGTTTGAAAGTCCCTGTGACTGTAAGACGCTTCTGTAATAAATTCGAACTAACTGATCCTTAGTCATATGTAACTGTTAATTAATATTTCTATTGAAAAAATATTAATGCAAAATATTAAGGCAGAGCCCATGCTACCGGTGGTTACATCGATAGAGAGAGAAATCTCTGATTTATATCGAGTACCACCATCTGTGTCCTATCCTTGATCTTAACTTCAAGTCAGAGTCTCTTATGATTTCGGTTCAGTCACTTCGCTGTCAAACTATTTGCTGCCGAAACTTCAATGCTCAAACAAAATCATGAAACGTACCCGTGTGCCCACGTAACTACAGTGCAGACCACGCGATTCTGCGTCCGTAGGAGAGCGCCATACCTTATGCTCTATGTTAGAACGAGCAAGAGCGGCAGACTATCATATCATAGAATCATTGAGCGATTTTGCCACCTCAATTCCGCCGGGATTTCGTACTACTGCTACTAGAGTCTTTCGGTATCTTCATAAGATTGTCGGTGTACCTTATTTTTATTGCAATATATTTGTAATGGCCTACTTGTTGCAAGTGATTACAGTGGCTTAATGTTCATGTGGATCCTGTGAGAATCGCGGCAAATCTGCAATTTCCATAAAAACCAAAGTATTTTACACATTGTCATCTGGTGGCATAAGATATAAAGCCACAGTACTGTATGTCTCATCATCTACACAGCAATGCGGTCTCAAAACACTGCTGTTAATGCGACACAAATAGATAAAACGGAGGTAACTAAGGGGATGACCCTAGTATAGAATTTCCTTCCGCCCTTGTGGGCGGACCAACGCTTAGTTACGTAGGCACATATGCATGACTTCCTACCTTCTGTCGACTATTTTTGTCGCTTTCGAGGATACTGCGTTTACTATTTTATCGGTCGAAACATAGATAAAGTTCAGGAAATAAGAATAGACATAAACAAGTATACGTTAGCACTATCGAATTCACATTTTGGCAGCACCGTCTCGAGCAGCGACTCTTTTGTAGCGTACAATCGTAGACAATCAATTTTATTATGGCACTAGCTTTGTTCGCGGCTTCACCTGCGTGGAAACGTTTCACGCACTTGGTAAGTATTTTAAACACCAAACATAGAAATTTCATACAGACACCCAGACTGGAACAAATTTTTGTAGGCTTTGCGTAGACGCAATCGTGTCAGCTGGTCAACGGCATGCGCGCATGAATCGGAACTTGCCTGTTTTGTGCGGAGCATTTTAACATTATGAATATCTCCTTAGATGTTGATTGAAATCAAGTGATGTCAAGGACAATTCTTTTCATAATTAAATACTTCTTATTAATAACGTATTTATTTGGACAAGTATTAAGATTATATTGTTAAACAACCCATTGTATATTGCATTAATTTCGAACTAATTTGATTACCATAAAAATGTTATTGTGATTTTTTTTAAATAGTAACGATTCCAGCATGCATAGCTTTTACGTTTACGCAGCGCACGCAACGAAAGCTCTCAAATAGAAAAAATTTCAAGTGTTTGCAACATTTTCCATTGATGCTTCGCTTCTAGCCTTATAGCCTTTCTTAATAAATGGACTATTCAAAACAAAAACAATTTTTCATTTCGAAGTAGTTTCAGGTTTATAATATTAGTAAATGTATAGATTCTATTTTGTGATCGTAAAGTAGTCATGTCTATAAGCAAACAAACCACGGCCTTTAGCCAAATTGACACTAATGAAATTCCCTATTGATACGATTATTGGAACGATTTCGATGTTGAATCGAACGCGAATGATACTTTGTCTAGGCACCCAGTTAACGTTATTTATTGACTTTGATTAATACCCGATCACATACGGATTTAATTTATATGAAACCTGATTATCACCTTGCTATGATCTCT
This sequence comes from Scirpophaga incertulas, assembly GCA_036419045.1. Lineage (NCBI taxonomy): Eukaryota > Metazoa > Arthropoda > Insecta > Lepidoptera > Crambidae > Scirpophaga > Scirpophaga incertulas. The sequence continues at coordinate 33,607,794 of CM071629.1, read as the reverse complement.
TATTAGAGACAATTATATTTATATAAATTTTACTTTAATTAATTGTTATAACTGTTTCAAATATATTTGTAGTTACGCAATAAAATTTATATTGCATATTTTGGATGAGAAATAAAATATTATGATGGTCCCGCTTATGTGACCGTCGTAATTAGTCGTATGCGTATCGTATGCGTAATTGTACTATCCTATCCTATCCTAGGCCTACAGCAAATTCAATGGATGTAAAAATCGTCACGTCTTTATAAAATGGTAATAATTCGCATAAATAGGTATTCAACATATTGATAATATTGTGTGCTTGTTCGCTAAACACTTATCTAATGCATAATAATATTTATAAAATTTTGATTAATTTCTGACTTGGCCAAAGGTCTGTAGCATTTAGCTATCTTTGCCACGCTATGGGCATGTTACTGCATCTCAAACATTTGCTAATTTATTGAATACGCCAAACAAAATCAACAGCAGACGCAAACTTAAATATACAAAAATATATATCACACGTCAGCTACTTATTCAATGTCTCCAATGAGTAAGAGCCGCATTGTATGTAAAGTCACCGAGTCAAAACTAGAAATGACGTAAGGCGGACAGCAGCGGGGGCGGCGTGCGGTTACGTCACCGTTTGTTTACATCTCGTTTTAGTTCCAGCACTTTTGCACAGATGGCGCGAGATGTAGCATCAGTGAGTTCACGTCGAAAATATAATGTGGATTGAATTTCAGGAGTTTCATATAAATTTGCTATTGTCATGTCATGTTTCTAACTGAACCAATGGATTATCACTGTTGGAATAAATCTCCTGCAAATATGTCCACTCATTTGCTGGTGCTGACAACGGTCTGTATACTTTGGGATAATGATACAGACCAAAGTGTCTTACATGGAAAATTGGGGAAGCTCTATACGATTTTTTGTCCCACGGAGTATACGGGGTATGGTAGAGGACCTCATAAGGGGTGCGCTACTATTGTAGTCGTCTTAATCACCCCTGGTGCTCAGACGACCTTACACCGGTTATGGTGGACTCTAGCAAAAGGCTGGCCTACCAACTAAATACTACCGTCAGCCTTTGGTCGAGCATAAGGCTTGGGACCTTATTGGCTTTGAACTAAAGCGCCCGCCCTCCAGAGCGGGGGACGGTAAGTAAAAATTATATTAATATAGACTGAATCATAGAGCTTCGAAGTTTGATCACCGATCGTTATTGCTAGCTATAAGCGAACAGTGATCAGTCATATCTACCAGTAAGTTTGTCACCATAATGACAGAATAAAGAACATTGTTCTACTGTATTCATTAACTACAGGTAATGAGCAGTTATATTAGTTATATGATTTAGTATAGTAGGTATATCCGCGACTATAGGTGATAGAGAGAGATATAAGAGTAGTGTTGGAGAACTAATGGCCGTTTTCACCAACCCTGTCTTAGCTTAGGTGACTCCTAAGAGACATGCTGTCTCACTCTTTTCAGTTAATACAAAAAGTGACAGCATGTCACTTAGGAGTCACCTAAGCTAAGACAGGGTTGGTGAAAACGGCCATAACTCCAACTAATAAACACTATTATTAAAAATGTTATTTTCCTGATTGTAACTTCTTAGCATTACAGTTTAAATTTGCAATGCGTTAAATTAACTTGTACTTGTTTCATCGTTCTCAATTCAAATATATCTTTTTTTAGCCAATCTCTGTCAGAGGAAGGAAAAGATATAACTTTTATAAGTAAACATGAATAAACGAGTGAGCTTTGACTTGACTGACTCCTTTACGAAATTATTATAATTAATTATGCTAGAATAGTAACATAATTTAAGAATCATCATGTCGCACTCTGATTATAGGCCTCATTCTATGCAGTATAACTATAAAATTACTTTGTGCTCGATAATAATCATTTGACATTACATAAAAATGTAAGTAAACGAGCCTCCGATTCCCATAGAGCCCGTAATTAAATTGCTCGACAAACTGCGCATTCGCAGAGCCCTGACATTGAGTCGCATCGCGGAAGCCACACAGTAGTAATTCATAACACATAATGTAACCAGGCTTAACCGACCGTGTCTTGTATTCCTCGAACCGTGCAGGCTTGGTGCCTACACGTGGCAATGCAACCACTAAAAACGTTTTTCATGGATGCTCCAAATAAGAAACTCAATCGATACCATAAGTTTGTCTCATATCCTTGGGAAGCCTAAACGTTGATTCTTCTCCATACATTTTAATTTTGACTTGAATACTAGTTTACCGCCTGCGGCTTCGTCCGCATTATATCGGTTTTTCTCATAAGTAAATAATATTTATCCGAAGTTAAAATTATCTTATCTCGTTCCCGAGTGTCTAAATATCTCCATATTAAATATGATAAAAATCGGTTTAGCTGTTTATATAGTATGTTAGGCAGATTGAATTTGTTACTTTACTTTCACATGTATAATAGTAGTACGGATTAATACACTTGGTCATTAAATGAAAGAATTAATTCCGGGAATATGTTAGGTTTCAATAAATATTCTCCAAATATTTTCTACAGACAGGCAGCTTTTATCACAATTACAAATTCTCATCACGCTCACTACGTACAATATCAAATGTTCATAAAGGTATTCCCGCAATGACAACATCTTACAATGATTCCTGTCATAACAAACGAAAAATATATCATAATCATGAAACTATATGCCACAATACATGCAGATAGAAAAAAATATCCTTGTAGGTTTTGGTATTGTATCTTTCCAGTACAAAGGTTAGTTATTTGAAACGATGTATAATCTTATTTGACATACAAAAGAAATTCCGAAATAAATAATTATTATTTTGAATTTTGAAAATATCTCGTCTCTATTTTCATACTTCAAAACTAAGTTCTGCTTATGGTAAATCGGCAATGCTTATTACTGACTAGAGCAGTAGTACCCCACTCGTATATTACGTAAAAGGCAATCTGTGACACAGTTCAGTAAAAACGAATATAAAAATAACAATTCCGCAATTTGACAATGCACATTTCCGACTTTTTACGGATACCATTAACTCTAATAGCGTGCACTTAGCAGTTTATATGAGAGCGCGTACGTAACAATTTGAGAATAATATATTGTACTCTATGTTCAGATCGATAAGTATCAGTATGTTTGTATCTAGACGGATATAAATAGAATCGTATGAAAGGATTTCACATGGCACAGAGAAAAAATCAGTGCAACAATACATACGGAATATAAAATTATTTTATGACACTATATCGAATAACCTATTGTATATAAAGAGCACTGTTATCACATTTATTAAACAACTTTCACAAAAGAACGTGAACACGAAAAAGTACAAGTTCTATTTATTGGAGCTGTCTGACTAACAATTCTTAGTACAAACTACCTTGCTGTGTAAATCCGTCATGTTAAATAGGTTAGTCAAATTTCACTCATTCTAGAAGTTATAGTTTAGAATTTATAAAAATACGTCCCAGTTTCAAGATTGATCGAAACAAAGTAGGTAGTCACAAAAAGAAAACTCAAATGTTTCATTTATTAATCACCTGTGTGAAGTTGTTAGTGACGTAACCCTGACCTGTGCGAACGAGATGTTATTCATTTGTTGACTTAATCAAAGTTACGTAATATGTAGCAATATCTTGATGGAATCGCTAACTGTGCTCGTTGTAGCCGCTAGACGGATTGCGTTCAGTCACGCTTCACTCAGGGCTGGATTCAGAGCTAAATAGTATTCAAATGTTCACGATTCTTGACAAAATTAGGTTTTTACTTGCAAACCATTTCAAAATAGCTCTATTTTAAACCACATAGACCTTTCACTTTGACATACTTACTTGACTTTAGATATTTAAAAATCAATTATCATGATTGCGGTGCTTTAGCCTCCGCAGATAACCAAAAACCTTCTAAATTTATAACACATACATCTAAATATGAAATCGTACTGCTGAAATTTAAGTTATCAACTGATGCCTATCATGTAAAAGATATGCGCTGACATATATGAATATTGAAGAAATACACAATTTAATTTCCTAGGCTATCTTGTAATTATCTTTGTTACGCTAATTCAGTGGAATCTATAATTCGAACTTTGTTAAATGGAAATTCTCGGTAAATCGAAAAAAAAACACGCTTCCCTTCCGCTGATCCCCTTAATACGCGATATGTCGAATTATTTATATATTTAGAATTTATAACTCAAACAAAATGTAATTTCCCTCTGAGGTATTGATAGTACATAACTATAGTCTATAACTTGAATTTCAGAAAGCAGACTTCATACTTCGGTCAGTACTTATTTGGCTGTGCGAGGATCGCATATTCAGTTCATTATTTGAACTTGAGAAAATAATCGATGCAAATAGCCTACATCAAAAGAAGATAACAGAATTTTTGTAGTAGAGATTTGTGTTAATAAATTGTATGTACTATAAAACTTAAGTCAAAATAAATTTTACTCTACATAGTCGAAAAATATACTTAGAAAACCGCGCCTTTCTAAGTCAAAGTTTAAGCAGTTAAGTCCTTTGTAAGTCCGAAGTTCTTGTTAAGTCGAAAACTCCTTAACTCGAAATCATTAGCAATTCCCTTAACATTCGAGATTCCACTGTACCTTAAAACGGTCCTGTATTACCTTAGTTTCGTCTGTAACATTTAGCACGCCATATTGTTGACCTGGCACCGGTTTGCATGAGTCTCATGACTCCGGAATAAAGTGGACCTTGTGGGGAATTTAGGAGCGATGAAGGTTGAACCTTTTCTGTCTTAGGTTTTCTAGAATTGTAGCGAAAGGTTTATTTACTCGATTCACCCGACGTTCTGCAATTTTATTGACTAGAAAAAATCTGTTGTGAACGCTGCGCGTGTGATATTTATTGCGACATTGGTGCCAGAATCTGTCCTGAAGAATTGTGAGTTACACAATCAAGGGACAGTTCAACTTCTTTGTTAACTTCTTTGGTCCTTTCACATAACGCCTTTTGCGTCGATGATGTTTCTTCTTGTAATATGTTATTAATTACATAATATTTAATGTAAATGTCTTCTCTGATACTACTAAAGACTGCAATTTGCGGGCAATACAGTTTTTTTGTTACGTTATCCAATTGATTGGCCCAATACCTATATTACAGCGATTCCTACAACAGACTATCGTCGATTTGTGTCAATCGGACAATATTGTGAATTAAAAATGCGAGAAATATGACTAAAGAACACAATAAAGGTATATTTAGTGCACATAGAATAGAACCAGTATCCATAGTCCATAATTGATTTAAGAATTAATGATCATTGACGATATATATATATATATATATATATATATATATGTATATGTATATATATATATATATATATATTTAACGATTAGGCGTTATTGACAATTGCCAACCGTGTCATGTTCTAAAAAATAATATGCTATAAATCCCTAGTGAGGCAAAGTTCCATTCTTTCTATAATAACAATTAGAGATATAACTATAGAATATTTCGATTTTTATTATTATATATTTGCGACTATAACTGACGGTCTTAGTCCGTTATGTGATTTGGGACGTACCCTATGGTTTGAGTGCCTTCACTGTGTTTGCACTAGCAATATTATTCCAAGTAATACGATGAACGGATATGTTAGACAAGCTCAATAAAAAGTATTGTTTTACATTAAACCCTACTTGAGCAGATAATACATAGTTACAAATAATAAATATAGTACGAGTTATATTCAAAATTCAGTGTACATTTCAATCGAATCTAACCTCATGAAGCTTAGACAACAAGCTTATACTGTAACTAACTACAAACGAATGGCTCAATAAATAAATAACAGTAGGTAACTAAATATGTATGTTCTTGCTTATTTCATTTGGCGCTATGAGCCTAAATAGCTATTGGTCTCTGAGACAAGAAGATGCCTCGATATTTTCCGTGATGACCTTAATCTTACCATGATTGAATCTGAAGTACTAGCACAAAAGTATGAATATTTTTTTCTTATTAGCTAACAATTGTTATAGCAATTTGAAAATCTAATTCTAAAATAAATAATGGAAACGGGGGTAGGTAATGTAGGTACAGAAATCTGAATATTTACTGAATAGTAAAAAATAAAATTTAATGAGGACGCCCTTGGCGTTTGGGCCAGTGAATGGCCGGTCTAAAATTACGTTTATTGGGCCTCCAAATCTATCGATTACTGAGCCACTAATAGATCGCCTTTGAACCGTACCCATTTCATTTCTCAATTCCATTAACGTGTCCTTAATGCGGCACGTATTACAACTGCTGATCTTACACTGGAGTCATTTTAGACATACTGCAATGTTAAATTTAGATTCATCATCTGCCTTACCCTAAATGTTCTCCGATTACTAAAATCCTTACATACCAATCCGAGTAAATAATTTATAAACAACTATGTTTTTATGTGATATATCGACAAATAAATAGACTGTTGATGGCAAGTGATTACAGTCGCCAATGGTACATGTAGTTCTTCTGAGATTCGCAACATATCTATAAACTTTGCCAACATGTGACATAAGATTTAAAATCACAGTACCTGGTAATTTTACTGCCTATTTTACCCTTTACGCCAGAAAATATCAATGCGAAGACATCTATTTTCCGGTAGAAATAGGTAAAACAAACGTACCCAAGCAGAAGACCCGAGTATAGAATCCCCCCTCCGGAAATCTGTCACATTCTTTATTTATTTGGTTATAACAGTGTTTTTATTATGACATTACGCTCTACGAATTGGGTAGATTTATTTTCTATATATGTATATCAAAAGTAACAAAAGCGTACAATGTACCTTGTACCTTGTGTTTGTTGTACCTTCAATAGTCAATGAAGATACGACATGTTAGCGTTGTCACGAATCGCTCAAAAACGCTCCACATGAAATACACTGCAATAGCGATGTCATAATTTGGTATTTTGTATGAGCGTATAAATAGTATTACTAGTAACTTTGTTATGTACGAGTATTAATATTCTTTCACACTTTTCACACAACCAAACGCAAACGTATAACGTTTTCCTTTTAAATTCGCACTTCGTTTGTTAGAAAGAAAAATGCCACATTGACCTATGAGTGAATACACATAGTGTGTACATTCTGTCAACATCCCATTCCTTACGCAAATATATTATTTCATAATATATTTTGTAGAACGGCTACGACCTATCCAAAATAATAATTAAGTGAAATTAACATTCCATTTAGGATGCGAGTGGGTACGTGCCCACGGAATATTAATCCACGCAATGCTGGCCTTGATTCCCAATCGAGCGTCCAGATTTGGCGGACGACCCGCCGCTACTCAGCGACTCGTCGCAGAGAAGAGACGCGGTCTGGCTTGACTACCGAATGAATACTTTTTCAGTAGGAAGCCTTATTACTGGCCAGTATTTCCTTGCTCGCGCGCGAATGCAGCTCGCGTGGCTAGTCCGGCACTAGTTTCCGAACGCGCATCTGCAGACGCCGCGCCTTTGCCTGTGCGATAGTATAGCGTTAAAAAAAGAGAATTTCGCGCGCTTTTTTTGTGTGATATGCAAAATGGGTGTCGTGAACCAAAAGAGTAAGGCGAAAAAGCAACCAAAGCAAGAGAAGGACATTGCGAACGGTAAACCGAAAACACAAGGCGAAAAAGTGAAAAAGAAAAAATCTGTGTCGTGTTTACAGTGCATCAAACCTAACAAGAAGGATGGTAAATATTTACATTTTGATACAAGTGCATCTACGACATAATCTATTTCACATCATATAGTACGATAAAATCTATTTCACAGTTTTTAGAGAAACACTTAAATTACAACCCTAATTTAGATTGACATTTAATTTTACATACTTTTACAATTGTTAAAAATATACGGAAATTCGATTGACTCTAAATAATTTGATAAAATCTAAAGATTTGATAAAAAGTATATAATCTGAATAATTTTGATAATTTTTTTCTGTTTATTCATTTAAACAAACATCGTAACCATAAAATGTAGATAATATTGTGAAAAAAGATACAAAATTTATTAAGTTGATTAAGAACTATAATAAAATTTTGGAATGCTTAAAATATATATGTATAACCATTATTATACTTTGAACGACATGAATTGAGTCGTTGACTGCTAAATGTCAGCTTAACAAAACAAGGAATTATTAGGATGTAGGAGTACGAGTTAATTGCCTCGACCGGTGTATAATGACAACGTTCATAATTATATGTAATCCTAGGTTCGAAATTTAAACCAATTAGGCATTACTACAGACACATAATACGATTACATACTTACATGCTCGAACAATAAAGTTATCCGTAAAAACTGACACTTCTTGATCATTTGTTTTTATTTATCAATAGATATAACGTTAAAAAAATAACACATACAATAATAATAAAACACTATAAAAGAGAACGGGAAATAACATACAATAAATACAAAATAAAAAATATGTGGAAAAAATAAATAAGCAACAATAACTCACTTAAAAAGCCAAAGGCTCTCTAGGGATTTTTACCCTAAAACAGTAAATTCACAAGTTTTAGGGTTTGCCTTGGGTAATATAAATTGCTGAGTGCATAAATAAAAATCAAGATAATCGTAATAACTATTTGATTTCAACCATTAGTGTTTTATAAACCTCTATTTGATTGTTAAACAAGCTTTTCTTTTTTTTTTAATAGTAATATTTCATTAGACGCTAAAAGTAAACACCTACTTATATTTTGCTTATGATCGGCAAAGCAGATGGGCGGGCCGACCTAAATAAATCCCTATGTTTGTGTGTTTAATGGCTACGTTTCGTAATGACATCCACGGGATATCCAGGCACGCGTGTTTTAACTGGATTAAAATCGTATCGTTCCTAAAATACCTCCTGAAAAAGTGATCTTCCAGTTTTTGTCGCAACGGATGTGTTTACATCTAGGAAATTATATTAAGAGTACACCCCGATCTTCTTTATTTCCTTTCGCTTCTTTTATACCTTGTATGGCTATAAAAAATATATACTAAAATAAAGTACCAAATTATGACTTTCACATAGAAATTTTAAATCTTTGTTCCACGCTATGACCTGTACATACTTATGTAATACTAGCTGACCCGGTCAATTTTTTCTTGCCATATATGCACATTATTTCTAGGGAAAACTACAGATTTTTCAGATGACTTGATTAGTTAAACACAACAGTTCGGTTGTTTCTGCTGCAGTTTATTAGTCGAATTAACTCACTGTTTGGATATTAGGAAAGTCTATTGAGAAGAACAAGCAACTCAAGAAGGTTTTCTGTTGCTTCGTTTCAATTGTCACTTTCACTGTTTGGTTTACATTGTTAATAATAAAATATTGGTTCTAATTACCAAAGTTCAAGTTAATCATGTAAAAAGTGACCTGTACATACTTATGTAATACTAGCTGACCCGGTCAATTTTTTCTTGCCATATATGTTCATTATTTCTAGGGAAAAGTACAGATTCTTCAGATGACTTGATTAGTTAAACACAACAGTTCGGTTGTTTCTGCTGCAGTTTCTTAGTCGAATTAACTCACTGTTTGGATATTAGGAAAGTCTATTGAGAAGAACAAGCAACTCAAGAAGGTTTTCTGTCGCTTCGTTTCAATTGTCACTTTCACTGTTTGGTTTACATTGTTAATAATAAAATATTGGTTCTAATTACCAAAGTTCAAGTTAATCACATATAAAGTCGACACATGTATACCCATATAGTTATGATTAAGAATGTCAAACAAGATGTGTATGTGCATATCTATATATACACTATATGTAAATTTATCTACATTCAAGTATTGCAAACATACTCCTCATCCCTTATCCCTATCCCATTATGTGGGTTGGTGCAACATATTGCCTTATTCCAGTCGTCTTCTATACAATCGTTACATATGTACAAATGGTCAGCGAAACAGTTGAACTACGAAAACAGCTTTAATTGCTCAGGGAATAGAGTCAGTCTCAAGGTCAGCATGTTTACTCTGACTTACAACCTTTCATTAGTGTGTACTTTCATTATTTCTATACATTTTTATACACATTCCTATTTTACTAAATTTAGTTTTCCCAAAATCGTTTCTACCTGACGTCTACTAAGTTCAGGCGAGAGAATAAGTATTAAGAGAGTTTCCCGGTTCATTATGTTTTATAATAACTTTCGCGCTTTTTATTTATTTTATATACATAAGAAACTGACAGAACCTCATAAAGTTGCACTCTCAACGGTTGAACTTAATTCCAATTTCTCGATTTTGGTATGTCAGTGAATTATCATTTATTTTTGTTAAACGTTACAACATTGCCAGTTCAATCATATTGAGCTAGTAATCCGATTTTTATTATGTTTTGTTTCCAGTAGTATACATTAGTAGGTATTTATTCGATAGCATTAATAGCGTGCAAGCTCAGCGACATAAAGAAAAGATTTATGTACTCCCATCACTCTGTTTACTATTTCTGAGTTTCTATATAACTTATATAAATGTTTTAAAATATCATTCGTGTTTTCTGTAAAGTCACTCTGAAACTGTTTCATTTTATTGTATTATTGGAAACGGTATGGAATGATTTTGTTGAGTTCAGCTTTCGTGCCCATTATAACTTCGAGTGAACCATTCCCCGCGGAGTATCTACAGGTCCGAACCTAATAACACGATATTCGGTCATTAGCCCACTGCTTCCCTAATGTCAACTGGATTATTGATGGCTCTACGTTACAATACAAGCCAGATTGGTATAAAAGCGCGGACGCGAAGTTACGTCAATTACTAGCCTGAGCTCCGCCGACCAAGGCCGCCCAATGTTTTGGTTTACATCACCTCGCTACCGAACCTACCTACTTCCATAAATATATAAAAAATGACTCATCCCAGCAAAATCTGATCGTGATCACACGAGGTGCGATTGAGATTTTTTTTCACTGTAATTGTATGTTTTTGCGACTTTAATATGGCAGTGTGATTATGTCATTTGTAGTAAATGATACGGGCCGCCATGTACCAAGATTTGTATTTACAGTAATAATGGTACACTTAGCTCTACTGTCTTTTGTGAATTAGTGCTATAGTAAATCTCGTCGAACCAACAAAACAAATTGCGTTCATCATACGAATATATTAGACCTGTATTATAAAATAACTCCTGTATGTTAGACAGACCTTCTATCAGGTAGTAGCGTAGGTAGAGACATCAATTAAAGAAATCTACACAATCGATGTAAATTAAATTTAAATGCAGCTTTTAATTAAATTTAAATCGCACAATTTATTCTAAAACACACAATACTAATTACACTGCAAATTTAACGTTATAATTTAGTAAAGTAATTTAATTTGCATGATCGAATATATATGTGAATAAATCGATATGTCTCTTTTACCATATATTTATATCTTTAAACATCCATATTTAATTTTAGTCATGAAGCCTTTTGTAGAGATAAACGTAGAATTATTCATTCATTTGATGAATAATAGAAATTCTTGAGCAATATTTATTGTAATATTTGGCATATAACTAATATTGTTATGTTAACAAATTGATAATACGAGTATCTCTCATGTCGAATATAAACGGGGCAATAACTTATTTTGTGCTCTCTTCGATCTTTCCCATCTATTCCCAGCAAAATATTAAGGATTACGGTCAGGTACGCTCTCGGAATAATTTACAGTTTGTGCCAAAACCAGCGCGATGGATTAGATTGACTGAAGTATAAAAAAAATAACAGGCTAGTTAAAAATTAGTAATCTGTGGTAAAATAGAGGATATATACTTGTTATTAGTATGAAAATGTATTAACTAAATGTATCGTCTCATAATATATAGAGACGGAATTGAAGCTTGTATGAGTTTTATGATCACAGTAATGATGCGATGTTGCTGAAATAGCAAATTTTAAAGGTAGGGCTAAAATACATTTACACACAGCAAACAGAATTTATCTGTGTTATATGCTTTGAAGCTTAGCACAAACAGCCAAGCTAATGCTAAGCTTAAACTAATATTTGAGATAATCTTGTGACGGCTCATGTTTTCCGTGATCTACACGTGTCACAACATATAATGCCTAGTTGATTGGAAGAATTTCGTAATTACGACTTATTCAATGAGAACAATACAGGCATTTGTTCAAATGGGACGCGAACGAATAAATGTTGTACGAGTACATTTATAAATATAAAAAAAACACTGAAGTAATCGAAACGTGCACATACGAAAAGCCTTGTTAATGAATATTGACAAGGGTTACACCAATATTTTTATAACAACATAAGATCTTTATGATATCATTGATTCATATGAGATAATAGTTATTTATTATACAAGAGTGGAAAGTTCCTTTTTAACCGCGTGCTCGATTTGGATGACCGAGCAAGCGAAGGATTCTAAATTAGAATCCTGAGCGTCAGCGAGGGAAACAAACGAGCACAAGGTGAAAAATCTTTCCACTCGAGTGCAATACGTAACTTTTCATCCCACCTCAGCGAGGAAATGACAAAATGAAAAAGAAAACAATTTATAATGACAAATTATATTAAGCAATAAAACGTGAAAAACTAGAATGGCGCGAAGCACGCAAATAAAACAAAGAAACCAAGAAGGTTCCAAATTTAATTTTTTTCACAATTTAAAAAGTTCTAATCATAAATTTGGCACCATAGAGGTTACATTAAATAGGTTTAATGACGTTTTGAATTTACAATTATATTGAGTACTCATTATATGTGATGTTCTAAATTCAAAATCTACTTTGCCGCTCAAGCGAATAAAATAGAATTTTCCAGCCAGATTTCGAAGCGCAAAATTACACTTTCCGAGGTGGTGGGATGAAAAAAACTTTATTGGTCTCAACGTAAGTAATTGTGTGTTAATGCCATGATTATGTACATAGATCTTACGATGAGATCACTCGTCCACGTGCCGCGGTCACGCGATAGTTGCGCCCGCCCATCGCGCAGTTCGGTGCATCTAAAGCGACGTCAACTGATGTACAAAACCCCTATTATTAGCCATAATGTTGTTGTATAGTTGTTTACCCAATATTCAAAAATATTTTGGCTATGTAATTATATTTATTTTGAATATCTTTTATACAAAAATCTAACGACAGAGCCATTTTAGACTAGTTTCTAAAACAGTAAAAATCTATTATATAAAGGGTTTTTAAACAAGAACTTTGTTTTCTTAAACAAAATAAAACAAAGAATTTAGATAAAGATGTATCAAATTTTTTATTGTACTACGAAGAGAAAACTTTGGCAATTATGAATGAAAAAAGATATCAGGCAATTGTCCACCACGACCACGCTGACAGATGTCGATTTTTTCATCAATGTTTTAATCCCTTTTTGGCAAATATGGCGGATCTATTTCATATACTCACGTCACGAATTTTGAGTTTTAGTGCTGCAATCAATTCGATTGGCTCCGTATAGATTTTGTCTTTAATTATTTAATAATTCAGTGGAGTTAAAGCATACGATCTGGTGAAAAACCACCACTTTCATAGTGGATTTTAATTATTTTAATGAGATTTTCGAGAGAAATTGAATTTATTGTAACAATTGCTAAACCATCTACTAAGAATATGCCAAAAATGTTCTCTATCACGTTAATTACATGTGTCTAATTTTTTATACCTTTCACTATTCTTCTTCATTACGCTACATATCAATAAGCTGTGGTATAGTTTTTATTAAAGTTAATCAATAAATTGCGTATAGTAATTTTACGTATTATTTCAGTCTCCAATCACTTCACTCGTCCTTATTATAGGCTATTAATATTCATTGCCTAATCCCATTGTTTCAGTGTTGGATTATAAGGACGAGACATCTTAGTGCCTGTTCTAACCATTTTCGTGCGAACGCGTCCTTCGGTGTCCACAATTTGGCACGACGCCATACTCAGAAAGCTGATATAAGCAACAAACAAATATAAATAAAATTGTCAGTCATCATTACAATTGAGAAATACCTACAAGGATATCCACGCTGATCGGCCTCTGCTGTTAGATCCAGCACCTTTCTAGGACCTTCATCAAACCGTTGCCGTTGCTCTAGCTTATGGGAGGCCTACCGACGCTACTGTCTACCTCTCGGAGACTTTACTATTCCAACGTCCATTAGTCCCGCGAGCAGAGTAGTCTGTCCACTACCACACGTTCATAATTCTTCAAACTATGTTGATGACGCTGGTTCTTCTGTGGATTTTATCATTTTTGATTCAGTCATGCAAAAAATAAACTATACCCCTTTGGATCACTGAGCCTCATAAGTAGCCAGGTTTCGCTTCCATGTATCATCACTAGCAAATGCTACGGATGAAGAACTTTCGTCTTGAGGTACTGTCCAGTCGGCATTTTCGGTGATATCTCATTGCCCTGTCTCATTTCACCCCGCTGGAGCCATATGGATTGGCCCTGAAGGCGAACCGATATTGTGGATTTTTCTCGCTCGCTTAGATATATCAATAGTTTAGTATAAATAGTTCTATTTTGGTCCTAGGCATAATTATAATATATAATTCTATTAAATTATATATTTTGATCTTCATCGTCATTAACAAAGACTGAAAAGAGGAAATCATAAATAGACCCTCAGAGTTTAAGACTATTGAGTTGTTATTATCAACTTGTTGGGAATTTGATTTAATTTGTTTATGCCGAAATCGGAGCGACAGGATCGCCGCGAGCGCAATAAATAGATAATTTATAAGTACCTTTATATAGATAGAGACATACAATGTTGCTAATATATGTATCTTACTTATAAACATAATTCCTTGGTGACAGATTACAGTGATTGCTATCGATGGCGGTTCGCTGTGACTTTTCACCGTATTGTTATTTATGAGCGCGTGTACATGTAATACATTGTTACAAATAAAATTAAGAGACCCACTTCCTAGATTTTAGAGATGTTGTTCCCTAGTAGGTAACCTACGATACAGTGTAGTCGTTGTTCCACATTTAAGATTCAATAATTCTAACATTGTTATCTGGAACATTCCAATACTGAAATAATGTCGCCGTGCCAACAATGCAGGCGCTGTCAGGCGATACTTTACACAATGAAATGGAATAATTCGCGATGCAACGTATGCCTAACATCTGTGTTTTATGGGGTTTCGTCATGTTTGATCCCCGTCACTGGAGCTTACACAGGTGTCTAATATGGGACAGCAATTATTTGAATAAATATCCCAATTTGGAGCTTAGATTCTTTTGTTAAAGTAAGATGGATTTGCTGCACGTAAAATATTACAAGTTTTCTTATACATGGAATTTTAAGTTTTATCGTTGATTACTTTTATCCACAATTCTAAATGGAACACAACAAGGCTAATGGCCGTTTTCACCAACTATGTCTTAGCTTAGGCGACTCCTAAGTGACATGCTGTCTCACTCTTTTCAGTTAATATAAAAAGTGACAGCATGTTACTTAGGAGTCGCCTAAGCTAAGACAAGGTTGGTGAAAACGGCCATAAGAGGTCTAGCTTTAACGACAGGATGATTACATAAGTAAGAGGTACTCCTGCTAGTGATTCTGATACAGTGCCTACCTTTTGTTACAAAGTCTTTTAGTTTTTGTGATTTTATTAGTCTTTCCCAATAGTTAGACATGTTCTATCGCGGTCTGCAAGGCTAAAAAGGACTTATCAGACTACTGTCACAGTTCTTGCCAACTCATTAAATGTTAAAAATTATAAAATCTATGCCCATTACAAAAATCTCTCTCAACAAACATCTATATTATCTAGTTTCACCTATTTACAAGCGTGTGTCTAATTTTATTAAATTTATTAAATAAGTTAACTTATTAGACACGGTAACTTATTGGAAAATACAAAATAATTAATAACAAAGTAATTAAAATTATACAATTAGACGACATTATTGTTAGAAAGCAATCTTTGCAATGAAAACTTGGGAAAGTGACAAATAAAAAAGAAATTCAATAAGGGAAGGTTACAGTTATAAGTGTAAAGAATGTATGTGTGATAGCGAAAGGAATAGAATAGAAACAATAGCTAAAGATTCTAGTCTCTAAATTAATAAGGACAAGGGCTTAAAATAACTCTTAACTTTCTTGCCCTTAATTCTCTCGGGGTAAGAGTGACAGAAACCGATTAGTGTGGGGTAGAAAATTCAAAATGAAAAACAAATTAATTTTAATTTTACGAAATAATTAAAATTATTCCATTTCCCACTATATACTTAATATATTGACAATCAAATGCGTTAGATATTAACGAATATATTTTTAATACTCAGCGTAATCGAGCTATGGTTTTATACGAACGTACGAGCATTTGCCATTCGCATGAGAACAAACAGATGATGCTATTAATTGAATTATTAATAGTCTTTTACACAAAAGCCTTGAAATATCGACGTGGGGCTTAACAATATGTACTGTGTATGTACTTAAGTGTGTCTCTACTATGACAATGAGTTCTATTTTATTGCTAATAGAGATTCAAATATATTCACAATTTTTGTTTAAAACAAATATTTTCTTCGTTTTATACTGTTGTGTTGTCACGTAGCGAGAGGAGACGTTACAGTGTAATAAAAATTGTTAGTGTTATTTAATGGATATGTATCTGATATAATGTCTCATTGTAGAAATACACAAAAAGTTTTTTGAAGCACATTTTACTTTGAGATATAATTTATCTAGGCAATAAAGTAGTTTATTATTTACCTTCAAATAAAATACAATCAAGAGGTTTTTGACTACGTTTTATGAGCTGCGAACGGACCATTTATCTCTCATAACATTACACAGAACAGAACACTGTTCATTCATAACTGATCTACATTGTAACGTAGTCAAATTCAATTAAACACCACGATAACCCTCTCATCGTCCTAACCACACGGAAAATGAACTCATAAACTATATTCGAAAGGTCGAAAATGAAATGCCCACGTCTCCTGCAACTGAACCTCTAAGATGCGTAATCAACGTTTCCTAACCTAAATAACTTTTAATTACTACTCTTCACGGCTTATATAGCCAGCTATAATCACCTGCCTGCAATGCATGGAAGATTTAGAAAATCGACATGGGATTGTTCTTCTGTTACGGGTCCCACGTGTTGTGAGACGAGGGTTATTTTTTATTTGATAATAACACAAAGTCCAATTTTTTATTGAAGAAATTTATAATCGCATTATATTTAGAGTGCTTGTTAATAAGTTGCAGACATGAATGATTTCTTATTTAGTTTTATGTGTTTACGTATACGAATGCAAACCCAATTTGTAATAACCATATTTTACCGAAGGGAGATTCTATACGAAGGTGCTTGAATACCTCTGTCGTACTTATTTCTGCCGCAAAATAGCAATGTTCGCATTTCTGTGTTATGGTGTGAAGGATAAGATAGGCAATGAAGTTAGAAGATTGTGACTTGATCTTATATGAGTATCACATGTTGGCAACGTACACTATGATATCTCTTCCGTCCCGTACTCTCTGTACGATCTGCTTCTTTCATTAATAATCACGTGAAACATTCAAAGATAATTATATACACGCAGAGCGGATCCGGCGTTTAATTTTGCCCAGCATGGAGATGGTATCTATAGTAAAACATCATTGATTTTTATTCTAATGCAAGAATCTGAAAAAAGCTTTTAATTCCATATTTTTTCAGTCGTCTTAGACTATGGCCGCCTGCAACTCAAAAAGTATTACAAGCGTATTGCTAACTCTTTAAAAGCTATTTACTGCCTTCTTGAAGAACCGTATACTGTGCTCCCCGGGATGATCCTCTACAAGGAGTTCATTCCACAATTGGAGTGTGTACGAGAGGAAATTCCTATGAAACAATGATTGGGTTTAATTTTAAATAACTCAATAGTTACGTCTACATATCATATACATATCTATATGATATAATGTGGAATAGTCTTTATGTTATATAAAGGAAATTGGGTTCAGACTATTTATCTGAGGTCAGCTTCTAATTGATGACTCTGTAAAAATATAGGGAGAGAAAAAAATAGCCCTTGCTAGTTTTCTTGGTGGTTCTTTCAAATACAAGGTCTTCCGCCGCCGCCGTAGACTTGTGAACCAATAATGTACCATTTTTGACGTGAAAAAGTTATTATAAAAATCCCATTTGAATTAATAATTATAATTAATAATAAGAAGAAATTTTTGATTTTGATTAAAAGTCTAAAAACTTCAAATCCGTGTCCGACTCTAACGGTTGGAAGACTATTAGTTCACGGACCTTAGGAAATCCTAGAGAACTTGACTGGCTGATTGAATGAAATCCACCGGACTCATTCTCCTGCAAGGCTTTGAACTTGAGCTCTATACTAATTGAAGGTTACTCAGTAAATGGCATCGTGGCTAACAGGGTCACTGAAAATAAGTTATTAATACGCTAACATACTTTGATTTTCTTATATATATTCTTAATTGTATGATTCCTAAGCAATAGTTATTATAGAGCCACGATTCTCCTTGTAATCACAGATAAATAAAGCAAATATATACTAGAATTCTCAGATGTATATAAATCAAGTGCTATGGTATATAAGTTTCCTAATTTCAAAAATGCAAATATGTAATAATTAACTCGCTTAGGTATGCGAAAAGCGTTATCGTGGTTCTTAGGTCATCTTTATTTATACAAAACAAAAGCACTATTTATTGATAATTACTTCATCATAGCTCCGATACAAGGTCTTGTTTTGTGATGGTTCCAGCGCTGGTAAAACTAGTACTCTAACCCAGTACTGTCGGCCTGAAATTACCATGTGCTTATCTTTGGGTCACGTAAGGCGTTATTCGGAACCTTAACACGCAAATTTATTTATTTTCGTTAAGCTTTCCGCGTCAACGTAACGAATCCAAATAACACGTAGGGTGTATATCGATAGCCTTGTTTTAGAGAATTTAGTCAGTGTGTAACGATTGCTTATAATATGATCACAAGATAGCAGGCAATAGTTTTTCAATACAATGTTTCGGTAAATATTTGTGCGTAGAAGATTCTGTATTTACGAAATCTACGCCACCTGAATGATTCCCCTAGCTTCACAATTTCAATACCTCCAATGTCCATCGAATTTATTACCTTGCTGTAAGCTTATTAAATATAAACCTTCATTAAGAGACTATTAGAAACAGAAGATGAACAAATTGCCCTTACATTTTCTTTCGTATATTTCTCGAGAAAGCTCTCTCGATTTCCGAATAGATAAGAGTAATTTTTTCTTGTATTTTTTATATTATGCGCGTATAAGGTTAATAATTCTGTATTCATTTACTTTTGAATTTCTTTTAATATTAAGAAGGAATGATCATGTTACTAGGAAAGTTATGGACTTGGAAGTGGAGGGGCGTGATGTGGTTAAGTGTGGGGAGAAGAAGATCGAAAAAACGATGGATGGACTGTGTGAATGATATGTTGAGGAACGTAGTGAGTGTCCAAATAGCGAGCTATGCGATGCTAACCCCACATAAAATTAAAAACAGTGCAAGAGAAAGAAGTAGATTAATAGTTAAGTTGAATAAAAATTATTCTTTTTTTTTAATTTTTTTTTATACCACTATATATGGTGGCAAACAGGCCTACGGCACGCCTGATGGTGAGCGGTTACCGTATGGACACTTGCAACACCAGGGGTGTCACTTGCGCGTTGCCGACCCTTCAAAAACCTATTTACTCCCCTTTTGAAGAACCCCATACTGTAGCCCTGCGGGGAAACCTCGGCAGGGAGCTCATTCCACAAACGAAGTGTACGCGGGAGGAAATTCCTTTGGAACCGCACTGTGCCCATGTCCCATTTAGGCTCCAGTGTGTGGGCATGAACTCCCTGTCGATGGCGAGCGGTGCGATGATAGAAAGTGGCCGTGGGCATTATGTCAGACAATTCTTCAGAACACAACCCATTATACAGGCGCTAGAACACATAAGGAGGCAATGTAAAATGCCAAGGAGGCAATGTATTCTGATTGTGGCAGATGAATCTTTTGATCATAATGCCTTATCCATTATAATCTTAAGTATAAAACAGTTACGTGCATCCGTTACGTTACACTTCAGTCAAACTTCGAGACGCTTAGCATTGGTCTGTCATTAAAAAAAATACAAACACATTATGTAGGATACGGTTAATGTAGGCAGCGAATGTCTGCTGTTATTTGTCCAAGGAGCATGAGATCACCACCTCGAAAGGTCGGCCGACTCGCACCGTGCTCGCCTTACCTGACAAATTTTTATGAATGCCACACGGCGATAACTGCGGCTGTAAAAACATCTTGCACCCTTTAATGAGTACCCTGTCCTATGCAAACAATGAAACACGTCATTTTTATCTGTCATTAGCTGTGGAACAATCTAAACGGGTAGAACAAGTTAGACTGATTATTGGTTACTACGTTACTATAAATGCAAAAGAAGTGTACCTGTTTCTTTAATCGTATCTCTATTCTTCAAGGAGTTGGTGAATGTTATGTATTTATCATCACAACTCGTATACGAGCTATTGGAGCCTACTTTAAGTAAGAGAAAGACTCGAATCGACCACGCTAGCATATATATACGGGATGGGCAATTTAACAAACGCTTTTCGAGTTGCCTCCCAGAAGTATGAGTTACTGTAGACACGAATCGAATAAATGTACATTTATGAAATTCGCAATGATAAACATATTCTACAGTTACACTCATTGAGTTATTATTGACTATGTTTATTGAAAACTGCGGATATTACTAACGTCTAGAATAAAATATTTACGCGGGACATGTTTTGATTAAAATACATTGTACTATATGTAGAGTCAGAATTTACGTCATTGTAAATTCAATTGCACAAAATTATGTTTGCCAAAAACACGCATCACCGTCTGTCACTATCCAAAACGCACTCGTCTCCTCGTTATAAATAGACATAACAATGAACGCATCTTTAACACGTTGAAAATAAAGTTGTAAACACATGTTTTTTGCCGCCACTGCCACAAAATGATCACTCGAGATTACTATACAGTGACACGATAAGCTGATGTCAGTCTATATTTTTAGGGATTAATACACGCTATGCTATTTATGTTAATGGAGCAATTAGATCTGCTAGTTAGGTGCTATTTAATTTTCCCATAAACCTGTTCATATAGAACCTAATGATGTTTTGAAGACTTGTATAGTCGTAATTCAAGACACATGTTTACACATGACTTTCGTATGTTATATCTTTAATATTTTCGATATCGATTTTGACGATTTTCTGAAACATTATCGTCGCATGTCGTCATAGAATATTTATGGAATACTACTTTAAACGGCTGAACAGATAAAAATACACTTTCCGCTAATTACTCGTTTCGTGTTTCTATTGATATCTTCCGGGCACCGTTCCAGACTCCGTATAATGGCACTGACAAGTGACAGAACATGTGAATGTTGTTCCCCTTTCCGTGAAAATTTACATTGTATCTACAGTCTTTGCAGAAAAATTCTGTAACTATTTTAATATAGAACCTTATTTAATTATGTGTATTCTAGGGATTATCTCATATGTCAACCAACATATGTGTTGTGTAGATGAATTAAATCTCAATAACATGTTATTTTGTTTTCGTGATAAACACAATATCCTGATCATCTGAAAAACGATAAGCAAAACGGTAGAATCTGAGCTCACCATTTTTATTAACCAATAATACGGCGACACTACAGCTGATATAAAATAGAATAGGTCATTATATTAATTAATGGGCCCTGTCAAGCTCATTATGTCTATTAAGCGCTTGTCCCAAATATTAACCGCTATTGTTCCACAATCAAAGGGCCCACAGTTTGCCACGCGCGCCGTCGCAGGTCACAGGTCAAGTCAGTCAGGTGACAGGTACCTACGGGAGTCAATTGGTCAGCCCACGCGGCGGTGACATCAGTAGCCGGGCTGAGTAAATTGGCTTATGCATTCATGAATCTGTAGCGCGACGGGATAGCGAATGAGCGGCCTTGCCTCGGCTTACCTTCACTGGATAAAGATGACCACTGTACATGCGATACGCACGATCTGAACGTACTCTCAGAAATTTTTGTGGTGAATTATTGACTTAAGTAACAAATAATATGGGCCCAGTAAGCGAAACCAAATTTAAATAAAATTAAATAATAGTGCAGTTTCATTGATGTTTTATTAAGATTCAATGTGAGAATTATTTGCATAAAGGAACACAATGTAACTGCGCTATTTGTCACTTTCAATCAAATTGTAGTAGCAATTTCTAGTTGACAAATTCACATCCCTATTTCAAGTAATATACATTTTATAATAATAATAATAACTTTATTTCAGACAGAGTTCATACTTTTTATATATTAGTAACAATCTAAATACTTATAAACTAGTTGTTAGTATAAAACCTATCAGCAAATAACGTTTAGAATGCTATTGCAATTACTACGTAACCATAACAGCAATGATGGCGCCTTTTTGCGAAGTGGAGCTGTGAAGCCATTTAGTACGAGCTTTGGCGAACATCCCTGAAGCGGTACAATTGCCACTACAGCCGCAGCAGCATTCTAAAGGCGTTATTGTTATATAAAAAAGAAATGTAAAGGAAATCAAAATATTACTAACTAGCCGGTGCCCGCGACTTTATCTGCGCACGATTAGTATTTCGAGTATAATATTAGTTAGATATTCAAGAAAAAATATATATATATTTCTTACACTTGCACCAATTAGCCCAGCCCTAAGTAAGCTCTGTAAGGCTTGTGTTATGGTCTAGGGTAACGGATGGACTTACATATAGTATACTTGTGCCGGTCATGAGAACGTGCACGTAATGAAGTTAAATATTCCTTGAGATAATCATCTCAAGGGTGCTGTATAAGCTAGAAATACGCACGTACCATATTTGTATATAAGCCTTAGTTTTAGTTAAATAAATCAGTTATTCTAATGGAGATCATGATAGACGATATCAGACTATAACCTGAGTCTCATTATGTCCATTGCCTAAACACTGGCAAAATACTCATATAAATAAATTTGGTAGAAATATATTATAACAACCATGACTAAGGTACAAATGCATCACGCAAACATCTGCCCCCACCGGGATTCGAACCCGGGATCTCGGAGATGGCGACACCTTGAAACCGGTATAGTATACCAACCACTCAACTGCAGAGGTCGTCAAAGAAATACTGTTTTTATTTTATACACTCATACTGTTATATTTAACTTGCGTATGTTTTGCATATATCGACTTAATGATTGTAGACGTTTCAGACAGATTTTGGTGAACGGTCACTCCGTTAGCGGAAACCACAAAACGCCAATGTTAACCAGAATGACATGTGAAATATTTTAAAAACATTTTTCACTTATCTTCAACTTCATTTCTCAATTCTACCTTTAACTATAGACAATACGATTAAAAACTATGTTTCACAGATATACCGTACATAAAGCAAACAGGATAATTTGATTTGGCCGTTCAGAATGTCGACTTCGCAATTGCGATTTGTGTCAGGGCGTAAAGAAATTATTGGTGCGTGCTCAGTGTACGCGGCATAAACGCTGCTTTGATTTATAACAGGGAAAAGGATAATTATATCACGTTTGAAGGATAGTAAACTATCAATTAGCCATGTCGAGTCCTAAATACCGACAATAATTAATATGTCCATTATGTTTGCATAAAAAAATTTTATTCATAAAACTATGTGTGAAATTGCCCTTTAGTATTGAGATTTTAAAAAATTCGCTTACTAACCTTTTTACTTTTTCTTGTTTACTTACTATCCAAGAGAGCAAATTTTTTATGAAATTATTACATACATATCAATGAACAATAAACTAAGTAATAACGTAATTTTGAAGGCAAGAAAATTAGTTATCACAGTTCAATAATGTACTATATTCTAACTACATTTTTTTACTTTAGAGCTAAAAAATAACACAACATTTTTTTTGCTGTTTTGCTTAAAATGTAAAAGTTTTAGTTTTAAATACATATTAAGGAAAAAGGCAAAAAATACAAAATGTATGTACAAACTTACTCTAAAAAATAATAATACTTTATATCGCCGTACTCGGCCATCCGACAAATGCAAGATTATTATATTGTCTTCTAGCTGTCATATTAATATTTTGCATATATAATTGCCATTGGCAATCGTAATAGTTTTGTATAAATGTGGACACAAATTAATTAATTATATTAGAACATATATATCGAAAATAATTGTTTATAAGATACCTTTACCTTTACAGGAACAATTTCAAATCTCTAATAGACAATCTATTTTATCCCAGAGTGGCATTTGGTGGCAACCGATTACAAATTTGAGGAGTTCGACACAAAATCATTCTTTGAATCTGCTCCTGTTCATACCATGAATAACCGTTCAACGCCGGACAAACAACTTAGAACGAGAAAGGCGCTTGAAATTGGTTGACAATAGTCTCGCTGTCTCTATCCCGAGTGTTATTGCTTGTTTCCTCCTTATTACGTATGCGCGTGCGCATATGGACGTCGCCAAATCCATATTGAAATTTTATACGCTTCCTTGGTCAGAATTTGTGTGTACTTTCTTTGGAAAGTTCCTTGTCCTTTGATGTTTAGGTGACTTGCACGTGCCTGTAGGAACCCATTTCGAAACCATTATTTAATTCAAGTATAAGATATGCAATTCGTGTCATGTTGCTCGAGTGGTTTTAAAAAAAAAAAAGCTTGATGTAGTTTTAGTAATTTTCCTTTAATTGTGCTTTTAAATAGTTATTAAAATTAAATGATTATAAAGTATTTATGAAACTATATGTTTTTCAAATTACTTTTATTTTGTTTGTTATAGGCGGACTAGAAGGAAAATACCGCGTCGCTGCGCCAGAACTAATGCAGGACACATTTATGAGCGACTCAGAAGACGAAGGAGGTAAGAGTTTTCAGTATAATATAATGTATCAGTATAAAACATAGACAGATTATTAATGTCATAAAAAATCATAAACAATATCGATTATTGATTTTTTTCCTGTAATAATACTCTAAGAATATCAGTAGACTTACTAGATCAAATAATATGAACAAACATTATCAACATATTTCCAGGAGAGGTGGAGTGTCCAATCCAGCAGCAACAGCAATACCGCTACATGAACAGCGAAGCCGGTACATTGCAGCGAGCCAAGCCGCTGGAAGACAGCGTGACCGACGGTCACTTGTGGCCCAGCAACAATGACAAAAAAGTTGCCACCATTGACCGGCAGCCGCTCGACATCGGGTAAGTAATGTCCCATATAACACAAACAGAGACATGCACTTTGCAGCGCATTAAGCAGCAGTACTAACGGCCACCTGTGGACAACAGTAGTAACAAGAGGGTCGCCACCATCAACAGCCATCCGCTAGATAGCGGTATCAAATGAAGCACAAATAGAGAAGCCTGTGAGAAGGCACATGGTCACCGGTCGCCACCATCGACTGCTCGTCCCTCAACATCTAGTAAACCGTGTTACATGAGACACAGAAAGGCGTGTACTTTGCAGTGCGTTATGCCGCTGAGGGGCAACATGGCCGACTGCTACCTGACCTAGTAATAATGGTAAGAGGTGTTACATAAAACACAAACACAGAAAAACATACAAAAACATTGCAGCGCACTAAGCCGCTGGGAAACAACATGATTGACGGCCGCCTGTGACCAAACAACTGTTACAGTTGCACTATTGACAAGTAACCCCTCAAGATTATATAAACTTTATCACTATATAGTATTGCTATATATCATGGAGAAGAGTACGGAAGAGTAAAGAGTTATGCTTGGGTTCAATAATAATAATAGACATCGATCAATCATTATACTATTCACATTTCATATTTTTCTCTGTTGATAATAGATAATAAATTATTGTTAAATAAATAAGACAATAATCCATGTACGCTATCCCTGCACAGTTTTCAAATTCATATAATTTGAGAAACAACTTGGAAGTCAGCCAATTGTCAATAATAATTTACGTTATATCTATTGTAAGATCTAAACTCGGATTTATAATTCAAAAATATTTTTGTAAACAAAGGTTTGACCAGTTTAAAAAAATGTTCATGAAATAGGAACAATTTCTTTCAGAAAATCTGATAGTAATTTCTTTGAGTCAATTAATAAGATTTATTAAAGACGAATATTTTTGATTTGTTGATTTTAGATCAATAAGTATTTATTTTATATTGAGTTATTATTACTTGACAGTTTCGTAATAAATTATATTTTACGGACAGGTAAATAATATTTGATGTTATTTTAAATAACCTTATCAAATAGGTAGCTATTATTAAAATATTATCGAAAATTAAGAATATTTTTTTGCAAAATATTAGATATTTTACGATTTGTAAACATGAGGGGCAGAAACAACAATTCCTAATTTCGAGTCACTTATCCTTGCCCCGATGACCCATATCTATCTTTGGACAAATTGAGTGTTGACTCACAGCAATAAAACTGCTTCATAAGATCTAGGTACAAAAGCACAAGGTCTTCATCGTTGCCATTGTGAGCGAATTTATTCAATAGCTGCTTAGGAAATGATACTCTTACCTCATCTGGCCAACTCAAGATATTGGAACTCTGAGCTCGGGTCCATACTTTGACGGCCTTATTCATTAACTTAATTCAAAAAGTATTTTTTTAGTAATAAGGTAATGAATGACGTCATGACTTCAGTGGGATATAGATTTTTTTTCAAAAATCAACATGACTGCCCTAAAGTTATTGTTACGAAATTATTTGTATGCGCAAACATATAATAGCAATAGCTTTGAATTATTATTGAAAATTCTATAAATATCATGTTTTATGGAATATAATGCCATAGATCCATTTCTTGGAGCCTGTAGAGCAGTGATTCTCAACCACTGTGCGCGGCACTTTTGTGTGCCACCAAATTTCAAAAGAGTGCCGCCACATTTTACAAATATATAATAATGTTAGTATTATTAAATTATATCATTTAAAAAGAAATATATTTTTAAGACTTTAATAAAGAAAATTAAATATAAGGAAATTTCATTGGGTTCGTAATCTATTTCTCATAACGGATACTTATGTATTTGACTTAACTTTGAATGAAGAGGAAGAACTCTTTTGTTTTCCAATAATCGAGATTTAATTTTAAAACATTCAGAAGAATCAATTAATTCATTTTGGATAACATAGATGCGATTCCAATGATAGCCAAAACATCTTTAAACATATTATTTTACAATTTTCCACATCTTATTTGTGTGAATTCGGATTTTCAACATTAAAACTAAAAAAAGATCAAGATTGTTAAATATAGAAGACAATATGAGAGTAGCATTGTCATTTTGCCGACCAAATATAAATAAAATTATCAAAAAACATCAAGCTCAAATTTCGCATTAAAAATATTTTTATTATTAGCTTGCAATTAATCACTTGATAAATGTTTAGTTATTATTGTAGTATATATTAGTTTATTTCTTATACTTAAAATGTTTGTCATAAACTATTTATGCAGTGTGTTGTAGTAAGTAAATAATTTTTCATTTCTCATACTCGGAAAGTTATGTTGTTTTGATCTGATTATTGGGTGGAAAATGCTGCTTCCCGACATAGGGAGGGAAAAACTCATACAATTTACTTCCCACCCAAGGGCCGGAATGAACTTTAAAAATAGAACTACGAATGTCAGCTACGAACTGTCAGCTGTGAACTAAAAAAAAAATGCTGCGGCCATGTAAGTTTCTAAACAGCCAGTGTGAACTTAGCGCAAACTACTTCCAGCGGAATAAGCCGCAACAAACACGCGGTGAGTTCCATATTTAAAATTTAAACAGTCGACATAAATTGGCGGGATGTGAATTTATTATATACGAGTATATCTGTGACGGAATTTGAAAAAATTCAAATAATCTCTTATACTAGTTAAGATTTTAATTTTAAAAATGAGTTCAAGCGATTCCGAAATATTGACACCAGATTCAATTAAAGACGAGGCAAATTGTGTTCTGCCTACTGATGGTCTACTGATATTATCATATATTATCAATAAATAGATTAAATAAACAACCAATGTTTTATTTTCCTCATATATTCGAAGTGAAAAGTAGAGTGTTTAACACGGGTAAAAGAATCAATTCCTTCTCGGACTATAGCCGCCCTCGCCGCGCTCGGGCGTCTAAATACCTCGGGAATTGATTCTTTCCACCCTCGGTTAACAATCTACTATTTATCTTTTTCTTTGTGTGCCGCCAAATTTTGAAATCGTTAAATATGTGCCGCAACAAAAAAGGTTGAGAATCACTGCTCTAGAGTATTAAGAGTATGTGAAGTTTACCCTAACCTGTTCCACCCGTTGTCCATCAGGTTCCTGGTGTCGTTCGTGGTGGATGCACGCGGTGGTGCCATGAAGGCCAAGCGGCGCGGCGGTGTGCGCATCATAGTGCCGCCCGCCGCCTGCGCAGCGCCCACCAGAGTCACCTGCAGGTAACTATCCAGCCGGCTCCCTTCATCTCACGTCAGGTCTAAACCGGATTAAATATAAGTTATCTGTAATGCTTATGTTTGATCCAACTTCGTCGAAATTCCATATACTAAAGCCTTAATCTAAATTTTAATTTTAGCTTTATGTTCTGCTTATAAATTTTTGTAGAATGAGTTTACATTGTATTTTTTTATATTTTCGATTTACAAAGATTTTATTTATTTACACAGATTTACAAAGACTTTTAGTTTAAATTGCTTATGTTTATAAATTATTGTGTATTATTCAATGTAATGGCAAAATGTTATGAATAAGCTTTCACTCATAAAAATTACTACTCATTCAGAGACTTCTCAAAACTAAGAATGTAAGTTTTACACACAGAGATATGTCGGTGTCAAGCATGTACTCGATATTAGTAGTTTAAGTGTGTAGAACTTAATAAAAAATGTTCTACATTATATTATTAACTCTTAGAACAATTTCTATCTAAGAATTTAACTGATAGTTTTGTATTGATTGATTTATGCTTCACACTTAGCCCGACCATGGAACTACAACACAGTCATGATTTGTGCATACCTGTGTGCTATTGTGCGGCGATGGACTCGGCAGTTACAGTGGTATCAAGATCTCCGCGCCTTACAGACAAATTTCAATCAATTTTATTTATTTATTATAAACTAAATGTTCTCGCCTACTAACATGACTGGATTTTATTTTTCCATTTATATATGTTAAAATATACAACATATCACTTCTAAAGTACTGCAGGAAAGTAGTCATTAAACATGATCTGATTAACAAGACAGTAATGTAACATTTTTTATTCTCCCTATAAATCAGAGAAATCAAAGGATCTATGCTCCTACAGCCTTATATTTCATAAAACATTAAAATAGTATTTCAGCAATATGATAAGTTCAAGAACAGGAGCTTCTAGTGGCGTTAGGTAGATCCATAAGCTTACGATCACGTGTACGTATCTTCAATAAAACTAATAGTGTTTGAATACATTCTTCGTTCTTTTTAATTATAGGCATGTTTTTTTTTTAAGGTAATTACAAATAAGAGCGCTCTTAAAATAATTCAACAGAAAACAATTTCGGAGATCGAATAAGTAATAATTTAAGAAAATATTGTTTCATATGTGTATTGATGATTACATCATCATTATTTTAGTCGGTATAACTAATATATTCATAATCACAACACATGTTATGATAATTTATTACACAGTTGCATATCCTTAATATCTTGGCAGCAATAAACATTGGCAAGTGTACAAATCTGGGCGTTTCAAATATTCGCCGTTTATTACAATATTAACTTTTGGCGTTACTATTGTTTCGGCAATTTTGTAATCTACGGTTGCCACAAAACAAAACTAATAATATGACGGATATAAATAAAATATACGTTATCATAAAATCATTCAAACTACATATCTGAATTTTATACCTAACTGCAACTAACAGTTGAAAAGCTTTTGTAGGCTGTTTGAAACTGCTTTGTTTTAGACGTACCAGAATCCTCTTTTCTTCACACGTTGGAAGGAAATCATTAGATCAGGAAATAAATATATGTTTACAATACATACAATGTGAAGAATATTGCAGTAAGCTTGACGCAGTTACAAAGTAGTGAAAAATTAACACCCCTAATATCATATAATTTCGAGAACTATCTACTATTTTCCTACCTTGTAAATAAATATGATACGTCAGTTTATTCTGAATAACATTTCCTTTGACTGTTTACATTTGCGTCTGCCGAGCCCGACGTAAACAATAACAGACTAATGTTATGTGTGACCATGGCCTGAAATCTTTGAAGTAGGTAATGGTGCAAAGAATCAGTTTTCTGTTTTAGTTTAGCGAGTATGTTTATTGCATAGATTCGTACTCATAAGAGTTCTCAGATACTATACAGCTGTACAATTTAAATGAATATTTACTATGGGAAAATGTTACAGAAATTACTGCTATAAGACTGTCACTCATTTGCTATGACAATTGTGTTTGGAGAGGTCTCTTAAAAACCAGGTTAAGTTAAAATCATTCAACTATTACACCCCTCATATCAAACACAAAAAATCCCATTGTTTATTTTATGCGCTCACTTGCACAGCTCACATCCAAATATCTCACAAAAACATGATTGGCTATACCAATTAATATTTGCTGCAATTTACAATATTAATTCAGTCATCTTTATCTTGTTGAGATATTTATTAAATCGTGACCTTATTACTGTTTGCCAGACACACGCGGAACCGAGTTTGTGGGTAAAACTTTTCTCAATAGCCTAGATTAGTAGAACAATTGCTCAATAGATTACGTAGCACCACGATCATAGAGTAAAAATAGTTGCTTCTGTCACTTTGGCTTTTGACGTATATTATAATGTTTTATTTTTTAGAGCGGCCACGAGAAGAGCACCTGCCGCTGCACCGCCCCCACTTATGGAGGGGGAGGCTTTGGCGTCAAGATTGTTGGAGCTGCAACCGCAAGGCGCTAAATTCTTGGCGTAAGCTACATTTTGCACTCTATTGATATCTTCAAAATCTTTGTAGAAATTGTTAATTGTAAAATTAGAATTCTTTCTAATTCTTTCAATACCTTAGATATACATTTTAGAAACATGTTAATTTGTCAGAAAATATACTGAGCGAAAAGAAACCGAAATATATTTACGCGTAAGAGAGCCAATAAAATATTATCAAAGACACAAATAGTTCCAATTAAACGCCTGAAACTATGTTACACTTGTTTTATATTCTACAATGTTCCTACTAAATGTCTATAAAGATTTATAATAAACTCTCCTGAAAAAAAAAAAGTAAATTAAATTCTTAAAATAAGTGCTATTACGGCCTTAAAAAAACAATCATAATTAAACTACATTAATATATATTTATAACTTATTTAAAAGCAATAAATCACTATAAACATATTTTATAGGAATAATGATAATAGTAATAATAAATTTTAAATTCATAAATATATAATAATATAAACTAAGTAATTAATAAACATTACATTATGAAATGCTTGAGTCGAACAATGTGCGATGTTCGTATCGTACAATAAGAATCGATATGATATTATGAGACAACATTAAGTTTTTTACGATCATTGATATGAAAAAGTTATTAGTATTTTATGAGATTAGATAGAGGTTATTAACGATATTGTTTTTTCCACAGTCCTGTCATCATCGAAGTGCCAATCTTCACAGCGCCATGCAAGGAGCGCGAGATCGTCATCCTCCGATCGGACACAGGCGAGACTTGGCAAGACCACTACCTACACAATAACGACAATCCGATGATACAGGTAATAATCATCCCAAGGTTTGTGCTCCACTCATCGTAATGTCTTATATTTTATAATATACATATATAGGTTCTGTCTGTACTTTGCGCTGACGGCATTAGAGTTTGTAACTTTTTGAACCTCATTTATAGCTTCATATCGAGTTCAAAACAAAACCAACCTTTGCTGGGATTTTATAGACTTAGACACAAGTCATTTCTATAATTAAAAAAAAAGGTAACGTTTCGTTGCCGAAAGAAGATGCCTCGGGCCAAACAGCGTGACCCGAGGCGCCGCCGCGGGTCGCTGGCGGGCCGCGACGAAGCTCGCATCCGTGGAGGCGACCCGGGAGGCACCTCACCCCCGGATGGTCGGGGGGAGGCTGCAATATCGCTCCCCCCCGAGTAGGGATCCCCCCCTTTTTTTTTGAGAGGGGAAATGCTACGAGCCAGCGCCAAGGGAGGGACTGTCCGAGAACCCCTGGACAGTCCCCCAGACGGAGTGCGCAGTAGCTAGACGCGCACGCAGCCTCGCAGTAGGGTCATTAGGCGAGCACCGCGAGAAGGGCTCCCCTAGCACACCCAGGAGAGCGAAGGCCGGGGTGCTCAGTTCCGTTCCGTTGCGAATGTATATATATATATTTTACTTTAGTTATGTACCGTTCATGCATTCCCACATATCTATGAATATAGTCTGGTCTGCTACATTGTTTGAGAAATATGTATCAATAATGCTATAGTTTTCTATTTTGTAAATACATATATTGTTTATTTTTTTATACAGGAGGCGCTGCAGCGCGAACGTCTCGAGTACGGCCCGGGTGGGGAAGCGCTCGGCGAGCGCGGCGAGCGCGTCACGCGCATCGTCACGTGCGACTTCCCGCACTACCTGGCCGTGGTGTCGCGCGTGCGCCAGGAGGTGCACATCATCGGGCCCGAGGGCGGCACCGTGTCCAGCGCGCACATCCCGCAGGTACCGAGCGCCTCGGTACGGCCCGCCGGGGAAGCGCTCGGCGAGCGCGGCTAACTACATGCTTTTCTATCCTATGAAGAGAAGATGTATTTATCAAAAAAAAAAAAATGCTCTACGAGGATTTTTATAGCCATAGAAATTTATACGAGCAGTTAGCAATTTATTCTTTCATTATTCATCTATGACCTAATTAATCGTAAGATCTCATTCTTGAGGTGTTGATTGATTAGACCTCTTGTCTCGCGTTTAGTTGCGGCATTAATTAATGAGACGGTCCCAGGTCCAAGCACTGTTCCCGCCGCAAGCGCTGACGAAGCGTATCCGCGTGGGGCTCCAGGCGCACGGCGCGTCGGCCGAGCTGAAGGCGCGCACGCTGCCGCGGCACGTGGCCGTGGCGCCCGTCATCACAGTGGAGCCGCGTCGCCGCAAATTCCACCGCAGCATCACGCTCACCTCGCCGCTGCCGCAGGTAACCACGGACCCGCCGTCTTAACGTTCACATGTGTAATGTCAACTTCTACCTTTTCCCTCTGCGGATCCATTGGAATCAAACTTGAATTCAATTGAATGAATGAACATTTACTTAATAAAACATGCATTACATAAAATTACAAGCATAAAATAATATTACATTACAATGCACATAATAAAAACAAAATAATTGTAAAAAGAAAGAAAAATTGAATACTAATACAAAAATAAAATAAAAAATGATAAAAATAATAGAAGTATACTGTTTACGTGTGTCAAAAAGGGATCTATCACAGCAAATGCTTTCACAGAGAAGTACAGAAGCGCTGTTCCTACGACAGACTCCAACTGACATGAGACAACAAACTTTTGGCAAAAACTCCATTTTTTCGCCCGGATATGTACGAGAGCGTACATTGTTAAATGCAGCCATATTTTATTTGACCTAGTTATTGTTATCATGTTAATCTTTCCATATTTAGTTCGCAATCGGTCATCAGCGCACCGCGCGTTTGTCACATTTCATAGTCAGCTTTAATTCCTTTATAAATATATTCAGTTAAAAGCTTCACGTATTTAATTTATTTGTGTGTATGATATCCGTACAGTATGTCTTTGGTCTGACTCAAAGAGTAATACCAGAGCCGTTGAAAAAAAAAACAACTCAGGGTCTTCATTCCGTGGAAATGTTTGTTGGCGATGTGCGCGAATTCACATATTCATCTGCCGAAAAATATATGTTTGTATGGTCATAGTTTATATTAGGCCTTGTTTATTCAGGGCGTCCAGCAAGACAAGCAGTCTACATCGACGTTGCGGCTGCTGTGCTCCATCATGGGCGGGCAGGCGCGCGCTGTGTGGGAGGACGTCACGGGCTCCACCCCGCTCACCGTGGCCACGGACTGCGCCTCCTTCACCACCACCGTGTCCGCCCGGTGAGTGCGCCCGCTGCCACTGTCTCCTGTACCCCCACCTTGTGGGAGGACGTCACGGGCTCCACCCCGCTCACCGTGGCCACGGACTGCGCCTCCTTCACCACCACCGTGTCCGCCCGGTGAGTGCGCCCGCTGCCACTGTCTCCTGTACCCCCACCTTGTGGGAGGACGTCACGGGCTCCACCCCGCTCACCGTGGCACGGACTGCGCCTCCTTCACCACCACCGTGTCCGCCCGGTGAGTGCGCCCGCTGCCACTGTCTCCTGTACCCCCACCTTGTGGGAGGACGTCACGGGCTCCACCCCGCTCACCGTGGCCACGGACTGCGCCTCCTTCACCACCACGTGGTCCGCCCGGTGAGTGCGCCGCTGCCACTGTCCTCCTGTACCCCCACCTTGTGGGAGGACGTCACGGGCTCCACCCCGCTCACCGTGGCCACGGACTGCGCCTCCTTCACCACCACCGTGTCCGCCCGGTGAGTGCGCCCGCTGCCACTGTCTCCTGTACCCCACCTTGGTGGGAGGACGTCACGGGCTCCACCCCGCTCACCGTGGCCACGGACTGCGCCTCCTTCACACCCACCGTGTCCGCCCGGTGGAGTGCGCCCGCTGCCACTGTCTCCTGTAACCCCACCTTGTGGGAGGACGTCACGGGCTCCACCCCGCTCACCGTGGCCACGGACTGCGCGCCTCCTTCACCACCACCGTGTCCGCCCGGTGAGTGCGCCCGCTGCCACTGTCTCCTGTACCCCCACCTTGTGGGAGGACGTCACGGGCTCCACCCCGCTCACCGTGGCCACGGACTGCGCCTCCTTCACCACCACCGTGTCCGCCCGGTGAGTGCGCCCGCTGCCACTGTCTCCTGTACCCCACCTTGTGGGAGGACGTCACGGGCTCCACCCCGCTCACCGTGGCCACGGACTGCGCCTCCTTCACCACCACCGTGTCCGCCCGGTGAGTGCGCCCGCTGCCACTGTCTCCTGTACCCCACCTTGTGGGAGGACGTCACGGGCTCCACCCCGCTCACCGTGGCCACGGACTGCGCCTCTTCACCACCACCGTGTCCGCCGGTGAGTGCGCCCGCTGCCACTGTCTCCTGTACCCCCACCTTGTGGGAGGACGTCACGGGCTCCACCCCGCTCACCGTGGCCACGGACTGCGCCTCCTTCACCACCACCGTGTCCGCCGGTGAGTGCGCCCCTGCCACTGTCTCCTGTACCCCACCTTGTGGGAGGACGTCACGGGCTCCACCCCGCTCACCGTGGCCACGGACTGGCGCCTCCTCACCACCACCGTGTCCGCCCGGTGAGTGCGCCCGCTGCCACTGTCTCCTGTACCCCCACCTTGTGGGAGGACGTCACGGGCTCCACCCCGCTCACCGTGGCCACGGACTGCGCCTCCTTCACCACCACGTGTCCGCCCGGTGAGTGCGCCCGCTGCCACTGTCTCCTGTACCCCCACCTTGTGGGAGGACGTCACGGGCTCCACCCCGCTCACCGTGGCCACGGACTGCGCCTCCTTCACCACCACCGTGTCCGCCCGGTGAGTGCGCCCGCTGCCACTGTCTCCTGTACCCCACCTTGTGGGAGGACGTCACGGGCTCCACCCCGCTCACCGTGGCCACGGACTGCGCCTCCTTCACCACCACCGTGTCCGCCCGGTGAGTGCGCCCCTGCCACTGTCTCCTGTACCCCCACCTTGTGGGAGGACGTCACGGGCTCCAACCCGCTCACCGTGGCCACGGACTGCGCCTCCTTCACCACCACATGTCCGCCCCGGTGAGTGCGCCCGCTGCCACTGTCTCCTGTACCCCCACCTTGTGGGAGGACGTCACGGGCTCCACCCCGCTCACCGTGGCCACGGACTGCGCCTCCTTCACCACCACCGTGTCCGCCCGGTGAGTGCGCCCGCTGCCACTGTCTCCTGTACCCCCACCTTGTGGGAGGACGTCACGGGCTCCACCCCGCTCACCGTGGCCACGGACTGCGCCTCCTTCACCACACCGTGTCCGCCCGGTGAGTGGCGCCCGCTGCCACTGTCTCCTGTACCCCCACCTTGTGGGAGGACGTCACGGGCTCCACCCCGCTCACCGTGGCCACGGACTGCGCCTCCTTCACCACCACCGTGTCCGCCCGGTGAGAGTGCGCCCGCTGCCACTGTCTCCTGTACCCCCACCTTGTGGGAGGACGTCACGGGCTCCACCCCGCTCACCGTGGCCACGGACTGCGCCTCCTTCACCACCACCGTGTCCGCCCGGTGAGTGCGCCCGCTGCCACTGTCTCCTGTACCCCACCTTGTGGGAGGACGTCACGGGCTCCACCCCGCTCACCGTGGCCACGGACTGCGCCTCCTTCACCACCACATGTCCGCCCGGTGAGTGCGCCCGCTGCCACTGTCTCCTGTACCCCCACCTTGTGGGAGGACGTCACGGGCTCCACCCCGCTCACCGTGGCCACGGACTGCGCCTCCTTCACCACCACCGTGTCCGCCCGGTGAGTGCGCCCGCTGCCACTGTCTCCTGTACCCCCACCTTGTGGGAGGACGTCACGGGCTCCACCCCGCTCACCGTGGCCACGGACTGCGCCTCCTTCACCACCACCGTGTCCGCCCGGTGAGTGCGCCCGCTGCCACTGTCTCCTGTACCCCCACCTTGTGGGAGGACGTCACGGGCTCCACCCCGCTCACCGTGGCCACGGACTGCGCCTCCTTCACCACCACCGTGTCCGCCCGGTGAGTGCGCCCGTTGCCACTGTCTCCTGTACCCCCCACCTTGTGGGAGGACGTCACGGGCTGACTGCGCCTCACCACAACCGTATACGACTATTAAAAAGCTACGGCTGTGTCCACCATGTCATGAATTTCAATCAACTCGAGTCGATTTAATAAGATTTCTAGTGTAATTTTATGTGATCAATTATAATAAGATATGGGACTGTCTTGAAATAAAGGGACTGCGGGTGTGTCTACTATGCGAGACCTATTAATATCGCTCTGATGAAGATATAATAAAGTTCATTGGTTCAGTATATTATATTTTACTACAGGGACAACCTTGATCTGAGAAGATCAAGGTTAATAAAAAGGGGATACAAGGCCTTGAGAAAGGCCTTGTATCCCCTTTCGTGTTTATTAACCTTTCTTTTTATAAAGATTAATACTAGGCTTATCGCCCGATAAATTATCAATTTAAATGATTCACAAAGTCAGAATCAATTCATATAAAATTAACGAGCACAACTGTTAAATAAAGCATGAGCATGAATAAGTTATCTGGGGTAATATTCCTGTCTGTTCTGTAGTAACCAAAATCAACCCTATA
This sequence comes from Scirpophaga incertulas, assembly GCA_036419045.1. Taxonomy (NCBI): domain Eukaryota; kingdom Metazoa; phylum Arthropoda; class Insecta; order Lepidoptera; family Crambidae; genus Scirpophaga; species Scirpophaga incertulas. The sequence goes on along the minus strand of CM071629.1, from coordinate 33,570,248 downwards.
ATGTTGTCTTATTACAGAGTCGTATTATCAAAATATCTCTCTCGTTTGAGCTACACCATACCTATTTTAGTAAAATTTATTTTAGTAGCCTAATTAAATTTATTTGGTTCGTTTCAGATTCTGGCTGATGAACTGTCAAAACGTGAGCGATGCAACAAAGTTTGCAACAGAACTATATAGGTATGATTTCATAAATCGTTTAATCTACAAAGGAGAACGGCAAGCTTGTATGGGAGTTTCGTACACCCATTTTTATCACGTACTGTAATGAAACATATGTCGAAATAATGATAATTTTCTGGAAACCCACTAAAAAAAAAGAAAACCTTTATTAAGTTGTCATTCAATAGTTATAATGTTTTGAATACAAAAAGTGAGGTTATGTTTATAGATTTTTGTTCTTTGTAACTGATTATTTTTAAGCCTTATTACATATATCTTTTTCAAAACATCTTACTAAGAATGAATATGAGTTACAGAACACGTAACAAACAAAAATATTAGAGATTGGAATATGTAGATAATGCATCAAAATTATATTAGTTACTGTTCTGCATATCTAACTTATCAATAATAATAACGTGTAATGATGTACTCAAAATCGAACAGAAAGATAATACTTCGATATCAGTCAAAGTATAGTTTAAGGCAAAGTTTTTTGCATTAAGAAAACACTGTGCTACCATTTGCATTACATAAATCTAAAGATTCAAAATATATAATAAAATTCACAAAAAACGATTTCATTTAATCGATTAATACATTTTTCTTCTATGTCAAATCAAATCAAATCAAATCATTTATTAGCATACTAAGTGTTGACATGAGATCTTATAAATTTATTAGCACTTATAACTTAGTTACCGTTAGTATAAGCTAATTGTTCTCATTGGAGAACTAGAATTAATGTCATGCAATTATAATTAAATCTGCATACTGATTGATAATAACATCTACATTATAATTTAACTCTACTATAATTAATATTCACATAATATATATACTGAATTTATAATTTTAATATATGAGATCTTTTAAATTAATTTTAATTATTCTTAGTAACCATTTTGTGTCGCTTGGCCCTTTAGGAAGGCATAATTTAACTTACATAACGTTTTGTAACATCTAATAGCAATTACAGTACTATACAACCAACAACAATGCATTCATAGCCAGCAAAGCATTATATATATAAATTTTGCTGTATGTAGTACTGATAATCGTGTTTCGTATTGTTTCCGGTTTTGCGGTATTGATTTTAATTTGTATTATTTGATTTAAGACAAGTTGAAATTGTAATCTGATAAATGCAAAATAGTGTCTTTTAAATGTAAAAGATATTGCATAAACATGGCCCTGGTACATGACAAAAAGTAGCCTGTACATGAACTGCCGTTCTCCTTTAAAATACTGTAATTAAATATTTCCTCACATGTTTGAAAAGACTGCCACAAAAGAGGCTACATATATAATAATGATTGCTCTGTTGCAACAGAGATATGCTGGTGGTGCCGTTCGAAGCGCGCATCGTAGTTTTGGGCAAAAGACTGGACCCGATTGAAGGTCGTCTTCTTGTAATGTACATCACCGACCGCTACGCGTACGACACGCTGCTTCACCAGGTGATTTTACTTCACATTGTTACTTAATACATTTATTTATTCATCGCAGCTCATATACGTCCCCTCCAAGGGGCACGAGCCTAGCCTAAGTATGATTGGGTGATTGGGTCGTCTACCTACACCTTTGAATTTCTTCGGTATTGTTATTTAATACTAGTTTGTATTGTTGTAAACAACATAACATTACACATGTTATCTTTTTGAAGAAAACAAACTATGATGGTGCATTTTGCAGTTTGCAGTGTTACCTATTTGTTCCGTAGAATAACAGTGTTGTTAATGCTGTTTCGATCAAATCAAAAATCAAAATCAAAATAATCTTTATTCAACATAGACCTTTACAGGCACTTATTGACGTCAACAGACAAAACAAAAAAAAACTTTAAAAAAAACGATGTGAAGAGATGTTACATATTATGTCACATTTTGGTAACGTACACTGTAGCTTTTATAGGGATTGCAGATTTGCTACAAACCTCACAAGAACCACTTGTTCTATAAGCGATTGTAACTTACCGTCGGGTGGACAGTCTGATTGTTTACACACACTTGCCTCTTTCCCATGGGGGTAGGTAGAGATCACAGTTTTCTATTTGCTATGATCTGTGTATCTGAAGCCGGCTTCCAACTGACGACTATGTAATTATACAGGTAGAAAAAAAAATTGCCCTTGCTGGTTTTCTTACTGGTTCTTTCCAGTACAATGTCTCCTGCCGTAGACTTGTGAACCAATGGCATCGTAGCATCTATGACATTCAAAAGTGATTGTAAAATCCTATTTGAAAAATAAATTTTTGATGTAGATTTTTTGATTTTTGATCCAAACATACTTCATTAACTTCGTCAACTTTCATGCACGCTCGTCTATTACGAGTACTCTTATTATATGTGCGTCAATATGCGAGTTAAAAATAAAAACATATCGCTAACACGCGTCCGTAGGAACACTACACGGAGGTGGCGCACTCGACGGCGGTGCGGTTCCTGGACGGCAAGGACGTGTACCTGGAGTTCTCCGGGAACCTGGTGCCCGTCACCAAGTCCGGCAGCCAGCCCATGTTCACCTTCGAGGTCGGTAGCTTGCGCTAACATTGTACCGAAAATATATAAAATTGGTCCGCGGTGTGCACGTAATCGTAAAAAGTACGTACACATGCGATTTCGTACCCTAATACTAACTTAAATAGCTAATAGCACGTTATTATTTTTCAACTTTTTCAATTCTTTTTTTTTATTAGTTATTTATTACTAATGTTGTATATAACTGTTGTGACATATCTTTTAAAACAATATCCTGTGAGGTTTGTTTTATAAAATATAATTGCTATTGTCACTGATGTATCTACATAACTAGATATAAATAGTGTTCATATAAACTTAAATGATAGTCCTTACTCTTGATATCGGTATTTTGAGCAATGTGATTTTATGTCAATTTGCATTTTAGATACAAAAGATTTCTCTTCTTATTTATTAAACAAAGGCCTCCGCAGGTGTATACAGATTGTTTTATTCACCGTAGGAATGTCGGATATGTGTACATGGCAGCATTGGTTTCAAATCATAACGACATCGACGCTCCCAGTATTATTATATACTACCCGCGACTTCATCACTTATCGTCATACTTCACACAATATATTTATAAGCTATATTATTGTGAAGTTCATTAAAAACCATTCAATAGTTTTTTCAAGAAACAAACATCCATCCATACTAACAAACTTTCGCGTTTATGATATCAGTTAAGATTTATAATAGATTATGCCTCACCTTTTGTGATATTGCGTTTCTCTCAGGCATTCAAAGACAATAGAGTGGAGTTCACTGTGCGAGTGAAACACAGCGAGGAGAGCCCCTCCGGCCGTATTTACTTCATGAATGAGCCTAAGGTATGTCGTTAACTATTTATGTTTTTCAATATACATATATAAATAGGGCATAGTCTATATCAGAGGTTCCCAAACCCAAACCCTTTACCATATTTTTTGGTTCTGCGTAGACCCCCTACTTATCTGATATAGAACGCCTACATTCTACAACTTATAAAATTTTTATAATATATTTATAAAAAATTATAAATTGTAGAATGTAGGCGTTATTGATGCTTTTTTTTACTTCATTAGGTATTTTTAGAAATAATGTGTATGTTTTTATTTTAAAAGATAGTATAATTTAAGTAAATAATAACTATCAGTGTATGTTCAGATCTACTAGCGTGGACCCCCATTTTCATTTAATGTACCCTCAATTTTTTTTTTCGCTATGTAGTCTCAGGTAATTTTTTTTGTCGTTTATCAACGTTATACATTATTGTTGGACATTTCGGGACTACAATTTGTGTACTGCTCTAGTTATGTGTCGTTCATGTTGTACACACATCTATAATATAGTGTGGTCCGCTATATTGTATAAGAAAAATGTATGTATAATCTATTGTATTCAGTTTTGTTTAAAATAAATAATACCTAATTATAACAGTTGCATACAAGACTTTATCTACAATCATGATGTGAATCCTCTATAATATTCGAGTGAAAAAATGGCGGGAAATAACACGATAAGACGAGAATCCGAAATTACGAATTAGTCTACAATTTATTGTTCTTTTTTCAAAATTTTTGCGATCTGGTGGTGAAAATGTCATTGCATGAGAATGTTCTTTTTTTGAAATTCATAATATCACGCGTTTGGATGATATAATGATCATATAGTACATTACTGCAGCGGCCAGCAATAGAGGCACTGATGGACGAACGTGTACATGTGGGCCGAGGCGACGCCGAGCCACACATACGTAACTCCATCAATGCCTAGTTGTGGCCAAGGCTTGTATGGTACTTTCCTCAAATAATGCGCGAAATTAAAACTAAGTAGTACCAAGCAGAACTTTTATTTGAAAAACAGGTTTTTCTTGCAAGCCAGTTCAATATTAAAATAAAACTCTGATAAGTTGCCTCCATGGTTTGCCATTTTTCGGAGCAACAAATTCGTTCCATTTTTAAATACACGATAGATATGAATTTACATGTATATTTATTTGGCCGCTAAAACACGACAGATATGGATTTTCATACATTTTTTGCCGGCCGCTGCTCGCATGTTGCTCAAATTTCCAAGCATGTTTGAGAAAATATCATTGAGTGTTTTAATGTTGGCAATAAGCTAATTGTTATAGGTTCTTTTATAGAGGATTAATAGTATGATAGTAGATAATAGGAGGTGACACGTCCGAGCGCACGCTGGCTGTGTGCTCGGCGTGGCAACAACAGCGCAGCGACCTTATCGCTGCGTTGGGAACCAGTGACCTCTCGCTGCCGAGCGTGGTCGTGGCCATGTTCCGCGGCGAGGCGGAATGGCGGGGTCTCGCCTCCTTTCTGCGAGTACGTCATCTCGCAAAAGGAGGCAGCGAAGAAGGAGCGGGAGGAGGACGTCGAGGCCCCCTCCGCCGCAGACGGATAGGTAGGAGAAGGCGGGCACACGCAAGCGCGGTGCTCGCCTAATGACCCTACCGCGAGGCTGCGTGCGCGTCTGGCTACCGCGCACGCCGTGCTGATGTCTCTCCGTCTGGGTGACTGTCAGGGGTTCTCGGACATTCCCTCCCTTGGCATTGGCTCGACCAGACGTAGGTCGAGCCGGCCCCGGAGCACATGGCGGTAGAATCGCGAAAGCGCACCCCGCCATGTGCCTAAAGAACTCAGGGGGTTTTAGTGGGTAGGCCGGTCCGCTTAGGCCGGAGAGCCCCACACACGGCCGCGCCTTGCCAGCGCGGTGACATGGTGGGAAAGGTCGCATTTCCCCTCTCAAAAAAAGGGGTGTATAGCGTGCGTGTTGTTGCCGCAGGCGGCGAAGGGCGCGGCGGCGGCGTCGCCGGCGTGCGTGCTGGACGTGGCGCTGCCGGCGCGCGAGGCGCCGCGCGCGCCGCGCAGCCGCCTCGACGGGCTCAACCTCGACCAGTCAGGTCCGTCATAGCCTTCCTACCACAGGAGACGTGTTGTTGCCGCAGGCGGCGAAGGGCGCGGCGGCGGCGTCGCGGCGTGCGTGCTGGACGTGGCGCTGCCGCGCGCGAGGGCCCGCGCGCGCCGCGCAGCCGCCTCGACGGGCTCAACCTCGACCAGTCAGGTCCGTCATAGCCTTCCTACCACAGGAGACGTGTTGTTGCCGCAGGCGGCGAAGGGCGCGGCGGCGGCGTCGCCGGCGTGCGTGCTGGACGTGGCGCTGCCGGCGCGCGAGGCGCCGCGCGCGCCGCGCAGCCGCCTCGACGGGCTCAACCTCGACCAGTCAGGTCCGTCATAGCCTTCCTACCACAGGAGACGTGTTGTTGCCGCAGGCGGCGAAGGGCGCGGCGGCGGCGTCGCCGGCGTGCGTGCTGGACGTGGCGCTGCCGGCGCGCGAGGCGCCGCGCGCGCCGCGCAGCCGCCTCGACGGGCTCAACCTCGACCAGTCAGGTCCGTCATAGCCTTCCTACCACAGGAGACGTGTTGTTGCCGCAGGCGGCGAAGGGCGCGGCGGCGGCGTCGCCGGCGTGCGTGCTGGACGTGGCGCTGCCGGCGCGCGAGGCGCCGCGCGCGCCGCGCAGCCGCCTCGACGGGCTCAACCTCGACCAGTCAGGTCCGTCATAGCCTTCCTACCACAGGAGACGAATTTTCGAAACAATACAATAGTAGATTGTTAACCGAGGGTGGAAAGAATCAATTCCAGAGGTATTTAGACTATAGGCTATAGTCGAGAAGGAATTGATTCTTTTACCCGTGTTAAACACTCTACTTTTCACTTCGAATATATGAGGAAAATAAAACATTGGTTGTTTATTTAATCTATTTATTTATAATATATGATAATATCAGTAAACCATCAGTAGGCAGAACACAATTTGCCTCGTCTTTAATTGAATTTGGTGTCAATATTTCGGAATCGCTTGAACTCATTTTTAAAATTAAAATCTTAACTAGTATGAGAGATTATTTGAATTTTTTCATATTCCGTCACAGATATATTAATAAATTCACATCCCGCCAATTTATATCGACTGTTTAAATTTTTAATATGGAACTCACGCGTGTTTGTTGCGGCTTATTCCGCTGGAAGTAGTTTGCACTAAATTCACACTGGCTGTTTAGAAACTCACATGGCCGCAACATTTCTTTTTTTTTTTAGTTCACAGCTGACAGTTCGTAGCTGACATTCGTAGTTCTATTTTTAAAGTTCATTCCGGCCCTTGGGTGGAAAGTAAATTGTATGAGTTTTTCCCTCCCTATGTCGGGAAGCAGCATTTTCCACCCACTAATCAGATCAAAACAACATAACTTTCCGAGTATGAGAAATGAAAAATCAATTCCCATTCGAAATCGTGAGATTCCTATACCAATTACCGAATCCACTATTTCTGAACTTTCATCTCGTTTTTGATTTCTACTAATAAAATATCCAACGCTAAAGTGACATTGACAGTGATCCGTTTCACGTGTGGGTCATCGTCGGTTTTTTGTTGCTGTGATTTTGAATTTTTCTGCGTGAAACGGAATTTAGTTATGAATTTGTTTTTAATGACAACACTGAATTCGAGTGATTCAAAAATCGATAAAATTGCAAGCAGTAGAGAATAATTTCGCGCACGATTTGTATTCGTATTCAAATTCCAAATTCAAGTCTAATGATTCAAAAATACGTCTCCAGGTCCATTCGAAAACGGAAACCTTGGCGAAGGATCTTCACTTTGTCCGTTATTTGACGAAGGTCGGACAGCAATAATCTCCAATGTACACAAGATAGATAATGAGTTTATTTTGTTACAACGCACACGTTCATATAGAAGTACATATTACACAGAATACTATATTACAAAGAAAGGAGATTGCCCATTCCAGTACTGTTTGTAGAAACATTGTGTCTCAATGGTTTTCTTACCAAAAATAAAACAATAATATTTTAAGTATTCTGTCTTTTCTGCTTAAACATTGCTTTTGGGAATAATTTTCTAAAATAAATCAGTAATATACTTCCGTTTTACAGCAAATTGTCATAATATTTTATTATATATATACAATGTGATTCTTGACGAAGGGCACATAATGAAAATGAGTGAAACTAGACTTATTTTTATCGACAGAAAATTTTTGGCGTAATAAGTTAATTATTGTGTGTATGTTTGATAATAAATTGAAGATTGAAAAAGGTAATAAATTGAAAAATTAAATCAGTAATAAAAATTAACATATGATAGGGCTTTATTTCGAGAAATTTTGATTTTATTAAAAAAAACATGAAAAAATATCAATTTTGTCGGATATAATCTTTAACTTTTCGTAGATAATGATGTTTTTTGTGCAAAACTACTACCCAATTATCTCCGCCAGTTTTTAAGGATCACATTAGTCTTTTGTCTATGGTTCACCATCGGTAAGCATTTGTCTATGATATTAGGAATCCTCATATTTCTTTCGTTTATGATTTTGGTTGTCAGTCAAAATTCGAATTATGTCATCTGCCAAAGCAAAATAAGCTAGGCTGACTCACTCTATGTTTCGCTTTTGTACAAATCGAATCAAATTTATAATTTATATACAATGTCATAAAATACTACAGCAAACGAGCAAACAGATCACCTGATGGTGAGCGATAACCGTTGCCCATGGACACCCGCAACACCAGAGGAGTCATAGATGCGTTGCTGGCCTTTTAAAAGGGAATAAGGGGGGAAGGGGGGATTGGGCCTCCGGTACCCTGTATATAGTCGGTATATAGTCTTTGTTGTGGCTTGCTATCTTATACATAACTAAAGTTATAAGAATTTCTTTGCATGGGGTACCGAATTGCGACTTGAAAATGATTTTTTTTAATTTTTTATATGTTTTCTGTATATAATGCAATAAAAATAAATCTAGGTTCACCCATTTTCATATGTGCACTTCGTCAAGAATCATACTGTATATATATCGCTTAATATATTATGCACAGGATTCGACGCGCTAAAGGACGAGCTGAGCTTCCACTGGGGCGATCACAACAACAGCCTCGGCCCCGCCGCGCTGCCCTACCACAACGACAAACAGACCAACGGACACGTGAGTTTCATATACATTAACATTCTTGCATAGCAACTGAAAGTTTGAACAATTTTATTTATTTTTGTACTTCGCCAAATAGGACGAAAGTCTTTAGATGGATTTTGATGTATATAAATTATATATTTTTGACTCCGCAATGCAGTTATGTTGTACGCTTTATAAAGTTTACTGTTATAATATGTACATTTATAAAAAAACAAGTGAAACGTTAGTAGGTAAATGGTAGTTAGGAAAAGCTACATTCATAGAAATATCCATACAAAACAGAAATTTCACATTTGAATACTTGTTAATATTCATGGGAAGTTATTTTGAATAATTATCACATTCTACTTAATTTTATTAGTTGCGTATAGTACTTACATGTAATTATTTATATAAAGAAAATATATTGGGGCTATTTTTTAAATTATTTATGTTTAGAATACGTCGCTGATTCACTATAAGAACGATCCCATCACCAATTAAAATGACTTGTTACAGGATAAGATCGTTAGTAATGGTGATGTAAAGTATACGGACACTAAAGATCCAGAAAGCAATGTAACAAAACCGCACGGTAATTATGAGTTTACGCTTTGAATATTTAATAAATAAATAAGTAAACACAATTTTCAGTGCAATTTTTCAAAAATACTTGTGATTTATTTTCAGTGAATGGCGACACAGTACACGCAAACTCAAATAACGTAAAAGCAACATTCGATTCAGACGAGGACAAAACTCCAATGAACACTCTCGAAAAGGGAAAAAAGAAGTCGGACGGGGGCTTTTTCGGTGGCATCACAGATAAAGTCAAACACGTATTCTCACACGACGACAGCGAGGAGAGAGAATCCTCGCCTAAGCCACAGCCGAAGCCACGCGATTCGAAAGAAAAGAGCCCACCCAAGCCAGCCCCGAGAATCATCCAGGAGGACTTACTCGACAAAGTGGAGGACATGTTCAAAGATCTCAAGTCCAAACCCCACAAAATGGACGACGAGGAACTCGAAAAGGAAATTTACAGCACAAAGTTAGTGGTTGACGAAACAGACAGACCCTTAGCTGAGATCACTGAAGAAGTCTACGAACAGTACGCGCACATGCAACCGGTGGACACGCCCGTTTGCCAGAGATTTTCCGATCCATTCCAGCAACCCAAATGTTGTGACAATTTGAAATACAAGCATTCCCACGAAGAAACGTCTAACGTTGCCGACATAATTGAACAAGCTAACTTCGCCACTCACGAGAAATTGAACGCTGCAAGCGACAGACTGTCGTCAGGAATACAGGATAGCTTAGACAAGATAGAAGAAGAAAAGAACGATCTAAGTCAAAAAGCCAAAAATATCCGTGATGATTTGACGCGGTTGGAAAGTGACATAAAAGATGATTTAATCATCAGAGAAGATGAAGTCAAATCAGGAGTACAAAACCAGTTGAATAAAGCAGAAGATGTGGCAAAGAATAATTTAGATGATTTGTCTAAAATTATTAATCAAGCGCAAACTGAAATGACTGATGGCGTAAACAAAGCTCAGTCTTCGGCCAAAGACGCTCTGAATTCTTTGGCTAATACTGCAAGTATTAGCAAAGATGATTTGATGAGTAAAGCGAACGAAATGGACTTTGCCGCTAGAGAAAGAGCAGAACAACTTTACCTTGGTGGTCACGATGTCGTAACAGCAGCGAGACCCAAAGGGGGCGAAATTAAACTAGAGTCTAGTAACATCGGAAAAGATGTTAAAAATGTGGCACAAAACGCCGTTGATGCTGTCTCTGACTCTATCAGTAACGTTCAAGAAAATTTGGTTAGTAAGGCGCAAGAAATAAAATCTGATATCAAAGAAACTTCAGAAAAAGCTAAAGAAGCTGCAAGCGAAAAATTGGAAGAGATAAATGAAGCAGTTGAAAGTACAAAGAAGAAAGGTAAAAAAGAAGGTAAAAAGAAAGCAAAAGAAGGGAAAAATTTCTTCACAGGTCTGGTGAGTAATATTTTCGGAGAAAAGGACAAAATAGAAGAAAACGTTAAAGGCAAAGTTGCAAAAGGAAAAGAGGCTGCTAATGAGATTTTGGATGAAGCTACAGCGAAAACAAATGAGCTTGAACAAGGTATTTCAAACAAACAAGCTGAGTTAAAGAAAGATGTTAACAATTTAACACAGACCATTAAAGAAGAGAAAAATAAAGCAGAGAAGGCAATTCACGATAGTGTTGCTGAAAGTGAAACGAAACTTAAGCAAAAAGGTGAAGATTTGAAACAAACTTTAAGTGATGAAAAAGACAAGGTGGAAAAGGCTGCATTAGATAAAGCCAATGAATTGAAAGAAGCTGCTGACAAGAAAAAGGCCGAAGCAAGGAAAGCATTTGAGGCAAAAACTCAAGAAATAGAAAGCGCTATTCAAAATAAACAAGCTCAAGTTACTGCAACAATTGAAGATAAAGCTAGTGAAGCAGAAAAAGCGCTCCAAGAAAAGAAAAATTTAGTTGAAAACTTTATTGAATCTGAGAAAGTTGCTGCTGCAGACAAACTCAAAGAAGCCAGTCAAACTATAAGTGACACTAAAAATGAAATTAAAGATGGAGTTGCTAATAAAGTTCAGGAAATTGGTGCCGCAGTTAATGAAAAATCTAATGATGCTGTCAATGCTATACAAGAAAAGAAATCTGAACTAACAGATTCGATCAGCAGGTTGAAAGATGATTTTGATCATGCTGTACAAGACAATACAGAAAATGCGAAAAATGTTCTACAGGATTCAAAAGATCACACAATATCGTTTATGTCCGACAAAACAAACAAACTGGGCAATGCTATTCATAGTGGCAAAGAAAAACTACAAAATAAAACTGATGAAATTAAGGAATCTCTAAATAGTACCAAAGACGCAGTAGAAAACTCGATTCACGAAAATAAGGAAAAGGCTAAAGGTATTGTTCTAGATTCGAAGGATAAAGCTGTGTGCTTTGTAGAAAACAAAGCAGATCAACTTGATAAGTCGATTCAAAATACAAAAGAAAATTTACAAAACAAGACAGTAGAAATTGGTCAAACAATTACCGCTAAAAAGGATGATATTGAAACTTCTCTGAACGATACAAAAGACAGAGCTGTATGTTTTATCCAACATGAAGTGGATGAATTCGGAAATACTATTCACGATACAAAAGATGCCCTACAAAGCAAAACTGCAGATATACGCCAATCGATTCACGATACAAAAGATAGTATAACTAACACAATTCACGAGAAGTCGGATGAAGCTAAGAAAACGCTCCAAAACAAAAAAGACGAGTTGGTGGATTCAGTTCACACAAAACATGGCGAAATAAAAGAAGCGGTCAGTAATAGGAAAGATGAAGTGCAAAATGCAGCTGAGTCAGAGTTAGCTAGGATTCGGCACGAAGCTGAACTAGCGACGGAACAAATTAAAGAGTCTGCAGAAAGTGTTTTAAACAAAGCCGAGGACAAAAAATCCGAAATCCAGTCAAATATTGCAAACAAAGTTAGTGACGTCAAAAAATCTGCCGAGAGCACTGTTACCGCTGCATCAAACAAGGCTGCCGAATTACAAAGTAACGTTACTAATAAATTTGATGAAGCCAAAGATGCAGCGAAAGATCATGCAGAGAACCTTCAAAGTGTCGCAGCCAATAAACTAAGTGATCTGCAACGGTCGACGCAGCACGCGTTCGACGATGTTCAAGATTCCACCTTGAGTACTTTCGACAAGATCGAAGGTGCAGCTAAGGACAAAATGGGCGACGCGAAGGATACGTGGGAGGACTTACAGAGTTCCACGCGCGACACTTTTGCAGATTTCAAAGACGACGTTCACAGCTTGGGCAGTTCAGCACAGGATACGCTGCACAGTTTCCAGAGCTCCGCGGGAAATACGTTCGACAGCTTAGACGATTCTGCTCGGGAATTTGCTGGCGCAGTCCACTCATCTGTTTCTGAAACTGGTGATGACGCTAAGGAACTGTTTGGCGACGTTAAAAACTCATTCGAAGGCTTCCAAGTTTCCGCTGATAACAAACTCGAGGATATAAAGGGTGCTGTGAATGATGGGGCGTCTGAGGCACAAAATAGGTTGGGCGAAGCGGCACAAAACTTCGAAAAGGGAGTCTGTGAGGGTGGGCAGGCGGTTGCGGGTGCCGTCACTAGTGAAGCCGACAACTTTACCAACAGCCTCAATAATCTGGGAAATTCGGTCTATGGAATCTCTGGAAAAGGTTAGTAATTTTATTTTCATGTACTTTTTTTATTAGTTTATCATTTTATCATTTTCTGACGTATTGACATTTTATTCTTTTTACCATATATGATTGTTGCAATGATATATAATCTATATATCAAAATAATTAACCCTTATTTATTTGTTGAATAAATTACTGTGCCTGAATGTCTGTAACTAATAAACTCAGAATTTTGTAATATAATTAAAACGAAAAGAATAGGATTTTTACTACGGGAAAATATCTCATTCCCTTGGGAACATCCGATAAAACCGATGAAAAATAGTAATGTAATTTTCTATGGCGATAATCTGGAACCCAGGGAAAAACATGGATTTTAACTTTAAGAAAATATATATTTGCTGTGGAACGATATCATGCAAACCAAGCCACGTGCAGATATGATATAAATGGATGAGATATATATATATAGGAAGATATTGCTTTTTAATGTTATTTACTGGAGGTAAATAACATTTATTTTCTTTTATTTACTATCGTTCTTAGCTCTCAAACAAATTAACTCTAGTTAGTAAATTTTTTTTTTATATTTTATTCATGTTTTCTATTTTAGGATTCATGAAAGATGCCAGCACAAAGTTATTGGATTCAGAGAAGTCACAATCATCGCCGTCCCCGCACAAAAAGGGTTCGGGGTAAGTAATCTGCACTTAAAATATGAAAAACATACTACAAATGCTACTTTCACAAAATACCACCATACAAAAATATTAATACTAAAACAAACCAATCAAACTGTACTTGCAAAACGTGTGCATACATATGTATATAATGGCACGCAAGTTCTAGCACAGAACTAATACTCATCTGAACATTTCACTGTGGAAATATACATAATCTTTCTTCAAAATGAAACTGTGAAATTATAAAATCATCGAGTAAATTGATTATTTTCAACGCCTGTTGTGTAATTTTGTATCAGTGCGGTTGTAATGTCGCATCTGGAATTTCACAGTTCTCAATGGTTGTTAGTTTATTATATCCCAAAAGCAGCCCGTTCCACTCGTTCACTGCCTGCATCTAACGCCACTTGCACGCGTTTCAGAATACCGAAGCTTAAACGGAAGAAATAGACGCCGAACGACTCGACGACCGATGTATGATATAGTTTAACTATTTATTATCTCTATCTCTTAGTACGTAGCACGCCACCCTTATTCGCATCCATATTTCGTATGTGAACACTTGATGACACGTGTATATAAAATGCGTGTACGTATACGTACGTGACGTACGTACACGTAACGCGGTGCGTCGCTAACGATTGTTATGGGTATTCCTATATTAGAAATATTTGCGAATAGGGGTGCACTAAGCTTCTCTATGTATCCTTATGTACATAATTATTAAGGAATCGATTTCTTGTTGCTTTTCGAAATGTACAATTGTAGTTGTAACAGATTATACGACGTTATAAATACTTTTTAAGGCAAGTTACGAGTGACAACATAGTGTAACACACGATAGTGCTAATTCATGTGTATATTAGATTCAAATCTTGATAAAATTGTTGAAAACTCTTTAAAGGGTCAATATAGTAGAGAATAGTAATGTAATATTTTTCCATTGAGATTATGTCGCTATTTAAAATTGATAGTAAACCTTTTAGCTTTTAATGTCAATCGATTTCAAAGAAATCCTTTTATGAATGTTTAATATATTTATTGAATGTCAATACGCTAATCAATAAAATTAAAATCAGTGTGTAAAGTTTTACAGTTTTATTGAATGTTAAATAATTTAAATAAATATTTTAAATCATTGTTAATGTCTGTAATCTTGCCTGTATTTTGATTTTAATATGTTTTTTTATTGTAATCGATGTTTATTAAAAATTGACATGGTAAAATCGTTTTAAATTTTATATTATTTAAACTACAGGATTAAAGGAGTATTCGCATTTGTCTTATTCTATAGCAACACATATAATATTTTTATCGTAGAACATTAATAAATTATTTTTATGTTGCGTAATTTATTATATTTTAAATGTTTCTTTATAAAGTTTACTTTCGCTTTGTACAAAATGTTTATTTAAGAGTAAATATAGATTGATGCATGTTGCGATGTGCTTTCTACTCATGTACCGTTAGTTCTGACTACTAGAATAGATCTGCTAGTTTATTTATTTTTCTTGTGTAAATTAGGAATCTCGAACTTGATTCCTATTACTAAAATAATGAGACAATATTTTTTACTATCAAGAGATATTTTTATTCACGTTTGTGATGCTATTGATGTCACAAAATGACTATTTTATTTATTTTAATGTTGAATATTATATCGAAAAAATAAATCGTCTACAACAATTATTTGGATTGTCATTTTATTTGCAAATCAGCTTGTCAACTCAACGAACATAAATGATGTTATTTCCAATTGAGCAACTTGGCCAAATACAAACATCATATATGGCTTGCATTCATAATGTATTGGCAGCTTCAGCAAAAACTCGATAACTACAAGAATGCTCAAGTTCAAATAAATGCACTAAAAATCATCTGTCCAATTCCAAATTCATAGTGCAATAGAATGCAATAAGTCGTTACGTATTGGTTTTAAAATTTGACATGTGTATGAAATATATATATTTTAATATTACCTATACATGTAGATTGAATATGTTTAAAATTAATCATTATTTTAGTTCGCCTTTACATATTGATTGCTAAAAGCTAATAGGTGCTTGACACATATCATCAAACATAAACTTTGTTCTCTGGAAATATTTTGAAGCCACATTGATTTTTTATTTCGAAAGTTAGTTTATCTCAATTCTATCAAATTTTATGTTTTGACATTATAATTTTTATGGCCACTATATGTTTTTATTTTGAAATGGGCATGGACGGCGACATCCGAAACTGCAAGGAATAGCGAAAAGTACTCATCTCAGCAGTATTGAAAAAAAAGTGCATTTGTGAATTTTAGATAAATCAATATTTCTAGCCAGGAAGCGAACTCGTTCGCTTTAAGAAAAATAACTTATATTATTCCTTCAAAAAAAAAAAAAATTATATTATTCCTTCAGTCCTTAGTGTCGCTAAGAAGAAACAAATTCTGAAAGGCCGTGTATATACCGTATGTTATTACTTTTCAGAATTTGTTTCTTAGTTAATATCACTATCGAATAATATATACAGGTGTGTTTTTTTTTCCAATCAACGAAACTATAATAAAGATCCGGAGATCAATTGAACTTTTATTATCTAATTGCTTTTTGATAATGCTGAATAATTTTATTTTAAGCAGGCCTTACATTTTCATTAGGTACTTTTGGCCAATATTCGACTGTCTTTTGTCCATCTATTTAGGCACATTATTCGCAAGCAGTGCAATACACTTTCACAGCATGGGCACACGTTACTGCATCCTAAGCACTGTCACTGTCACTTGGGTAAGTTTCATTTCCGCATTCAAGATAATGTTTTTTTATTTTTCAGAATCTTCGTAGGTAGTATTCGTATATTTTTATTAAGTTACCACAATAAAGCAAAAATTAAGCACAATTTTCAACAAAAACAGCGTTCTTCTTATAGATAAATATAATAATAAGACTTAAGCCGTTATGTAATTATGCCTATGTCCGAAAGCTATACGGAGCACTGAACGCAGCGCTAGTAGTGTTACCATTCTACAAAAAAGTCCTTATATAATCTAAAATAATCCATCAGTTATGAAGAAAAATAACTAATGAAAATTGCTATCACACAATTGTGATATGATTTTATATTTATCTGATGATTACAAACACCTTTTTACTTTCCTGAATCGAAGAAATAAATAATAATCCAACAAAATTGTTGTACCTACAAAAAAATGTAATATATTCATTAAACAAGCTAAGTAACAAAAGAAGACAGTAATCCTTAATCTTAACACAATTAATATATAATCAAATACTTTAGAAAAAAAAGTATACGGTTCAAAGACACTAAGAGTCGGTAAACATTTATTCGACTTTACGATATAGATATATACGACGTACACGTCGCATATATACGTACATATGCTGTGATGATGATGAATTCATATTATGTTTCTATTCACATCACCTATTGCATGAGACCAAAAGATACTTATACTAAAAACTGGATCTACTTTTGTTGTATATTTTTTTACATTATCATAAAACAAAATTCAGCAGTAAAATTATGGTTATGTCGCTAATTTCTCTTCGTAGCGGTACATATACCTAACATATTGTATGTTGCAGATTTTTCGCAAAATTACGTCGCAGCCCATGAGACCCGATGGCGACGCGACGTGGCTTCTATACGTCTTCATTATTTAGATAAGTCTAGCTTAAACTATGTGCATTGTTTGTTCATAATTTCTAGATTATTTTAAATATAAACAACTGGATTATAGATAGACAGATCCGCCATAAGTTTAATTACTGTTACTATTAAAGAATATTCGTATTACACTATCATAAATGGAATTATAATATTATGAAATAACAGTTTATGTATGAAACATACAAGTTAAATATTCGATAGTTACTAATACCATAGAACTAAATTCGGAAAGTATCTAAGGACGTAGATCTAGTTTGTTTTACGAGTAGAACTTCAATGAATTGTCATTAAAAAATCTATTTCATTATTCAGATATAAAATAGATCATTTAAAAGATGAGAAACAATCTATTAATGTTCGTATTACGTTCGGTCTTACGTCAATTAGATGGACGCATGCGCAAACAATAATGTTGGTGCTTATTGTTATTTCATGCGATTTGTTCTGCTGTAGAATAAATTGTCGTAGAGATGGAAATAACCCACCCTTGCTAAATTTATAATTTCTTCTATATCTTCAGACATGATTTGAAGAATCACATAGGTACATTAAATTTCTACGAAAGAAAATAATAATTCCTGGGATGAATGAACATTTTAAATTCATCAGAATGAATGTTCTTGATTATAAAATGTATGTCTTGAAAATTTTGGTATTTCTAAATAGCTGATTTTTTTGAGGATTTTAAAACTCCAAGTCCATGTTTCTAGAAAATGATGTTTTGTGTAAAAATTATTGGATGTTTAAATATGTAACGTTATGGGAAAATGTTTAAATAATATATGAAATGTGTTTCGGAACGGTGATGTGCGCTAGATAAAGAACATTTATAGATGCAGTTTTAAATAAAGAACATTTTATATGATAGTAATAATTAATTACCATCCGTTTTAGTAAGTTCTTGCACTACCCTTAAAGGCTTCGACTTAAGGCTCATTATCTTCACAGTTAACTTTAAATTATTACTTAGTGTTTGCACCAAGTGTACATTTTACGTTATAATTTTCATTAACTGTAAAATATGCTATTCTTTGTTTAACAAACTGTAGGTAAGGAAGAATTGGAAGGACAATGTATTGGATGTTAACCGAAAACTCGCAACATTTGAAAATCTGTGTTGTAAATGCATTTGTTATGAATTTATATAGTATATTAAAGTATGATTTTTATTATTATATCCTTAAAGATTTGCGCAAAATATCAATAGTACAATTTTATAAAAATAAATGCTCAATTGGCACAAAACTTGCCTCTGTAAAACCATGTACATGTACATTCAAAATTTTAATATATTGTTGTCATGTCTTTATTAATATTTATATAGTAATCAAATGGATAATCAATTATCAATTCTAATTCATAGACATGTACACAATATGTACTACTATGTAACCTACTGTGATGCCAAATATGTACGATTGTTATGTTAAAAATTTGTTAATTTATTCATAGTCTATGTTCGCTCTACGTATTTATTGCTTTTAGTGAGTAATAAATATTAATAATTTTTTGATGTGTTATTCTTTTAGTTGTAATAGTTTTCCACCATTATATAAAACGTACCTAGAAATCTTTCAACTATATCCAAAACCCAGATTAAGTCCTGACTTACCATTACCGTTCTCGCAATAGCAAAAACCGGACACGACCGTAAAAAGCCGAACATGTCCGGCCAAATACAGCGAGATGATAAAGACATTCACAGATTATTCACGCTATTGTAAGCAACTCTACAAGTGATTGAAGTGAACAAGTAGTGCATAAGCACTACTTGTTTCTTTTTTCGTTACCATCAGTTTGCTGAAGAATCTTAGGCCTATAACAAAGTAAACGATTATGATGGTATGTGAAATTGAATCTCTCCATCATTGACTTGGATTGTTTGATCAATTCTCATTATTGAATGTTGAAGTGCTTTAGATAGAGACAGCACCTCGAGTCTGATGGGGATTAGGTGTCAGGGTGTGTAAACTCGGGGAATTGAATTGGGATCAGTACAGACTTAAAACTCAAACTCTGCATACTTATTGTAAACGCTATGTTTGCTTGGGTTGATTAGGGGTAAGAAAATTGTCTAATTATACAGTGCGCCTGCTGAACCCGTGACCTTTAAAACAATGTTATTAAATTAGTTATTAAAGCAAAAGTCCTTAGAGCTGCTTATAAAAAAAGTTATTTAATAATTTGTGTAGAAATAAAACAAAGATAATTACTTCAATATTTATTTATATATAGCAAATCAATAAATGTATTATACTGATTTAAAGAGAGATCTTTTGCACATTCAAATGCATAAAGAATAAATATACTTTACTACGGAAATAAGGAACTAGAATTTACTATAATACTCTTTAATAAAATTAGAAGCAAACGTAACTGTTACTAAGAGAATTAACGTAAAGTGCCAGAGTATTTTTTGTGTAAACATACCAAGAATATACATACATATACAGTAGTACATATAAAACGGTACAGTTTAAAAATCAGACCACAGGCAGGATTTCGTTACATGCTTCATCTAGGACGTAATTCAGATTTTGTTAATTTGTTACGCAATTTTAGGCTATTTATTACATTATACAATAAACCATTACATATTACAGTAACGATTACTTGTGTGTTTGTAAAATTACATTGCAAAAACATTTCTAGAACCTACAAGTGCACTTTTATAGTTGATGAAATCAACAGATTTATTTTAGTCTTGTAAATTAGGCACCTAAATTAGATATGGCTTTGACAACCTTAATGCTGAAATGAATTGATTTAGATTATATATAGCCTATTGATCCCGATTTACCCAGTCACTCGTCTATCGGGACGGATCTGCCAAGTAGGATGGTTGAGCGAGATTTCTTGTTTTCTCTATAATTTTGCTTAAAATCAAACTCGCTTAAAAGTACCATCAGCAAAAAAAAACAATAATTGTAATAGCTACCTACTGTAAATATGATGATAACACAGGTAAACAACTTAAATTTTTTGCGTTATGTGAAATTTTTCCTACCAATTTTGTACTTGTATCCGCGGTTACTAGGTACGAGGTAGGGTTTCGGAGTAGCGTATAACTACAGCCACTTCATACGAAAGTCAACAGAGCCTAGATCGACTCGCAACGATGTCACCACGGGTCAAGGCGTATAAGGCATGGGAGAGAGCTCTGGATGAATCCATTGGTTGATTTGATCACACTAAGATGTCCTCTGCCCACGTTATGGAGCAAGTAAATGGCATGTTTCCGTTCGTTTCGGTAGTGCCGTCGGCTCACACACTGCCTTTTCGTATCAAACCGGCGTAACCAGACAATTCGAAGTCCCATCAAAACCAAACCGTTGTAAACTAACCTCATCAAGCAAGAAGTATCTGGTTGGGCAACCGTTCTGACAGCTCCAATATCGGCTAGAAACTTAAAGAGTGATTTAATTAAATAGGTGCAAGCAATGAAAAAAACTCGTCAATCATGTTAAGAAAAAATTAACAAAGCCATACATATCAAATTGACTATTATTATTTTTTCGAAATATCGTTTGGTTAGACTTTCATTATAAAATATAGTCCAAATTGATTAACAGAAATCTTATATATTACATCGAATACTATTTAAAACCGCAACAGATACAAAATAAATAAATAAATGAAACTAAATCATTTTTATGCTGTCGGTATCTACAGGTTGAAAACAATAGAACGAAAGTAAATGCGACCCTAGCAGACAGATAACTGGGAATACGAGACAGGAACTGTCATACAAGTTAGAATATTATTAGCGTTTAACTTTAATTATTATTCGATAAGAAAAGACGAACTATAAATATGTACTGAACACAACTTGCAGTTGTCATTTTTAAAGAAAGTTGTCGTATTTTATTCTTGAGTAACAAAGAAATGTAAATATTAACATATATTGTGCCCTGTACACTTTATATATATAAAAATATATAAGAAACATACTATAGCATATTAATTTTAAAATTATTCACATATAGCAAATACCAACAAAATGGAATGTCTTCTTAAATGTTATTTAGGCACACTAAAGTGTGCGTGTGTTATCACAATTCACTTAAATCACTATCATACATCGCCAATGCACAAATTTAATAATGGCGACTAAATACTGTAACAATAAATTGTAATTTTAGTAATTGCACTGTTCACACAATATGCTAGTTACGTTACAGTAGTAGAACTCTGAAGTTTACTATAAATAAAGCACAAAGTTACCTAAAAGGTGTTGTTGTTCAAAGTTGTTTCTAACTATTTTTTTAAACAAATTATTAGAAATAATTACAATAATAATTAGTTTTTAGTCGAAGCTTTCTATGTCCTATTAGTTTAATGTTACTGTGATGCAAAGCAATTACCCAATGTACTGTACACATTTTGGTAGTAATTAGACACACGACAGTTTTTAAATTTAAATTAATTTATTCGATATGCCATTAAGTATATGAATTTTATTTATCAATTTCAAAGACAAATAATTATATTATAAATAAATTTATCACACATTCATGTTACATTTATAATTTATTTCTACATTTACAAAAATTCGCTAAAACACGCAATTTCAAATTATTGTCTCATTAAAGACAACAGAACAATACTAAATGAAAATAAATCACATTCAAATATTTGTAGAAGTGGTCATATATATGATAATAATTATCATAAAACTATACTAACATTATCAATCGTTTAATTCATAAGATAATACGGCTCATAGAATTCGTACTATTAATAAAATAATATAATTTGTACACAATTTAAAAATACATACTTTACAAACAAAACAATAATAAAAGCTTTCACCAGAGGCAGACTGTATACGAGTGATTCATGGGGGGCTATTATGATTTTCGCGCACGAACGCAACGAACTAATAGTATAAAAAACATACTGAAAACGCGCGGTTTCAATGTACGTGTAAACTGTGCGTTATTTCACTATAAACAGAAATCACAGTGCGTTTTACGACACATTACTGCACTGTGATTTACACTGCTTGGTATTGCTGTTTTGGGCAAAGGGAAAGAACTGTGAGCTAATTCCGCTAATAAATTAGTCGTCTAAAAATTTCCGCTTCTGTTGGATAAATGCAACTGCTCATTTCCGTTTCAGCTGTGATTTGTTAAAACTGGGAATCGACGTGAGTTGTTAGCGTATACTATAGCTGTACGTGTTGGAAGTCTCTATTTATCAAATTATATTGAAAAAAGATAGAGAATTTTGTTCTAGAAATAGGCAGTAAAAAACAGTTTAAACAACCGTCTAATCATTTTTGTTTTGTACGTTCATATAGTAGTAAGCAAAGGCCAAGCCCTTCTTATCCCACCATTGATCAGATTCAAGAATAAAAGATTTTGAGTTCGCATAAAATAAATAATAAAACTAGCAACAAAATCTCTATATGAGATATTAGTAACTGGAAGCTAACTTTTTTATTTTGCGACAATGCTTAAAATGCAAATAATTTTATTTTCGCATAGCCATTAAAGAGCTTTTAGCCACATGTACAAAACATTAAATTGTGCATTATAACATACATACATAATTTTGTTACAGCCCTAATTCAGTAAGTTGTATCTACTGTTTCAAACTACATAGCTTAAAGTTAGAATTGATACGTTTCTGTCATTTAAGACTCTATATTTATGGCCGCAACTTGCATTATCACGATCAAAACCACGAGTCATACTCGATCAAAAAAAAAATTAAGATAAACTATTTCATTTAAACAAACAAACTAAAAAAATCACAAACGCAACTTACAATATATCACGATAAATATTACAATATTGTACAAAAACCTTAAAAAGTTGTATAAATATAAAAAGTATGTATAGTTACAAATTTGTGCATGCGACATTTGGTTCTCATCCCTATAAAACATTAAAAATATTATTGCTATTACTTAATATCAGTGCTCCATAGATAATATATGTTGCGCAATTGAATACAGTATTCAAAATGACAAGACCTAATATTTAAGAAGTTCCATTTCAAATTAGAGCCATACGTACACAATAATAAGACTTAATTCAAATTCATCTGTCATTTGAATTGTAGGAGGCAAAATTATTTGTCTCCTTTTCAAAACTGACGCTCGAGTTGTAATCCAAATAATCCATGTTCGTCAGCTGTCTTTTTATTAGGAGATGAGGCGTTTTCCTCACCTTCTTCTCTTTAAGAAACTTTGGAATCACCTGTTTTCTTTCCATCAGGTACTCGACTACGACTCTTTCGAAGAACAACGCTATTAGGAACTGGCCAGCGGCTATCGCGAGGATAATGTATGACAGGAGAGAATCCTTCGGCATTCGCAGTTCAAGGAAACGTGCCAGCCACTGCGCGGGCGCCACTGTTATGTACACGCACAGCGCGGTCATTAAAGCGAAGCTAATCATCAAATGTTTGTTCGTCACCACAGATTTTCTATAGGGGGCTCCGTGAGAGAACACAATCGCTTGTATTATGTACTGGAACATAGATATGGCAAATATAGAATAGTTCTCCCAGCACTCGTTCGCTTCCTCGCCTTCATAGGTATGTCTCACGTACCAGGGGAACTGGCTGAGCGCGAAATAGCTTAGATATTGACCGATGAAAACGAAAATCAATTGTCCTACCAACGAGAACAGCGGCACCAAGCCTAAGAGCGAAGTTAAGGGCGGTATCTTGCTCAATTTCCCCGTATACGCTTCCGTCATGCCGAAGAAGAATGCAAAATTGACGATCAGAGCGACATCTACGTAGAGGAACTGGAAATCCGTTAGGTTCGCATCGAAGTAGTACAGGAAGGCGACAGAGAAGAACTCGGTGAGCGAGTAGGCGATCATGAACTTGAACACGCCGAAGCTGGTGGCGAGCGCGGCCCGGCCCTCGCGCAGCACGCGCGCCACGCACACGATGTCGGGGCTGGCGCTGGTGAAGGGCGCGGCCACGCTGCTCTCCAGCTCGGACAGCGAGATGCCGGCGTGCGCGGCCCGCAGCGCGCCGCAGTCGTTGGCGCCGTCGCCGCACATGCCTGCCAGTAAAGATGGCATATAAGCACATATTTGCAACACTAGGTGCTAATATATACAGTAAGGCCTCGTTAATCCGGAGAGGCAAAAACAAGTCCCTTTTCGGATTATCGAGGCGTCCGGATTATAGTATGCCATATTTAATGTAAATAAAACATGTTTAACCTTAGTTTCTTTAATCAATTTTTAAATTATAGCATAAAGACAAACTATATATGTTCGAAATTAAAACATTAGTTGCTTCTTTTGAAAAAGTCTGTAATACTCTTCTGTTTATAATTTTCGCACTTCATTTTGAAAGCCCGGTCTCTAAGTCGACAGAGAAACATAACTTAGTGGCTATCAAATTCGTTATCTCTAACCCATTTAAAAGCTCCTACTCTAGCCTCTGAATTACCAACCTTTGTGAAGGAGAAAACTTCAACGCTATTATCCTCATCTTGCTCATAGTCCTACTACTGCTACTACTACTAGTTCCTACATTCGGCCTCCCCCGCGAATTCCACTGCCCGGCCGGATTACAGCGATCACCGAACAAGCGGGAGTCCGGATTACCGAGGCCCTACTGTATATGTAATTAAACATAATGTAAAAATTCTACAGAAAAATATGGTTACCACTTTATTTTCTCTATTGTTAGTAACAAACTCTGTATTAAGTACCTAGCTATATTATATTAATTAATTGTAATTGAAATTATTTTACACTGGTCAAATTGTACTATAAATCTGTGGGGTGAGGACCTGGTGATTTGTAATACAGGCATTCATGCCTATCACGGACACCAGCTCCTCACATAATAAAACTATTCTGTGTAAACCTACCTAGTATTAAGATTACCAATGTGAGGAGAAATAAAGAATATATTATTATTATTATTTATTAAATTAAGCAACTATCATTATCTGCTTAATCCTACAATTTAATTTCTCAACCTCAACATTGATAACTAACACACCGGCGCGCGATCGCTGCGCTAGTCTTAAGGTCGAAACGAAAAGGCTTACGTTCCATTGTAATCCGATCTAAAATGGACCTTAAATTCAAAGACTTTAGATTGCTTTTCTTGTGGTATTTTTATTACTTATGGAATTGCAAATGTCTGGGGCTTGCGATGATAAACCGACCATGTTGAATATGCTTCGACGTAATATGAATTGACTCAAATATTGAACTTCTTATTTATTTGTATTGTCATTTTAAACAATATCTGCTTATTTGCTTAAATTTCAGTGATGATTTATCTTCACAAAAGAAAGTGTCGCTCGGTGTGATTTAGACTTTTATTGTTTTTACGTGTGTTTATTAGTGTAAAGTTTAGTTATCCTAAGCCTGCAAAGTACGAAGGAAAGTTCATTGAAGTTTAAACTAATGTCGTAAGTTAAAACTAACAGCAGATAATAGGTACCTACTTAAATGTAAGAATTTTAAACGAAAAAAATAATAAGCCATTAAGCAGATAACAAAAACAGTTTTTAAGAAATAATTTAATGATTAAGTCTGTTAATTTTTTTAAGTTGTTTTGCCCATCTCAACCTGGCAGGGGACCATTTTTTTTAATATCTTTTTTTTTTGTTTTTAAGGCAAAGGTCTTGGGACCATGCTGCCTTGTTTTTTTATTTTTATATTTTTTAAAAACGTCGCCCTACGCTAGCATTTTTATCCTGTGTCGTGGGTGCAGTCACAAACATAGAAATTTCACATGCACAAACACCCAGGAAACGTATTTTTGAATTATCAGACGTGAATTTAGAATTCGAATACGAATACCAATCATGCGCGAAATTATTTTCTACTGCTTACAATTTTATAGATTTTTGAATCACTCGAATTCAGTGTTGTCATCATTACATAGTAGAAAACAAAGTCGCTTCCCAGTGTATGTATGTAGCTATATATGCTTAAGTCTTTAAAACTACGCAACGGATTTTAATGCGGTTTTCTTTAATAAATAAGTATATTCAAGAGGAAAGTTTATATGTATAAAACCTGCACAATGTAGTAGTGGAATATTGTCAATTTTTGAGATTTCTAATGTAATGTCGTAAATCAACTCACTTTTTTGCGCTTATATTGCAAACGTTGGCCAAACCTTACGAGATTGCTCAAAATGATGTACTACAGTATTGTACAACTTACTAAAGTCCACAAAAAAGTCCGCGATGGTATATGTCTATCTCTTAAGGATAACCTACCATAACCACTTTTTCATTGCACCCGTGTGAAGCCGGGGCGGGTCGCTAGTTAAGAAGAAATTCTTAATTAAATTCCGTTTCACGCGGAAAAATTCAAAACCACAACAACAAAAACAAAAATCTGGCGCTGACTCACACGTGAAACGGATCACTGTCAAGGTCACGTCAGCGTTGGATATTCTACTAGTAGAAATAAAAATCGAGTGGGTTGAACCACTCGTTGCACAACGCACGAAACGAAAATTCAGAAATAGTGAATTCGTATACGAATCTCACGATTTCGAATACGAATTGGTTTTCTATTGTTTCAAAAATTCGTCTCCTGACCGGAATTGGATTCATTACGTGTGTTTCGGATAAGTATCACCACTACGTGATGGGAACGTCTGATGATTCCACTAACATATATTTTTCGTGACGAATTTGACTTACTATAACCGCTTAGGGTAGAATGAAAACGGCATTGAAACAGAAACACCGCTACAGTTAATAAGTCAAAGTAAAAATATAGATTTATGTAAATAAAATAGAAATACGCTATAAAGCTATTGATATCTGTTAATTCGATGTTATATGTAAAAATCAAGGTAGTAAAGTGTAAAATTGGCTGCACTTATAAGCCTCTATTATGTATACTGTACTGACCTACGTAGTATCCGAGCGCTTGATACTCGAGAACCAACTGTTGCTTCTGGTCCGAAGACATCCTGGCGAAGACCGCGCCGCGAGCGATCACCCGTCCCACCAGCGTCGGGTACTCCGAGCGCAGTACCTGAGTTATCGATGCACACGAAAAATTATGAGACATCACAGAATGGTTGTAAGCAATGGTTTGAACTCGTCTAAAGACAAATGTTAATATGAAAACAGTTAAATTAAAATTAGCATTTAAGTATAACCAACAAACATTTATATTAATTTTCAAATTTCGACTAAAATGTAAGTAATCGTTCATATTTCTAGTACAATTTTTTTTTATAGGATGCAAACGAGCAAACGGATCACCTGATGGTAAGCGATAACCGTTGCCCATGGACACCCGCAACACCAGAGGAGTCACAGATGCGTTGCCGGCCTTTTAAAAGGGAATATCACTCCGGTCGAGCCGGCCCAATTCGTGCCGAAGCATGACTCTCCCACGGTAAAATCATTCCATTTTATTATACACACATCAATAAATCTTCAGTCTGCACGAAAACCAGCGTGTGCGTTGCGTACGTACGTACAAATACGTACGTACATATGAAATAAGAAAACACGGTACTCATTAATTTCGTTAGCAATCTTCACCTTCACACCGGAACACAGCTGTTACATCAGAATTAATAAGACGGAGATACCTAAGACCCTGATGTAGAATCTTCCTCCGCTAAAATATGCCAAAATGCCACAAACTAGAACGCTTTTTTATAGCCAACGCCACTGATAAGATTTTCTTTAAAAGGAGGACGAGTATCTGAAAGAACGCATGTTTGACTATATTGAAAATACATTTTGTTTCGTAATGAGTTACCCGCCAAGTGTCGCCCGTCATGACGACCTTGTACCGCGGCGCGGCGGCTCGCTCGGCGTCCAGTCCTTGCGAGGCGCTCGCGCTGCCTGACCCGGAACCCGAACCCGAGCCCGAGCCCGAGCCCGAGCCCGAGCCCGAGCCCGAGCCCCGCCACGAGCCGCGTCCGCTGTCATCGCTCGCCCACTCCTTGTCCAGGCGCATGCGACCGCCCACCGACCCCTACACGTGAAAGACAATTGTCAGCCAATGATGTTTATATGTTATGATCATAATCAATCATAATTCGGCCTTCTGTGTAATTTCATTTTCATCCCACCACCTCGGAAAGTGTAATTTTGCGCTTCGAAATCTGGCTGGAAAATTCTATTTTATTCGCTTGAGCGGCAAAGTAGATTTGAATTTAGAACATCACATATAATGAGTACTCAATATAATTGTAAATTCAAAACGTCATTAAACCTATTTAATGTAACCTCTATGGTGCCAAATTTATGATTAGAACTTTTTAAATTGTGAAAAAAATTAAATTTGGAACCTTCTTGGTTTCTTTGTTTTATTTGCGTGCTTCGCGCCATTCTAGTTTTTCACGTTTTATTGCTTAATATAATTTGTCATTATAAATTGTTTTTTTTTCATTTTGTCATTTCCTCGCTGAGGTGGGATGAAAAGTTACGTATTGCACTCGAGTGGAAAGATTTTTCACCTTGTGCTCGTTTGTTTCCCTCGCTGACGCTCAGGATTCTAATTTAGAATCACTCGCTGCGCTCGTGATTCAACTTTAGAATCCTTCGCTTGCTCGGTCATCCAAATCGAGCACGCGGTTAAAAAGGAACTTTCCACTCTTGTATAATAAATAACTATTACTCGCATATAGTAATGGTCGTTATTTCAATAACAGATAATATAATAAATTATTTTCCCGTAACGAATAATAACATTATTTAACAACGGCTTATACTGTTATCCTGCTGTTGCTGTTGAGAAAAGAATCGCCTAATCGCATTGTTGTTGTTGCCACTTGAAACCGTTGTGTAGGCGTAGGCGCTCGCTCTGTTGCCTGACTGCTTATTCTTATAATATTAACCTTTCTCACAAGGAAATAAAGTTCCTATTTGTTTATTTCTTATAGTAATTTTACTAATCCCAAATTCACAATTTTGTACCTTCGCGCGTATGACAATTAGATTCATTTTGATTTACAGTGTGATTTGAAATAACAATTAGGTAAACTGTTGCTGGCTTGCTGGTGCCTAAGCTGTTGTCATTTTTTTAATTACGCATTACTTGCAGTTGTGTGATTGTTACAATAATTAATGTCGTGTTTGGATTTGCCGTTGTGTGATCGCGTATGCAAATTAAATTACCCATTCGTTGCAATAATTAGTGTCGTGTACTTTTGAAGTAACTAATAAATAATTAGAATAGATATTGTAAATAAATGGAAATGGAAGAATATTGCAAATATTGCATATAAATAATGTAAATATTGCATGTAAATAACAAATTATGTACAGATCAATGAACTTTTGAATATTGATAAATTAGTTTTAAGTTATTTAAATTACTGCCTAATATTCTGACAGTCCTAAGCCTGAAAAAGTATAAAGGAAAGTTCATTGTTGAAAATAACTAGCTATAATAAGCTAGCTATAATAACAATAACAATCGTACTCAACAACATTTGTCAAAACAGCAATATAACAGGATAACAGACAACAGTTATAGGAAAATAACACAACAGTGTTATTCGTTATTACAAAACAGTCGTTATTGCCATTACTACTCGCATAATAATAGTGAGAAAATGAACACGTCGTTTCAATTCCGTGTTTGGCTAACGAAACGTTATTTCTTTCCGTCCCGCGCTTTACGTGTGGTCTTCTTCATACAGGCAGCAGGCTTCTTCATAAAAGCAGGGTCGGTTTTCATCAACGTCACACTGTATGGACGCATTTTGCTCGAATTTAAAGTAAAAACATTAATATTGATAACACTGGCGGAGACAGATCTTGCCCAATCTCTTCGACCAAGATTCGGCGTTCGGAGTCCCAAGCGGGGCACTCCGCCAGCGTGTGCTGGGCCGAGTCGAGGTCGGATGCGCAATGGTGGCAACGTGTCGCGTTCTCCCTCAATATTCGACTCAGACACTCACCGAAACAACCATGTCCGGTGAGTATCTGAGTCAAGCGGTAGGTGACTTCCGCCCTCCCGCAGAGCCAAGCTTCGAAGTGCGGGAGTACCGCACCGACGGAGATGTGTCACGAACTAGAACATACCTCGTACAGGGTCACCACACGTTCGTCGTCACCAGGACCGCATTATGTGCTACGACCTACGACATACCCCGTGCAGCGTGCTCTCGCTGTATATGAGCCCGTCCCCGTCCGCGTGTAGGGTCACCACACGCTCGCCGCTCATCAGAATACCACATTCCTTCGCCACGCTTACAGCCGTGTGTACATTGTCACCTTACAATAGAAAAACAAACATTTGTTACATTTATGTCAACAATGATCACGATAGTAAGTGAAGGTAAAGCCGAAAATAATATCAAAATTCATTAAATCCTACCACAAAGCACTATCCGATTACATGAACTTCAAAATAATAGATATGGTTACACCGGTTTATAAGCGCATGTTAGTACCAGTTTTGAACCTTAGCTACCAGTAATACGTACCAGTTATCATGACAACGTGTATATCCGCCTCTTTGAGCTCTCTTATGATGCCCGTGGTGGCTGCCTTCAGACGGTTCTCCATTATTACCAGCCCTAGGAACTCCAGGTCTCGCTCCACCTGAAACAAATATTTTACATCATAGATAGATAGGTAAAACGTTTATTATTTCCTGCATAATACACATAAATATCTACTAAAACAATGGTAATAATTCAGAAAAAACAAACATACAATCAAACAGCATAAATATATGTTTGCGGCAGAAAGCAAAAGGTCCAGGATCAGTTAGTTGTTTGCCTAATTTAGACAAATCACTGATTTTCAGCCATCATATTTTATGAGTGAGTAGAGTTTTACAAAATGAGCAGATAAAATGAATGGGCGAGAAAAAGTAAAAAATAATAGTAAAAAAAAGAGCCGCATGAGGTCATAATTATCATTGTCAAAAGCACGCGCGTCTTTTCTATTCTATTTCTACTATTATAATAGACTAAGAGTTTTCTATCAGCGTCATCAAGTCACGTGACGTATCTACTGGAAATGTCAGTTCCATACATTTTTTATGTTATCTATTATAGAAAACGCAAATAGAAAGGCATTTTGTCTAGGGGGGCTGGATAGACTAATTATTTTAAAGTGTCAAGCGAGTACGAATAAATCTTTAAAGTACTTTCAATAAATATAATTCTATTTATATAAAGTATATATAAATAGAGAAACACTGATATATTTGTATAAAGATGTAACAACTGAAAACTGTTCGGCCGAGGTAGCTACCTCCCCTGCCACACATAAACAGAAACGTTTCCTTGAAAGTAGAACGCAGATTGCGTTAACTAATTTAATTACCATAAAAAAGGTTATATTGCGTCAACCTTAAAACATAGACATACCTTGTCCGAACTTTTTTTAGAACTTCAAAAGAAGAACAATTCCACCATACATAGATTTTACGTACTTGAACCGTTTTTGTAACATTTTCCATCGATGCTCCGCTTCTATTAGTCGCGGTATAATACTAGAGCCTATTTCTTACACTTTTTACACCAATTAGCCCAAACTCAGCTCTGAAGGCTTGTGTTATGGGTTATAGGGTAACGGATAGACATATTATTCATCCTTACTAATAATATAAATCGGAAAGTGAGTTTGTTTGTTTGTTCCGCTTTCACTACTGAACCGATTGCTTTGAAATTTTGCAGACGTAAAGATAAAAGTCCGGATTAAATATTAGGCTACATTTATCCCGGGAAAATTTCATCAATAGCTAGAGTGATTCTTGAGCAAGGTTTTGCGGAATTTTTTATCTCGGAAAAACGCATAGTCCCACGGGAAGCGCGATAAAACCTTCGCGCCATAAACTGACTTCCGCGCATATGTAGCCGTGGGCAAAAGCTATGACCCTTAACCCTCTATAGACCATATCCCGAAATCCACGCGGGCGCAGCCGCGGGCAGAAAGCTAGTATATTAATAATTTTGATAAAAATATATATTAACAACCACGATTCACAGTCGTGGTTGTTAATTAGCCTTTCTCGATAGATGGACTAACCGACACAATTAGAATTTTTCAATGTGAAACAGTAGTTTCTGAGTTTAGCGTGTTCAACCAAAAGAAAAACTTTTTTTTAAATCCAAATTAAGTGAAGATGTTGCTTAAGGTGGAACACGCAAACTCAAACAGTGCCTATTTACTCTCGCCTTGAAAATCCCTATATTATAAGTATCGACGAACAAAGATGCAGGTAGGGAATTCCATTCCTTGGCGGTTCGCACAATGAAGGACGAAGCGAACCGGGAGGTTCGAAGAGGTGGAATGTTGACCACATACGGATGGAGTCCCTGGCCGCGTCTCGTCGTCCGATGGTGGAAGGCTTTTTTTTATAGGATAGGATAGCCAACGAGCAAACGGATCACCTGATGGTAAGCGATAACCCATTGCCCATGGATTGCCCATGGACACCCGCAACACCAGAGGAGTCACAGATGCGTTGCCGGCCTTTTAAATGGGAATATGCTCTTTTTTTGAAGGTTTCGATATCGCATCGGTTCGGAAATACTGCAGATGGCAATTCATTCCACAGTTTTCCACATTTCAGGCAACTCTACAAACATTGTAACATTAGTTTAGATAAAAATAGTGTCACCCTAACCAACAGGCTTATACAACAGTGTAATCGCAGCTTAGGCGTTACTTACATGCCGTGAAGGCAGCGTGCGCGGCTGGCTTACCGCGCACGCCGTTGAAGTGCCTCTTTACCTGGGGATTGTCCTAGTGTCTGGGACAATCCCCCCCTTGGCGAAGGCTCGACCAACTAAGATCGGACTAAGGACACCGGGGGGTTTTTCGTGGGTAGGCCGGTCTTCTACCGAAGAGCCCCACACACGGCCGCGCCTAGCCAGCGCGGTGACAAGGTGCATAAGGAGCATTTTCCCCCCGCATAAAAAAGGCGTTACTTATACAGGGTGGTTACCTCATCCTGCGTGGGTTTGCCGTCCCATATCAGGCGCGTCCTCAGGCGGGGGATAGGGGAACGCCCCCCAGGTATGGGGGTCTTCCTGTATCCCCCACAGCTTCGGCCGGCGCGGGCCAAAAGCGGGGGGGGGGCGAGAGGAACGAAACCTCGTTAAAACATAACCTTGGCGGGGTTCGCCCCGAGGGAAAGGCCCTTTCCAGGGCCAGCAGCCGATTATCGGCGTGGGTCCGATTATAGCCGGAGGAGTCCGGCGGCCGCCCTTGTGGCGTTGCGGAAGAGGCGCTAGTCGCCATGCATCGGCGGGGTCGTGGTGGTCGTCCGTAAGGGTTTCAATGGCCTCGTTAGGGCGCGATGCTACTCTCCTTCGGGATTAGCGCTCGGCCCTCGCGTGATGCAGCAATCGAGAGGAGGGGGGGGGGGGGTATCGGTGAGGTTTTTAGCGGGTACCCCCCTTCTGGGGAAGACAGCCTTACATAACCCGACTCGCGCATGCAATTCAATGCATTTCCCTTATCGTTACAAAAAAAAGGGTGGTTACCTCATCCCTGGTCATGTGCTGCAGCTGCGGCCGCGAGGCGTGCAGCACGCGCGTGGCCGCGGCCACCACGCGGTAGCCGCGCTCCGCGTACGCGCCCAACACCTCGGCCAGGTCACTCGGCACTGACAAACAAACGGTCTTGTGTTATTATTATTGCTATTTTGTTATAGTTATTACGCAACTGTTGTATAATCAGGGGTATTAAAACACGAATGTGGGTTTGTCATGACAATAGTGTCACATGAGTGTTTTAAAACCTAATTATAACAGTTGCATACAAGACTTTATCTACAATCATGATGTGAATCCTCTATAAAAAATTCCCATACCATAGGGTGTTGTACAGTGTTGTAAGAACTATGTAAATTCAAGAAAAATTTAAAAATTAAGTTTAACCCCATAATTTGGAAACAGGGCAAGAGAAAGAAGATATACGATATATATATAAATCAATTTAATATGCATTAAAATGATATTTCTTTTTATTCTAGTTAGTTTTAGTCAAAATTTTAACAATCTGGTGGTGAAAATGTAATTGCATGAGAATGTTCTTTTTTTGAAATTCAAATCACGCGTTTGGATGATATAATGATCATAATATAAATGAGTGTTTTAATGTTGGCAATAAGCTAATTGTTATAGTTCTTTTATAGAGGATTAATAGCATGATAGTAGATAACAGTACATTACGATATTAGTGCGTTATGATGGTGAAAGGTGATGTTATAATCAATACGCACGTACATCGTACGACGTTTTTTTAACACATTTGCGAGAAGCAGAAAAAAACATTTAAATAAACTTAATCTGTGAATGCACACTGTTGCTTTCCCGCCATTTTACTACTGACTGGCGCCGCACGGCGATTAGTTCCAAATTTGAATAGCGACAGCGCGCGAAATGGCAAATAATACTGTTGCTGATTTTGTATGCACTATAACTTAACTATTTGCTTTGGTAACACACGCGTTTTTCACGCGTTGATCCGCTTTACATATTTAAAACCGGTGGAATTACATTAGCTTTACGAGCAAAGATGTTAAAAAAATACGTAGCCTAACTAACATTTCAAGTGGACTTTATGTTCTTCTAAGATTTTCTTCTAAGTTGGTAAATTAATATAATATATTAGTAATAAATATTTTCTCTATTTGTTTTAACAAATAATAGTTATAGTTGCTAAAAGTATTAGAGAAACTGGAAGAAATAATTTAGTGTTGCCATATTTGCATAACTAGCCACTGTTCTGTTCACCATCTAATAATTAACTCCGTTAATCACTTATCCCTTTCTAATAACCTTAAGTTATACTTTAAATCGTTACTCTCCGGAATATTTATGTTATTGGTTATTCTGTCAATCAAATCTAAAAATTTGATGTTATTACAATACGGATCAACTTATAAAATCTATTGGTTTGTGTTCTGGAAATCATCAAGTCATTAAAGTACTTGACGACCTCTGTAGTCAAGTGGTTAGTACACCAGTTTGTAAGGTCCCGGGTTCGAGTGGGGACAGATGTTTGTGTGATAAATGCGAGTATTTGTACTTTAGTCATGATTGTTAATACATATTTCTATCAATAATATTTATATATGTATAATATATGTATGTCTATCCGTTACCCTGTATCCTATAACACTAGCCTATATCCTATAACAAAGCTTACTTTGTGTTAGGCTGATAGGTGTAAAGTGTAAGAAAGATTCATCTTTATTTTATTATTCGACCTGCCTGGACCCGATTTAAACTTGAAAGAACATGTTTATATTGTGGCATAGTGTCTGACATATTTTTGGTAAATTATAGGACTAATGATTAACAGGTTAATCAAGATTAACGGAAGTTAATTTTTCCATTAATATTTTAAAGACTAATTTAATAGGTAATCCGTAAATGGAAATGGTAATTTCGTTGGTTATGCTCAGCTCATTCATACTTGTTCAAATTACAATTGATAAAATCTACTAAAATTAAAAAATAGCTAATACTATCACAATCACAATGTTATTAAAAACGATGATACTATTACTATAATTTTTTTTTTTATACTACAACGGTAGCAAACAGGCTTACGGCCTGCCTGATGGTAAGCAGTCACCGTTTATTTGACAATACCTAGAATATATTTTTAAGTGTTTGGTAGTTTAAAAAAATGGTCGTCAGTTATTGGAAGCATACCAGTTTCCGGCAGGCACAGTTTCTTCAACATTTCCGGTGCGCCTTTACAGTAGACCCTCAACACGTCTTCCCCCGTGATACTGGCCACCACTGAAGCGCGCTGCAGCGACGACACGAACTGGTGTTGTTGCACTACGCCCACTTCTAACGGCATCTACAATAACACTTTTTTTATGTATCTCTAGATACAATTGGGTAGACGACAATTTTTTAAATTCTATATATAATAAGAGTACTCTTTTAAGTGAGAAATATTGTAGAACCAACAGTACACCTGCGCCTATTACTTTTGAAGATACATCGACATGTTTGCGGCGCTGTCGCGGGTCGCTCAAAAAAGATCCATACTAAAAACACTGCAATCGTGACGTCATAACTAAGTAAACTCGCCTAATTTGTATGCGAGTATAAACAAATTCTAAAATAACTTTGTTATTTGTACGTTTATATGTATACTTTCTATATAAAAAAATGTTACATTTAATGTGAGAATGCTAGAAATGTGTTCGTTTCATTAGAATCACGTAAACTATAATTACTCATTTTTTAGAAATCTAAAAACAGTATAAATTAATAATTAAACTGGAGAGGTATTTTTGAATCATTAGACGTGTGGTGAGTGATTTGTCATAACAGCTAGAGGTATGTCCGAGGGGTATGACGCAAGTTACATAAAATTTTTATGATGACAACATATATAAATAAAATATATGTCAATAAGGAACTGTAAAAGCCTTTGTTAAATAAAGATTTTCGAATTTGATTATTACCATATCGAATTTTGATATCCATGCAAGCCAAGTTGGCGTTTCATCTACGTTATCACTAGATACAACTGTCTCCATGAAGTGCTCGACCCTACCCTAAAATAGGATTTATGATTTTTGCAGCTTTAGTTTTAGCTAGGCCAATGGTGGTTGCTGGACTTTACATAAACTTTTGAGGTTCTCTACAAGTTTCCTCACGATGTTTTCCTTCATTATAGGAACATCATTTAAATTGAAAGATACCATAATGTTTGAAACAACTAACTCGTAAGTCTCGTATTGATAAGCTTCATAGCTTCATAAGTAGTCGAAATTCTCGTTGTTTATAAAAATACTTACGTGAATATCGTCCACGTTGATATTGGCAGTTTTCTTCGGCCTGACGATGGTATGCGTGATCACTTCGTAGTGGGAGTGTTCTGGGACTTCGGGCTCCTCTAAAGTCCAGCCCGTGGATTCAAACATCTGCACAAAATAACTTAATCTATAAATTGACATACTGAAAACGTTCAAGACTTCTATCAAATTTTGTCAATCGTCGATTTAGACGAGTAAGAGACTGAATTCTTGAAGTGAGATACTTTAATTTTATGAGTTCTATGGATTATCCCATAGGAAATATATATAATCCCGTGACAACAATTAACCCTTGTCCCTTTCTGGGTTCACATAATATTAAATAGAGATTCCTTCACTTCGCTTATAAATTAATACATAATTAAGAAGTAGATATTAACCAGAATCAGTGATGGCAATAATACTGTTTTGTAATAATGAATAACACTGTTATGTTATTTTCCTATAACTGTTATTGTAAACTGTTATCTGCTATCCTGTTATATTGCTGTTTTGACAAATGTTGTTGAGTACTATTGTTATTATAGCTAGCTTAGTTATTCTTAACAATGCCTCAACGCCAATGGCTTAGGATTGTCAAAATATTAGGCAGTAATTTAAATAATTTAAAACTAATTACCTAATCAATATAATTTTCTGGCGTATTTAAAAGTTCATTGATTTGTATATAATTTATTATTTACATACAATGTTTACATTAATTACTTATTGCAACGAATAATTTAATTTACATACGCGCCATCGCCACAACAGCAAATAATGCGTGTAAAATTAACAGTTTTACCAGTTGTTATTTCAAATCACACTGGAAATCAAAATGAGTCTAATTGTCATACGCGCGAAGGTACAAAATTGTGAATTTATGTATTTGTAAAATTACTATAAAAAATAAACAAATAGGAACTTTATTTCCTTATGAGAAAGGTTAATATTACAAGAATAAGCAGTCAGGCAACAGAGCGAGCGCCTACGCCTACACAACGGCTAACTTTCTCTCGCTCACACTTGTAGCTTGTAGCACAGTCGTACTCGCTCGCTCCGTGCCGCACACACGCAAGTGGCAACAACAACAATGCGACTAGGTGATAATTTTGTCAACAGCAACAGCAGGCCGTATAAGCCGTTGTTAAATAACGTGTTATTCGTTACGGGAAAATAATTAATTATATTATCTGTTATTGAAATAACGACCACTACTAAGCAGAATAACTACGATATACCTTCAGGTCCAG
Source organism: Scirpophaga incertulas (assembly GCA_036419045.1). Lineage (NCBI taxonomy): Eukaryota > Metazoa > Arthropoda > Insecta > Lepidoptera > Crambidae > Scirpophaga > Scirpophaga incertulas. The sequence continues at coordinate 33,532,045 of CM071629.1, read as the reverse complement.
GGGGTCTCCAGCCAGCTGGCCGTCGAGCAGCGCTAGACTGTGGCACGTGGCCATGGCGATCTTCAGTTGGTGCAAATCATTGAGCTGACGTGGGTCCCTCTGAGGGCGGCCCAGCTTGAGGGGAAGGGTGGCCGTGGTTACTGGCACCACCCCCCACATGTCCAGGCCATCCTCTGTTAAAGTCCCCGTCTGGTAGAGCAAATAACAGACATATGATAGAGATATACTGGAAATAATTCTAGGAAGTAATGACTTATGATATTGTACGGAGCTGAGAGAAAGTGTCGACTGAGAATCAAATCAAATCAAATTTTATGCCTCCATAGGTTACATAGTTGGATAGTAAAAGTAAGTTAGCGGTTACATCTATGGACCCTGTAGGCACTGCAAAAATGTAGAAAAGAGGAAAGTGGGTTATATTATTAACAGTAGTAATTTTGTAAAAATGTCATTAATATTACGTTATTATGACTATTCAAGTATAGCTTTCATTTTAGTAAATCGAGTAATGTTTATTTTCTAATTATCATTATTATAATATAAATTAAATTATTATTGTTTTTTTATTATATAATTATATATTAATAAATTAAATTATTGTCAAATTATATATTCAATAAATTTTAATTAATGTAATAAATTTTGATTAAAATAAGTTTTAATATTGAAGTTAATAAGTTTGATATTGAAATTAATTTACATTACATTTTTTATTTTTTAACTTTTATGATCCCTAATTTGAGGTAGATTCCCTATTTTATACTTATCGCTCTCTAGAATCTCAGTCGATTTTGTGATTGTTTCGAGTTTTTCGGAGTATTTCGATTACTTTACAGAAGTCGTCGATGGTTGATCCGATTGTATCTACATATTGACCAATACAATTATCAAATCATCTACTGATCACCTATCATTACTCACTTTATCGAAATGTATGCAGCGCAAAGATCAAGTGATAGTGATAATAGGGAAGACGCAATATTTTTATTTTTCTGCTCATTTTAAAGAACTCCACGAAGAATAGACCACATGTATATTAAAAAATGAAAAGACTGTATATTACTGAAAAAAATGCGGTTTCAAAATTGTCAATTTAAATTTTCGACCTATAGTTCGTATGACGTCACTCCTGTCTGTCATTGTCACTGGCTCACTGATTGTACTGCGCGTCATTGCTGGCTTTAGTTGTTTTTGCATTTATTTCGACTTTCAAGGTATTATTTTGTAAAAATTTACAATGGACTATCCATCAACATCAGGTGTTCATAAGTATATCATTGACACTCCTAAAAAAAACCGTATGTTTTGTGCCAATATGTCCATCTACTTCAAATAAGTTTCCTAATAAATTGTTTTTGACTGGACCTTCTAACCCAAAACTGAGAAAAATGTGGTTTCAAGCGGCGAAGAGGAATTACGTTTATTCCACAAAGACTTTATTTATTTATTTTATTATTTATTCGATGCTGTGAAGACCACTTTGGCATAAGTCGGCGGATATATTTATTGTAAACTCAGTTAATCTGCTTGTACACAAAAGAAACAGTTACCTACCTAACACTTATCTAAACTTTTCAATGTCTTTTTTTTAGTCCCTTTCATTTCTACACTTGAAAACTGCACATTCGACAAAAAATGTCACTACCGTGTCAACATTAACTTTTGGCAGAGTCCTAGAATCTGCTTTGGCAAACCCAACTTCCATTTTTATTCAAAAACGCAATTCATTTTGGTTTAATTGTTCACTTTTACTACAAATTATAACCTCAAATTAGTTGTCATAACAGGAGTGACGTCACTGAACGCTGATTGGTGTTTATATCCGTTCCGTTTCACGTTACTTTTGATTCGTAATTATTGTTAAGAAACAACATTATTTTAAATATAAACCTTGCAGTGGCTATACTTTTATATTTTTTTAGCATTATAATAATAAAATTTGCATAAATATTGTAATTGCATGTTCCCCATTCTGCTGTTGAAAATTCCACTTAGCGGTTGGATCTAGAAATTACTTTATCAAAGCAAATGTAAGATCCACGGATTTTGATAACTCTGATATAGAGACATCTACATGTAAAACTGTCTAAAACTGTACAGACAGTCCATAACCACTTATTGCGCCGTATTTTCCCTTTTCGATAGATATGCAATCGACAAATCTTTGTTTGGTGTGATCTCCAATCGACAAAATCGAAATGTTGATATGAAGGCCGCTTTGGATGTTGCGACCAGAACTGACCTTGCTATATCGAAACATATTCCGTCGAAAGATTGACTGACGTTGATTGCTCTAGTGTTGAGATGTCAGAACTCACCTTATCAAAGCATATGCAGTCGAGAGATCCACTGACATTGACCGCTCTGGTGTTAAGGCAGGCCACACGTGCACGTTTCAAGCGCGTCACAGCGTAAAGCTTCCCCACCGTCATGGCGGCGGGCAACGCCGGTGGGATCACAATTGTTATTATATCCAGCGCTTTCAGCGTTATATCCGCAGGAGTCAGGGCTCTGTATGCCTGGGAAACGGTAGAAAAAAAAATATAGACGGATATAAATAAATTATAATCGAAATTAAGGAGAACACTAAACGAGGTAATGAAAAGAACGCTACTACACAATTTATGGAAAATATTGAACGAAGCGATCAACGAACGAAAGAACGATAGTGGGAAAAGTATTATTCGATCTTGACCTGCACATACAACATAACTAATATGGCATTTAGAACTGAAACGGTGAAATGTTTTTTCGAAAATAGCAAGTAATTTTTTAAGAGGTTTTTTAAAGGGAAGGGCAACACTAAAGACATTCTAGATTCATATTTCATCTCCTTTCTCTTACTCTGTTCCCAATTTTATTTGGGGTCGGCGCAACATGTCTGCCTCTTCCACGCTTCTATCACGCGTTATTTCGACTCTTACTCTCTTCCTAAACATATCATTCGCACAGTCCATCCATACTTCCTTGCTTTTCCTCTCCCTACAGGCCTATCGCCGTACATAGATTCATAATTGCAATCTATTTATATAGATAACTAAATATGTTTTTTTAAACAGTTCTCACCTTTAAAGCAACGGTGTACGCAAGACCGAGGAGAGCAATGATGGCCAGTATGATGATAAACTTATATGAGTCCCGGTCGAACTTGAAGTCCGTAGGAACTGGATACAGGATGCTTCTGACCAACTGGCCCTTGCTCGTATTATACCCAGTGCGGAGGACCAGCGCTCTGCAGAAAATTAAAATGCACCGTCATCAATCAGACACATAAAACTCAGGACTAGTTTCGGCAGAAAATCTACCGAACCTTTGATACAATGAAACTCTGTTCAAGAGTTCGTGTTTCGAATGTGAAAAGCTCTCCTGAGTAATTCGACGTGACCCTTCCATCCAAGCAGTAGAATCCTTATGGCCAAGGCTCAAGCTGAGTTTAGTCGGTAGGTCATTCTGATCGAGCCGCCATGATCGTTTTAGTCCGACATGGTCAATGTGGCACTTAGTTGTGGTGGTAATCATAAGGATTCTCAGCCTCTCCTCTCCACAAAGCAAAAAATTCCTGTGAAATTATATGTTACTAGTTTTCTGCCCGCGGCTTCGCCCGCGTGGATTTCGGGACTGGGTCTATAGAGGGTTAAGGCTCATAGCTTTTGCTCACGACTACCTATGCGCGCAAGTCGGTTTATGGCGCGAAGGTTTTATCGCGCTTCCCGTGGGACTATACGTTTTTCCGAGATAAAAAATACCACAAAACCTTGCTCAAGAATAACTCTATCTATTGATGAAAACCGCATGAAAATCTGTGCAGTCGTTTTTGAGCGATGCCTTTATTGCGCCTCCCGTGGGATTTATCGGTTTTTCCGGGACACATCACAGCCTAGAACCTTCTTCAAAAATCACTGTCTATTGATGAAAACTGCCGGAAAATCCGAACAGTAGTTTTTGAATAGTCTTTGTCGCGCATCCTACGGGATCTGTCGGTTTTCTGGGATAAAAATAGCCTAAAACTTTCCTCGAGAATCACATCATCTATTGATGAACAACACATGAGAAACCATGCAGTAGTTTTTGAGCGAAGCCTTTATTGCGCATCCCGTGGGATCTGTCGATTTTTCCGGGATAAAAGTACCCTATTATTTAATCCAGACTTTTATCTTTACGTCTGCAATATTTCAAAGCAATCGGTTCAGTAGTTACGGTGTGAAAGCGGAACAAACAATCTCACTTTCCGATTTATAATATTAGTAAGGATTTCTCGATTAGTTTTAACTGTCTGTATTTATGAATATCAGACAAATTTTTCTAAGCAATAGATTTTAAACTGCCTGAATAAGTTTCGGGACAGGTTTCGTAATGCAAGGTTAAAGTTTGACATGTTGCTGACTGTACATATCCATGTACAGTCAGCAACATCATATGATGTGGCAATATGTTACTTGGCAGGCTGGCCGTTGTAGTGTCGGCTCTGTATGACCCTGGTCCCGCAGAACAGCACGCTAGACGCGTGCTCCTTCATATCGAACAGTTTCTCCGTACGCAGCAATGCTGTCTTCGTCACTGGCACAGATTCACCTGTGGGGAAATTATTAAGGTCGTATGAAAAGAATGAAAAGTTCGATGAAAAAACCTGAATGCTGAAGATAAATAAACTATAAATCTCCTGGTGAAAATATGAATGACGAAATAACGTTTACCTGTAAGCATGCTCTCGTTAACGACAGCCGACCCAGAAAGCAGCACAGCGTCCACGTGCATCAAACACCCTCCCCTGGGAATGAGCAGGACGTCCCCGGGAGACACACTGCGGCTGTCCACCTCTCTCCCGTCCCACAGTTGGATTGTGTCATACGCTTCCACCGTGGCACGGAGGTTCAGCTGGTTCTGTCAACAAACAATATTGATACCGCCTGATAATATCTTCATCCCTATCATGGTTTTACAGACCCTGTATAAAATATATATTCTGTATTAAAAAAAGTTAAGGCTAATCAAGTTAACTTTTCCCCTTTCCTTTCCAAGAATAAAGAAGGAATTTATACCAAATTTTGAATGTCAATTTCAATGGTTTAAAAAGTCGTACTAAATTGTTAATTTCAATCGTTTAAAAAGTCAGACATGGCAACACTAACCTTCTTGGTCTGTATGACAGAAGTGGCAACACCGAACGTCGACATGATGACGACGGCAGCGCAGTAGTAATAATAGGGTTCCGCCAGCCACACGGCTATCGTGAACAGTTGGAACACGTAGAACGGATTGAACACTTCCAGAACGATCAGAGTAGCTATAGACTGTACTTGAACTTTGATCTCGTTGAACCCGTAAATATTCAACCTGTAAAATTAATATTAAGTACCTATGTAAAAAAGGTGTCTTGACTTATTTTTCATTAATGGTAATTTCTTATGATTGACATTAATATACTGATTGAGGCATATTATTATGAAATAGTACATTATAATACAAGTGAGTAAAATTATTAACTGCTCACGAGTGTTATACGACGTTTTTCAACACCATTGCGAGTAGTTAATACAAACTTTATAGGTCAATAAAAATGTATTTTGAAAAACAATTTGTGAAAGTACTATTATTAAATTATACGTTGGATTTCCACCTTCACCGCCAGTCATTTCTGAAATATTCGTTATTATTTCATTCGTACAAAAAAACAAATTATATAATTTTTTACAAAATAAATATATTCTTTCAATAATTTATGTATGACTTCTATTTATTTGTTGTAATTTTAAGTAAGGTTTTTATGATTGTATATTTTTAAACAGAGTGCTTCTAAACGCCAAACTTATTTAATTTAACAAAAATGTTTCAGCATTTTGCATTCTCTTCTTTCAAATTCTCTTTGCCCGCAGTGGCGGCAGCATACTCACATGCGCACTCGCCGCTCACTGGAGGGCGGCGCCGCGGCCATGGCGTGCAGCTGCGCGCACGCGGCGCCGCTCCACCCGCCCGCCAGCCGCGACCACTGCGCGCGCGGCGCGCCCACACCGGCCACTGCTTGCGCCCGCAGTGGCGCAGCATACTCACATGCGCACTCGCCGCTCACTGGAGGGCGGCGCCGCGGCCATGGCGTGCAGCTGCGCGCACGCGGCGCCGCGCTCCACGCCCGCCAGCCGCGACCACTGCGCGCGGCGGCGCGGCCCACACCGGCCACTGCTTGCGCCCGCAGTGGCGGCAGCATACTCACATGCGCACTCGCGCTCACTGGAGGGCGGCGCCGCGGGGCCATGGCGTGCAGCTGCGCGCACGCGGCGCCGCGCTCCACGCCCGCCAGCCGCGACCACTGCGCGCGCGGCGCGGCCCACACCGGCCACTGCTTGCGCCCGCAGTGGCGGCAGCATACTCACATGCGCACTCGCCGCTCACTGGAGGGCGGCGCCGCGGCCATGGCGTGCAGCTGCGCGCACGCGGCGCCGCGCTCCACGCCCGCCAGCCGCGACCACTGCGCGCGCGGCGCGGCCCACACCGGCCACTGCTTGCGCCCGCAGTGGCGGCAGCATACTCACATGCGCACTCGCCGCTCACTGGAGGGCGGCGCCGCGGCCATGGCGTGCAGCTGCGCGCACGCGGCGCCGCGCTCCACGCCCGCCAGCCGCGACCACTGCGCGCGCGGCGCGGCCCACACCGGCCACTGCTTGCGCCCGCAGTGGCGGCAGCATACTCACATGCGCACTCGCCGCTCACTGGAGGGCGGCGCCGCGGCCATGGCGTGCAGCTGCGCGCACGCGGCGCCGCGCTCCACGCCCGCCAGCCGCGACCACTGCGCGCGCGGCGCGGCCCACACCGGCCACTGCTTGCGCCCGCAGTGGCGGCAGCATACTCACATGCGCACTCGCCGCTCACTGGAGGGCGGCGCCGCGGCCATGGCGTGCAGCTGCGCGCACGCGGCGCCGCGCTCCACGCCCGCCAGCCGCGACCACTGCGCGCGCGGCGCGTCCCACACCAGACACTGCTTCTTGTGCCCGAAGTAACGGAAGCACTGTACGTCTTCACGTAACAAAGCCATTAACATTGCACTCGTGTTAATACATTTATTTGATATACATTGTGTAAACTTTGAAAATAATCCATTAAAAATTTAATCTGAAATTAACTATGTACCCTAAACCTATTTACCTATATATAGTATACAAATTTGCTTTATATATGAATTCTATATTTAATCACGAGTGCACTAAGCTGTTTCGCGAACCTATCGCGCAAGCGCATCTATTTTTTAGAAAACGGCTGGAGTGCATACAACACGGTGATCGCGGTTGTTGACAGAATTGGTACAACTTTGTATGGGACGACACAGATGGCTATATACTATATACTCTTAATGTCATCGCCTAGTTATGAAAAATAAAATAAAAATGTCCTTTGCCTATATTCGATAACTATTAATCCAGTATCTGCTATGTATCAAAAAGGTACGAGACGCACTGTGTCATGTTGTAAACCCATGTACAATTGGGTCTGTCAATAAAGATATCGCGTGCGCCAACCATACTACCTACGACATTTTTGTTCTAAATCTAATAACTCCTAGCACAAAACCAATAAGGATTATGTAAATCTCAGGGTGTGAAATTATAACAGCTATCGACGGCTAGCAATAACGATAGTAGGTTATTAAAAAAATACTTTTTTATATTATAATCTTACAATACAAATTTTTCTATTGGACAAACAATAGACTTAAGACAGAGAGATCAATATATAACGTTAACGTAATAACTTTACGCGCTCACTACATCAGATGCCTATAAAAATCTAATCTGTCTGTCTATCGCACTTTAATAGAGAATAAAAGTTTTTTTTTTAATAAGTTTACCACGTTAAATTTTTACCAAGGAGAAATAATTTAATAAAACAACAACTGGTCGAATTTTGATGTAATTTGATATGGGGTTGGTTAGAGAGGGCAAGTAAAATAAGATGATTTCCACGGGAAATTATATCTTTCCTTTTGGAAAATCCAATATAGTACAGGTGAAACCACGGGCGAAAAGATAGTATATAATAGTTCCATAAGCGAAACCTCTTCATTTTGGGTGGATCATTTATGGGGGTCATGTATCGAGGTATTCCTTTGGGACATAATGCCGTAATGTAATTTCTTATTTCTAAACTGGTCCAGTCACAAAATTTTTTTTCAAATGATGATCAATATAAAATATTTTAAATGAAAAAAAATGTAAGTTAATTAATAGTAATTCCTTCTTATGGAAAAACTTGTTTTTTTTATAGGATAGGGAAGCAAACAAGCAAACGGATCACCTGATAGTAAGTGATAACGGCTACCTATAGACACCCGCTACACCAGAGGAGTCACAGATACGTTGCCGGCAATAATGGTGTAGAGAATTGTTTAAGAAGCAAACAGAAATATGTTTGCTACTCTTATTATGTTCTCGCACATGCTTTCACTCAAATACTAAAAAAACTTACTGAGTGTTGTGCCGTCATCCAGCCGAATTGGAGTATGCAAGACATCTGCATCGATTGGAACCTTTTCATTTGACACCTCATCTTGAAAGCCGTGATTTAGCAATCCACTAAAACCGAAGCACATTTTGAAGTAAATTGCACTAGATTATTAATATATTGATACCATGTATGTCGAATTATTAAAGCATACAAACCTCGTGTCTGCTATATTTTTTTCTTTTATTTTGTGAATATAGAAGTTTTTACATTTCTTTTGATATGTCTCCTGCAAAAACGAAAAACAAAATTGTCAAAAATTTTGTGAAATCCAAGTTGTTTGAAAAAATAATTATTGTCATTACATATAACATTTTATAGTGTTATGTTTGTTTTTATGAATCATTATGTAAAAATAATAAAATTTTGCTTGAAGAGAAAAATTAAAACGTTTATTGTGTAATTACTGTCAAATTTATTGATTACCAAGTATGTGTGTAGTGAGAGAACATTCGTGGTAGAGAATCTTATTAATATACAAGAACACAATTAAAATCCAAATGAAGACAATCTAAAGAAAAACATGAACCAGGAATTGGTAGAAGATAGAATATATCAATAAACAAAAGTACTGTGACACTTACAACAACCAACACTTGATCAGCCAGCTGAAAGCAGCACCTCGTGGAGGTCAGGTAGAGTAACCAGGTAGGGCACCAATGGAAGAGCAAGAAAGGTATCCCACAAGTGATAGTTGACACCGTGTACACCAGCACCGTCCGCCATTGACTTTTACGATATCCAAACACTACCTAAAAATTTATCAAATTGAAACATTATCCTACTATTTTAAATCAATGTTTGTTAACTAATCTTCGTTTCTATGAAGTACTATTGTGATAAAATTTTATCATAGTTATCAATGGCTTTTCAGTGTTTTTCAAGGTTGGTGTTAACTAGGATTTTGCATGGCACTAGTAAAAAATGTTCCTTTTTTTATTTGTTCTTTTATATGCCATACACCATATCACTTTTTATTACGACACGTAAAAGTTGAATAGAACGTGACTTTTCAAAAACGAGTTGTAAATATTATATTACATATAATTGGGCAGGATAATTTTAGTTGGAATATGGATTAGCCACTTTGTTATGAATCAAAAATATTAATTGAGTATATTCCTGTGTTCTAATTTGAAGGAAAAGACATGCCAGTGAAATTAAATGGGTACCGTAATGTTACATCTATGTCACAATTTGCAAACTTTCAATGTGGGTTTTGTAGTGATTGCGAATTTGTTGTCAATTGGAATGGAACCATATATACTACATAGATGATCTTGCTGCACTAGTAGCCACTTAAACTGAAGCAGGCAGTCTGCAGTCTGATTGCCAACCATAGTTGCATAAAAATGTGCATATTTACTGCCCAATGTGTGTGCTCCCTCATATAAGAAATCATTCACTGTAAACATGGTAATTACAACTTCAATAAATACAAACTTTCAATAAACACAAAATTCTGACAAAATACGTCTGAAACAAAGTAATTTTTAGATAAATGTTTCACATTATAATGGAGCATTCAGATAGTTGAGAAATATGACACTACTGTTCAATGACTAATGAGTGTATTATGACTAACAAAAACATTACTGTATATAGTACAAACATTTGTTGGATGGTTTTTGTGCTTGCATGATAAGACAATTATATTGAAATGAGTGCTAATATAATATAATTAATACCATCATCATAATGTTTATAAGTATAATAGTAATAATACACACAACCTCTGTAGCCAAACTAGTTAATCATTTTCTAATCACCATCTCAGAGATCCTAGGTTCGAGTCCTAGTGGGGGCAGAGGTTTGTGTGATGAATACGAGCATTTGTGCCTTAGTCATAATTAGTCACATATATTTGTATCAAAATATTTATGTATGTATAAAACATATATGTCCATCCATAATCATATATCACATAACACAATATATCATTATATAAAATTCAATAATGATTTCCTAGTAATCAAAAAATAATTTGAAATATTGTTCAATTGAACAACTGAATAGAAATGGCCAGTAGTACCTTTTTTTTGTTCTGCTGAAGAAAATGCATTCAATTGCATACCCCAGCACAGAGAGCCGGCGGTTATGTGGGGCTCTCCTCCCCAGAAGGGGGAGGCCTACCTACTAAAAACCTTAGCGATGGCCATCCTCGGGCATTGTAGGGGGCCCTCAGGATCGAGTGTTGCATCTGAGGACCCCCGGTATTCGCTCCCCTGTGCTAGTTTTTAGTTTTTAAGCTATTTTAGGTACAACATTTTCTGAGTAATGTTGTTTTACTGTATAATAAAATTACTAATAAGAATTGGGAATAATACATTATGGATTGGACATTTTTGGATAGAAATAGAATTCTAAGGCGATACAACCTTAAACAGTGTAATTTCATTAATGCATTTGAAATTACTTTTCTTTAATTGTAGTGATTTATATGGTGATTAATGATTAAAAAAATTATGCTAAGTAAGAGTTCACAAATTAGCATCTTTCCCAATAGCTCATAAATACCACAGTATTTCATGACAGACATGTCATACTAGGGACTAAAAATACATTATGTACTGCTTAGCTATAGCTAAGAAGTACATAATGTATTTTTGAACTAACTTCTAAAAGATAAACAAATTATATGCAAGAATCAATACTTTCAGGATATGCTCTACATCTGGGGCAATATACTGATTTTTTAATAAGGTCTGATATGCAATTGACTGAACAAAAACACAGCTCTTTTATTATGCATATCTCATGCATTTGACTGTGTACTGTACTATATATTTCTATAACAAATTATAGAAAAGAATCAATAATCTAGATATATTGCTAGATGATAGTAATATTACTGAAATTGACCACTAGAAATTATTGGGATGATATTAAATAGCTTACTTAAATTGGAAACATCCTGCATAGAGGTAGCATTAAGTACCTCTTAAGCAAATACATAATATGTACTATTTTATGGAATAATATTTTAGTTTAATAGCACCTTCATTCTACAAAAACTGTTTAAGTATTATCTTTGGATTATGTAATGATATTAGCTTATGGCTAATATAAGAAATGAGAAAATATTAGAAAAAAAGCATTTACATTATTATCCCTGAAAATTTCAAGTTTTTATAAAGTCTATAGTCAGAAAGAAATAAAATGAGAAAATATGATTTTGAATACCATAATAACGTAATTTGTGAATTTAAAAATCTAAAAAAAAAAATACTTATGTTGTTTTTCAAATATATACCTAATTAATTATCCGCATTGCAGAAAGATATTCACGATTCCAACATTCACAAATTCCGTATTTGTTAAAAATAATGTATTTTATAACTTCAATGAATACTTGTTTAACAATGACAAATAAATAATTTGTAATTAATATAAAAATAATATTGACATAAACTTGAAAATGACATTTTATTTTTACAATTGGTAATGTATCTTTATATATAGGTATATATAATATATAATTCCAAATTAACATGTATAGATTCATTTATTACAAACTAACTTATCATTAAGCTAAACTCCAGGTTATAATTATGGTAGGAGGTGCTGCGGTGCAAATATCTTCATAGTCTGTGGTAAACTAGAATATTTTATTATCTTTCGCTTCCTGCTCTCTTGGAACTATTATAACACTAGCATGGTTGTTGTAACCTATCTTAACTAAAAATTGTCATCATCAAGTTACTGTATAATTGTGAGAAGAAATTAATAAATCAAGTTGTCGAAGACTTCAAGTTTCATTCAATCAACCTCCAGGATATCATACTCAAAATTAAAATAAAAACTCAAAAAAAAAAAAATATATATATATACACACATATATATATATATATTATATATATATATATATATATATATATATATATATATATAATTACAAATTATTTATATATACACACACACATATACACATATATATTTTAATAATAAATAAATATATTTTAATAAAAATAAGTCGACTCATGTTGATAAAATTTAAATTACGTTAAATCGAATGTTCACTTTAAATGAAAAAAAATTATTAATGGAGTATTGTATGCACATTCACGGTTACCATTCTTACTCACTGTGTACAAAAATACTGTACTAACCAACTATAATAAGTATGCAATATATTCTTGTCGGAAAATATTACCTGATCAAAATCTGAATCATCAATAGTCTGGGAATTCAAATCACGGAATAGATCTCTGCCTGAGCTGATACCTGAATCATTGTCAATCAAAGGCGCAATATCATCCTCAGAATCCATTGGAACCACAATGTTTGCTTTTACTTCATTGTAAATGCACCCTCATTGTAGAAACAGTTGAAATACATTTGCACTTTTCGTTTACAATACAAAGATAATAGTTTTAATTTATTCAATTCGTAAACAGCTGATTCTACTCTTGCAAATATTTGTGGGAATTCTTTTAAAAAATTATTGTAATAATGTATATAATTCCGTGCTTTTAGAGATATTCATAAAGAATTACATTGTATAGACTATTAACAGTATCCTTATTTATTAATAAATGGTAAGATAATATGTAGTACAATGCACAAACTGAACACAATGCTAGGTGTTGTGATGTTCGTTTTGACACATATTGATTTTTTTTTTTTTTTTTTTTTAATTATTTCTTCCCATCTTGGGAAAGGCAAAGGCAGAGCCATGCAGCCGTCGTCTTTATTTGAGAGTTATTTAAAATACAAATATTTTGTCAAGGCCGAAGCCAATTCTTCAATCATAAAATAATTTCTCAAAATCTTTTGTGTCATGTCATTTTCATTGTGTTGTCTTCTTCCGGGATTATATAACTCAAGTCTTTTTATATTATTTTTCCTTATTCTGTATCTCATCATCTCATCTCATCATCTCAATCATTTTAATTTATAGTTCTAGGTCTATAGAAACTATAAAGTTATATAAGTATTTGTACGATTCTGTATTCATCACAATGTCATGGATGTCGCGCGGGATGTTATCATTTGTCTTGTATAAATTAATTAAATTGTCAGCTAAAACCAGTCTTTGGATATTATAAGCTGGGCATTCAAAAAATATGTGGTTTAAGGTCTGTTCAACATTTAATGTACAGTTATTACATAATGGGGACGATATGATATTCATTCTACATAAATGAGATTGAAAACGTCCATGCCCAAATCTCAAGCGTGTAATGGTGGTATAATACCTTCGACTATGATAATCAGCTGATTTTATAAACCATGGACGTTGACCAATAACATTATTTATTTTAAAATACCACTTTCCTTTACTTTTAAGTGTTTCCTGCCACTTAGCTAGCCAATCTCTTCTTAACAATATTTTAAGTTTGGGTAATAAGTCGGAATAGGGTATGGCATTATTTTTGATGTCAAGGTCAATATGTTCTGTGGTCAACGTGGGTAAATGTATTCTGTGGTAGACCTGATCTGTGAGGTCAACGTCCTCGCTATTTTGATTTAAAATAGCTTTTGCTAACGTATCAGCTTTTTCATTTCCAAAAACTCCTATGTGTGATGGAACCCACATTAAAACTATTTCTATATTACTGATTTTGAGCTTAAAATACAATTTTTTAATATCATGTATGATAAAATTACCCCCAGAATCAAATCTATTATTAAGTAAAGCATGAAGACAACTCATGCTGTCCGTCAACACTAACCACTGAGTGCATTCATGAATGTTCTCCTCTATAAACTGTAAAGCAGTAAAGATGGCAAGACACTCTGCAGAGAATATACTCATCTGACCTGGAAGTTTGCTCCCTAAACTCTTTTTTGAATCAGGTATGTAAATTGCCATTGAAACATTTTCATCATTCTTGGAACCATCTGTGTATATATGTCTATGAGTTGAAAATTTATTTAGTTGTTCGTAAACATCTTCTTTAACTTTCAAGTCAGGCAATATATGAATGCTCATATTACAAAAGTGCATATCATATGATCCTTTATAACATATCCAATTATGCTCAGTTCTATAAATGTTGTACTGCTGGTTGCAACAAATACATTCTGAGAAGTCATGAAGTAAGAAAGGAGTCTTAGATGTATTAGTTTGGGAACATATTCGATGCAAAAATTTAATTTTTTTAATAATGGATGAGAATCAAATGACAGTAATTTAATGAGAAACTTCGATTTTAGAAATTTAAACCTTAATTCTAGAGGAGGTGTATTGCATTCCACTTCCATGGAGTTAATGGGAGTGGTTTTCATGGCACCTGTAATACATCTTAAGTTGTGATTCTGCAAAACTTCTAATTTTCTTACTAACTGAGATTCAGATCCAAAACATAGAAAGCCATACTCAAAGTGACTTCGAACTATTGCTTTATATAACATTAACAATATTTTAGGGTCAATTTTCGACAAACTTTTTATTATGTTGTAAGCTTTATAAGCTCTCCCTAAAAGATAATCAACATATTTGTTCCAAGTAAGGTTACAAGTAAAAACAACACCCAAAAACTTTACTTCGCAGTCCATTGGAAGACTGGCATTATTGTATTTAATATCAATGTCTATAATATCACAATCACCAAATATAACTATTTTAGATTTTTCTGGACTTATGTCTAAGTTTAAATAAGAGAAATATTCATGCAATTTTAAAAGAGCTGTATTTAAAGTTAATGAGACTTGTTGAACATTTAAACCTGAATAGTAGATGACCAGATCATCAGCAAATTGCAAGTTTTTGACTTCTGAACCTAAAATAATGTTTAATTTGTGAACATATAGTATGTAAAGCAGTGGAGAGAGAATTCCACCTTGACAAACTCCTTTATATGAATAACGTGGACCTATTAATTCATTATTAAATTTAACATAAACCTTACGACCATGCAGAAAGTTAAATATCCATTTAACAATTTTTTCAGGAATACCAAGAGAAAAAAGTTCACAAGCTAAAATATGAGGATTTACATTATTGAAAGCACCAACAACATCAAAAAACACACCAATGAGGGTTTTATCTTGTTTAAGACTATCGAAAATGTCTAGCTGAAGATGTGCAATACTTTCTCTTGAGGATCGACCCCTGCGAAAACCAAATTGATTGGAAGGTAAGAGATTACAACTTTCTATGAAAAATTCAAGTCTTTGTTTAAGGAGCTGCTCGAATATCTTACCCATACATGATGTTAAAGCTATTGGTCGATACGAATTTGCTAAAGTTTTATCTTTATTTAATTTTAAAATAGGGACCAGACAATCTGTTTTCCAATCCGGAGGTATAACGCAAGAAGACCAAAGCAAATTATAAATTTTTAAGATTATTTTTTTCGCTTTATCTGTAGTATGTTTTAACATCTTGTATGGAATACCATCGAGGCCATGAGCTGTATCCCTACGTGTACAAACTGCAGTTTTAAATTCTTGCAAGTTAAATGGCAAAAGCAGGTAGTTACTTGTATTTATGGGATTTTTATTTGAAAATGACAAAGGGGCCTCTACGGTATCTGGTGTATATTTTTTTAAAAATTTGAATACCCAATCACTATAGACATTTTGAAATGAAACAGAATGACCATTAAATTTCTTAACTGTCCTCCAGATTTTTGATATAGGAGTACACCTATTCAGTGATTCACAGAAAGACAACCAGCTTAAGTTTCTTTCCTTTTTTAAAATGAGCTTTTTCAAAGCCTGCAACTTTTTGAACTTAAGATAACTTGCCTCTGAAAGGTCATATTTAAAATCGGTATATGCTTTTCTACAATTATCTACAGCTGTTTTGCAGTTTTGGTTCCACCAGGGCATTGAAACATGTTTTTTGGAAGCTTTTGAACCAGATATTTGTGATTGAGCAAAATGTGGACTTCTATTATTAGTAATAGATTGCTGTACTGCTAGATTCAGCAATGTTATGAGATCTGAATAACATTTTAAAGGATCAGACTGATCATAATTTAAATTGTTACTAAAAAGAAAATCAACAGTTTCACTATACTTTTCCCAGTCCACTAACCGGAAATTAAAGTGATTAGGAAATATTAGAAAATTTACAGAGGGGTCTTTACTATTACTAACTTTTACTTTTATAATTACAGGTAGATGGAAGCTGCCTAAAGGGTCATCAAACACAGACCATTCACACTTCAACGCCAAAGAAGGTGATACTAATGTAAGATCTAAAGCATTCCTTTGCCATATACTAGAGCCAATAGTTGTTAATTGACCATCATTCAGAAGTACTAAGTTGTTGTCGTTGATGCTTTCAATTATATCACGCCCACGTGAATTAATAGAACTGCAGCCCCATGCTGTGTGCCGGGCGTTAAAATCGCCAGCAATCAGCATAGGCCCAGGAATACTATTGATTAAACGATCAAGTTTTGATTTAGAGAACAAAGGACTACAGTTACCAGGACTGTACAAAGACACAAGAGAAATTTCTTGTTTTCCATAATGTAATCTTATAGCTATATTTTGAATTGAGTCATCAAATGTAGTATTTACCTTATGGAATTGCAAGCTATTATGGACAAGAATGGCAACACCATTATGACGGTTACCTGAATCTAATCTTATTATATTATAACCTTTAATACTAAATTGGATATGGGGTTTTAACCACGTCTCACAAATCAAAGCTACATGAATTTGATTCTCTTGAAGAAAATTTAATAATAAGTATCTATGTGCGGGTAAACTCTGAGCATTCCATTGCATTATATTTAAAAAATCCATTAAGTAGAATATTTAGTATTCTGGGTCTTATTTTTAATTGTATCCAAGAGAGTATCTTTTATACTCTGAGTAGAAATAACAGTCTCATTATTTTTGGTCATTGTTATTAGTTTGACCATTGACTCTACAACCATATTCAGGATCAAATCAGACTTCAATAATGAAGCTAGCATATCAACAGGATTTTGTTTTAAGGGAGGGTATGACTTCTCATCAACAACAGCAGAGTATGTTTTATTTTGAGCTTTCTCTCTATTTAATAATATCTTTTCTTTTTTAACAGGGCACTGTGACGAAATAGCCACGTGATTACCATTGCAATGACAACATACAGCATCCTGACTTGATTTTTTACATAGTTTAAAATTATGTGACTCACCGCATATGGAGCATCGATCTGCATTCTTACAAAATTTGGCTATATGTCCATACCTCAGGCATTTAAGGCATTGCTTGACAGGGGGTATATATGGTCGTAGCTCAAAGCGCCAGCTGTTGAGATCAACACTCTCCGGCAGCACTGGGCAAGAAAACGTAATAGAAACGGTCTTTGTTGGTTCCAATTTATTTGCACCATCATCTGTCTTGGATCTTCTCATAAAACGTCGAATACTTACAATATTTTTGGTAGAAGTCAATGCAGAGTATATCTGTTCATTAGAAAGCTCTGTGGGTACATGAGTGATCACACCTGTAACTTCGCTAGCTGCTGCTGGAATGGATGCTGACAGGTTATATGCATCCAAGAATTTCTGATTCTGTAATGCTGCATTAGCAAGGCCAGGACGTTCAAATACAACACCGATTTTGTATTTATTCACTCTTCGTAACTGCTTAACTCCTTTATTATATCGTTTCAAACAGTTCGCTAGTCCCATCATATCTCTATTACCAATAGGCTGTTCAGATTTCGTACTTTGTATAAAAACCACATATTCAAAACTGCCACCTTGTTCTGGATAGAATCGTACGTAGTTTGGAATTCTAAAATCTTTATATTTATCAACATTTTCTTTCTTTTCGTCCAAGGACTTCATGGAGGAGGCGTCACTGAAGATGGAATCGTCAGATCCATCACCACCCATGTCACCTTCCTCATCTACTCGTTTTTTCCTTTTCTTAGTTTTTCTACTCCTCATCTTCTAGTTTTTAAATATGCACTATGTATACACTTATAAATAAAGTCTATGTACAAAACTATTTACAATAAATCTATACAAAAATAATTATTTTAGTTTTATTATTAAAAAGACCGCCAAGTTCGGTCAAACGTTCCCGCGCTTTTTTTCTTTGAACACATATTGACATTGATGTGACAGTGACCATTTGAGCTACCCTTCCGTTTTGAGTTAAAAGCACTGTTGTACTTCGACTTAAGTCGCGTTCCTCTTAGCTCCAACAACGTTACAACCGCTTTCCTCTATGGGGTAGGCTTTTCCACTTGCTCCCATAAATACTTCAATGCAAGCATCGTTTGGTTACGGGTATTTTAACTCGATTTTCTTTATATATATCACCTATTTGGTTCAACTATATCAGTCTATTTTTTCCATTACCAACTGGCTCATTCATACTTGCCTTATTTTATTTTGTCAGTCGCCTTTCATCCATCCTTACACATGTAACGTAATATCACTGTCAAAATATTATCATTGGACTATTACCACAGAGTAATACCAATTCGAAAAAGTTTTTGTCACGGTTATTTATGATTAATGTTATTTGCGCAAAGAAAATACTTCCTGCGTTGGCGGGCTCACAGCACTAAAGAAACAATTTTATTTCAGAACGGATTGTTTTGAAAATTGATACACCAACTTTTGGCGTATGTTGTTGCCTTTGATTTCTTTCATTTTATTACAGGAAACAACGATATAAAATGAATTACATATATAGAAAAACTGTCCAACTGTACTGTACTACTGTATAACAAGTAAATGTCTTGTCCAGTACATTTACTTGTTATACAGTAGTACAGTCAATAATTAGTCATCTAGGTAAATTAATTTATTATACTCACTGTTTGAATATCTTCAGAGTCAATATGTTGTTCCATACTTAGCGTCATAATTATATCATCCGTTTATACAGTTCCTGAAAAGAAATATTAAAAAATAATATTTTACATTGACTAGCGAATCGCGTTAATATTTGTGCAGTTTATAGAAATCATCTCAACCAAAAAAACACCCATAGTACATAAACCTTCTTCAAGGATTTGTCATATCCACATAAATCGATTTTGTTTATAATTCATAGGAGGATTTTTAACTGTTTCCCACCACGCTGGACTGGTGAGTAAAAAGAACCAAAGGTTCGTTTATTGGTTACAGGACATACCGTGAGCAGGTGTCAATGAATTAGACCCAAATAAGAAATTATTTGGGTCTAATTCATTGAAATACGAAAGCCCTTACTTTATCGTACATTAAATATAGCATCTTTAATTATAAATCTAATCAAATATTTAATAAAAAAGATAATAATAACGTAATACTAAAAAAGGTGTATTCCTAAATACCTATATATTTGTGAATTGCAAACTTTTATAACGCCTGTTTATATATGACGACACATTTGTACCTAACATCAAGCCATATCAAATACATAAAAAAAGTTTATAAATTTCTATACATTATTTACAATGTTGCATTATTAAAAATTATATTTGATTATACTACCAACTACAAAGAGCATGTTTTACGAATAAAATGTATGCCACAACATAATTTTGGACAAAAGCACCATTTATATTATATTATGCAAATACGTTTTTGTTATTTAAATGGCTGTCAAAACAATCAATCACTGAATTCAATCTGAATTTATTCTGTATATGGAGTTCACTATCACTCTATCATACGTAAATTATCAAAAATATAAAAAAAATCATACAATATAAAATAAGTACTGTTATACGGTTTATAAGTAAATTGGATAATAAAGTAAGAATATGATACTTTCATTATTGATTCTCAATTATGTTTCTTATAATTTTATAAACTTACTTGTCTAAATGGCTCACACTGTTTCAAAACGAATTCTAGTTCACTGACATTGCTATTACCGATAATCGGAACGCATCCTTAGTTTTTTAGTCTGTGGTTATTAGCATACTAGTCTGTGACCAAATGTGTATTTGGATTTTGCATTTGCGATGTTAACTTACTGCTAACTTACTGAGCAATTCTCTTAATATTTCTTCTGCTGTATAAATAAATTATTAAAGTATAAGTTTTTTTTATTGTGCCGTTCTATTCGATAATTTATCGCTAACGCTCAAAATTAAGATTGAGGTAACATAACCTTTACATGTCATGTTTGTTTTTATTAAAATTATTTGTAGAATTTTTAGTTCTCCATTGGTTTTATTTCGTTTGTCTAATTCTTAGCGTGCTTACAGGTTATGCAAAATGATTATTCCCGTTCGTTGCTTTACTTGTGGAAAAGTCATTGGAAATAAATGGGAGGCATATCTAGGCTTATTGCAAGCTGAATATACCGAAGGGTGAGTAAATTTTACTCTACAATAAACAAAAATCTTAAAATTTATTCTCTATGGCTATCTAGGGCTCCCACCATTATAATCCTTAGATTTTAATTCCATTTATTGCAGTTTATTGATATAATGTTTGTTTTTATATGAATAATGAGACTTACACAGAACATTATTGCACATTGCATTTATTATTCGGTTCAGAACAAGGTTAGTTTTGATAGTTACAAATAAAGTTAATTTTTTGTTTATAGGATGAACTATTTGTTGAGTGAAGTCTTTAATTGAAGATATAGTGAATCAATTTTAGTAGTAGAGTAATTACAAAGCTGTTCTATTTTGTTGTTGTGATTAAATAAATTACAATGCGGTAGCAAATCACTTTTATTGTGCACATCACCAGGTATCTTCTGGACAACCTCCCTATTGTGGGCATCATCTTCTCATCAATTATTTTAATATTTATTTTGAAATGAATATTAAAAAGAGTGTTCCAATTTCACACTATTTAAAAACCCCCACCTGACTGTCCGTTAACACCCTTCAAACTAATTTCAAAACTGGAGAATCACAGACAGATAGTAGCCCTCACTTTTAACCATAACATCTTACTGCTTTTAATATGATTGAGAAATCAAATAGAATATTCTATATAGATCTGAAATAAATACAATCAGATTTTACCAAGAAATGACTGCTACAAATAATTTGGATTTATTAAAAGTAGGAATACTTAAAATTTTAATATCTTTTGGGAGTACAGCATCAACTAATTATCCCTGAATGCATAACATAATATTGCCATGTTTTATATTAATTTAGTAGGCCCTATAGCAGTATAATATAAAATAAGTGCAATTTATTTATTCCAGTGACGCCCTTGATGCCCTTGGTTTGAAAAGATACTGCTGCAGAAGAATGCTCCTGGGACATGTAGATCTTATCGAAAAACTACTCAACTACGCTCCTCTGGAGAAGTAGCGAATTAATTTAAATTTAAGCCTTAATCTCAATACATAATATATTACTTATACACGTCATGCTGATTGCAGAGTGAATAGGTGAATAGACATCAAAATGTGTTAATAAAATTAAGATGAGTTAAGTAAGTATTGTTTTAGTTCAAATTCCCTGATTGCAGAGTGATATATATATATGGATATGTTGCACTTGCACATCACAATCACATCACAATCCTGACATTGTGAGTAATTAAGTATTAAGAAATTATTATTTTTTCCATGGAACTATAAATCGTTTACTAGCCAATATCTGAATCCAAGTTTCATTGGAATGACATTGCAATGTTTCCTAAGCACTACAATATGTTTTATTTGAAAAGAAGCTAAAAAGCATTTCTCTCCAAGTAGGCAATGATTGAATTGTGTACCTCAGAGTCCATAAGTAGTGGTAACTTACTGTCAGGTGGAGTACTTGTCTATCTACCTACAGCAATTAGAAAAACCTAGCGGCAGTAACAAAAATCTGGTCTAATGCGAATCGACCTCCGCAAATATGATTTTATTATTTTTTTTGTTGCGATATAACATTTACGATTTTCTGTTCATGCTAAGACAACTTCTAGGTTTTGCGTCCCTTGCGAATTTAATAGGTTTACTCTTAAGTTAACGCAATCCTGCTAAGAAGTTTTGTTTTTTACTGCAGCAAAGCATTACAGACCTTCTAAGTCTGCTTCTTTGAATAAACCTATTTTATCTTTATCCATTAATACTAGGGAAATATAATTATCTCGAGGAAACTGAGGGAAGTGCTCTGGGTTTTTTGTGCCGGCGCGGCTTTAAAATCCGTGTGGGATCCTGATTCATCATAATAGGTCGTTTTTTTTTGGGGATTTAGGAAGCCCCCGGGAACCCCCAGCCTCCACTCCCCTGCCCATACAGAGGAGCCCTCCTCGGGGAAGGCCAATACCTCCCCCATCTTAATAGGTCTAGTAGAATTATGAACGAAAATTTTACTTTTTGATTTTGGACGGACCTATGCTGAAGCTCTACTGTGAGTGGAAGGCAGAGAACAGGGTTCTGCCCTTGCCTTGTTCCGGGCCGTTAGGGTTAAACTAAAAAGAGAGCCGACGCTAATAGTGCGTGCGTCTACTGGCTTCGACGCTCAAGATCGCCGTGTCGTGAGGGGTGAGAACCGACCCGATATATATGACGGTACCGTTGTTTGACGGGGTATTTCTATGTTAAACCTACCTACCTACTTAAAAAGTCCTACTCTCATTCTTTGTCGTGCCTGTTAATTAACACGGTACTTTAAAAAAAATCATTTGTTCTCATCAGCTCAAGCTCAAGCTGACGTAGTTAAATGTATATATTAGTTAATGAAGTTATTGCGAACTTAACAAAAGTTGTCCTAAAATCAAAACATCGAAGTCATCAGTCTTATAAATACTATGCAAGTTTTTTGTTATATTTTAAATTATTCATTATACGTCACCTTTTGAGAGTAAGGTCAGAACATATTTTTTATTATAAGCATTGTAGATATAAATACATAAACATCCTTTTTTGTAACATAACGATGTTCACTAGGGTTGCCACATGTTGTTCATTACAAAGATATTTTTTTATCAAATAAGTACATATAAAAGATAAATTAATATTACATTCATTATTCTTAATTCAGCTTTGGATCAACGTTTGATATTACGATATTTTTTCTTATTTTGCTTTAAAGAAACGTCTATAAAACGTAATGGGAACAGACAGCCCTAATGCCTGCCAAAGTTATTGTAAGTAACCAAAATTTTCCGTGTATTGTGAGAACGTCAGCCAAGCAGGCAGGCACTTAAACAGCATTCATAAACATGGTCATTATTATATGACAATGTTTAGTTACGCCACAGTCAGAGTAGATAATGGCTGGCAATACTTGTACAGTTGTAGATCCAAGTAATTGCAGCCTACGAGGTTTCGTAAGTAAAACAAACATGCAACTAGTACTCGTAGTTATAAGGTTGTGTACGAAGTACGTGTGTCTAATAATATTTTTCAATGTTATTGCCATTAAGGAAAACACATGGTTGATATGTTACGGCAATATTTTCAAGAATTACTTTTTTATATTAACGCTTTTCTTATTTATTTAATTATAGAGAAACCAGTTTATGAAATGTTTACACACACAACATAACTTAAAGGCAAAATATAATATAAAATATGTTTTCAGAAATTTATTGTTGATAAACTATAAAATTCTGAATCGGAAAATAATAATGTCCAGTCAAACTAGACAGAAATTATATATAGGGCTAGAAGAAATAAATCATTTAATTAGTCGAGACGTCAGTATAAGTAAAATCTGAAAGTTTCTAACATATTTTTATAGAGGCCGTAGATACACAAACTAGTACTACTGGAATTTATAGAATATTTTATTTCATAACTATTCACAGAGATAAATATACAAGTAAGCTTTATATATACATATATATGCCCAGAATAAAACTTTGTTATTTTAC
This sequence comes from Scirpophaga incertulas, assembly GCA_036419045.1. NCBI lineage: Eukaryota > Metazoa > Arthropoda > Insecta > Lepidoptera > Crambidae > Scirpophaga > Scirpophaga incertulas. Next base: position 33,507,869 of record CM071629.1, on the reverse strand, counting down.
AATTAAAAGTTACTTTCGTGGCTGAAAGAGATAGAACAGAAAGGTGGTGTTAATCGATAAATTTATGCGGGTGGACCCTCGGATTCCGATTTGTGATTGTCGCCGCTATTACGTTGTTGTGTTTACGAATTATTATATCTGTGTTTTCCTTAATAAAAATAGTAATAATATCTTCACTGATTCTTGATTTTCGTGGTACCCTCACGTCACGGTGCGTTATCTAGAATGGGCTGCCCACATTATATACTTGTTTACTCGTAAAGTGTTCGAAATGACGTGAACATTATCCTCAAACGAGGATGCAGACTTGAATAGTAAAATATGTGCGGCATTGTGAAAGAAAACTGTTCTGTGACTCTTCACGGTTGGTTAGACTTCAAACGTTGCTTAGCAGGATAATAAATTGTCATTAGGCAGAGTCATGACCGTAACGATCAGTATTGGTTACCGATGAATCTAATCGACTATGGATCATGTTTAGCTAAGGAAGCAAGGCCACTTCTATCTATGAATAATGTGATTTATAATTTGCTTCACCAAATTGAGACAGCTGTAGCCTCTGAGACAACTCTGTTGCTTTAAATCCAATATTGATTGAACTGACTTTTCATTAGATTAATCTCTATAAAATAGCAATGTAACTGAACTATCTGTCAGTTTGAACCAATATTTTGTAGTTTAAAGTTAGATAATCAGAATAATGGTCACCGTTAATAATAAAGTTCACTTCGTTAAACGTTAAAGTGTTATTTTTTTATATATTTATACAAGTGATTAAGTGATCAAAATTATATATTTCATTGCCATCTAGGTAAAGAAAGCTATTGATTTGTGTGCTGGAAGTCAACAGTGGTCTAACATGAGTTAGCTGTCGTTTTCGATAGGTATTTGATGTATAGGAAACTGCAGAACGCATGTCAGTTTAATATGATTCAATAGGATAGATGAGTACAACTGAATATGAATTTGTTTATTATATAATTGTCAATGATGAGCAATTTCAATCTCATGAACGTATGTCAACTGAACGTATGTTTATATAATTCTGATGAAACGAATACGTTTCTAGTTTTCTCACATTAAATGTAACATCATTTAGTATAGAAAGTATATCTATAAACGTAAAAAACAAAGATATTGGCAATTTTGATCGACACACCGTTACTTCTACAATATTTATAATCTAAAAGAGAACTCTTATTATATATAGAATAAACAAAAATGGCATCTACCCAATTATTACGCTCCACTAGGGGCGCTGTACAAAGTTTTAGTACAAAAATTTGTCGATATTATTTGCAAACAAAATTTAAGCTTTTGCTAGCTACACAGGTCATGTTAAGTAGATACTTAGTTTCGCATGCTGCTTTTGCCGGTCGATTTCTTTTTGGATGTTGTAATTGTTATTTGATGTATGTTGTTTGGAAGTTAAAACGTATACATATGCTCTGGAGGGAATCGAACCCTCATCATCTGTCAAGGAAAGGTGTTACTCTGAGACTCAATTAGGTTCCTTTTGGAATAAATTATTATTACATCTATTCAGTATCTACTGAACTACCTAGTTATTAAGATCATTACACAAATAATTTTGTAAGAATAAGAATCTCAAAGGCCGTTTTAAATTACATATGTAGTCAAGGTTCGTACTAACATTCTAGATTCCCATTAATCATGTTTGTGCGAGTGAAAACGCATTTAGAGAAGAGAAGAGAAATTTGAGCTGAGAAATACTAAGCCAATCACAACAAAGAAAATGCAAGATTGACAAAGATTTGACTGTAAGTTCTAAAGATTAAATTGGTTTTAATTGAAATAAATAAAACCGTTTAAAAAGGTGCTGCTTTTGTTTGCTTCTATTTCTGAACACATATAATTTTTCCAAGCAATTAAAGACTTTGATAGGTTTGTGTAAATATTTCAATATTGATTTTTCTTTATGAATATAAATTATTTTTCTGCAGCTTTTGTGTTTGACCGTCTTATGTATCTTAGCACAATATTTTTTTCTCGCTTATATTACGAGCTCAAATATTTTTATACGAAAAGCAGACGTGACAACTGATGTCTGTTTCGTTGAATATATTAAACATTAAATCATAGGAAGGTGATTGGGGGAGAGCCAAGGTCGACGACGAAGCGATTATCTCGTCTGGAGGGGACCCTTGCACCTGTGCGTCATTGGACGTGAGAAGGGAAAAGGATTTGGGGATCTGCTTCGTGTACACCATTAATTTTTTGTCGTCTTTACTATCGTGAAGGTTGGAGACGTACATGATTATGATCTATAATAGGCGGCAAATAAAATATAATGTCGATATATTTTTGGTATCTTATAAACGTTAATTAAGTAATAAAGAGATTTATTTTCTTAGTAAGAAAATAATGTTTATATTTTGCACATTCTCACACTTTTATATCTTTCTAAATATACACAAATAACTAACACCCTTAAATACTAATGGCAATAGTAAATAATAAATATAAAATAAATAAATAACTTTTATTACCTATGGGAACAACTCTGATATGTACCTAGATATGTTGTACGTTTGGCTTATTTGCATGTATTTAATTTAAATATATAAAAACTGTTTACTTTGTACTTATCTGCGTCTGCGCACGCATTGACACCGTAAACAAAAGTTTTGTATCTTTTCTTCCAATATTTTTTTTTTATTTTTTTATAAATTTATCGTACACTGACACCAATTAGCCTAGCCCAAAGTAAGCACTGTGAGACTTGTGTTATGGGATCTTATCTGTTGTATATGTTATCGGATAGAGTTACATATATTAGATATATATAAGGAAATATATATTTCCAACAACAAGACTAAGGCACAACAGCTGTCCCCATCTGGACTCGAACCCGGGGCCTCGGAGAAGGCGACGCACTGTGGAGTATTGGAGGAATACCTTACCATTACTGCCAAACGCTATGGCTAAAATTATAATAGTCCTTAACTATATAATTGCCGATTTTCCCTCGTATTACAACTTAATAATTTTATAAAATTAAGCATCGTAGTAAATGTTTATATTTGCATTACTTTTTAACTCTAACGTTCAAGTTTTAGTTCCATTTGAATCTCAGAATTAGGTTATATTAAACTAAACAAAACTCAAACAGAACATGCAAATTTTTTGTCAGACTTTTCTACATTTCGATTATAACTTTGTGACTTTGTAATAACAAACTTTTTTGCTTTCAAAACTATGTTATTACTTGGTTTAATGTCTATTGGCGTGTCTGTAAAAAATCACAAAGCTCTCTTGCTTATTAAATAAATAAGGAAAAGTTAGTATGGAATAAGAGAAATTCGACAATTTCTTACTTTAATCACTAATATAGGTCCAAAACTCTTGTAGTCACAGGTATCTGTGTTTAAAATATTATCGTATCTTGAAACTGATCGTTCCGTCGTGTTTGATCAGTAAGCTATTTTGTAGATAAAGATATTGGTATGTATGATGTCACGTAAGTGTAGCTAAATATTTAGTTATTTAATTACACATTTTTTAATTAAGAGGGATATTGTGCTATATATACTACTAAATCTATATTACTCGTAATATTGTAATGTTTAAGGGTCTTTGTGCTAAGCTAAATTAATGTTTGCTAATAAATGTTTTTTCGTCTTGGATAGGTAATAATATGTCGATATTCCTGACATTAATCTCAATATCATATTCATATTTATACGTTATTTTAATCATAAATGTAAAAAAAAAAATATCTCTCTAGTAAACATAGACCAAATAAAGTCACTTACTTTTATTTTTTTCAAACATTCGTTTCTGATCATACTTCTTCGATTTATATATATTTTCTTTTGTTTCTAATGAGTCATATAAATGGTAAACCATGATAATTATTTTCACAATAAAAAGAACAACATTACACAATCTACTATATAAAAATAAGTCGGGTTTTCCTTCCTGACGCTATAACTCCAGAACGCACGAACCGATTTCCACGGTTTTGCATTCGTTGGAAAGGTCTCGGGCTCCGTGAGGTTTATAGTAAAGAAAATTCAGGAATTTTTTTATGTATAAAATAAGTAGGAACAAAAGACTGCCACTTTACAAATCTTTTTGACAGGACAAAGTCTGTCTGGTCCACTAGTAATGTATAAAATCCAAAATCCCAGATTGAGTAACTTACCAAGCTATAGACCGTGCTCTTTTCTATAATATTACTCACCAATAAGAGATAGATATCGAGATGTGCTGTTCAAATTTAGACAATTGGTGTAATTTCATTTAGTCGTGTCGCAGTAGTGAGACAGGGAAGACGTTCCTCGCTCCGAAATTAAGTTTAGCTAGCGCAATGCTATCTCATTCCGTTCCGCCCTTTTTATACGATCTGTTTCATTGATTAATTTAAAAAGTTTTAAGCAATTTATGAAATACAGAATTGCTTTGCACAAAATGTATTACTATTTCGTACCCAAGGAGTACGAAATAGTAATATGTATCTATTCTTATGACAAGAAATCCATTGGCGACAAACCTATCGCGAAAGAAATATGTGACATTCAAATGACTTGATTACCTATTTAGCAACACTGATTTCCAAGATAAGTATATCGTTATATGATAATCTAAATCAATTTATATTGTTAAAATCGTCATAATATTAGTTTACGCTAATTTAGACTTGTTTTTTCGTGCGACGTGCTGTGTGGAACAATACAACGACGCGGTAACAGACTATACCGTTGTGGCAGCAATGTGACATCACTTGTGAATCTGCCTCAAACAGACAAATAATGTGGCTATACAAGTTAAATGAATTTGATAATATTTACACGGACACAATAAGGGCATGAGTATTTTTTGACAGAGAAGAGGCGAGGCGCTTGGACCGGATAAGTCAACGAATTCGGCAAAGAGATACAATGGATATAATACACCGCGAATCACTCCGCAAATATAATTGCGAAATCCGTGATTTATAAACAAACTAGCTTTCTGCCCACGGCTTCGCCCGCGTGGATTTCGGGATTTACTATAGAGGGTTAAGGAGTCATAGCTTTTGCCCACGACTACATATGCGCGGGGGACTATCCGTTTTTCCGAGATAAAAAAATACCGCAAAACCTTGATCAAGAATCATTCTATCTATTGATGAAAACCGCATGAAAATCTGTGTAGTAGTTTTTGAGCGAAACCTTTATGGCGCATCCCTTATGGGATTTTTCCGTGGGATTTTCCGGGATATAAAGTACCCTATTATTTAATCCGGACTTTTATCTTTACGTCTGCAAAATTTCAAAGCAATCGGTTCAGTAGTTCCGGCGTGAAAGCGGAACAAACAAACTCACTGTCCGATTTATAATATTAGTAAGAATTAATACGAGATGGAGGTGTAATATATTACACATTCAGAATTTCCTTCCAGTTCAAGGAAGTGGAGCAAGCTAGGAAAATATGTTTGGATCGTAGCAAGTGGAAAACTGTGAACTCAGCCTACCCCTATAGGAAAGGGTTAAATACGTAGATATATGTATGTATGATTCTATTGAGCGTAATTGTACTATGCTTTCATATTAAACTGACATGAGTTCTGCAGCTTAGTATACGTTAAATACCTGTCGAAAACGATAGCAAAGTCATAGAGAGTATTTATTGTCTTATGTAATTTAAAATATAATTAATTATTTTGCATCTTAAAAATAAATACTGATATATTGATTTATTTAATGAGGAACACAAGATCGCGCATTTTCAATAAATCAATTTCAAACTACGTAAACCGATTACATAACTAACGACTTATGAAAATAATTTCAAGCGATCTTGATCTCCATAAGCACGGGTTGAGTTTCCAATAACAATGCAAGATGCAACCTCAATTGATGAATTGACACTTTTGCAGGGATGCGCGAATGTTCCACTGCATCGCCCCTCTCCTGAGGGGCGGTCGCCCTCACGATTTGCCTATATGGTTTTAGAACCTAGGCCAGGCTGAGTTTAGTCGGTAGGTCACGTGGCCGGACCGTTCCGGTCGCGTGGAGTCCGACATAACCTCCGTGACACTTGCCGTTGCGGGGGTATCCTGGGTACGTTTCGTGCTCCTTGTGAGGATTCTCAGCCTTCCTCTCCTGAGGAAAAAAAAAAAAAAAAAGATGTTCCAATTGCTTGCCTTTTCGTTTGACATTATCCTACAATAGTCGTCTCGCTATGCACCTATTCATGTATCATTTATTGTAAAATGAACAATCGTGATACAGATTTAGAGATCTAAACGAGAATCACTACAATGCAGATGCACACATCAACACACTAATTCTTTTGAATATAAACTTGACCTCTACATTATTCTCAATTTTTTTTATTTAATTTTACATTTAATTGAACAAATATTCTACATCTTGTTGCGTTCATTTGCCAATTATAGAAAATAAAAAATGGGCCTTCAGAGTACCTTGTTTGTAATTCGAATAGTTTGGTTCTCCCGAAAAGATTTAGTTCCGAAAATTGGTATTTGCTGTTGTTGCAAGTGTACATAGGTTACGGTAACCGCTTACCATTAGGCGGACCGTAGGCCTATTTGCCACCATCGTGGTATAAAAAACATTTTTTTTTATCTTATATGTATACATGCACAAGATTAGATATCTTATAATTATAAGCGTATGTAAATAGCCATGTTGAATAAAGATATTTTTAAACCCAGACACAAAAAGAGGGGTGTTATAAGTTTGACATGTCTGTCTGTCTGTCTGTCTGTCTGTGGCATCATAGCTCCCGAACGAATGAACAGATCTAAATTTAGTATTTTTTGTATTACAGATGTTTTACGGGCGAGTGTTTTTAGACATGTTTGATGAAAATCGATTGAGCCGTTTAAAAGTTATAGGGTGTTAAAGTGGGGAAGAAAAACCGAATGTCTGCAAATATGCTCAAGTGGGGTATCAAATGAAAGGTCCCCCAACGCGAAGATTTTTTTTAAATATTAATACATACTTATACATATAGGTACTTTAGGATTCATTTTCTTTTATTATTTTTTACTTTTTAAAGGTAGCTTATGTTTTTGTGTCGGGGTTTTTAAAACTTTTAATTTTTTTTTTAAATTTTGATAATAGTGTCCAGACTTTTTAACCAAGCTCAGATACCACGTGGTGATCGAACGCTGCAGAATAATAAAATAAAAGTATAATAAGTATTATATTAAGACTTAAATGTGATGGCGCACCAATCTAAGCAAATCAGATACCAATGACAAACATTTTAAGATCAATTTTAGAATGACTACGTCGCTTCAAACAAATCAAAGTTGGCTTACGTTTTTTTACGTAATTATTACAACATGTTTATATTTATGGAATGATGCACCAACTTTCTCCGTTGACTCATTCTGACTTTAGAGTCATTTGCTGATTGTGTAAAATAATTTATCGATGGTAACAGATCAATTACTTAAATGTGTTGCATAATCTTAACTGCGCACCTCATTAGTTTCAAGTCATGACCATATTTACATAATCTACACTAAAGTATCGCCAAGAAATCTTATTATTTTAGTTTGGTTATACGGTGTCCAGCAACTATTTATGACTATTATTTCTGATATCAATAGACCCGTCTAAAGAACTTTTTTTTTGTTTATTTTTGTACTCAGGAGTGGACTAACTGTCATGTACTTGTATATTTTAACGTCAACGGCAGTGCCATCCACAGACAATAGTATTCTTTTTTTTAATGTAATGAAGCAAATCGGTTATTAAGTAGTAAAGCGCTAACCGCCGGTCATAGAAACTAGAGTCACAGATGCGTTGCCATCCTTTTAAGCGGGAATACGTTTTCTTAAAGTATTATTCTCTTTACTTGTGCTATATCATAATATTTATTTATTTATACATTTTTGCATAACATTAAAATAAATTGTACCAATTACGGACTTTATGCCAAGAGCATTCACTCCCAGTCAACGAACAAAGCGAGAAAATGATACAAACATAAATAAATCAGCAACAACTACATTAACGGAAAAGAAAACAAATGAAATAGGTAGGTAAGACCTGATTGTTTGATATCAATTTTAATATATGTATACTTGATGAGGTATCAAGTATACGTATATTAAAATTTATATATACGTTCTTGAAGAAAACGTTTAAACAGACGAACTACGAAGTGATACTAATAGATCGCGGTTTTTTTGGTACGGAGTACGGAAAACTAGAAACAAGTTCCAATACACCGTGTTGTTATTACGTTTTGCAACTACGCCATCATAAAAAAGTAATTGTGTTAATAATGATTAACACAATTACTTTTTTATATTATTATTATTAATTGCATAAATTAATTAATGGATGTCTAACTTGTGATAACATCAAGCGTGTCGTTGTCAGTGCCTTACAAGTACCCCAGAGGTCGCATACATAAATTGTTTTCTGTGTTCCGATGACCAGGAGACCTATTTTGAATTACGAATGCGACTTCGAAATCACCGATGTCACTAATAATCACCGATTTTCAATCATTCTTATTTTTGAATATCATCTGATGTGACTACCTTAGTCACAGGTGTGATTTCATTACGAGTGTCCTCACCCACTCGTATTCAAGTCAACTTGTGGAAATGTTATCTGTGTTTTCTTTGATTTTTCAGTCTTATATATATATATATACCTATAATATTATACAGATATATAATGTAGCATATATTATATTATATGTGTATATAATGACCGCAATGGTTAAGCCGGCAATAACGGCAGCGATTACATTCATATATACATATATATACCTATATATATAAATACATATAATATATATAATATTATATATATATATATGTATATATATATGAATGTAGCATACATTATATATATAATAACCATAATGGTTAAGCCGACAATAATCGGCAGCGGCTACATCCTGCGTGGAACCGAACTCTTATATTTATGTGTGTACTTTATCTATGTTGGCAGCGATCGACTTTGAAAAATTGGAATGTTTAGGAATCCGTGACCTCAAAGTTACCGCTGACTATTTAGTCAGCGGTGATTTCGAAATCGCATTCGTAATTCAAAAATAGGTCTCCAGGACTAATCTCGGCTTACAGTCGCCTTTGGTGAGAATTTATTCTGATTAAAATTTAATATCTCAAAAAATTCCCGATCTTGATGTCTTTGGTGACGGAATTACGGGTTTGTTGTAAAAAAATATATGAATATTTTGCCGGTGTGTATGTAGGATGCCTGTTAGTGAGTGGTACAGTTATTAGTTTGTAAATTTTAGTTAGTTATTGCGAATGTTATGTACGCTTTAATTGTGATGCATATCAGAACATTTTGTATATATATATTTAAGTTACTTTTTTGTAATTTAATATTAAATAAATAAATAAATATTAGTATTTAGCCGTTAGCTTTTTATTTTGAGAATTTTGTATTGCTATTGTTTATTATGCATAGTTAAAGGTGATTTTGATACCAGATTGCACTCCTCGAATTTACAAGACAAAAGGAACATACTGATTGCATACTTTACAGTTTTATATTGAACAAAATTAATCACTTACAAAGATCTTTACAAGATTAATATAAAATATTTGTTACACTTACACCAATTAGCCTAGTCCAAACTAAGCTCTGTAAGGCTTGTGCTATGGGATCTAGGGTAACGAACGGATAGACATACATATATTGTACATATATAAATATTTTTTATAGAAATATACCTCAGAGATGACGACACCTTGAAACCGATGTACTATCGGCGTTATGACATTATTACACTTCCACCCTTCGAGTATTCGTCTTGCGACTCCACCCTGTCCGGCCGGCTACGGCAAAACAGAGGCGGGTGGCATGCGCCCCCCTGAAGCACATCGGTACCCTCGATGACGCAACTCACCGACAGCTCGCCACAAGCTGCCCTGAGGGAGACTGACTGCACTGATGAGGCATATGTGACAGTTAGGCATTAAAAGCCCCACCAGCGGGCGATGGGGTCGTCACTTTCCTAAGCATTTATTATTATTAGTTAAAGCTACTGATACGCGCGGCGTTACCACCTGTTCAAGAACAACATTTCTAATTATTTATTAATTTATTTGAAAATATATTTAAATTGATACCCACAGAGTAACGATAATTTAACTTCATACCTACATAGCCCTATGAAGTACTTACTTACTCAACAGATTTGTACACTTTTCGCAAGAGATTGTGTTATTACCGGACAGGGCTATTGTTTCTTGTTTCTGCCGTATTCAATACAATTTTTATATATGTACCTTTTAATTGTAACGATAACGATTTAGTAGTATCTTCGATGACATTTTTTCAATTCAATCATATAATTTTTGTATTGTTTTTTTTCCTCAGGAAAGACAGGCTGAAAAACGTTTACAAGGGGCACGAAACATACCCAGGATACCCTCGCAACGGCAAGTGTCACGTGGGTTATGTTGGACTCCACACGACCGGAGCGATCGGACCGCGTGACCTGCCAACTAAACTCAGCTTGGCCATAAGGGCCCTATACGGCTTGAATGGAATTTTTGGGATTTTTTTTTATTGCTAAAGTTGACAAACAAGCAGGCTGCCCCACCTGATGGTAAGTGGTAAGTCGCCTATAGTACATGTGGTTCCCACGAGATTCGCAGCAAATCTGCAAACCTCATAAGAACCACAGTGTACGTTGCCAACTTGTGACATAAGATGTAAAGTCACAGTACCAGTAATTTCACTGCCTATCTTACCCTTCACGCCGGAACACAGCAAAGCGAACCCTGCTGTTTGGCGGCGGAAATAGGTAAGACGGAGACCCATGCAGACGACCCTGGTACAGAGTCTACCTCCTAGAAAAAATTGTCGATCTATAAATCATTTCACGGCTTATTTTATGAACAACTAACTTTCTATCACTGTTATATCAGATTTTCCAAAAGGAAAGATATCTTTCTCCCGACGGATAAGACTATTTTATATTTATATTAGACATTCCGCCCAAAATTTCTTTATGTCCTTCTTCGGATCTTGAAATTCAAAAATGGTTTCAGAACGTATTCAAATTAAAAGTTCTATCAATACATATTACAAATTTTGAATTGAATATTTATTTTTATTTAATCAAAAGCCAAAAAATTATATTTAAGCCTTTAAATTGATGTACTTTCTATACAAACTTTCATTCCCTTTTCAACCCCGGGTCTATACTCTTTCATAGGTTATATACTATCTGTGTACCAAATTTCATTCAAATCTAGTGTTGGAGGCGCGACAAAATGACCGAGATACTTTCGTATTCCTAATATTACTAACGAAAGTATATAGAATATTTCATGTTTTGTTAGTAAATGAAACACCATGGGATGTAATGCAGTCCAATATTACAGCATACTCTTACCTTGTAAGGTCCTCTCGTCAACACTTCGCAATGTATCGTCAACGTGATTATATTCTTTATTGTACAGAGATAATGCTACCACAAATATTATAAACAAACAAATGTTCAAGGTACAAGGGCAGACTTATCTCATAAAGATATCTTTTAAAACCGCGCCGAGCCAAATAAATTTTTGCTTATAGATAGAGTAGAGGTACAGAGGAAGAAAAAAACGGAATATAAGCACGTTGAACAGGGATTCAATGTGAGAAAGTCATGACTAGAGATCGGATAATCGGATGCGCATTTACCTAAAGTTAATTTTTGACTCACAAATTATGGAAGCGGCTTTTTTAAAAATACATTTTGTTAATAAAAATCCCGGGAAAATACGGAACTGCAAATTTAACGTTAGTGATATTTGTTTGAAAATTATTAAATTAGCACGTGGTATTTATTTTCAAAAAGATCGAGACTCCGAGTTCATTTATACAACTATGCATACGTATTTACATGAAGTTTAGTTTCAGTTCCCCATGCGATTTATGAATGTACGATTTATTACATGAGAGTGTTATACGAAAGTAGTGAGCTAGTTTGACTAAAACAATAATCAATTAAATAATTGAATAAAAAAAACAGAAATAGTGAAAAATTTTATTTAACAAAACAATAAAAAGCCGTTTCCATTACTTTGTCTTAAACTAATTTAGGTAAATATGCATCCGATTATCCGATCTCTAGTCATGACATTATTTTATACGGTGGGTGCGTTATGATAGTTTAATGTTGATGAGATTTAACTTAGAGAATTAAAAAAATATATATATAATTAAAATTAATTTAAATTTAATTTTAACATACCGATTGGATGTCCAGAATTATGATATAATATATATATATTTTGGTACCACATAACCTAATTCGGTAATTCGTTTTAAGGAGTGTTGTCTCAATGGGACACTCAGACGATTTCACACATTAACCTGGATAGATAATGTTTATCAGTCCGATGACAAGGAAAGTAGTATCTAATCGTTACGGCAATTCGTTCGTAGTTTCTTACCAGGAAAAGAAAGACTTGGTCATCACGTAAATTGATTATTAGAACAAAAACAATTAAAAGAACCTTAAAGTGAAACTTTAAGTTCAAGTATAAATTAAAAAACTAAATTACAAAAAGGAAATGTGGTCCAAATCACTGTCAAGTGTCCAGAAGGTTTTGACACGTTGTGTGGAAATGCTGATCCGCTGTGCCAGATATGATCCAGTCCACCGATCGTCACGATCACGTGTTGATTCTGCATTCTTTAAAGACCTCTAAATGATGATCTTGACTATTTATGTTTGTATGTTTCCGCCTTCGATCATATAATATATGATCGAAGGTTTCCGCCATTTGAAGTTAGCGGAACTGCGCCAGTGTGTTAGCACACGCGCGTCCCAAATTAGTGGTCGTCCCATATATATGATTTAGTTCGCAAGATATTTCCAGTGTTGCAATATTACTTATGCCTAATTACTTCAAATGTACCAAAACTATTGAATTATTTTTTGATTTCCAAATTTACTTCGTTTCTATGCATTAACCTACAGTTGGCTGTTTATATAACTTCAATATATATATGTTTATGTGTAAATCTATTGCTATCGAATTTTATTGAAACTGATAGATTTAGTTAAACATTTAATTTAGATAAAAAATATACATGTTTGTTTTAAAATGAAAAATTATCCAAACTAAAATCAGTTTACATAACAATTTATCGTCCAGCGTGCGTGCTAAATCATTGTTTATTTTTTTCCGACAAGAGGCTTTAAATACGTTCATATTTCAATCTATGAACTGTGACTTGTAACAGAAATAATAAGAAATTTTATAACAAATTACCTATTAATAATTATTTTTGTGTGTAGTAAAATTCATTGACGCGATATTTTATTTATAAAGCTAGGAAATTTTAATGATGTAATTAAAATTTTTCACAATATTACTTCTTGATAAATTTCACAATTGTAGGTCAATGGAAAATAACCTATAGGATTTGATTGTATTGCAACTATCAAAATACGCGGCATAAATAGATGATAAAAGGCCGTATCTTTTAATTGCATTGATTTAGAAATTAACTTTTTTCTGTTCCAAGAGATTACAGACCTGAGTGCTTAATACTAATTTTAATTTGAGAATTACGCGTTCCTGAAAAAACAAAGACCTTGACACAGACAAATAAAGTGGAGCATAGATCAAATAAAACGAATGAATAAGAACAAAGTTATTGGCAACTTTGTTTATTGAATCATACAAATTAGGCGACTTCACCACAGTGTCGACGAAAACGCATTAATATGTTGCTGTATCTTCAAAAAAATAATACCACTTATTATTTATTATTATTTCGTGTGTAAGTCGGGGCTGATATGCATCACTACGACCTATTAAGATCTATTGTGACCAGCCTCCTATGTAGGTTCTATGTAGGTAGGCCCTACTACTGTAGGCTCCCTTAACTGGGCACTGACCAAGAAAGATAGGATGTTCCCAGTTCGGATTGTTTTTATTTCATCTGGGTCAAGGATGTGTTTCCCCAGGTGTCTGTTTCTTTTGTGAATCAGCGGTTCACAGTAGCACAAGAGGTGTATTGGTATTTCACGATCTTGTTCGCAGACTCTGCATGTGTCAGTGTCCTTTAGTTTCATGTTGTAAAGGTGTCTATTTAACTTGCAGTGACCGGTCAAAGCCCTAATCATCACGCTCAAGTTACTCCTGTTAAGCTTTAATAGCTCGTCAGTGCGTTTGCGAGAGTATGGTTCGATTAGTGCTTTTGAATGTCATCCCGGACGTACTATGCCAGTCTGCTTTCGCCTCGTTAAGAAGGCGAGTTTTTAGGTATTGCATGGCCTGGTTCTTTGGAGATACCACAGATAGGCTCTGGGCCGAACTGTATTCCTTGAACCCCAGCCCTGGCTAGTTCATCGGCCTTCTCATTGCCGGTTATTCCAGAATGACCTGGCACCCATTGAGAGTGATCTTGTTCTTTTCTCCCAGGTCATTGAGTTTTCTCACACAGTCTTTTACTAGCTTTGATTTAAGTGTGATATTGTTTATTGCTAATAAAGCTGCTTGACTGTCTGAATTGATTACGATTTTTTGGTTTACGTATCATACAAATTAGGTGACAATACCCCATTAGGGTACTTCCCAAAATCTTGAAAACAGACTCTCGCCTGTAGAATTCTGATATAAGGAAGGAAGTTCAATTTGTACGAATGATCTACAAGAAAATCGAAATATTGAATAAGTATAACTGTTATGAGAAACCCGATTGGGGACGTACCTTCAGTGTATAAAAACCTCAACCATGTCGTACACACAACTTTACGTCTTCATTTATGAGTCAACTTTATTATCATATTCGTTTAATGGACACGGTTCTTTCCTAGACGAGGAGCAGTTGCAGGGCTGCCAGATCGTATGTTTGGATACAAAATATGTATAATCTGACGATGTATTGTATCCATAACGTATAGTTTACCATTGTGTATAATTGTATAAAAAAATACGTCTAATTGTGAATGTTATCTGCAATTTAATAATTTTGCCAACACTACAACATGTCAATATATTGATTGTTTGAACGTGACCAGTACGAAATAAGTAGTATTTTTCAAATAATATAAAAGAGAAATCAATATTAAAGCGTAAATGTAGAGGTCAGTATGTTTAGTTTATAAAGTTATGAAGAAAAATTGATTTATATATATAATTTTATACAGAGTTATGAATAATGCTATTGAATTTCGTCAATTTTTATCTACTGGCAGCCCAGACCAGTTATCACATTACCTAGAGAGCATGAGACCATTCCGCTACATACCGACACGTAATGTATCCAAAGTATTTATAAAAAAAAGGTATTGGGTGGTCTATGTAGAGACTCATTTCAAGTTTCTCGTCTTTTCCCAGAGGTAGAGGAGGTATCTTAGCTAGCGTACAGAAGTCTCAGTTAAAATTGGAGCAGCAATCTTATTAGGTCCGTGCAAACGATGAAAAATGTATTTTTAATTTCTTTACTCGTGTGTAGAGTTGTGTACTAGTGCAATTGTAACGTCCCTAGAAGATTAGAATGTTCTCCAATATTTCTAGGTCTTGCAATTGTACAATGAAGGCTATTATTTATACAATCTGTCCATCTTTCAGACTTTAATCTTGTGCTCACACAGCCAAATATGTACGCTTTTGCAGTCTAAAATAAATCGATGTTATGCATGTTTAAATATGGGAATTTTGAACAAGAGAACATTCCAATCATATAGAGAAGTTACAAATTAAGTAGAGTTAGAAAGGGATGGCGCAATGTAGGTTAAATAGCATCATCCTTTTCTAACTGTACTCATACAGCGGTTTCAGTTTAAATTTGATTTTAGAATACAAGCCTAAGGCCATTACGAAATCAATAATGGGACTAACAGAACAGCTACTCACAAAACAGCTACAAATGATTTATTCTCGTGTTTGGTATTCGGTTCCATCCGTACCTGTCAGATAATATGGCCGGCAAACATTTGTGTAAACAATAAAAAAGAACATACGGATTGACAGCACAGAACTTGTTTATTGAGTCACGAATTACATTGGCGATGCGCTGGATTTTCCCGACGAGCTAAACTGTACAGCAAAAAATCGAATCACTGTTATATTATGTATACAAATATACGCATATATTAATTTATTCGCACAAGTTAAGGTATAGTAGTATCTTCTCATCACATTTATCGCATAACATTTACCCTTACATCCCTTTTGTCCCATCAAAGCCTCCTTTCTCAGTTTCCCGACTATCTGTGTATAAAATTTCATGTAGATCGGTTCGTTGGTTGCGACGTAAAAGTGCGACATACAGACATACAGACGAGTTACTTTCGCATTAATAATAACTAGTGAGAATTGATGAGTCTCTATATATACATATATATACATATATATACATATATATATAATATATATATATATATATATATATTATATATATATATATATATATATATATATATACATATATATATCGATTTTAACCTCCATAGTTCAGTGGATAGTACACCGGTTTCATGGTGTCGCCATCTCTGAAATCCCGGGTTCGAACCCCGGTGGGGCAGATGTTTGTGTGATGCTTACATTTGTACCTTAGTCATGGATGTTAAAATATAAAAATATTTATATATGTATAATATATGTGTGTCTGCTCATTAACCTAGATCCCTAACATAAGTCGTATAGAGCTTACTTTGGGCTAGGCTAATTGGTGTAAGTGTAAGAAATACTTATATATATATATATTCTCTTCGATGTACTCTGTGGCTAACTGAAGAAAACAGTTGAATACACTGCTTAAATAAATAGAATAAACTGATTTCCGTTCACGTCGGTCAATCTTATCAGAGACACGAAATCAGCGCAGATGTTACAGTGCACATGCGTCTGCGCAAGCACAATTGCAATTTCTCCTCCTTTATTTGCAGCCTGCGAGTGGGACCCTGGAGACCTATTTTTGAATTACGAATGCGATTTCGAAATCACCGCTGACTAAATAGTCAGCGGTGACTTTGAGGTCACGGATTCCTAAACATCCAATTTTTGAAAGTCGATCGCAGAGCTGCCAACATAGATAAAGTACACACATAAATGTAAGAGTTCGGTTCCACGCAGAATGTAGCCGCTGCCGGTTGTTGCCGGCTTAACTATTATGGTTATATATATATATATATATTATATATATTATATATATATATATATATATTATATATATATATATATATATTATATATATTATATATATTATGTGTGTGTGTATATGTATATATATGCACATATGAGACTAGACTAGACTTGTCAATATAACATAAACACAGATAACATTTCCATAAGTATGACTTGATTACGAGTGGGTGAGGGCACTCGTAATGAAATCACACCTGTGACTAGGGTAGTCACATCAGTGATATTCAAAAATATTACTTATTGAAAATCGGTGATTATTAGTCACATTGGTGATTTCGAAGTCGCATTCGTACCTAATTCAAAAATAGGTCTCCAGCAGCCCTATTATGTAACTCGAATGACAAGTAATAGTGATTATCTCTATAAGTGATTCAAAATACATTGCTGGTTGATATCGAAATTTTGCCATTTTCTCAAACAAAAATAAAGCTATAGGCATACTAAGCTGCACACTGATACGACATATTTATAATTTTTGTTTTGTAGATGAATCAATATTGTATTAGAATAAGCATTATTATTGTAAACTAGTTGAACCAGGAGACTTCGTACTGCCTCAACCGATAAATAAAAAATCTAAACTTTTTTTTTCATAACGGGAATCCCCAAAACAAAAGAAAGTTTACATCAGCATAGCATTTTTGTTGATCGAAATTGTTGTTTTCATATTTATTCACCTTCAAACCAATTGCCCTCCCCACCTCTCCATTCAAGTCGTAGGGCCCTTATGGCCAAGGCAAAGGCTGAGTTGAGTCGGTAGGTCTGTTGGGTCGAGCCGCCTCGATTCACCAGGAGTCCGACATAATCATCGCATCCCTGCTTGATTGTTGCGGTGGTATCCATGAGGATTCTCAGCCTCCTCTCCTGAGGAAAAAAAAACCAATTGCCCTATCATACTGGGGACGTACATGACAGCTCATGTATGTCCCCAGTATCATAGGGCGATTGGGCGTATTGTATAATTGTATATACTTAAGTAGTATCTTCCATTACAGCTGATGGAAGATACTACTAAGTATATACAATACGCTCAGTATGGTGAACTATTTGCAAATGTGTTTAAATGTAGTATTTTTTATGTCTTTTGTGTCAAGTTTTAATAATTGTATTTTAGTTTTTAGATTTTTTAGCGCATTTTTTCAAATAAGTCTTAAAATGGAACTTGTCCGAAATAGAAGTTATTATTATCGTATATTTAATTAAGAATCTTAAAATTCAGTCAAAATTAATATAAACATAAATACTGTAAAAATCTTAAACCTAGTAAGCAGCGAGGCATTAAAATTAATTTTTAAATCAAAACACAAATGAGCTGGGATTTAACCCAAAAAGTTTAAGATGTGTTGACGGGTCATCTAGCACAGGACTGACCACAGCTAATGACGCTTTAATTGACGCTCGAAATTTAGCAATTGTTAGCCGAGCGTAAATCACACGCCAACCAGAATTCTCATGAAGTTACCAATCTGTAATAACACCGAGATGTGAAGTAGAGAAAAAAACGATATCGCTTTTTTCTATGTTCTTAGTTACATTTTTTTCGACCGTTTATCTAATTATCACTTAAATAGATACATTATTATACAAGTGTTTTTTTTTATAATATTTTCGTTTTATATTAGATAAGTTAATAGCTAAAGGTTATTTGTGAGTGTTTTACAAACTGGCATTATTTTTTAAGTTTTAGCGTAAATACAGATAACTAAATACATTAATCTTTATGTATTCAATTATCTGTGTGTGTAGGTCACTGAACTTCTAAACGGTTGTACCGGTCTAGATATTTGTTTTGTGTCTTCAAATGGATTAAAATCAAAGCTTGTAAAGTTGAAAATTCTGGAAAATCGGCTTACTCTCGAGATCTGTATTTTCCGTTTAAATAGAACAACATTTGCAAAATGCGGCAAGATATAAAAATAAGTTATAGAAAGGTATTTAGACACTTAATATAAAAGATATACGTCTATGTAAGACGTGAGAAATATACAGAATTTTCATAAGTAAGGACCTTTTATATTATTCTGCGAATTATCAATACTGTTTATTTCGTGACTTAATTTTATCTTCAAAATTAACCAAAGAAATATCACTCTTTCGAGAACCTGCTTCGATTCTGGATATCAAATGTTAGTGTTATATTATAATAATTGTGCAACATGATTTATGTTGTAATGCAAATAAACCACTATGAACATGGTCATGCAAAACGATTGTAGAGTTTGTAGCTCCGAGGTCATACTGCGATCAATACTAGACCGGTTGTTAGGTGGCCGTTAAAACTATATGTTGTATTTGAAACTGCGGTCAAAATGATAGGTAGGTAATAGGTAAAATAATAGATGGCCATTGCCAACCTTCGTATTCGAAGCTCCAAAGGTTTCATAAGACATCCGTTTTGACAGCTGTCATCGCCATTGTTAATGTGTAACTGTCAGTTTTGACAGATATGACGATGACATCTGTCAAAACGGTCTTAGATTGTGAGGGTTTTAGTGCCACAAAGAATCCTGTGTATGTACTCTAAATACAAAACAGTCGTTGTCATGTTACATCCTGTTCTAACGTAGGTACGCAGGAATGTTTCAGTATGTATGTACATATAGAAAATGCTATATTCTGATGTGCACAGCAATATCAGACTTTGTATGTTGACCTTGAGATAGTTCTTATGTTGCTCGTTCACTGATGACGCGTCTTTCTGACTGTACATTACATGACAAAAATCTGCGCCACAAATCTGCGCTAAACCGACTATACAAATGCCTTTTCCATTACACATATTCTTTACGCCTCTATATTTTATTTATGTATTTATATCAGCTGCTATGAAAGTGGAGGAATACACGGGCAGAGGAAGGCCGAATAAAAGATGGATCGATTGTGTGAAGAATGATATAAGAATGAAAGGAGTAAGCATGGAAATGACGGCTGATATAGAGGAAGGGAAGAAAAAGATTTACTGCGCCGACCCCAGACAATGGGAAATGGGCAAGAGGATGATGATCAGCTGCTATGAAAGTATATATTAATAGTTATATTTATTTCGAAAATATTTCTTATCTTTACTTGCTCGTTGCTATGTTGAGATTAAGATATTATATGTTAAGATATACTGTATATAGTATGTGTGCAGTGTGACTAATGTATTTAATTTGTATCGGAGGTTGGGTTCAGACTGTGTATCTGAAGCCGGCTTCCAACTGACGACTCTGTAATGATACAGGGAGAAAAAAAAATAGCCCTTGCTGGTTTTCTTGCTGGTTCTTTCCAGTACAAGGTCTCCCGCCGTAAACTTGTGAACCAATCCTATTTGAAGAATAAATTTTTGATTTTTGTTTATACCCACCACGATATTATCTCGACTACCCTAAGATCCACTAGTAAAATGCCTAATGCCATTGTCTTGGTATATGTTTGTATCAAGTGTTAAATAAATAAATATATAAGCGCAATATGCGGCGATATCGTGGACGGTATATAGAACGTTATCCAGAAACCTTAAGGTGGTTTAACGTTATCTGATTTATGTATAATATACCACATCCCGAAATAAAAAGCATTTGTTACACACTCTAACGCACAGCACCACAACCTAGTTAATGGAAATGATGGATTATGATTGTGTTAACAACTGAATACGAACGCTAAGTACCTATTTGTTAAGTATAACATTTCCTGACATAACTTATTTACTGCCAATAATAATGTATTTTTAATATTGTTACTGGGTAGTAAGTAAGTAATTTTGTTAATGGCAATGGTTTTTTAACAAAAAAAACATTTTGCCAGCGTCACGTCAGCTATTTACAATAATCAATACGAAAATACCAAAAGAAATTAGTCAATATACTGGGAAGTAAAAGTGGAATGAATACACATTTTAGCATAAATACAATCTGTCTATGGTAAAATTTATCAAAATTTGGCAAATGCTGTCAATGTCAAGATTTTGAACATTCTATTTTTGAATACTCTTTGTATTTTATTTTTCATTTTTAAAAACGTCGCCCCATACTTTTATTTTTATTCTATATCGTGGGCGTAGTCACTAATAAAAATTGCACACCGGAACAAATTAATTTATTTAATCTCAATATTTATTTCAATGGACAAACTATTCTAGAAGTGGGGCGCGTAAAATTCTTGGGGCTTCTTTTAAACTGCAATTTAAATTGGAAATTCCACGTCGATAAACTATGTGGCAAAATAAATCAATCCTCGTATGCACTACATTTACTTAGTAAATTTGTGAACCAATCTACAGTTATTAGTGCATATTACAGCAGTGTAGAATCTATTCTAAGATACGGAGTCATTTTCTGAGGAAACTCTGTTGACAAAGAAATCTTATTTGGGCACAGAAGAGATGTGTGAGAGCAATATGTGAATTAAAAGTTACTGACAGTTGTAAACCTTTTTTCATAAGCCTAAAACTTTTGACTCTGCCTAGCCTTTATATTTATGAAGTGTCTGTGTTTGTTGCGGCAAATCTAAATCTATTTCAGTTTCTCAAAAGTAAGCGGCATAATAAAAAAATATGTTTTCCAACAAACCACACTGCTCAATTCAGTAACAGTGTGGTTTGCATGGTACCACGCATATATAATCATCTTTCCTTACATATACTTGAATGTAATAATTTGCACATTTTCAAAAAAAAATTTAAATGTTTTTTAATAGAGAATATTACTTATGATGTGAAACAGTTTCTCGAAGACAAAATATAGGATTGCTTTTGTTTGTTATGTTAAGTTTTCTATTACGTATTTGTTTATTTTATTATATATATATTTTAATTTTACTGTGTACACATGGTAGATTTTTGCGACCTTTTTTTATTTAAGACCATAATGTACCAAAAATCACACTAATAAAATGATTTATGATTTAAATTTTCGTGGGTCATACCACATATATCAGCCTCGTGCGGGAATAGAACCCGCAACCCGTTGCCCAGAAGCCGAACCCTCGACCGCTGCGCTAACAGTGTTGTCATATATGAAATATTAATTATATAATACATCTCCTGAATATTTTGCACTCGATTCGCGCTTATTAGTTTCTGATAACTTTCTCTGAAAAAGATTGATGAATATTTTGCACTCGATTCGCGCTTATTAGTTTCTGATAACTTTCTCTGAAAAAGATTGATGAAGAGATCTCTGAAAAAGATTGTCATAGTGCCCGGTTCTAAAGACCCGGTGATGCCCTTGAGGTGAGGTTGCCACCTGTCCGGGTTTCCGTCTTGTACCGTCGATTATATCTGGAGACCTATTTTTGAATTACGAATGCGACTTAGAAATCACCGATGTGATTCACCCACTCGTAATCAAGTCACACTTGTGGAAATGTTATCTGTGTTTTGTTTGATTTTTCAGTCTATATATGAATGTAGCATATATATATATATGCTACTATAATAACCATAATGGATAATGGTTAAGACGGCAATAACCGGCAGCGGTACATTCTGCGTGGAACGGAACTCTTACATTTATGTGTGTACTTTATCTATGTTGGCAGCTCTGCGATCGACTTTCAAAAATTGGATGTTTAGGAATCCGTGACCTCAAAGTCACCGCTGACTATTTAGTCAGCGGTGATTTCGAAGTCGCATTCGTAATTCAAAAATAGGTCTCCTGGTCCATCTGGCTTTTGCTATATTATTAATATTGCGTGTTAAATAGTGGCGCGGGTACGCATCTACCTCCCTCGCGTATTTTAACTTATTTTGCTATCAAAGAAGATTTTGTCTATCTTTACCATGTGTCCGGTTTTAATCCGGTTTTACAATGATAGGTGCTAGTTTATTTTTTTAGAGATGGTCATGCGTATTATGTATGCCAATCATGAGATGATGTCGTACTGATAAATCCACTGACTTCGTGAAAGATCTCGCATAGTTTACGCTTTTACTAAACTAATCAAGGCAAAGCAGAATACAGTCATCATAAAAAATGAAATACCAGCTTTAGCAAAAGATTTGTATGCAACGTTGTATAAGTCAGTACGTAAAAAAACTCGGGTGGCGTTTATTTTTACGTAACTCACGCCATTCGTCGTTTTTGACCCTTCTTAAACAATAGTTACATAAAATACTATTAGAAGAGTGCGCTGTACTTGTATTCAGTAGTTAATTACTTAAGTACCTATTAATTGCACGATTATTCTTTAAAATAAATAGTATCTAAGATCGTAGGTGTCGTTATTTTTACAGCGTTCTCAGACAGATACAGTTCGCGTGGAATAGTGACTTTGGTTAGCATTTTCAATAACAAGTTTTATTCCCTATTGTTCCCCTGAGGGTAAAATTGTTACAAATTATATATTTATTTTTATATCGAATTAAAAGTCAATGAAGTCACGAAACGTTTCATCGTTCTAGCTTGACTTGAAGAATGTCAACCTTTCACCCCCTTTCCCCTTCCTATAACCTATTTATCGCATTAAAAGGTACATAACAGCTAAGCTCAACAGGCTACTCGAGGCGGCTTCTGCGTCGCCGAACTCCACAAGCATGTAAGTAGCAACCACACACCAACACCTGTGTAGTTAGCTTAACTTGTTTATTAAGTGCATAAGCGCACATGTTATACTATTCGGACCACTCTGGTAACCGAACCCACATCAGAGCGCACGCACTCTCCTGAGGCTGCGCTATGCACCGCCCCCGTTCTGGAGGGCGGGAGCGTTAGTTCAAGCCGATAGGGTCCCAGGCCTTCCGCCCGACCAAAGGCTGTAGGTAGTGTTTAGTTGGTAGGCTGGCCTTCTGCTAGAGTCCAACATAACCACCCGCCGTAGACCGGTTGCGGGTGGTATCCGGTGCGAGGTCGTCCAAGCACCATCGCCCGTGGGAAAAAACAAAATAAAAAATTAAAAGGTGCGACCTTCCTCAGGTTTTAGAGTATTTATGTAACAAATTTACTTTATATCCCGTCAGTAGTTTTGGCATAATAGCGCGGCAAACAGACTGACAGAGTTTGGTCGTCATCAGAGTTGGATCTTTGCATTTATGATATTAGTAGGTAGGACGAGAGGTTATAAGAATATTAAAGGTCGGGCAGTTGGTGTAATTTTATTTAGTCGTATAACAATATTAAGAGAGGGAAGACGTCGTACCTCGCTCCGCTCTTTGGCTAGCTAGAACAACGCTATCTCTTTCCATCCTGTCCTTTCTGTATGATCTGTTTCATTCATTAATAATTTCATGAAACAGTTTTTAAATGGCGCGCTGTACAGACATGCGTCTTCTATAGTTTAAATATAGAGTTTAAAATGTCATGGACAAGCATAAAAAACAATATGTTCACATTTTATTTTCTTCATCGGCTCTTTTTTATTTCGATATTATTCCAATTCACCATATACAGAGGGGTGCTGTTTTGGCACCACAGGAGATTTACCTACTTCTCTACGCTTTCATACACAGTCTGCTCAAATTTGGGTTATAAATTTGAATTTATGGTATCCTCGTTCGACCTCGTCCTCAACGCACTTAGGTGATATCATCTAGGTGAATTAGTTCGATATAATCGATGTCATATGTTCACCTTGGAATTAATTCACCCTGGTGAACAAAGACAACTATTTTACCATTTGCGTAGAAACTTATCGAAACAATATTCATATTTAAATTAAACATCAATACAAGAAATGAGTCCGAGGTGAAGTGAGCACACCATAAAATCCATTTCATTCACCCAGGTGACTCTAGTGGATTACCCATGTGACCACGGTCACCACCAAGCGAATATTCATACCTCTATGTGACGTTATATACTTGGCGCTACCATGTGAAAACCACAGAATTCATGTCAGTTTAATATGATATAAGAGTACAATAAGTTCCGCAAGGGGCTCTATACAAAGTTTTACTACAAAAATTTACGCTTTCGATATAGTTTGTAAACAAATGAAACTCATGGTAGCTACGCTGCAGCATGTACCTAATATGTTGCAGGTATTCGAAAAATACAATAACACTTGTTGATTATTTTCTGTATTTATTAGCGAGCTAATACAAGTTGTCGCTAGCCTGCACTACTACGTGGAGAATTCTTACAAAACCTCTCACACACGCCACAGATGAAAAAGAAGGTGAACTGCCAATGGGTTCGCCACAGTACCTACGTACAATGCACTATTAACATAATAGTACAATGTATGGTTGACACACGATTGGACATACCTATTATTATACAGACAAACCTGGAAGTAAGACTCTATCATGACCAATTTAGCCAGCGTAGGATGCTCAAGTATCAAATTTCAGAGCCGTTATGTCATTGTGTAGCATTTTTATAAATGGCCATGTATTTAAAAACCTCAGGGATCAGGATTTTTAGGGTATCTAATTAGGTTGAGTCTTTATTATCATCACGGCTGATAGCTCCCCGTTGCGACGAGAGCCACGAGACTACACTATATTAAGGGGCTAGTTATGCCCGATGTAGAATGTTTAAAATTCTTAGTTCTTTTCAACGTTAGATTACCTACGTTCCTGCCAAATTTCAAGTTTCTGCATTTATCTGTTTGAACTGTGCGGTGATAACTTAATTGGACCAATTGGAGAATCTTTGGAGATGACTTATATCCAGCAGTGGGTCTCTTGGCTGGAATGTTAATGATGAGTAGATTACTTTAGAAACAGCAGAAAATTAATTGCTATTCCAATATGCGGGCTATAATAACTACCTACTTTTATCTTCATTAGCTACATTTTGCTCCATTACATGTAAAAGGCGTGGAAAAGCGAATTGTTTGTGAATCCAACAGTAATTTGCTTGCACAGATTAGCCGTGTAATTTTTTCTACTCAATAATAGAATGGGTGACATCACCTGCAAAAATGTTTGTACCTACATTAAATACAATAAAATAAGTATTTTATTGTTTTTAATCAACATTTTTATCCCAAACTAGCGGACCCGACAGACTTCGTCCTGTCAAAAAGATTTGTACAGTGGCAGTTTTTTGTTCCTAATTATTTGATAGATAATGTCGCATAGCCAACCAAATCGCAAAAAAAGTCTAAATGACCTATTACATTTTGTGGCTATTCAATTTTGGAACGTGACATTAAATCCTCCAACGATGTTATTCTGTGCTCCAACGCACGCACGCACACTTTTTTTTCATAGATATCATTTAATTTCAACTATATGTAGCGTTAATAAAGCGCAAATTGACTCTTTGATGTTAGGAACACACCTTCATTGCTTAGACAACAGTGAGTGCTTGCAATATGAAATTTATACAATAACAATAAAGCTCAATTCGACTGTACGTTTTAGTTAGAAAACGTTTGCATGGGAAAATAAAAGGGCTGTTTTTAGGGTATTTTCGATAATTATTCGAATTTTCCTCATTGTAAAAACCCTCCTTGAACTTCAACGAACATTAACAAAAAAGAATT
The DNA here is from genome assembly GCA_036419045.1 of Scirpophaga incertulas. Classification (NCBI taxonomy): domain Eukaryota; kingdom Metazoa; phylum Arthropoda; class Insecta; order Lepidoptera; family Crambidae; genus Scirpophaga; species Scirpophaga incertulas. The sequence continues at coordinate 33,481,321 of CM071629.1, read as the reverse complement.
GGCCAAATTGGTCCAGGCGTTGTTGAGTTATGAGCTTACCAACACATTTTGCGATTCATTTTTATATATAAGATTAACTGTTAATAATAGAAGTACATAATTAAAGTTTAAATATTATAAATGTTTATGTCAATAATTGAAGCCTGACCTTTAAATTATGCGGTTAAGTTTGTTTAAATATTTCAGTAGTCTAGGCTTTTTTATTAGTAAAGTTTTCCTCTATGGACCATGGTTTTGTTTGATTGTTATTTCATTTAGATCGTTTTCTGGTTTTTATATATACGTAGTAAGCTTTTTCAGTACTCCTCACCTATTAAACTTGATATTTAAACGAGTTGCGCAGCACTTTACTTATATAATAAAGTTATGAGCTAAATTGCTGGTATCTGGCTATGAAGCTCCCGTTTTGTACGGATATTGTTAAAAAGATTGTTTGTTTTCCATTAATAGTTTACGTACTAACGAATTCTACAGCCAAAGACTCGCAGTTAAAATATATATAGTTACAGTAAATAAATTCCTTAACTCTACAATACCTAAGTATGGCGTTCGATTTTTGCGCCTAAATAGCTTTTCGATTCTGGTCTTCAAAGCATAGATAAGTCTAGGCTTAAAGTCGATAAAATTTCACTTTACAATCAATACAAATTTGTACAAATTGTGCATTCATAAATTGTTAACGAGTAATAATTGTTTTTCAATTGACGATAAATGAAACAAGAGATTAATATAGCCCTTGCTGGTTCTTTCCAGTAGCTACAAGGTCTTGGCCGACTTGTGAATCAATTGTCTTAGGTCTTTGATATTGTATAATGGCAAATCCTTATTCGAATTATCCGACAAAGTGCACGGTTAAGCAAATAAGTTTATAATTGTATAATGAGATATTTTAAATTTACGATTTATACATTTTTTATTTCACTTGAGCTATATGATATATCTACATGCCAAATTTTATGATACTAGGTCTACGGAAGGTATTCCCCATAGGCCACAAATTACTTGTTAGCAAAAAGGAAAAAAAAATGTTTTTGATGTAATTACTAGTTTACGATTTTCAGATATTTTGTTTATCGTGTGCTACTTACATAGTTTTGTTTCACGTCATATTTTATCATTCTAGGTGAACGTAAAGTACCCTATAAATTTTAATTCCTTTGCGAGTGTCAAAATACGATGCATTAAAAAACATAAAAGGCCGTTTCTTTTGATTACATCAACTTAAAAGTTAGGTTTTTTCATAGCTGTACGGGATAGCAAATCGCAATAGTTTCAACTTATACCTGTACAAACTGTCCTGACAGACGGACAAACAGAACAACGAAGTGATCATATAATATTCAGTTTTTTGACACGGAAACGAAACCTTAAAAATATCCATCCTTATCCTTAAAAATATCCCTACTTAAGTGCACGAACTTATCTTAATTATGTTAGGGTGATTAGTTGAACCTCGTAGGGGTTTGATAACTTCACGTACCCCTTTGACATTCGCAGTCGCAGGTCTGTGCAGATTGACTCACGATTTTTTCCTTCGACGCAGGAGCGTGGGATGAATGTATAAATATGATAATATATAGAAATGTGTTTTTAGTTATTTAGGATACATATTATCCTAGGCAGAGAAACCCGACATCCTAATTGTATGAATAATTCTGTGACTAATAGTATATTCCTTAGCATGTAACTTTTATTTGTTACAGTTGTAAAAAATAACGCAAGCGAAATTTTCTACTCAGACGGGACTCTATGGCCAAATTGGTTAAGACAGTAATGGAACCATAGAGTACACATTAGCCTTTTAAAAGAAAATGGAAAGTCAAACAACCTATAAATAATTATTTATGCCATCTAAAATTTCAAAATTACTTTTTTTCTACTACGTCTCTGTGGCTGGTACACCATGTTTAAATGCATTTCAAAATTCAGAAATTTGATTTGTCTATGATGAAAGGCCTCAGTTGGTCTTTATCTTTTTGGTCATTGCAGTACACTTGAATATTCTCCCAGTTATATAGAGTCATGTTATTGTGAGGTGTTTTTCTGTAGTATCTGAATAGACGTTTACCTACCATGAGGTAGGTTTACCATAATATTAAAGGTAAAGCTATAGAAAATTGTGACAGCTGTAGTAATTAACAAACTATATGTGCCAGAAGATTTAGTAGCCATGTAAAAACAAACATCAAACCATTAATTCCATTAATAAGATCTGAGTAATTTTAGTAGTACCCACGCCTACAGAACATGTTAATTTTTGTGATGTACCTATTAATAATTTCATATTATTGACTTTGATCTTTACATATCTTATTTAAAAAAAGAATTTGGTTTAAAGCAAGGCAATGAATTTTTATTAAAAAATTCCTGGAATATTTTATTGAAATCTGTTTATTGCGATCTTTGTAGTCGTAAGTAGTGTAGACGTATGCAACTGTTACAAATTGAACGTTTGAAGAGTTTATTTACGTTTATCTTCAAGGACCGATTCTTGCACAATTTCGAAACATGAATGCATCAGAGATTGACCTCAGCAAATATAGAATATATAGGAATATATATCTATGTTTTGGGTTGGCTGGAAGAAATCTCTCTTGATTCAAAGGCGGACTTATCCGCCTTTGAACCACTTAAATTTGTACCTAATTTTTTATTGTAAATGTGTTCAATAAAGAGTTTATATATAAAATTTACCTTTTCATGTAATTTTCATTAGCTTACTTTTGCGTTTTAATTGTAACTGATCGATCAGTGTGGCTGGCAATTTCTTGTCCTTTTTTACGACGTGTTACTTATAAAAAAAAAAACAACATTCTATGCATATACATAAATTATGTTGTTAGCATGCTCATATTATATATTTATACATAAAGGAATTCGAAGATGTATGTAGTTAAACAGTCCGCACTGGGCCCTGGGCCCTAATGACTCAAATATGGGGTAGGCTCTCGTGCCCCCCTTTAATGGACTTACATTTTTTTTTATGTGATAGGGGGCAAACGAGCAGACGGATCACCTGATGGTAAGCAATTACCGCCGCCCATGAACGCCCGCAACACCAGAGGAGTCACAAGCGCGTTGCCGGCCTTTTAAATGGGAGTACGCTCTTTTCATAAATATATTTTACATAAATATATGAGTAGTAATAATCTAGAACAGAGGTTCCCAAACTTTTTTGTGTCGTAGACTTTTTTGTCATGTTTTTCGGTTTTGGGTAGACTCCCTACTTACCTGATATTGAAGGATGTAGGCATCCTACACCTTACAAAATTTTATAAACATATATAACAAATATCTTATTACTTCACATAGGTATTTTTATAAATATTGTATATGTCTTTATATTAGAAGATAGACATATATAATTCAAATAAATAGGTACTATCAGTGTTTGTTGAGATCCATTACCGTGGACCCCCATTTTTATTACATGGACCCCCAAATTTTTTTTTTTCGCTAGCGTAGACCCCTTGCAGGTTATCACAGATCCCTAGGGGTCGATTTGGACCACTTTGGCAATCACTGATCTAGATGATACATTTATACACATTATATAGGTATTCTTAAACTTATTTTCAGTTAAATATTTCATGTAAAATTATTATTATCTTCTTTTTTCATTCAAATAAAACTTTTTTAACAAGTCCAAGATTTTGGTTATACCTAATTTCGTGTTAGTTGTATCACTTGTAATTCGATACTAGAATAACATTCAAATAAAAAAAATAGAGCAAAGATATTATGATGATGAGTTTCACCATCTTTCAGTTGACAACTCAAGTCATTGACCAGTGTTACAAGACACGAACGTCGCCAGGTTATTTAATTACAAAAATCGAATTTAATTAATTAATATAGTATATTATTTTAAACGCTTTTAATAGTTAATAAACTTTTACTGCAGACGTTATGTAAAAACGGATTCGAATTCTACAAACAAGTCCAACGTCTAAAAATGGCGGGATTGATTTGTCAAATGTTTCTGATTGGCTGAGCTGTAAATGTCGCGTGAGATAGAATTCAAACTTTTCGAACCAGCTAGATTCAAAAATCACTTCCTGTTCTAAAATACACTCTCTTAGATTTTTGTTCAGTTCCTATCTAACTATTGGACGAATACAGCGTGGAATGTAATACGAATACTCAGAGCATGTCGCCACATTAAGATACTGAATAGAACAATCTCTTTCTATTTACAATTTAGCACTTCACTATTTCTTTTTAAATATCTCTGATTTCATAATGGGACATATCATTAAGGCTAAAAATGTATAATCACTCTATTTACGAATTGCGTTAAGAATAAAATGTATTAGACACACTTCAAAAATTGTTTAATAATTAACATACGCAAATAGATTCTCATTATTATCAATACTTATTTTCATGTGTGCCGACTTTTCTTTCTTTTTAAATACACGACTAGTAATCTCTTCTAAAGTATATCTATTCTAATAGTTATAGGATTAATTTACTAAAATAAATATGAAAATAAATGCTCACCTTTGCGAAAACAAAACCTTCACACAACCATTTCACAAACACCATAAACTATTTCGCGCGCTTTTACGATTTTACCGCCTAACACGCAGACAGTTATGGCGGACGGCGCGGCACTTACTGACTGAGTTGCGCGTACGCATTCAGTGATTATCCTGCAAGCCGCCGCGCCGCCACGAGATATCGCAATTGCAGCTTGATTTGCATCGAACATCGACTATCATTCAACTAGTTTCTTTTACGAAAGGGCGTTACCATTGTGTAAACTTCTTAGCTGTATGAAACATGATCGCTGGGGAAGTACAGAGTCGGGCGTATAGGCAAACATTCATAGCACAACTCGATACAAGTATCTCGGCAAACACTGCTATAAACCTTATCGCTATCACGACCATCTAATTCGCAGATAAACCTATTATTATTATCTTAATTTCACGCTATCTTGAAAAAGAGCGACAGTTTCGATGTGTTCTGACGTTTCAAGGTCTTCAATTATTGTACTGGTATTCGCACTTAAAATATTCTGTGTAGGAAGTGGGTGGGTTTGCAAGGGGATATGCTAGCGATAAACGTGTGCAGTACACGTGACGCGTTGGTGATTTCAATGGTCTTAGAAGGAAGTATACGGGGTATACATACATACATATCGCACACACAGCGTGTAACAGGAACACCGTTATAGGTCGAATTTTATGATTTATGATTTTTGAAAAATGCTTTGTACATTGTTCCTGACATGACAAGAGTTGTTATGGATAGAGAGCTGTTTGGTTGTATAATAAAGAAATATAAGGAATGTTTTAATAATATATCAATTACAGGAGTTTCATTTCCTGTAAAGAAGAACTAGTCGGAGGCTCACAAGCTTACAGTGACAAGCGGTGTAATGGCGTATCTTCAAAAAGTGTATTTTTTATCTATTAAAAACTTTATGTAGGTACTAAAAACTGGTGTACAATGGCGGACTTGATGTCTCTTGAGGCATTTTCGACCATCAACTATCAGGTGATGCAGAGATACAAAGATGTACCAAAAGACAATAAAAGCAGATGTTAATACTTACACATAAAAGATACCTATATATAAAATTAAACTTCATCACAGTCCACATTCCTACGTCCCCACCGAGGCGGGAGAGCCTAGCCTATTTTAAAGCTATTAGGCCCTACCAGTTAACCAGTGCGGATTGGTTAATTACATAAACTTTGAATTCCTTTGCAAATGGATGCAGGTTGGCTCGCGATGTTTCCCTTTACCGTAGGAGCGTCAGATAAAAATTCGAAAAACGAATAACACATATGGGCCTCCCGAATCATCCGATTAGACTTTCAAATCCGATCAAATCGATTGATCCGACTCGATTAGACCAGTGCAAAACACCATAACGCCACTGAGCTACATTATAGCTTAATAATATGTCATTTTATAGCATTTCAAATAATAGCTTGAGCAATTTTTTTTAAAACTAAACCTGCTTGACGTCAAAACGTTTTAAAGAACAATATTTTCAAAATAGTGGAACACCTTATCGTCAATGTCAACAGTTATCGAGAGAGCGTTGTTTATTCAGCGCGTTTCCTTCTGCATCTTAAGCTTCTGTTCAATCTTTAATAGCTGTTTCTGTAGTATGCAAAAAATGAGGATATGCCATTACACTACTTGTGAATATATGAATCAATGGAACGGGGCTTGGACATCGCTCCACCTGAACTGTTCCAATTATGATACTTTGATATTTATTTGATACCCTAAACCTTCGTGGTAGATACCAGGAAAATTAAATCCATATGTTGTTTTGTTCATTTCGAAAATATATTTATTGCTATACATGTTATTACCATGTCACAAGATTTACCTGTTAATACATTGAATTATTTATAATAAATATTAAACTGAATCAATTAAATTCTGAATATAGTGTTACTAAAATTATATCTCTATATATAGTAAAGATTTAAATTCAAAACATAATCAAAACAATATTTCCATCAAATTGTTTTTATGCCTTATTGCCTCGATTTTTCTTTTATAAATGTTGTAATTGCATTTTTCGCAGTATTATCTATACTGCGAAAAATGCATATTTAAAATAGTTACGAGCGATTAGACATGTCCAATCGACTTTGCGTACGAGTATGTCAAGTTCTGCAAAGATTAAAAAACTTGCAATGTTAATTTGTAGTTTTTCTCACCAACATAAAACAGACACAATTTTATCAAAGTAAAGAGGGTCACAGCACACAAACAAAACAAAAATCAAAAAGAAAAATAAAGCCACGGAGACGCTCGACCAGGAGACCTATTTTTGAATTACGAATGCGACTTCGAAATCACCGCTGACTAAATAGTCAGCGGTGACTTTGATGTCACGGATTCCTAAACATCCAATTTTTGAAAGTCGGTCGCAGAGCTGCCAACATAGATAAAGTACATACATAAATGTAGCCGCTGCCGGTTATTGCCGGCTTAACCATTGTGGTTATATGGTTTAGAGAACATATTATATATATATATATATATATATTATATATATAATATGTTCTCTAAACAAAACACAGATAACATTTCCACAAGTATGACTTGATTACGAGTGGGTGAGGGCACTCGTAATGAAATCACATCCGTGACTAAGGTAGTCACATAAGTGATATTCAAAAATAAGAATTATTGAAAATCGGTGATTATTAGTCATATCGGTGATTTCTAAGTCGCATTCGTAATTCAAAAATAGGTCTCCAGCTCTCGAATTAATGATTTAAAATAAGGCCACGAATCCCGTCCCGGTCGTATTGTTCTGCAGTTCAGTATACCTATTGCATATTTTTAATGGAGAAAATAACAATATTTCTATATTAACCAGCAATGTATTTTGAATCTGAAGTTACATAATAGGGTTGCTGGTCCCACTCGCACTGCAAATAATGGATGAGAAATTGCAGTTGTGCTTGCGCACACTCATGTGCATTGTAACTTTAAAATTAACAAGGTGCACCGTATAATAAACTGTTTCTAGTCACTTATTAGTGTAGCTGAGACTTGTCCGTACTCGGCCTCATGATTGGTCCAATGTGCCCCCTACTTAGGTTAACTTCCTGTCCGTACTAGAAGTGATTCTATCAATTGTTTTGATCACGCCGCCTCAGCAACGGCGTGTCAACCGAAAATCTAAAGTGTACCCGGAACCTCAATTATTAATGTGTAACAAAAGAACGACAATTAAGCTAGACAAGGTAGAAAAAAAAAATAGAAAAATTACTTTCACTTTACAATCAGGCAATAAAGTTAATCGATTAAAATTATTTTTAATTACTATTGAACAATAACTAATTAAAATTATTAAATACTAGCGGACCCGACAGACTTCGTCCTGTCAAAGATTTGTAAAGTGGCAGTTTTTTGTTCCTACTTGAAATGACATATGATGACATTAAGTTTGCTTGACAGAACTAACGTCACTTTTTTGTCTTCGATTGTTTTTCCAAAGGTTCAAATTGGCTTTTAAGTACCTATTAATACAAATTGTTTGTATATGGGAGTATAGAAAGATGTTGATTTTACACTTTATCAAGATTTTTTTTAAATTTTCTCTACGTACAAATCATCTCTGGACTTCTACGAATAATTCAAGACCAAAATTAGCCAAATTGGTTTAGGCGTTGTTGAGTTATGCGCTTACCAACACATTTTGCGATTCATTTTTATATATAAGATCACCATCAACGTCTGCGCCTGCGCAACCCCTGACGAGCTCTCAATACTGGCGACACGTTTTAGTCGAAAGATTACTTACAATATTGTTACGCCGGTGGCTTAGTAAAACTTCAAAAGTGATTTTCTGTGACTTAGAAACGTTTTCAGCAGGCTGAAACGTCGTTTCAGGCCGTTTCAGAAGTAGCTCTTTCACATACAAAAAAATCTAAATTACACCCAAGTTACAGTAGTTTTCAGGCGCCTGAAACATGTTTTCAGTACGTTTCAGGCTACCCTCTATCCAACGCCGTAATAACCTGAAACCCCGTTTTCAGGCGTTTTCAGGACCCCTTATGAGCCATTAAGCCTACTTCAGTAAAAGGACATAAATTTCAATAGGAGTGAAAGAGATAGCAATAGTAGAAAGAGACAGATATAGTTGGAACATTCGAGAAGTATTAGAATGAGAAAACATCATTAGAAAGAGATAGACAAACTCAGAATATTCGAGAAAGATAGTACGGGAATATTCGAGTATTGTGTGACAAGGATAGCACAAGGAAGAGACAGTTATACTCGAAATGTCTCGAACGCGCGACGTCATTCCTACGCGCTTATGTATTGGACTACACATTCGAGTGTGTCCGCGAATGTTCTGGCAAGAGTGGCAAGTGCCTTAGGGGACTATATAAGGCTGTGTCCGGCCGCCGGGAAGGGTGCACCGCCCCCGTTGTGCACCGCCCCCGTTCTGGAGGGCGGGAGCGTTAGTTCAAGCCGATAGGGTCCCAGGCCTTCCGCCCGACCAAAGCCTGTAGGTAGTGTTTAGTTGGTAGGCTGGCCTTCTGCTGGAGTCCAACATAACCATCCGCCGTAGACCGGTTGCGGGTGGTATCCGGTGCGAGGTCGTCCGAGCACCAGGGGGTTGTCAATAGCGACCACTGTGGTGGCGCGCCCCCTATGAGGATTCACTACCCTCCCCCGTGGGAAAAAAAAAAAAAAACGCCGGGAAGGGAGTATTGTTTTGCGATACAGTGCGAAAACATCTAAAAAGTGATATTGGAGAACTAAGAAGCGACTTTCAGTGCTTTCAGTGAAGTGATTAGTGACTGTTAGTGTGCTAATTAATAAAAGTTCAGTGTTTTGGTAGACCGCCGTTTGATTTACTGACCCCAGCTCGTAACAATATGATGTACTACCTGGTACCCGCGAGTTCGTCTGCGTACGATTAGTATTTCGAGTAGGATATATTATCCTGGTGTATAAGCTATATTATTGTACAGTTTCATTAAAATCCATTCAGTAGTTTTTACGTGAAAGAGTAACAAATATCCATATTTACAAACTTTTGCGTTTAATATATTAGTAGGGATTGTAAAAGTAAACTCCGGGTGAAAATAAATTAGATTTAGGTATCAAATTGGAAATCGGAACAATACTAGACCTTGCATTGAATCTTAACTATTGGGCCACCCAGCATTTTCCGGCCCAATTCAGTTTTTTCTTGTTTTTATGGTATTTATTTTCTTACACTCACACCACTTAGCCTAGCCCAAAGTAAGCATTGTAAGGTTTGTCTTATGGGATCTGGGTATTAGTATTAATATTTAGAGTAATGTATTAGAGAACAAGCTCATGATTATTAAGTCTTTATTAGAGAACCAAGGTGTAAAAAGCTCCTTTAATTTTATATTATTTTGATGTTTAAAAACATGACTTTGATTCGTGATGACAAGTCGTTTTTGTTGGCTTAAAGAATATAGACAAGATTAAGAAGGAACAGTAAATTGACAATCGAGCAAAAAATTAATTTTATTTGTAAATTATTTACACAAAGTATCCGGGGGGTTGGCTAACTGCTAAGCTGTCTTGTACCATGTTCCCTTGGTTGAGGATTCTCTTTCAAAATACTCTGTCTATATCTTATGACAGTTTTGTCGTAATAGATAAAGCAAATCCGAATAAATATTATACATTTCAAGGGGTACCTACAAAAATTTGTTCCGGTCACACATTATAAAAATTACAGAGAATGATGTTTTCTATTAAAAAAAGGTAGTTGCAGCCTCTTGCCGCGGAGTCCCACACACCCTCGCCTCTACCCAAGAAGCCGTTCGAAGAGTTGCATTTCCCTCGCCTAAAAAAAGGATAGTTCAGATTTGAGATCAAGAAAACGGCTGCTGGTTATAGTTTCCTAAATCATGAGTGGACCTTTAAACAGCATTCAATGAAGCATGGGTCAAATGATAACATTCAAGCGACTCCGATATCAAGCTGTCATTAAAAATAACGGATTTGCTATGGGTTAATAAAAATTCCGTCGTAATCAGGACTGGTCTTTATATTAATTATAAGTAAACATTAGATTTTTTTAATTCATTAAAATTATTTTTAAATTCCTATTAAATTTCCAGTAATAAAATTAAAACATTAAATTGTTAATTTCAACTAAATATTCTAGTTCCTATACTTGGCAGATTTCTTTTCTATATATTTCTATGGCTTAATAATATTAAATCTAAGTAATCTCTGTAAATAAACATGCACATTTAATAAATACATAAATTTATCACACATCTTGTATGTGTGTGATAAATTTATGTATTGACATTAAAAACAAACAGTGATTTACATTTTCTGAATAGAATAAATAAAAATAAACATGCCTTTCAAATGTACAGGCTTCATAAAACTAGCCGCTGGTTCTTAGGGACATGTATACCCATATCTAATTAGCTTGCAAGAAATGTCATTAAGTTGTCTTTGTATAAATTTAATTATTATTTAAATGAACTAGACGAGAATATTTATTATACAGTATTCTTTTCTTTTATGTGTAGACATGTAGTGTGTGTGTGTAGACCAGGAGACCTATTTTTGAATTACGAATGCGACTTCGAAATCACGGATGTGACTAATAATCACCGATTTTCAATAATTCTTATTTTTGAATATCACTGATGTGACTAACCTAACCTAAATTATATAATCTATATCTATATAATCTATATATCTATAATATATATATTATATATGTATATAATAACCGCAATGGTTAAGGTATATAATGGTTAAGTACCTATAGGCATCATGGTTATTATATATATAGGTATTTAATAACCATAATGGTTAAGCCGGCAATAACCGGCAGCGACTACATTCTGCGTGGAACCGAACTCTTACATTTATGTGTGTACTTTATCTATGTTGGCAGCTCTGCGATCGACTTTCAAAAATTGGATGTTTAGGAAGCCGTGACCTCAAAGTCACCGCTGACTATTTAGTCAGCGGTGATTTCGAAATCGCATTCGTAATTCAAAAATAGGCCTCCTGATATTGCAATTTTACTACGAGCTATATGATTGTATGTGTGCTGTATATATAATATACGATTGTCCTAATTTATTTATAACTAGCTGTGCCTATGACTTCGTCTGCGTGGAATCGTAATTTTAGGTAGCATTTTTAATGACTGAGAGTGTTATAAATAGAGATCGGATAAAATTTTTCACATTTGTGTTTTTTTATTCAATTATTTAATTGATTATTGCTTTAGTCAAACTAGCTCACTACTTTCGTATAACACTCTTCATGTAATAAATCGTACATTCATAAATCGCACGGGGAACTGAAACTAAACTTCATGTAAATACGTATGCATAGATGTATAAATGAACCCGGAGTCTCGGTCTTTTGAAAATAAATACCACGTGCTAATTTAGTAATTTTCAAACAATATCACTACGTTAAATTTGCAGTCCCGTATTTTCCCGGGATTTTTATTTAACAAAATGTATTTTAAAAAGCCGCTTCCATAATTTGTGAGCCAAAAATTAAATTTAGGTAAATATGCATCCGATTATGCGATCTCTAGTTATAAACGTAAGAGTAGACAAATATAATCAGAAAGCGTCGAACTGTTAAGCTATTGGGAGTTAAACGTGTTATTGTGAGTCAACTATAAAAGATAGACATATGCTGTCGTGCGATATTTTTTATATAATTTTAAGAGAACATTTCCGTCATACATGATTATTATTAGCAGTATTTTTTTTCAGTATTTTTTAGCAGTATTTTTTTATCGTGTCCTCATGAACGTTCAAGGTTTTTGTTCCCTTTCAAGGCCTATCTTGAATTAAAATTATTTTGATTTTGACTCGTAGTCAAATATATAAAGCTATATAAAGTACATATTGTCAACAACACTGTCGTTCACTCACTCGCGAGGGACTCGTGAATTAATCCAAAGCAATACAGTGGCGAGGTATAAAGATAGTTATTAAAAACTAAAAATGTTATACGGAAAAACTGTATCCACGCAATTCCAACGAATGTCAAGGATTGTATACGATTATTTTATATATACGAGTACTTCAGTATAAAAAATTGTTTGTTTGTCTTATCGTACTTTGTTTTTAGTCTGCCGCAAAGAAATTGGATATACCTACTATTTCATGTTAACTTGACATCTAATCTAAAATACCTATAGATGCAAAGACTGATATAATTACATATTAAAATTATCTAAAAACGAAATTATATTAAAAATAACTTTGAAAGATATTTGCTGATGATCAATATTGTGATTAATTTGAGACTTGCGTAATAATATGATTGAAATGATGATAGATTTTTCTGTAGTACTAAATTTGTCGAGCTAATTATCGACTGCTGACGATCGATGCGAAAAGGATTTATATTGTGTACAAAAGGATTTGTTTTCAATCCGAAGTTAACATCCATACCATTGAACCGATTCACTGCCTTTGACACTAGAATCTTACAGTATTGGGATCAATAATTTTGGTATTATTATTCCAGGTACAAGGTGACTAGTTGACATGTTTTGTATCGTCAAGTTATGTCATATCAAGTCAAGTATTTTAGTGAGTTTATCGATATGATCAGATTACAATACCCAGATAACAGCAAACATGCGAGGACGGCAGGAGGAAATGATTTCCCCAAACTTTTACGCTACTGCGTAAAAGTCTATTTTAACGCACTGTAAATTCAAATTCAAAATCATTTATTCAGTCTAGGCTGTTACAAGCACTTGTGAAAGTCGAAAAGCTACGCCATCAAATATTTGAGAACTACTAGTTAGCATAAAAAATGTGACATTCAATGACTAACAATCTTCTTTCATTGACTTAGCATAAAATGATTAAATAAAATACGATAAATTTTATATAATTCATTTATTTAAATTGTATAGTATTCACATTGTCGCTACGAGTTTCAAGACGTGAAACACCAGCCTTCACATACAAAATGAGAACACAATGTTTGACAAAAAACTAGTAAAGTATAAGAGAAATGCAGCGGTCAAGAAAGCTAATACAAATCTATACGCCCGCTATATGCAAATGAGACTTAAAATTAAATGTACTTGGCAGTTGAACGCAAGACGATGAGATGAAACCGAATTATAATACTGATCTTTGCCAGGTCAATAGCGCTCGTCTGGGTGTAACGTCATCGCCATTGCACAATGAAACTTGGGAAGCTATCACAAGTGAAATTCAAGGGCTGATGAATTGACTCCCAGCCTTCTTGCTTTCAATGTAATAAAAGAAAGCTATACAATAATTGACTAAATATCTTTAACCGCTACTGACATGCGCGTGCGCACTGACACCGGAACCAAGCGGGTACACTCACCAACATCATCAATACTAACACTTTTCAGCAACAATGTACACCAAGTTCGTCTATGATACAAATTCAATCGAGCTCATAATCCTGGTGTCAATATCACGCCTTAAAAATTAACCAAAATTAATGTCATCAATATTTGTCAGTACCTAAGTTCCCTGTACTTCTACCGTGAAATAGTTGTACCAAAATTGAAACTTGTCACAATACAATTCCCAAAAGAAATCTTTCACGGTAGTGTTACAGATCAATTAATCTATTGAGCATATTAATAAACAAAGGCAGTCAACTTAATACAACTACATATATCGAAAAATAAAAATAAAAATGCTACTTTGAGTATAGTGAGATACGGTCATACAATAAAATAAAAATTTAATGCAACGACGTTCGAAACTCACGAAATATGCTTACAATTCTCTTGTGATACAACATATAGTATTTGCACGACAATACTTAGTGTTAAGTAGATACATAAGAAATAATAAGGCCACTTTCAAACAAATCACCAAATAATTTTACATTCATTAATAATCACTTTAGATTACATTTTGAGTACATTTAATTATTAAATTTCAACAAATCACAAATTTTTCACAACGCACCATCAATTTAGAATCGCTTTAATCTACGCCTCGTTGGCTTTGTAATGTAAAAAGATAAAAAGAAATTATATAGAAAGAAACAGATAGGATAATATATAATGGTTTCAATAAAAGTAAGTATAAAGTAAATAAATTACTTCTATCAACTTACGATGTCATGAACATATTTAAAATATACACTACGTATTAATTAAGACAATAATAAAATGACATATAAAAAAATCTAAACAAAATAATAAATCGTGACGTGACGAACGTGAGTTTCGCGCGTCTAATTCTACATCGTCTTTCAACCGAATAATAGTGTACATTTCATTTGCTATTCAAGAATCATAATAGACACCTTTACTATTTAGAATTTAACTACATACATATAGTACAGAGAACATATTTAATTATACCAACTTAACAAAAATGCTTTAAATTGAATATATTCGTAATAGGCCATTACAATTTTAATATAGAGGAAGACAAAAATATTCAGAGACTGTATTTTTTTTTCATATTGCACTGACATATTTGTATAGTGTGTAAAGTGATCCGTAATGAAACGTTTATATAAAAGTCCAACAAGGCTAATTCTCCCAACGCCGAAACTTTAATTCTTTCATATTTTCCAATTGTTATTGCAATAATTTTTCTAATGTGCATTAAATATCGAGCAGCAAAAGATTTAAAAAAAAATGCAAGTGATTTCGTTAAGGGTACTTTACACTGGATGTTTTTTCATAAACTATGGAAGTATGATCTCAATAAGCATTTGTAATGCCTTGATATGTTTCACACAAAATAAGAACGAAGAAGTCGCTAACACAATAAAATGCTATGTATATTCTGTATCTACACTCAGATACATATAGAATCAACTCTACATCATACAAATAAATGTATTCAAATCATTGTTTACATCACAACATTTTCTATGTTACTCACAAAATTAAAAATATAGCATAGCTCTTAAAATTAGCAAAAGGCCTTTATCTATCTACCCTTATATCCTTTAAGAATTCCGATAATAAGGTCACCGTGTCGTTATAACTTCTCTATATCACTTGAGACGATAAACTAACATGATAATAAACTTAATGTCGAACTGTAAAATTAAAACATTAAAAATGGGTATTTGATTCCGTACAAAATTATGTTTAATCACACACAATAATAATTTCTCTTACAATACGGGTTTCGAGAGGAATTTCTTAATTATTATGAATTTACTATAATAAAAAAAAACACTCGTCATACGGGTGCGTGGGCGGTATATTTGCACTCTGATATATTCTGTACGGAAATTTTAAACTCTGAAGTCTATAAATATCATTTCAGGAAAGAATTTCCCGCGCAAGATCGAGTGCAAATATACGCGGACAGCGCCCTCTATTTGGCATGACCGAATTCCCTTGGAACCTTGCGGAACACAGTGCAAGGAGCAAGGAATGCGCGTCCTAAATGGCGAGCGTCAAATTCTTCCTCTCGAAATCTAACAATCATGTCGTTTCGGTAAAATTGTCAAAGAGTTACGTTAACAGTGGTCGAGGTTCCTAATTCTAAACCAGATTCGTAGGCACTAACACCGACACACAGACGTCCTCTCGTCGTACATGTATAATACATAGAAAACGGTAATATTAAGTCACTCGCACAATTCCACTAGATGTCCGTTATTCTTATAGCAATAGTCTATCTTAAACTGAGATCATTTTTGCCTCTATGCTATTACGTATCGCGGGCTCGCCGCCGCCAGACTAATTAGGAACATGATCAGCGCGCGTCACTCGCGAGCGCGACGCATCGCCAAATCGCGAAGGACAGTGGCCTTTATCATTTAAGAAACACATGAAAACTGTCACTTGTACAAAATGTATCAAAGGGGGGCGATTTTGCGACGAGCGCACTGCGAGGGGTCACTGCGAATGGACCAACTTTTGACAGTTATCTGCATAATAATCTGATTAGGTCGCAAAATGGACGTAACCATTTTTTTGGTAACCTATATTGAAATTACGTGTAGCTGTCAAGAGTCGTTCGCTTCGTGAAGTGTGATTCTATTGGTCGTGGCTGCCATTGACAAGATGGCGGCGGCGCGGCGGGTCGGCTTTCGGGGCCAGCCTCTAAGTGCATCGGATCGTAGACGCAACGACCTCTCGGCTGCACGCGCAAATCAATTACAAAAATTATCGATTACTAAATCAACTAGTAGCCGCAGAATTATGTGATCGTGTGAACGCTTGACGTTGTGTACGCATGTGATATTTAATCATTCTCTGATTGAGAACAATCTCAATTATTATTCTCATCGAATTAGTTCCACAGTGATAATTATTTTTGTGTATAGTCAGATTGACTAGTAAATGAGATCTTAACGTTAAATTTAATCTTTAGTGAAGCATTTCGTTATACATCTAATGATTTATCTAAACAGATACTGTACAATGGTGTCTGCCTATTGCAAATACTAAAATAGTATTTACGGACAGATATCTTTTGCAAACTTTTTGCATTTATATTCTCTTAAATATGTACGTATACATAATAAATTGTGCTTTTGGACACGGCAAAAACTTACGACAGTGTGTTAGTTTACATATACGTACACGTATAACAATAAAATACAACATACGTACACGTTCAAGCGTAGACGCGTCACAATTCGCGCGCACAGACGCGGGCGGCCGCCGCGCCGCAGAGGGACAGTACGGGCGTAGGCAACACTGGCGGGCACGGGTTCATTGGTGCGACACAACACTAGCGGAAGACCGCGGGCACTCACACTGGGCACACTGTCAGATTATCACACCGCGAGGCACTTTACGACGAACGCATGGCTGACGACACAGACGTTGACGAGACGGCCACGACCACCTGGAAGGACTCTCTTTATATTCCTCTCACCAACGGTAAGTTTTGCATTCTCCGATAAAGAGGAAGCGTCACCATTGAGATTTCCACAGTCATCAAAGTAGTTTTGTCCTCCTTCATCTTCAGATCGGCAGTGCAATACTCTCAACGAATTCCAAACAGTCAACGGTGGTGCATATTCCTCGGTAGGTGGTCGTGGTGGCGGCGGCCGCCGCTCAGACGAGGTGGTCGCGGTCGTCGAGCGAGCCGTCCGAGCGCGGCGGCCGCAGCTCCCGCTCCAGGTCGAGGCTGCGCCGCTCCAGCTCCGCGCGCGCGCCGCCGCCGCAACGCCGCCCCGATTCTAGCGAACACACCTGCAAATAAACCAATCGCTTCGTATCCATAAACCAGTGGCGTAACTATAGGGTGGCAAGTCGGCAAAATGCCGCGGGCCCCCAGCCCGAAGGGGCCCCCGATCAGGAAAGTCTCAACTCCCTAAGTGTAATAATAAATGTAATTATTACACTTAAGTAAAAAAAAAATTGTCTTTAATTTATTTGTCACCTCCTTAGTTGCTTACACAAGTAAAAAAAGAATACGGGTAGGTATTATAATTTTTCAATAAATTAGTAAAAAAGATTTAACCCAGTTTTAGAATGAATGGGTAAAATCCAATTAATAATTTCGGAAACATGCATGGACAAACATTCCAAAATGTGTATATTAAGTAATTATAATTTTAAAGTTTGTTTGAACCTACTTCACGTAGTGATTTATTAGTTACCTCTTACAAATAAAAGTGTATAAATGAATAGGTATTATAAAATAAAAAAATGCTATTATTGTTGGTTCAGCTTTTTTTTAAATGGGGAGATGGGAGGGCCCCTCGGATGAATTTGCCACGGGCCTCGAACGGTATAGTTACGCCACTGCCATAAACACAGTTTTGACATAACAGTGTGTGTACACGCGGCCAGAACAAAATGCGGCAACATTCAAAGTATAAAACTTGACGTCTTTATTTATAAATATTGTTTAATTAAGTTATATTAATTTATTGTGTTACTGGTTCGTTTTAATGGTGTATAATAGTTATTTATGCAACTGTTGTACAATCACGAATGTGGGTTTATAATAGTATCACATGAGTGTTTTAATACCTAATTATAACAGTTGCATACAAGACTTTATCTACAATCGTGCTGTGAATACTCTATAAAAATATTTCTCATACCATAGGGTGTTGTACAGTGTTGTAAGAACTATATAACTATAAATGGCGGGAAATAACACGATAAGACGAGAATCCGAAATTACGAATTAGTCTACAATTTATTGTTCTTTTTTTCAAAATTTTAGCGATCTGGTGGTGAAAATGTCATTGCATGAGAATGTTCTTTTTTTGAAATTCATAATATCACGCGTTTGGATGATATAATGATCATAATATCATTGAGTGTTTTAATGTTGGCAATAAGCTAATTGTTATAGGTTCTTTTATAGACGATTAATAGCATGATAGTAGATAAAAATAATTATGGTACTTTTTAATATTATTCTATATTGTAGTTTTTTAATAATGTAAAGACGTCGTCGTCTCATATATATATTTTGGTAAAATGAAATTTTCTGAAAAATGAAATGAATGAGTCCATTTCAGCATTTAGCGCCTTTAGTTTTTCTGCATGATCGAATCATCTGCGTCTTACTCAATGTTTATTAAACACAGGGCAGTGATGACAAGAGACTGAAATTTTTTGATGTAATCTGTCCAGTGTTATGGTAAGTGAAAGATATGTTATTCTGCAACTGCAATTACAGTGGAATCTCAGTGCTGACCTTGGCGAGGCGGCGTGCGGAGGGCGGGCGCTAGGAGGGCGCGGGCAGGTGCGGCAGGCGGCCCGCCCACGAACGCCCGCCCACCTCCTCTGACAGCGCGGCTTGCAACTTCGCTTCTGCAACGCAAATACAACGGTTACATGTTATTGTCATTTGCTAGATACAAGTCAAATGCCTAAGGCCTCATCCTACATGAGCGACTGAATGGGAACTATATCGCTATACAAACCGAAGCGTTGACACGCGATCTCCATACGATATAGTTCAACGCGCCGACTCCGACTTACATGCACGCGAATCGTGGTACACACCCACCGCTTACAGCCGTCGATGGCGCGATAGACGTTGTCTTGTCTTAACTTAGAATACTAAATTCGAATTGGTAAAATATACATGAAAAAAAAAAATATACAAACAACTATATTTATTTATTTATATATACCTATGTATATATATACCAGTCACTCGGGAAATAGAATAGAGATTCAATTTTATATATAACTAGCTTTTGCCCGCGACTTCGTCCGCGTGGAATAGTGACTTCCGGCAGATTTTTGGTTAACCAACAACATATTTATATTTATATTTGAATAAAGATTAATATTATTATGTTGATACAACTTAAACAAATTATTTCGACCAAATTTGGTACCATAAAAACGGTCATTGTGACTAAACCTTAAAAGATAGACATATGCCGTCGCGGACTTTTTTTTAGATCATGTATAGAGGAATAATTCTTTCATACATATTTTTTGTGTATCTTGAACCGTTTTCGCAGCGCACGCAAAGAAAGCCTTCAAAAATGAATAATTTTCCCCGTTTTTTACACATTTACCGCTCTGTCTTTGCTCCTATTGGTCATAGCGTAATGTTATTTAGCCTATAGCCTTCCTCGATAAATGGACTATCCAACAAAAAAAGAATTATTCAAATCGCACCAGTAGTTTCGGAGATTAGCGCGTTCAAACAAACAAACAAACAAACAAACAAACTCTTCAGCTTTATATATTAGTATAGACTAGCGGACCCGACAGACTTCCTCCAGTCAAAAAGATTTGTACAGTGGCAGTTTTTTGTTCCTAATTATTTTATAGATAATGTCGCATGGCCAACCAAATCGCAAAAAAAGTCTAAATGACCTATTACATTTTGTGGCTATTCAATTTTGGAACGTGACATTAAATCCTCCAACGATGTATTCTGTGCTCCAACGCACGCACGCACACTGTTTTGATAGATATGATTGAATTTCAACTATATGTAGCGTTAATAAAGCGCAAATTGACTCTTTGATGTTAGGAACACACCTTCATTGCTTAGACAACAGTGAGTGCTTGCAATATGAACTTTATACAATAACAATAAAGCTCAATTCGACTGTACGTTTTAGTTAGAAAACGTTTGCATGGGAAAATAAAAGGGCTGTTTTTAGGGTATTTCCGATAATTATTCGAATTTTCCTGATTGTAAAAACCCTCCTTGAACTTCAACAAACATTAACAAAAAAGAATTGGCCAAATTGGTCCAGGCGTTGTTGAGTTATGAGCTTACCAACACATTTTGCGATTCATTTTTATATATAAGAAGATTACATATATTAGGAGTTTGATCGCGTCTGCTTCGCTTGAGCTATGTCGCAGCATATACTGATAGCGTTTGGTCACGCAGTACCTATAAATATCTATAGACCGACTGTCACAGTGTTAGCTGAGATGAGTCACAAAACAGACATGGTGACAAAGTGACAGGCGAAGGTAGGTGTAGGTACTCACTGACGACTTGCGACGCGTTGAAGGTGACAGGAGTGCGCGCGAGCGGTGTGCGCAGCGACCCGCCGCGGCCCCCGCTACCGCCAGGCGCCGCCCCCGCGCCCGTCGTCCCCACCGTAGTCCCCACTGTAGCCCCCGCGTTCAATGTCCCCACAGACCCCACCGACCCCGACCCCGACCCCACCGCGCTCCCGCTGCCCGTCTGAAATGACGTTAGACACAACACATCAAATACCGCGATAAACTTCACAAGAACTGCTCTTATGTAATAATGTATTTTGTTAGTACAAAGGAGATGGCTAAACGACTGCCCTTAACATGTATAAATATATCACACTGCCTCGTAATTTTTATATATTCATTAATGAATTGTTACGTGATTATTATTATCGTAGAACTTTCGTGAAAAAATCATTAAATAAAAAGTTTCAAACTTGTTTTCCTATTTTCCGAACTTGAATAGTGTTGACATTTAAACGAGATAATCGATTATTGTAGTTTCGGACAATATACAAAATAATCGATATATACAGACATAGCGGATTAAACTTTTTGTTTTATCAAATAAAATATTTCAATAAAAATAATTAAATAATAAAGAAGAATAGTTTCTGTACAGAAATGTTTAATTAATGTTAATCGTCGAAAACAATTAACAACAAATAAGTATTTTATTCACACGATAATATCAATTTCCTAATTGATGTTATTGTATTGAGAGTTTATTCTTACAACACTTTAAAAATGTCAGATGTCAATGTCAAATATTATACGACTTTTGTTTGTTCGATTGTTCGTTGCGATATCACTTGATTTTTGATTTTAATACAGACCCTGCTTTTCTAAACGGACCTATTGTGTATTGTGCCTACTTGCCGACTTCAAATCATTCACTACAATAGTAATATATTTTATCTGTACTAAAATGCCTACCTAAAGTTCATAGCAAATTCTCTAGTTGTAGTTTTGCGACCATAATATCGTAGGAGTTTGTATGATATGTTTTTCAAGATTGTAATAATATGAAAAGTTCATGGAACTTTTTTTATATCACATATTAACTTTCAGGTACCCAGCATTAGATGCAACTACATCCAGTATTTATACATTGCAAGGCCATTTGCCCATACTGTACTTAGCCATCTCCTTTGACACATTTTATTAATTTTCAGCGAGCCTTTTTCTTATTAATTTAAATCCAATCTATCTATTAATACTATATTCAAACCATTGCTTATTTGTATTATTCGTGAGTATCGTATTCCGAATTACCCAGAATTATTCCGAATTAATAGGGAATCCATTAACCTCAATGTTACAAATAATCCACAAAACGATCCACACCAGAATAATGCTTGCGACACACCTTACGATTATTACGATGCATTGTTTTGTTCACAAAATGGTACCGATGAAATATGAACCTCTTTATGCTATCCAACTATATTTTGTTTCATTTGCACGCATAGACTAGTATCGCTGTTAGCGTTCAGTTTCAAGAATGGTTTAATGACTCCAATAGAAACCTCGATTTACGAATTCGTCGTCAGCGTTTAAAAGTTGCATATCGACAAGTGTAACAACACCGTTACCAAAAACATTACCTTGGTTTTCTTTCCTTCGTTAAATGATATTGGTCTAAGAAACTATATTCAGGAATTAAGGTTAATTACAAGAAAGTATTATCTGTCGATGTTGCAATTTTGTTAGAAGGCATCTCTTTCAAAATTTAATTAGTAACCACTCCTATTACTTAACGATATATATTTAAATCCTTAACAAATTAATATTCTGAGATTACCATCTACAGTAGGTAATCGTCCGTGCAAGAGACAAGCAGTCACACAAAGAGGCTGTTTGTTGGTTGATTGGCACCGGCAGTTAACGTTTTTGCTTTGTGTTAAATAAAATTAAATATTATAATAAACTGATAGGTACAATAGTATATAAAGCAGTTCCTAGCATTTATTCTCTACAATAAAACTTGTCTCGTGTACAATATAGACAGACTGAAGGTACTTAAAGGTGTTGTTCCATCGTGCAATCTGATGTTGACAGTTTTCAACTATCGACAGTTTTAGCGAAACCACACATTGAGTAATAAAAAACAAACCGTGAAAGTGTTGTGTATTTGAAGAGATTTCTTTTGCACATTTTGTTTATAGATAATCGAGAATATTATGTAAGATCAACTATGCTTTCGATATTTTTATCGATTGACAGCATTTTCTTTCGAATAATAGCGTACTATCGTTCAATGCTACTGTTCATTCTCAGAGCAATCATTGACTTATCACTGAAGTGCCAAATTAATATTATGATTTATACAATCACTTTTAAACGTCAAAGAAATCTACGACCAGAGAGCTTGTGCACTGGAAAGAATCCACAAGAAAACCAGCCAATAAGTTAAGAGTAAAAGTTTAAATGCAAATTATCTATGGTTTATATGATTGACTAACATTAAAAAAAGCGACTTCCAAAATGTATTGACAAGATGATGCGTTGTGAAGCCACTATCACCTTACTTGAAGATTCTTGACCCTGAATGCTATATTCACAACCGAATCGATCATCCGTAAAATATAAATTAATTTAGCTAATTAAATTCACCATCTACTAATTCATTATACCATCAAACTATTACATTGCTTGGAGATCGATTAAGTAAAGATTAAATGCTGGAAAATCTGTATAGACATTTAGATATATTAAAAAGTGTATAAGAAACTGATATAGGTATTCGTGCAGTGGCTTTGCCAAGACTTTAATATAATTTCTTTAACGTATGATAATATCAATCTAATATTTAGTTGATTACGTACAAAGTTTCCATACACAAATTTACTAATTCGATATCGATATTATGTCGATATACATTACAAATTATTTAAACTCGTGGCACTATGATATAGCAAAGTAAACCTTATGGTAGCTACTTATGACGGGAAGTTGAAAACCTCAATATTATAGCTGTAGCTATATTCCCGTCAAGAGATATGTATATAGTCATACGACAAGATAATGTCATAATATTTATTTACATTTTATTCTGTAAGAAAGCTGTTTCATCAAAAGCATTAGTTGAATCGTGAATGTTAAGAGAAAAGTATTTAGAAACAAACAAGATGAAACTTATTAAAGATATGTTTGAAGTGTAGATATATAAAACAGTCCATAACCTAAAGAAGATAATATATTAATTGTGATATTACTATATTATTAATTATTTGTGGTATTATACAATCTGTTAAATTTAGTATTTTATCAATAAAATTGTCATTGTACCGTTAATTGGGTTATGAGGCTACGCCAATTAGGTACAATATTTTTTTTTAGAACATTGAACATTAATAAAAGTTCATTATAGTAGAAGGTATACTATAGTAGTAGGTATAGAATAAAAATTTGAATCACATGCAATTACTTTAAAAACACAAGCACAATAAATGTAGAATGGAAAAGTGCATGCTTGGTTCAAAATATATTCATCAAAAATAGATTTATCCAAACGAGGGTGACCCAAAAAAAAGTTGCTACGAAATACGCAATAAGATATAATAGGTAGAGCTTTTCAAAATAATGAAAGATTTTTTTTGAAAAAAACCTGATGTATTCGCTGAACGCATAAAATAATTATAAAGGCAACTTAAGGCAAAATATAAAAAATTGACTGATTACGTTTGTGGTATGACAAATTTACGTTTCATTTTAATGATCAATAAACCAAAAACATGTCAGTGTCGATATTTTGTGAACATAAACAAAAATTGTACTTCGGTACACTTTTTCAAGGTATTTGCTCTGATTGTTTTAAATACTACTAGAAATGCACACGGATTTTTATATATTTACTTTCGTGTCACAAAAGTATATTTATACAATCTATTTTAATTTAATATTTTAAGGAAACATGATAAACATATAGAGTCATTTATCTCGATAAACAAATTATAGGAGCATTTTTTAAGTTCTTTATTTTTTTTTATATAATGTTTGTCTGGTTTTTTGCGGACTCTTTGTGTTAGTATTTTTATGTCCTTATTTACTTAATTTATTAAACAAAATTTCTTTATTTTATAGTAATACACACACCTAATGGTTAAGTCGGCCATTTTGACGTATTCCAATAAACAAAACCATTTATGTCACATTCTGTCACATCCTTGTGTGTCCGTTTTGGTACAACGTTTCATCATTACTAGAGATCGGATAATCGGATGCATATTTACCTAAAGTTAATTTTTGGCTCACAAATTATGGAAGCGGCTTTTTAAAATACATTTTGTTAAATAAAAATCCCGGGAAAATACGGGACTGCAAATTTAACGTAGTGATATTGTTTGAAAATTACTAAATTAGCACGTGGTATTTATTTTCAAAAGACCGAGAGCTCATATTACCGACTAGTTTTGCATTGCCAAAATGTTCTACAGTACCGGAATTCCGGGATTTTTATTTATGGAAATAAAATAAAAAGACAGTTCCATACTTTGTCAAAATCTAAATTAGGTAAATAAATAAACATCCGGCTATCCAATTCCGCAATCCCGGGATTTTTATTTAACAAATCAATAAAAAGCCGTTTCCATACTTTGTCTTAAACTAACTTTAGGTAAATATGCATCCGATTATCCGATCTCTAATCATTACTATCTCCTTTGTACAAGGACGTATTTTAGATGACTTGGTTACTACTCAATGACAACGACAGTTAGATTCATTCGTGGGCATTCACGAAGAACAGTCTCAAGAAGACAATTCCATTTGTATGTAGTAATAAAGCGCGGTTTAAATAAAAAGTGTTTTGAATTCAAATAGGGTTGGCCTCTTAACTGATCGATAAGTTATGAATATGGATTAGTAATCGAAAAAAGGTTGTTAATCAAAACGACCCAGCTTCGAAAAAAATATCGACACTGCAAAAGAGTAATCTGAACAACCACAATCGCAATCGCCTCATAACAAAAATGTGATGCGCCGAATCGCAACACCTACTTCTCTACATTGGCATTGTATTTCATTTCTCATCATTGTCGGGTCATACGAATCGCCTCAAATGTATCACCAGTCCTCGTCAGACGTAACTCGACAGTCAGACATCACCTTTCCTTACAATACAGAGCAATTTTTTACAGAAATTATTACAATCTAAATATTCATTATTTTTTTTTATCGGATCAGTTAGTTTTATCCGTTATCATTTAGGGCATTCTCAAAATTATAGAAAAAATTGTTCCACGTTAATAGATCGTAGGTGTAGAGAACGAAAGACACTAACTCCAGAAATTGCAAATGTAATATAAGGATTTGAATCTATGACTATTTTGGTCACCTGTCGAGAAGTAAATATCTCGAGTGGTGTGGTATGTCAAATTGCGATTCTAACGAGTTGCAAAATTGAGTATCATGTTTGACGAAATAAGTATGATCTTAAATCATAAATTAAAAAGAAATACAATGCCAACATATATAGGTGTAGACATAAGGCGCTTGTCGCACCCTCAGAATGCAATTGATCTAACTCAAAATTCATGTGTCGCAATACTGGTCCGGTCCCTGTAAGACAACATTGAAAGTGACTAATATTATAGGCTCTTCTCATTTTACACAAGTTACAGTCACTTTTTTTAGAGTTATGCAGGTTCCAAATTTGGATTATAGAAATAATGTCATTACGGTTTTGGATACGGTTGCGGAATCATAAAAATCGGATAAGATCTAGTTTCGTGTTAACAGATAATACATTTTTACGATTAACATAAAATTATACTTTATATTTTGTAACTGTTTGTTATCTCTTAATAAATAAATAAACATATGAACAAACAATGCACAGGACGTAAACCTGTCATGTATCTTAAAGTCCGCACGTATCCAAAATTGTTCGAGATTTTAATTTCGATTCTGCAGTTACATAGCATCTTTTGTTTTATTCATCATTCCCGCAGAACTTCACCTTAACGACGGCAATTAGGCCTTAATCAATCACGCTGGTCTAGTGCGGATTGGTCCATTAACACCTTTCGAGTTTTTTCGTAGGTGTGCGCAAGTTGTCTCGGGATGGATTTCCTTCACTGTGGGAACATAAGATAAATGTGCATATGAAATTCGAAAATGAAAATCACACTGGAACATGATAGGGTAAATTCTCAATTAGAACAAGTATAGTCTACATGAATTTTGAGTTAGGTCATTTTCACCCGGCGTGTGCGACACGTAAAAGCAGCATAAGCAACAACAAACCTATTCATTTGTCTGTGCACTTAGCGTGGGCGAGCCGCTTGGGCTGGTGCGCGATACTAACGTGGTTGGCGTGCGCGTGCGCAAGCGCGTGCGCCTCCTCCTCGTGCGGCGGCCGCGGCAGCCGCCGGCGCAGCCACGCGTGCCGCAGCGCCTGCGCCGGCGTCAGTCGCTTCTCCGGGTCCCACTCGAGGCACCTGCAACCATACACATTTTACTGTAGACAGAAATGTACAACCTTTTATGATAATGATTAATCGATAATAGACTCGATATATTGATAATTATATTGAGAAAACACTGTGTTTGTCTATGACACACACAAACACAGTGAAACTTTCTGGAACAATATTCGTTTATATTATTTTTGTTTTCACCAATACTCGCCATATGTAATAAATAACACTCATTTGTAATACTTAATAATATTATACATATAAGCACAAATACTTCTTCTTTGGGTTTGATGGCGGTGCCCATAGGATTTCGCCAACCTCGAGTTTTTTCGCTTAGAATACTTTTTTTAATTAAAGTATGCGCGACTCATGTTATTATCCAGGCCGTGAAAGTACAAGTGAATGCAAAATTAAAATTAAACAAGACATATAAAATACAATATACCCTGTTCGCTGTCTATAAAGAAATATATAAAAAGTAAAAGAGCGGAAACCAAATCAGAGAATAAAAAGATACCAATTATAGTTTAATACGATTGTAGAATTAATAATGACAAAGAATATTGATGAAGGGTGAATTAACATAAGAAAGAAGAGAGTTAAATTAATCGAAAAAATATATGATCAGCCGAACCTTCGTCCAAACCACACTCATAAGCACAAATAATCAATATGTTCAAATACCACAAATCTTTTAGCATTACGGACCGTATTCTTAAGTTGAACTGTTCCCCGTGTGATTAGTGACCAAATATTTTAAAGTTCAAATTCATGTTCTGAACTGTTTGTCAAGTCAAGCAAAACACCAGTGCAGCAGGCTATGCTTGCTGCTTATACTAAACTTGCCACAATTTTGGCATCATGCAGCGGTATGTGTTATTATTATGATTATTATGTATTGTTTTGTTATTGTTGTGGGTGTCGTTGTGTGGTCCAGAAAAATGTATTTCTTTCTTATTTTTTTTTCACTCTTACGAGAAAGTGATAATAGTGAGTACGCGCGGCATGTTTAATGACTAAAATGCTTTTAAGACAAAACGCTGTTGCTTGTAAAAGGGACGTATCGTCGCTTCAGTTACAACACCGCGTAACTCAAAGTTGTTAACATTTCATAAGGCAAAAAAATCTGACTGATTTTGTAACACTTACAAACTTTGTTTCTTTTACAAGTAAAATAGAAATTGGTCGCCGAATTATTACTCACCGTCTAATGAAATCAATGAAAAACTTGTCCTGACATCCCTTTAAGGCAGTGACGAAACTTTTTGACCCTGGTGGGCCGCGAGGTTTGCCCCTCCGAGACATGCCTGTAATCAAAAAGAGTTCTTCATTAGCTCTAGGATTCAATTATCATGAACATCTATTATATCTTTTTCATATAATACCAAATATTAAAACATCACAAATCTCAACTAAGACGAAAATTATTACTTCATGTAGACCCACTAAGTTCGTGGAAGATACCATCATTTTGTCAAAATCTATCGCCTCATCCTCTTCTGAGTCATAGAAAAACTCATAAGTCTTAGTCATTCATCGATACTTTGACCACGGCCTAGGTCTATAGGACCTATTATTACTATTCCCTCAATGTCAGATTCTTGTAAACATAGATCCCGGATACACAAACTCTTTTACTTACTCTAAACATTCGTTTCCGATCATAACCTTATATTGTGACATTTATTCGTCTCCTTTCAAATATCAAACGTTATTAGTTATGTAATTGTTAAATAAAGAATACAAAGAGTAGATAACAATTGGATTATTCGAATCTGTTATCTGTTCTTCTCCCAATTTGTCAAGCGTAGAGACAAGACTAAATATTCTTATTAACCTAATATGGATACACTATAGGTACTGTTAATAACTGATTGCTTCATCTTAATTTTAAATCGATTTCGCCAATTGTTTGTCTGTCTTTACAGGTTTGAGATACAGACCAAAAAAATATTTTTTCATTGAATGTCGAATGCAGAAGGAAAGGGCCCAATCCACTGCAATTGATACTGAAGGCAGACTTGTAATACGAAAATATGTGCCAGTAATCAGACTACTCTTTATCCCTTGTAAATAGCCTTGCATCTAAAATTAGTTTAAGATTACGATGCAAATATTGTCTAGTGTTATGTGTACAATATGAAACATTGATGGCATTGTGGATTTCGGTACTAGTTTTCTAATCGGAAAATGCGTACTCGATATGTACTGCAGTCGAACGAATTTCATAATCATAACGGACGCTCTTAAGGTAACGCATGAATGACCTGCATACACCCGTGAAAGTCAAACTGCACTCGATGAACCCGCATTTAGCCGGTTTGGTTGACAATGGCCTTAGCGACCAACTAGGGGTAGGCTCGAACCCCTCGATATTGATATGAGCTGTAATGGTAAGTCCATTATACATTTGTGTACCCGCCTACGTCATTAAAGTCATCTGTTAAATGAAACACGTCTTTATTGCCGCCCTTGCTTAAAAACGCAATATGAGATATAATGTATTTGGCAACAACTTTTACGACTGGCCGCCTGCGTGACCTTAGTGTTCTCAGAAACTATTGTCATAAGGAACCGAAATCTGTCTATTTATTCTAGTACGCTATCTAGTCTAGTACTAAGTAGCCCTGTCTATTGAAGCACCGACACCGAGGCCTAGACTATATCAAATGTTGAAAGACAAAATCTCTCCTCAGCCAGAACCACAACAAAGATTCCAGGTTTTTCTCACAAATAGATATGGAATAACCACACGCCGAGCTTTGTATGTAATTGAATAATAAAGTCGCTCAATAAAAGTGCTAGCTGTTTAGTTGAACAGCTATTTCAGCCAGTTGTCTGTGACATATCCAAATCACAAATTTAATCTTCAAATAGGATTTTTATAATCACTTTTGCACGTCCTAGTTGCTACATCATTGGTTCATAAGTCTCAACCAAACTTCCTTTACAAGTTCGAACAAGTTCTATAGTCAAAATATTTGAAACGTAATTATTGAGTTAGTATAAACCTTTATATAAATAATATTGTATACATGATGATATGATTCGCTTTTTAAGCGATGGCAATGTGACTCATCGCAACGTATGCGGTAGGATGAAATAATATTTTGGAAAATTTACAAACTACACCATTACAAACCGAGTCGACCACTCGCGGTTTTTAATATAATATATTTATCACCGAGCAGTTGCTGTTTACGTCCGTCTGATTAACACAATGATTCACCGAATAGCCCGGCGTCTACGTTGCGTGAGCATAACGAGAGTTTACGAGATTCACAAGTGTCCCTTACGCATTGCGACCGCCACGCGCGGCTGACTCAGGCGGTGCATGCTGCATGTGACTAGAGATGAAGAAAGTCCGCGGCATTTTGACTGGCGTTTATTTTTGGCTATGACATGTCTAGTCGAACAACTAATAGGTTACGTTTGCATGCGTTGTCGAGCGTGGCGTCAATCAGGGTTGTCAGATGAGCTTTTCATTTTATCACGAAATTGGATTTTTATTTCTTCGTAAGATTAATCCGAAAACATAGACTAATTTTACGTCCGCGGTCATTTGAAATATTTCCCACAAAAGGTATTGGTATTTTTTTATTTTTAGGGCTGTATGTGTTTAATTATAAAAAATGCCTTAAGTAAGTTAGTATAGTAAGCTACTTAAGTTACTTACTATACGGCATTTCTTATTATTATTATTTGTGCAGTTATCAGCCCTAATATCATGTTGGAAAAAATTGACAGTGTGAGTGTGTAAATACACGTATGCATAAAAACTTATCACATTCGTGTTATTCATAGCTATTATAATGGATACGTTAAAATGTATGTTCATTTCATATTTCTCCGTTCAACTATTTTATCCAACAAAACTTTACATAAATGGCTTCGGAGAAATGTTACATAAAATAGCAAGAAATATACCAAATCTGGCAACACTGAAAATAATATTGATAGAGCATATCATTATATCACACGCTATCGCATAAAGCTGTTGTTTTATTTCTTTGGGGCAACTAGGTCTTGTTATCTTCGCCTGGGTCTTAAGCTTAAATACCGTTTTCGTATTCGATTGCCATATAGATGATAAAGATAATGAGGTAAAGGCCACATCGATAAAGGCTGGGCGTTAAAGATAATATCAAAATAAAATATTTGCGTTATGAAGCAGATACAACAACAAACACAAAATATTGTTTTTCTTTCGATCGTACATCCCAATTTATAACTTTTATGTCGTGTTGTAAGAGTTATTCCTACATATCGCATACATAACGGTGGCACGTCTCAATGTTTTGCATTTTACATAAACAGCGATTTAAGAATAACGCACTGAATCAATAACACCGTCTCTTGACAACTGTTGATACTGACGATATGTTACTTATTACTTACTATTTTGATTACAAAAAGTTAATTTCACATTTTCTGAAGATTTGCCATTATATCGTTGTGAACAGAGTGAATGAATTCGTTGATTTCAATGTACTGTAACGATTACCTCACATTTGTAAATTATTATACAAAATAGCTATTTACGATATAATCTACCTATAATAATAGATCTCGTAATTATCAGGACTATAATTACAAACGTATGAGGAAAGTAAGTAAAAATATTATTTAAGAAATGTATACGACATTTAACATGTACATATGTCAATTATATCATTTAAACTGAATAGTATTTTTGTCTAATATCGGAAAATATATTAGACAAGAAAAAATATTGTACTAGACAATTTGGCAAGGCGCTTAGTGGTACTAAGCGCAGACGTAATTCTTCAGCGAACAGAACAGTTCACTGATTCATCACTGATCGTACTTTCGATGATCACTGATCATCGAAAGTACGATTCGGGGATCGGCGACCCATCATTTTCCTTATTTTAAATTGTCCCCTGGTCTCAAAATTATATCCTATCTAGAAATCTTTGCACTAAATTAAATATACGATAAGCATGGAAAACTGCTACCATGCCATATAGGAACAAGATTATAACAATAGATTACAACAAGATTATAACAAGTGTTAAATATTATTACAATTCGCGAGTATTGTGTTTATGGGAAAATTTTCACTATCTCATTTTACATACATTACATCACATATCACCATAATCGTCACAGTGTTATACTTCATACATACGTTTCGAATTTCATCGATGGTGTGAGATACAGAAGATGACGACATTACAGTAGTAATTTAGTCTGTGGTGTGTTAATATTAAATAGACCTGTGCAACTGATCTTGTTGCTTTTTGAGGTATTATATTCGAAGAGTGGTGAATTAATCTTTCATCAATCCTGGCACAATTCCACTCTCATTATTAATACTCATTCTTTACTTTATACATGTACGCTAGATGATGAGAAGGTGATGCAAAAATAATTTCTCAAATATGTCATGAGAGTCATGACAATACAGAAACCGGGTGATTTGATTTGTTCAAGAAGAAAGTCCCACTTGTTCGTCTGCGCCTTCTACCATGTGTAGTATGGACTTGGATTATTTTAATTATAGATTTCATTTGGTTATTTATATGAAACAAAAAGAGCGACTCGTCAGAAAAAAACAAACCCCACATGCGACTTTCTTGTGAGTCAAATAAATGTTCAGCTGGAACGATATTTATCGCAAATGCATCAATCACATCTAGCAAACTGGACATCTCCTCATGTAAATTACTTACCTCCACTTAACACTGTGGTGCCGTCTGTGAGGGTGGTGGCGGTGCAGTACCTCGGCAGACCTTTGCTGCTGATAAAGTTCTTGGAGCGTTTGCCCTGCTCGATGAGTTTCGGCGGCGGCATTCCGAGCAGCTCAACTATGCACGCCATCTGGTCCGCCTCGTCCTCGCCGGGCAGCAGCGGGAATCCTGAAACACGGGCATAGTTTTTCCTTTAAAGTAAACATCTGTGACGATCACATGACGATACCCATCGAATGCAAATCGCGAGCCAATATTGAGGCTCTCGCTTCGATAGTTCTGTAGCTTGTTGGTGTTTTAAAGGATAGATTGGAGATATCCCCTGCAAAGTCGTTAACTATAACATTCAGGGGGAAGTTCCGGAGACCACAGGTTATCATGTTTAACCACGCCTTGATTGGGAGTGTCTATGGAGTAGACTATACTGCCTAAGGTGGTAATGCCCCCGACTACCGTTTATTTAGCACTCTGATAATTAAGATCATCCAACTGCTTTGAGAAGATGGCTAGGACTTCAACATTGTCATTGACCAAGAAAATAACAGGTTGAAAATCCGTTATACTGGAACATACATTACAACAGTGATCTTGCGGTGCGCTGTTACGAGCGTGGGTGCTTCCATGTAGTGCAGAACGCTTTACAGAGCTCCCTTGATTCTTCCGACTAAGGCGTACAGATTGACGAGTTCGGACGGACAATTACGGAGCGGCAAACTCATAAACTTAGAAATAAGAGGTTCGTAAATAAGGGTAACAACAATGACCTGTGAGAAGTTCCGCCAGTATGCAGCCCAGCGACCACATATCGATCGGCATACCGTATCGCGCGCCCATCATCACCTCCGGTGCGCGGTAGAACCTCGACTGGATGTACGTGTACACCCGCTGGTGCTCGTAACACGAACTACCGAAGTCTATGACCTGGTGAGGAAAAAATATCACAATTAGCAAACACTCCTAGTTCTATTTATTAAGTTAAACATATTGTTACGAGCTGGGGTCAGTAAATTAAACGGCGGTCTACCAAAACACTGAACTTTTATTAATTAGTACACTAACTTCACTAATTTCACTGAAAGCACTGAAAGTCGCTTCTTAGTTCTCCAATATCACTTAGATTTTTCGCACTGTATCGCAAAACAATACTCTTCCCGGCGGCCGGACACAGCCTTATATAGTCCCCTAAGATACTTGCCACTCTTGCCAGAACATTCGCGGACACACTCGAATGTGTAGTCCAATACGTCGCGCGTTCGAGACGTTTCGAGTATAACTGTCTCGATACTCGAATATTCTCGATACACAATACTCGAATATTCCCATACTAACTTTCTCGAATATTCTGTGTTTGTCTATCTCTTTCTAATAATGTTTTCTCATTCTAATACTTCTCGAATGTTCTAACTATCTCTGTCTCTTTCTACTATTGCTATCTCTTTCACTCCTATTGAAATTTATGTCCTTTTACTGAAGTAGGCTTAATGGCTCATAAGGGGTCCTGAAAACGCCTGAAAACGGGTTTTCAGGTTATTGCGGCATTGGATAGAGGGTAGCCTGAAACGTACTGAAAACATGTTTCAGGCGCCTGAAAACTACTGTAACTTGGGTGTAATTTAGATTTTTTAGTATGTGAAAGAGCTACTTCTGAAACGGCCTGAAACGACGTTTCAGCCTGCTGAAAACGTTTCTAAGTCACAGAAAATCACTTTTGAAGTTGTACTAAGCCACCGGCGTAACAATATGTAAGCTAATGTTTTAGTAAGATTCATGGGTTTCGTTAGCTACTAAATATAATAAATGCTAATATATTCACTTCGGATAAACTGGTGGCATTAGATAAAATAATTACGTAGGCTTCCGTGTGTACTCGTTCAAAGAAACGGATTAGAGAAATGTAAACATTATTTAATATCTACATTAAAATATCATTCGGCCTCTTTCGATTGATTTGAGTTCTCACAGCAAAGATTTTAAAATACAACTTTACAGTGATTTCCAGAGTCCGATCTCGATATACACGTTTCAAAAGATTTACCAGGAACCGTGCGTCCGGAAGCGAATCAAAGCGTTCAAACAACTAGCAGTTTCCATATTCGTATGCTTACGACGTCAATATACCATGATCACGTATAAAAAAGCGGTGGAAAATCGATTGGATGCATGGATCAAGTAATTACCCAATTTCTTAATAATCTCTGAAACTAGGAAGCGCCATGAGTGTTTTTGTTCCGAGAAAACAAATTATGATGCTGAACAATGAGTTATTTATTACGTGGTGCTAGCTGATGAGTTTCCATGAAGTACCGACCGAAATATCGACTCCGATTGAACAAATTCTCGATTCTGAAAAATTATATGAAATGTAATTTCAATAGTATAATCCCCAATAGAAATCGCACCTACTTTTTGTTGAGAATTGTAATTATAACGTGCCTTTTGGTGTTAATATTGTATGTAAAACTAAATTACTTTAATTTAATTTTAAAATAAATTATGGGATCGAGTAAAAAATATAGAACTTTCCATAATGTGATAAATGATAGAACAGCCAATCAATTCCTATTTTTAACCAATCATATATTTAAAAAAAGTGTTGCTTGTGGTATAACTAGGAATCTAACAAATGACTGTGTCATTAAAAAGAAAATCTTAAGATAAATAGGAGAAAATCAAGATGGTTCTAAAAACTTCTTATCGTTACACAATGCTCTCGTCATGAAATATTCTATCGCGAGATAAGCGCATAAATATTGCTAAGGTAACGTCGATTGTCCGATAGACGAGACAAAACAATAGCCACTTTCATCGCAATAGGAATTGCGCGTGCGTCACAAGGTGCGTGCGCGCACGCATGCTCGTTGTTGTTATTCGAAACCGATCCACTCATTACCTACGCGAACCCTCTTCGTAGCGATGTAAGCTTGTATTATATCTAAAGTTTGTTTGATTTTCACAATAAACAAAGATGAAGCTATATGACAAATATCACAAAACATATTTGTGAAATACACATCTAGCAAACAAACTTGTAAGAAATCTTCGTCGTATAATCCAACTTCGTTAATGAAAAACTAAAGGAAGGTATTGATACAGAATTTTTCAACATGGCTTATTAAACGTTAGAACACTTGTCGGTGGACCATTAGTCAATTCTCCCTCATTATTATTTTTTCTGAGAACACTATTGATGCGGTAACTTGCTCTTACACACACACAGATATATATCGCGGGTCATCTGCCAGTGTTGGTACGATTTATAATCACGCACATATAACCTATATTAAATATATGTTGCATATACGTTAGTTCATATATACTTCATATCTTAAAACAGATACAGAACGTCACACAGTTATACTCGTATAAAATAAAAGCATATAAAAATATTGAAAAAATTATGATTTGCAAAATAAAAAAGTAACGGACGCCATAAACATTTTATTTTAAATGCAGCGCAAAATTAATGGCCGAAACAGCAACAACATCATTGTAACTGTCTTTATTAGAGTCATATTCTAAGTTAATTGATACAACTGTGCTCGCGGTAAGAGATGGTAAAAGTTTTAAATGGCCAATCTAGATTACCAATTAGGCCGCTGGTGCACCGCGTTGCATTAAAACTTAATAGACCGTCAATAAAGTGTTCATTTACATTTACTCATATCGATATAATCTTTTGAACATTTTTAACCGTCCCAGTTTAAAATAACGCTGCGAATAAACGTTTCACGAGAAGAAATGTGGTTCATGGTTATAGTGACTTTATCGCATGGGCGGCCGTTGCTCTCTTCTTCAAGGTTGCATGTGTGAAAATAACGTATAAAGCAAGTAGCTATGAGTTATATGAGGTAGATGACAAATGGAGAGCTTTGGTAAGATGCAGTGGCGGCATTTGATCTTCTAATCATGAAGTACGGGATCTCAAACTAATGTGTATTCTAATATTCGAATTTCATACACAGATTTATCCGCTGCTCTTACGGTTAAGGAAAAGATGTATGAGAACTGGAAAGGTGTATGTGAAGCCTAATGATACT
This sequence comes from Scirpophaga incertulas, assembly GCA_036419045.1. NCBI lineage: Eukaryota > Metazoa > Arthropoda > Insecta > Lepidoptera > Crambidae > Scirpophaga > Scirpophaga incertulas. Next base: position 33,444,252 of record CM071629.1, on the reverse strand, counting down.
AAGTACTCTATTGTAGCAGGTGTTATTTTGCGGAAGTCCATTGTATTACAAAGGATATTGGTTACGTTTGCTGATTCCGCGCAGTTGATGATGACTTGTCCATCAAGCAGACAACGCGACAGCAGACACGAGCGACTCGTGAGACACCGAGCGGGCAACAGATCCTGAAGATGTCTCGCTGAGAGACGAAACACGTGTCGACCTTGTCTGCTTGTTGGACAAGTCATCATCAACTGCGCGGAATCAGCAAACGTAACCAATATCCTTTGTAATATAATGATACTAACTTAATAATCATTATTGAATCCATTATGGATCCTAGGAATAGGGTTATAAATAAATTTAATTTTTACTACTAATTTCAGGCATGATAATTAACCTTAACATAAATTAAATATATTTACTTAATTTTCTATTTTGGGTACTAGGTAAGGCCCAAGCATTTAGATGAGGATTCATTTGAATTGCGAATCTATATCTATCTATCTAATACTGATTGTAAATTTTACCTTACAAGTTTTCCATAAGTCTATTCTCAAGCAAAAATTGTCAACAACTCACAGGCGTTAAGTATGCATTAGGTATTATTCCCTTAAAAATTATTAATAAAAACAATTGCTGGTTTAAACTCTTTAAACTATCACATAATGTATATACAGCTCCAAATATTTGCGAAAATTACCTAATACTACCTATTAATAAATATTATAAGTAATGCTAATAAAAGTACCAACAATGAATACATTTTTTCAAGTCAAAAGAAAAATATCGTGTATCTTACAAATGTTACATACATTTGTAAGATACACGATATACAAGATTCAAAATGTACGATTTTTATTTTGTAACAAATCATTTGCACGACACCCTACATTAACGTATACACTGTTCAAAGAGATAGTATTTCCTATATTTACATCTACCATTTATATCTCAACAAACATTACGAAATGGGTCACCAGCGCACTAGCTCAACGCCAAATTGTCATCCGAGAACCGGCGTATTAATTGTTCAACTTCCAGTAAATACGTTGGCAAATTAGGAAGCCGAAAAAATTGGCGACACACCCATCCTTTCAGAGAAAATTTAGTTCCGCCGGACAGGATACAAGACTTTTCAGTTCGAAGTGTCAACGAACTATTAATTCACAAACTAATTGTACAACGGACAGTTCTATAGAAAACAGTATTTTGGGCATTAGGAAATTTATAAAACGCTCCTCTTCTTGGAATTAACAACGCAATCATTGGCATCATTCCAATATATGACTATATCTTCTAACGTAAGCAGTTCATCACAAATAATCGTTCAGTCATCAGACACCAAACTTTTAATCAGAACTTAATAATTACTAAAATAAATTTGAAGCTATTAAATACTTTATTAACCACTGAAAGTTATAAGTCACCGCTATTTTCTGAGAAATCTCGTACAGTCATTTTTTAAGTCATTCAAATTTTTGTCACTGTCTAGACGCGAAGATTCACACTCCAATGAAATCACATTTATTTCGAGTTAATACTATCAAAGAGAAACTTTCTTTATATTTACGGGATCAAATTAAGGGCAATTAATACAAAGAGTCATCATCGTTACAAAGAATATACGAAACACTTCGTATTTGCATGAAAAACCATACTTTTATTGCAAACATAATTGTGACGCCGCCGGTGACTTAGTAAAACCTCAAAAGTGATTTTCTGTGACTTAGAAACGTTTTCAGCAGGCTGAAACGTCGTTTCAGGCCGTTTCAGAAGTAGCTCTTTCACATACTAAAAAATCTAAATTACACCCAAGTTACAGTAGTTTTCAGGCGCCTGAAACATGTTTTCAGTACGTTTCAGGCTACCCTCTATCCAATGCCGCAATAACCTGAAAACCCGTTTTCAGGCGTTTTCAGGACCCCTTATGAGCCATTAAGCCTACTTCAGTAAAAGGACATAAATTTCAATAGGAGTGAAAGAGATAGCAATAGTAGAAAGAGACAGAGATAGTTAGAACATTCGAGAAGTATTAGAATGAGAAAACATCATTAGAAAGAGATAGACAAACACAGAATATTCGAGAAAGATAGTACGGGAATATTCGAGTATTGTGTATCGAGAATATTCGAGTATCGAGACAGTTATACTCGAAACGTCTCGAACGCGCGACGTATTGGACTACACATTCGAGTGTGTCCGCGAATGTTCTGGCAAGAGTGGCAAGTATCTTAGGGGACTATATAAGGCTGTGTCCGGCCGCCGGGAAGCATTATTGTTTTGCGATACAGTGCGAAAACAAGTGATATTGGAGAACTAAGAAGCGACTTCCAGTGCTTTCAGTAAAGTTAGTGGTAATTAATAAAAGTTCAGTGTTTTGGTAGACCGCCGTTTAATTTACTGACCCCAGCTCGTAACATTTGGTGTCAGAAGTGGGATCAGTATGCCGGTTCTACCAAAGGAAGACACGGAAGGAAGAATCCGGACAAGAAGCCAGCGACAACAGGAAGCCGACCAGAGACGCTTCGGAGCTACTCAGCCGCCAACTGACGAGGACCAGCAGTCAGTTATGGAAGCCACTCCCTCAACGTCGGCTGCCGCACCAGATTGGGCGGCTTTCATGGCGATGATGCAGGAGCAGGCCCGCCGTCAGGAGGAGCAAGCACGCCGTCTGGAAGAGCAGTTGCAGCGTGATAAGGAGGAGCAGGCCCGCCGTCAGGAGGAGCAGGCCCGCCGTCAGGAGGAGCAGGCACGCCGTCTGGAAGAGCAGTTGCAGCGCGATAAGGAGGAGCAGGCCCGCCGTCAGGAGGAGCAGACTCGCCTTTTGAGGGAACAACTGCAGCTCGGCCAAGATGAACAAATGGTCCTGATCAAAGATCTCCAAGCGACTTTCGGCAATAAGGTCAAAGTGATAGAAGATAAGGTTCTGCAACACGAGAACCGTCTCACCGAAGCTGAATCTGAGATTGCCGATGTCAAGAAGGCTTTGGGTAATCTGAAGGTCGGAGATGGGACAGCCACTATCGTCAGTGCCGCTCCTTCGGTGCGAGGATTCAAAGTGCCACCTTTTGATGGGAGTTCCTCGTGGTCAGCCTATAAAATACAGTTTGAGGCTGTAATGGAGGCAAATGGGTGGACTAAAGCCCAGGCCATGACCGCACTCAAGCTAGGCCTCCGAGATCAAGCCTTGACAGTCCTCGAAGCTCTTGACAAGAAGGTGAGCTACGAGGAACTATTGGAAGCGCTTGAGGCAAGATACGGCGACGCACACCTTGAACATGTGTTTCGGGCCCAGCTAAAAGATCGGGTTCAGCGTGTTGGTGAAAACCTGCAACAATGGGCCCTAGAGGTAGAAAAACTGGTACGTAAAGCGTACCAGTCCGCACCGACGTTAATTGTGGGCAACCTTGTACAGGCTTTTGTCGACGGCATTCGGGACCTCGAAGTGAGAGCTGCTGTGAGACTCGGGCACCACGAAACCCTTAAAGACGCCCTGGCCCATGCTCTAGAAGTGGAAGCTGTGAGGCAAGACCATCGGTCTCACCGTGTCAGGGAGGTAGTTGCAACACCTGTGCGTGACCGCTTCAAGGGATACAGCCCTAGATGCTACACTTGTGGCGAAAAGGGACACCTCCGATCAAGTTGTCCTAAGCGTAGCTCAGGGATTGATAAAGATGGGCCTCAGGAGAACAGGGCAGCTAATAGCGCTGTCCAACAACAGCAGGGAAACGAGTAAACGCCAGGACTGCGGGGCGAGTGCTGGCTGGTGTTCGCAGAGCCCCAAGGATTTCGATCTCACAAGCCCACGATGGGAACAGCCTGATCATCAATGGCGAGGTTAACGGAAGGCCATGTAAGCTGACAATCGATACCGGAGCTTCTCGCACGGTTGTCAGTTCCCAACTTGCGAATCGGTTTCTGAGGGACTTCAGAAACAACAGCCTGGAGCGATTAAATTTAGTAACCGCCACCGGTCAGCACATACCCGTCCGAGGCGAACAGAAGGTGGAGTTGAAGTTGGGTAATCAAGTTTACCTGCACAACGTCATTGTGGCTGATATTGTCGATGACTGCATTCTCGGACTAGACTTTATGAGGAAGAATGGTTGTGAGATCGACGTCAAGCAAGGAATTATGAGTTGTGGACGAGAAGAATTGTTCATGGAAGGAGCCACACCGGGGAAAGTGTATAGCTTAAAGAAAACCGCTCTACCCCCAAAATCAGAAACCATTGTGCCGGTTAGTCTCCCTTACAATTCTGGGAAGATACATCGATGTGTACTCATTGAAAGATTAGATCATGACCAGCCATGGAAGATGGCACGAACTCTGGTAAGAACCACTGGCTTTGCAGCAGTTCGTGTACTGAATCTTGACGATAAAGAACACGTGATCGAAAAGGGAATGTTACTTGGTACGAGTGAGGAGGTAGACTGGTTGCGTCGTTGTCAAGACACGACTCATACAAATGTCAACAAAAATGAAGGAATCAGCGTGTCAAAACTTTTGGAAGACTGTCGAGACGTTTTGTCTAAGGAACAGATAGACAAGGCTAAGAAGATGTTACTCAAGTACGCTGATGTTTTCTCTACTAACGACGAGGACATTGGGAAGACGAGTTTAGTTCAACACAGAATTAACACTGGGAACGAATTGCCTATCCGCCAGCGACCAAGAAGACTACCGATAGCACGGGAAAAGGAAGTGGAGACCATGATTGAAGGAATGGTGAAGGAAGGTGTTATAGAGCCTTCGTCCAGCCCATGGTCTTCACCCGTGGTGCTTGTTAGGAAAAAGGATGGCAGCATGCGTTTTTGTGTTGACTACCGCCGCCTGAACGACATCACAAGAAGGACAGCTATCCATTACCCAGGATTGATGACACGCTGGATATGCTTACCGGAGTGAAGTGGTTCAGCACGTTAGATTTAAAAAGTGGCTACTGGCAAGTAGAAATTGACCCTAAGGACAAGGAGAAGACTGCATTTTCTACTGGAAAGGGACTATGGCAGTTCAAAGTGATGCCGTTCGGGCTGTGTAATGCACCGGCGACTTTCGAAAGGCTGATGGAGCTGGTACTCAGCGGATTGATTGGAGAAGCCTGTCTGGTCTATTTGGATGACATCATCATCGTGGGCCGTACGTTTGAAGAACACCTTCAGAATCTAGAACGGGTGCTATCAAAAATTCGAAGCGCCAACCTGAAGTTAAGCCCTAAAAAGTGTTCCTTCTTCAAACGACAAGTAAGCTTCCTAGGATACGTGGTTTCGGAAGCGGGTGTCCAGACAGATCCGCAGAAGATCATCGCCGTAAAGGATTGGCCAGTTCCGAGAGACAAGACACAAGTAAGAGCATTTTTGGGTTTGTGTTCCTACTACCGGCGATTTGTGAAGAACTTTGCCGACATTGCCAAGCCTCTTCATAAACTCACGGAAGAAAAGAGAAGTTTTTGCTGGGATGAAAACTGTGACGTCGCATTTCAAGAACTGAAACGACATCTGTGTAACACACCTATTCTGGGGTATCCCGATAATGAAAATGAATTCATAGTGGATACAGACGCAAGTGATACTGGGCTAGGTGGTGTATTGTCGCAACGGAAAGGAGATCGCGAAGTTGTTATAGCATACTTCAGCAAATCTTTGTCCAAACCTGAGAGAAATTACTGTGTCACGAGAAGAGAATTACTGGCAGTGGTGAAAACATTGCAGCATTTCAACAAATATTTGCTTGGTCGAAAATTCCATCTGCGTACTGACCATGCTGCATTGAAGTGGCTATTACAATTCAAGAATCCCGAAGGACAAGTTGCGAGATGGATCGAGTTACTTCAAGAATATGACTTCGTGATTGAACATCGCAGTGGAAGATCTCATGGTAATGCAGATGCTTTGTCAAGAAGACCTTGCTCTGAAGACTGCAAGCACTGCGTAAAACAAGAGGCAAAAGCAGACCTACCTGTGAGAATGCTAAACACGGATCTTAGCAATGAATGGAAAGAAACCTTTCAGCACGCTCAGCAGTATGATGTAGACATCAAACCGATTCTCGAATGGATCAAAGCCGGTACTCCTAAACCTGCCTGGAGTGATATTGCGTCGATGAGTTCCATCACGAAGAGCTATTGGGCTCAATGGGACAGCCTGGTTATCCAAGATGAAGTCTTGTGCCGCAAATGGGAAAACGCTCGAGGAGACCGTTGTCATCTACAAATGGTTGTACCCAAAGCCAAGATACCGGATGTTCTACAGCTGTACCATAACGGATGTTCGGGAGGTCATATGGGAGTGACGAGAACTCTGTTGAAAATAAGAGAACGATTTTACTGGATAAATTGCCGTGACGATGTTGAAGATTGGTGCCGCAAGTGTACTAGTTGTGCTGCAGTAAAGGGACCTCATACACGCAGCAGAGGTGCATTGAAACTGTATAACGTTGGTGCACCATGGGAAAGGATTGCCATAGACGTTGCGGGACCATTTCCGGAAAGTGAATGCGGAAACAAGTACTTCATGGTTGTGATGGATTATTTCACTAAGTGGCCGGAAGTCTTCGCTATTCCTAACCAAGAGGCTTCAACAGTTGCGGATAAATTAGTCCATGAAGTCTTCTGCCGTTTTGGAGTACCCTTGGAAATTCATAGTGATCAGGGAAGAAATTTTGAGTCTCAAATATTTCAAGAGATGTGTCGAGTTATGGGTACCATAAAACGAGGACCACTTCTTACCATCCGCAATCTGATGGAATGGTGGAACGATTTAACCAAACATTGGAGAGGTATCTTGCAAAGGTTGTGTCAAACAGGCAAAAGGATTGGGACAAGCACATCCAACCATTCCTGATGTCATATCGAAGCGCAGTGCATGAAAGTACTTCGGTGACACCAGCATTTGCAAACTTTGGTAGAGAACTACGGTTGCCTGCGGATCTACTTACTGGAATTCCACCTGATGCCCCGCGGAATATAACCGAGTACGCGAATGATTTGCGCAACAAGTTGAACGACGTACACGAGCAAGTCAGACAATCAAGCCAACAGATGTCTGAGAAGATGAAAACCCGCTACGACCGAAATGTAAACAACAAGGGCTTTGAAGAGGGTTCGTTGGTGTGGCTACATAATCCAGTCCGCAGTAAAGGGAAATCTCCGAAGCTTCAAGCCAAATGGGAAGGACCCTATCGAGTTTTGAAGAGGATCAACGACGTCACGTACCGGATACAGCGAAATGCACGTAGTCCCTGTAAGATTGTTCACGTTGACCGACTGGCGAAATACCACGGAAATAATGATGCTCGGGACGAGCATGTCTTAGGAGGGGGTAGTGTTACGCCGGTGGCTTAGTACAACTTCAAAAGTGATTTTCTGTGACTTAGAAACGTTTTCAGCAGGCTGAAACGTCGTTTCAGGCCGTTTCAGAAGTAGCTCTTTCACATACTAAAAAATCTAAATTACACCCAAGTTACAGTAGTTTTCAGGCGCCTGAAACATGTTTTCAGTACGTTTCAGGCTACCCTCTATCCAATGCCGCAATAACCTGAAAACCCGTTTTCAGGCGTTTTCAGGACCCCTTATGAGCCATTAAGCCTACTTCAGTAAAAGGACATAAATTTCAATAGGAGTGAAAGAGATAGCAATAGTAGAAAGAGACAGAGATAGTTAGAACATTCGAGAAGTATTAGAATGAGAAAACATCATTAGAAAGAGATAGACAAACACAGAATATTCGAGAAAGATAGTACGGGAATATTCGAGTATTGTGTATCGAGAATATTCGAGTATCGAGACAGTTATACTCGAAACGTCTCGAACGCGCGACGTATTGGACTACACATTCGAGTGTGTCCGCGAATGTTCTGGCAAGAGTGGCAAGTATCTTAGGGGACTATATAAGGCTGTGTCCGGTCGCCGGGAAGCAGTATTGTTTTGCGATACAGTGCGAAAACATCTAAGTGATATTGGAGAACTAAGAAGCGACTTTCAGTGCTTTTAGTGACTGTTAGTGTGGTAATTAATAAAAGTTCAGTGTTTTGGTAGACCGCCGTTTAATTTACTGACCCCAGCTCGTAACAATATTCTCAGTTATCTGAAAGGTCATTCTAAAAATATACGATTTTAAAAATATCTGTTATCTCGAGGAAATAGTATTTTTATCGAACGCCGACGAACACGTGCCGATCTAGTTTTAAGTTTTGTTAACAATTTTAAAATTCTAAGAAGCTTAAAACCAGCTATCGAATTAAACTAACTAAAAAAGAGTATTTTTTGGCCTTATCCTCATTCCGCGTACAAATAACTTAATTCACTTCAATTACCTAAAATTCAATTAAACATCAGGTGACAGTAACTTGGCAAGGTTTTCGAGGAATAGGCTATCCAACTAAATACAATACAACAATACCTTGCGTAAACCTAGACAACATGATAAACGTGCGTATACAAGAGGAACAGCGATCAGTGTTTGGATAATATAATTTTTTCCATCAATTGGCAAACATCCCGCTCCGTGCTTAATGAGGCGGTAAGTGATGTATTGAAAGAAGTGACAATTCTCGGAAAGTTTCCTCTCAGCACTATTATAAGGGTAATTGTACGAACATATTGAAAAGGAAAACATCTTGGAAATTGTAACACAACTGGCTGTCATTGACTCGCCTTTATTAACATATTTTTCATCACCTATTATTCATTATCGCCAGTATTATTCACCCAAAAGCTAAGAACAGAATTAAAAATACGCCGTACAGAAAGAACTAAATGCATAAAAAATATACATTAATTATAGCAGTAACATATAATAATAAGAATAATTAGGCACCTAATGTCTGGAGATTTGTCTCCCTGTAACCACTGCTCTGCTCTAACCACTGTAGCACATGAGTAGAGAAACGGACAGAGACAAAGCTTCATACGAACTACAAGTTCAACGCGTGTGTGTGCGTGACCACTGGCCGCTTGTCACGTATGAACCGAAACCGCTTCAAACGCACCTGAGTTTTTCGTGTCAGGTCATTGTGAACTATCTTGGTTAGTTTGGTTATGTTTGCGAAGTTTTGTCGCAATTTCGAACCTAACCTAGTGTTAATCTTTTATATCTATTTTACGCAAAAAAACTAAGCGTTTCCTCACTTCGGGAGAGGTACGAGTGGCCTTCCCCCCTTGCGCCCCAATTCAATAGACAATCCACTTTTTCTATGAGAGAGGAAAAAATTATTATGATTTAAAATACGTTCGTCAACATTATGTTTTATTAATATTAATATGTTTATAATATTTATTAATGTTTTATTAACATTAATATTTTTTATTTATTTAATTGTGCCAACCCTACCAAAATAGGCATAAATTTTGCTAGCTCTTTAGAAGCTTTGACTCTGTCCGTTTCTCTACTCATGTGACTGCGCCTTGCGATTTTATTACTTTTATGTTTTTTATATCCACTGTAAAAAGATCGTATACAAAATATGTAAATGTTAATATCAGATAATAATGACAGAAAATAGTCACAGAAGAATGCAAACAGAGATTGCGAACGTTAAAACGGAATAATGAATAAAAAGTAATGTAAAATCCATTCCGTACAATGTCGATGACACCAAAACTGGTCCTATAGACTTTCGATTTTAGAGACTAGTTATTTTTTACTATAAAATAATACAAGCATAAAACTTAATTTGACATAGTCTATTCTAAACAGATTAATTAAAGTATACGACATATAGTTACTGTCAATAAAACAGCAACGCGTACAACAGCACTGAATGACATAATAAAATCACATTCACTAGCGCCAAAAACCTATAACAGTCTTCATCCTATGACAACAGAAGCCTCGTCAGCAAAATGAAAGAATCACTATCACCTTCATTTTAGAGATAGTAATCGCGTGTATCGCGCGTGCTGTCGATTTGGGCGACCGCGCATTGCGGGTCACAAATTAGGGTGAGTGTAGTACTGTGTCAGGAGAGGGCGGATTTAAGGGCGGGTGACGTCACCCGGTATATATACGTGAGCGGGACATGTCGGAGCCCTTGGCTGTCGAATATGTCGAATTCATGATTCGATTTGTTTCAATGCAGTTTTGCAGGCGTGAAGTTCACTTAATAAACGAGAGCTTTTGTTTATGGCATACGGTTATTTTATTTATTTATTTAATCTTTTTGAGTTTTATGTAATTTAGTTTGTGGAAGCACGGGGAAGAACTAATATAGATTTCACCATGGGAAAAAAAAATTTCCTTTTGTAAAACGCGATAGAACGCCGGCTAAGCTTATAGCTAGTAATATTATAAAAATACACACCGATGCCCTCAGTTTGTTGCATATTCATCAGGTCATATTTATTATTCACTTTCCGAATGCATGATGCATTTGTATGGTCGGATGAGATGAACTACCTAATTATGCATAATATTATTCATAGTAAACGCTTATTTCTGTACAGGAAAATATATTGAACAGTCTAAAATATAAACTTCCCTAAACCTATGTAGCTAGTAAAATGTTTTCACGTACAATAATAGACCGTATAAGCAACGGAGGGCTGCCAAACATAATATATTAAAACAATAATAAGGCATGTAGAAATCTATCGCAAAACTATAGCAATATTAAAGTTAAGTTTCTAAATAAGGGAAAGGGTCTCAAGAGAATTAAGTGATTTTTTTTTGACAGATGGGTACAAGAAAGCTGATGAGGGTTTACTACGGGACACAAACAAATATAATACATAACTACATTTATTAATAAATAAATATTAATAAACTAGCTGTACCTACGACTTAAAAAATTAATTGAAGAGTTTTCGGTGTTTAACAGTCAACAAGTGCCATATCAAGCCTTACATCTTCACTACGATATTCGTCCTTATTACAAACGGCATATGAGCGCTCGAAAGTTCAAACAGTATAGTTTAATAAGGCGCCTATTTATATTAAACTTACTAAATAAAATTATAACGGTTGAAGACACCCCATCGCATGATGATCTCTGAAAATTACGTTATATTTCAGCGGTACCTCACGACCGACAAACAAATTACTAGACAGTTGTTGGACGATTCGACTCGTGAATCTGTTAAATGTTTTTACATCCTTGATAGCGCTTAGCAATTCTACACGGAACTGGAACATACTAGCGCCGTGTATTTTGTAACGCTCGACCAAAATTTAATGCTCTAATGTTATTTCAATGTGTATTCTTAAAATATTAAACAAAGCTTAATACACATCTCCTTTCTATTTAAAATGTATGTTTCGGCAAGTTAATTTCAAAACACAATCATAGTGAATTAGCAAAATATATATGTATCTCTGATATTGGGATGAATTTCTAAGATGTGTGTGTATTTATAAGGAACGTAACTAATTACTCATAATAACATCCCATACATAAATAGGACATCAGATTTAACGCACCTAACACCAGAGGATGAACATCAAAAACAAATATAAAAAACAGTCACTCCCTAGTGTGTATTGTGAGTGAGTGACATAATTCTGAACACACGAACAGGCCGATCAACTCGCGCGGCCTTCGCGGCGTCAGTAAATGCGTACGCGACGTAACGCGAAGACATAAATCACCGCAATAAAATAAACATTTGACTGTCTAAACCATACAGTTTGAGTAGTGTCATGGTAATCGTTTCAAAATATACTTGCTCGACCATTCAATTAATGAAGCAGTATAAAAAACCGCTAGAATATTATGGCAGATAGTGGTTTAAGAACCCGGGGGTGAGACACATCTTATTTTTTAATTAACAATAAGAATGTGTCTATGTCTTTATCTCTCTAACTCAATGGTAGGATGAAATCAGAAAGAACGTTTCGCTTTTTCACCGACTACCAGAACTGAAACACGTAGATTTATCACGATGCTCTGTCAAAATTCAAAGGATAAATTCACAAAGTTCACACGATAAACGCCTTAACATTTTTTTTTTCACTCCTTAAACTACGAGAGCAAAAAATAATTCGATAGTTTATAACTTTTATAGACGAATATCACTGCAGAACCCAAGAAATAAGATCTGAAGAGGAGATAAATAAAAATGTACAAGACCAATGTAGTTTACTAAAAGCGAAACTGCCGAGTTGTCTTCTTAGGTACATACCTTCATTTTATCTATTGTAAGCAGCAGTGATTGCTTACTGTGTGTTTAGTTTAGGTTAGGTTAGGTTAGGTAAACATAGTGAAATTACTGGGTACCGATATCTATGTACGAACGGTAACTGTAACCACTTACCACCTGGTGTGGAGTCTGCTTAATTGTCAATATGATATAAACGAATGGAATAAGAAAACTTGTTTCGCGAAACCGACTGATTGGAACAAAGGCAGGCTGGTGCTGATTGATGACTTGATTCTTTACTGAACAAGATTCTGTGAAACAGCTCCGACTACTCGACCTGCCCAATAATTGAGGATAACGAACTGGCTCGGATTCGCCGTCGATCGGGTTCCGCGAAGTTATGTCATATGGCGTCTATTTTCTGCGTGTCGTATCGTGACGGCTTACGACACGACACGATCGAATATCCGCACATCGACGACGGCGTCGACACGTAACGTAACGATCCAGAAATACCGTTTTCAACAGAAACTCGCCACGCTTTCTATTCCAAGACTTTATCTTGTGAAGCCTAACTATCTCTGAAGAGATTGTATGTACGAAAAATTTTATATTTAGTTGGCTATCCTTACATTTTTAATTTTGTCAAATTCCCGGGAAAGTGGCAGATATCGGCCAGGCGAATTATTCAAAATCATCTGGTCGCGAAACGGTGTAATTAATTTCTTATTTTTCCCTAGCGTGCCGCTCTGGGGCTATCTTAATTATCAGAGGGAAACTCTCGCGACGTAGATATTGAATCGAGCGAACTGGATTTTATCGAAGGAAAATTATACTAACCTACTTACTTTTTGCTCATAGTAGGAGATATTATCGTTTATGGATGGTTACTACGATCTCAAATTTTTCCCTACGATTAACAAACATCTGAATCTGTGAATATGAAAATAGGCTTTTTGTGATATAAACCAGTTCATTTGTTGATCTAATCCTGTATTGCTTCCAGCGATTTCCCATAACCTTCCTACCTTCGATTCACCTTTAATAAGACACTGAAACTAAGCTATTGAGAAAGTGATCTTCATATGACTAAAAATTATCGTTAGTTCTCTGTGTATCAACTAAAATCGTAACAGGCTGCTATGTCCACAACCTTGATTTATCGAAGGTTTTCTTCGTTACTCATTCGAAGTTAAGAAACTCTAAATACAACTCTTTGAAAAAATTTGAACTCATGAATGACAGATTTTCCGAGTGACGAGTGAGCATTATGTTTCTACTTAAATTCAAGCTATATTTCACAGATTAAAAAACATTATTTATACATTCTATAGATTATGTACAATAAACATATTTTGAATTATTTGCAAATTCCGCGTGTTTACGCTATGGATTACAATACGTTGCTTTACGAATAAATGTACGCTTTAAAGCGTTAATTAGTAGTATGAAAAGATTATTTTGTGACGAATTACAATAATTTTAATTTATCTTACAAAAGTGCCCACAATTTTTGTACTATGCTCACAATTTTTTTTATTAACTATCTCCTTCATTGAGTCCACGAATGAAACCCCTATCTATTTGACTCTATGTAAATGCTGATCATTTCGTTTTGGGTTTTGATTTCGACTTGTCTGTAGAATTGGCCTCCTGGGCGCATAATCAACCAGTATATCGAGGACGTAGCCCACATCTGTCCGTTTGTCTCCGACACATTTCCCGTTGCTGTTTTAATTATTTCTTTCACTGCAATCTATACTCTATTCTTTAGGTTATAGTAAAATCTGTCATTTAGCCGCTCGAAAACGTATCTTTGAATGTTTTCGTTAACTGAAGGTTGTGTTCGCATAATTTGTATCGCGATTTTGATTTTCTTGACCCCCTTTCGTGTGGTGTGTCGTAATCGATTAATTAGGTGCGTTTTGAAATTGTAATATTTGCCATAACAGTTGTTTGAGTGCTGTATAGCTTGCTTTCATTAGCATACTCGTGCTAAACATAGGATTTATGTAATTTTCCTGAAAGCGATTCCATTTCGTATTATATTTGATGTCACTTTTAATAACGATTAAAGCCACTGAAACAATTCTCATATAATTACACATGGAGGAAGATTGAGACTGCCTTTGACAGAAAACTTTACACAAAACCCAGGTTAATAAAAAAAAACAAATATTTGCTCCACCAACAAACATTTGTAGCATTTTGGTGTTAGTCTAAAATTTTGTACATTATCATTTTAAGTGTCTAATATTTATATGGATATAATGTAAAATGGTGTCACAAAAGGCTCATTATAATGACGCAAGTCGCATGGAACAAACAGCTTCACGTCCAATTAATCAAAGTGACTGAAACAGTACAATTACGCGAATCGGATTTTGTGTAAACGTAGCATTGCAGTGTGACTACAAATAGTAGCACAATACAAATGACAGACGTTTATACGACGTGAACGCATTTTAAACCAACACAGAGACACTGAACAAAGTGCATATAAATCTTCATGTCACGAAACGCGTCGCTTGGGTCGAGTCCTTTGTCGGAGCGTCAACAAGACGGACATAAGATCATATCAGTAGCGAGATTCACAGCTGACAGGAACTTTCTACTCGGTTTGTAGTCTTTCAATATAAATGTATGAATTTTCCATAGTATTAATCAAGCGCTAAGAAAAAGCGCTAAAACTTTGAACATAAGGTTGAAGTCGTGAAGCTAACTCTTCTTGTTACTATGATAGAAGCGTAGTATTATCTGTTAATACACATATGTCACGTGATTGCAATAAAATCAGAATAAATCTATACACTATTAAGAAATTTCATAAAAACATCGTAGGCACCGTCTCTATAATGTCGTCTCTATTATGCTATGAAAACTTAGAAACTTAGTGTCTGTAAATGAAAATGTACTGGCTTACTATTCAGAACCGTTTCGAAAGCTCAAATTCTAAGATGCACTTGGTATATACAAATTAGATTATTGATCACAGTGTACCCTCCTACTATGACATTCTGCCCCCGTAACAGAACCACGAAAACACGAAAGAGCGATTTATCATTAATAGAAGAGAAATGTGTGTGTGTGTTTAACAGAAAACGTATTCTTGAGAGATACCTATTAATCATCACAGTTCATCCGTCTCCACCGAGGAGCACGAGCTTATGCTAGTAAGTTAGGGTGATTAGGTCCAGAGCAGTGTCGAAAAACACAATGGTAAGTACATTGCAGGATTGATCCCGAGCCTCTCTATTCGAGGACCAGTGCCGAGACCACAATACAACCGATTCTCTCTATAGTACAGTAATTTCTGTAATAATCACAAAGAGGCTGCATTTTGCTTTACAATGCGCGTGCACAGATTGATGACGTACGCTCGTGGTCATTGTCGCAATGTCGCTGATTCATTGGATGCAGCGCCCGGCACGTGTCTGATAACGGTCGTTACAGCGACGGTGCAAACTGTAATTATTATGATGTAACTACTAATTAACACTTACTACTGATCGTTAATAGAACTACTTTTGTTATGTTTAAATCACAAAACAAACAATAAATGGACTCAGTGTTATGAACCCACAATAATTTACAATTTCAAATATGAAATATAATTAAGATAGTCTAAAGTATATGGCGGTGTACTCTCAATCGTACTATAGTATTGTTTGCTAACAATATTATATAAAGATAATACAATTTGATCAGTGACTTTACCGACAAAGAAAGTTAATAGTTATCTATACTAATATTATAAAGAGGAAAGATTTGTTTGTTTGTAATGAATAGGCTCCGAAACTACGGGACCGATTTCAAAAAATCTTTCACCTTTGGAAAGCTACATTATCCCCGAGTAACATAGGCTACTTTTATCCCGGAAAAATCGACAGATCCCACGGGATGCGCAATAAAGGCTTTGCTCAAAAACTACTGCACAGATTTTCATGTGGTTTTCTATACTAATATTATAAAGAGGAAAGATTTGTTTGTTTGTTTGTAATGAATAGGCTCCGAAACTACTGGACCGATTTCAAAAAATCTTTCACCTTTGGAAAGCTACATATATCCCCGAGTAACATAGGCTACTTTTATCCCGGAAAAATCGACAGATCCCACGGGATGCGCAATAAAGGCTTTGCTCAAAAACTACTGCACAGATTTTCATGTGGTTTTCTATACTAATATTATAAAGAGGAAAGATTTGTTTTTGTTTGTTTGTTTGTTTGTTTGTAATGAATAGGCTCCGAAACTACTGGACCGATTTCAAAAAATCTTTCACCTTTGGAAAGCTACATTATCCCCGAGTAACATAGGCTACTTTTATCCCGAAAAATCGACAGATCCCACGGGATGCGCAATAAAGGCTTTGCTCAAAAACTACTGCACAGATTTTCATGTGGTTTTCATCAATATGTAGAGTGATTCTTGAGCATGGTTTTGTGGTATTTTTTATCTCGGAAAAACGAATAGTCCCACGGGAAGCGCGATAAAACCTTCGCGCCATAAACCGACTTCCGTGCATATGTAGCCGTGGGCAAAAGCTTAACCTTAACCCTCTATAGACCAAATCCCGAAAACCACGCAGGCGAAGCCGCGGGCAGAAAGCTAGTCGAGTATAAATAGGGGACAGGAATATTTCTGTCCTCAAATGGTAATCAACTTTTGGGTCTCCATATTCACCACAAACCTGATATAAATACTTAAGACAAACATGGCTCAAGAATATTAACTAATTACGACCTTAATTTAGCTACCAGAAACCGACGGACACCGTAATGTAAGTACGCTTACATTTGATTACATTTTTATTTCAGTCTGGAGTAGCTTTATTCAGCCCCAATCTTGTGCCATAAACAAGACTCGCTTCTTAGAAGATAAGAAAAATAACCTTTGAATACATATAACTTGTCGGAACAACGAATACCTAATTTGCACATTAATATCTTTCTGATATGGTAACAGATATAGATTAATATCATTTCTCACTAAGAAATTATAGGTTAATATGATTTTTTACTCAGAAAGTTTAGAATAGAACTATTATAAACTACCTTAGTATCGTTCAGACGCAACCGACGGTCGTTGGAATAATCGTGTGCAGCGATGGAGATATATAAGAAAAAAGGCAAATGGATTTTAGATACAATCGCTTGTTGAATAGAAATTTACACGATATTACTTTTGCTTTTGTTATTATTATTATTATTACTCACAATTTTAATCGTAACAGCTGCAAAATTATGTTTCACTCAAATATTCGAAAATTGGTTTTTATAAATGTAAATGAAAGTGTTTTGAATTTGGAATTCCTAATAACCTTAAAAATAAGAGCAACAATATCTTAAAAAAATATCGCAACTTGACAAATTCACATCTATGACCACTTTAGCACAACACATACACATTTTAATTGTTAAATATTAGTTCCATTTTTCAAACAATTAAAACTTGGCTGTATTCCTATTTGTGGTCCTACGTTCGGTCCCGGTTACAATAGGCGCATTATTCACGGTAGATTTTTATATTTGATATTTTGTGTAAATTCATTTAAATATAAGTTTGAACAGCGGTCAGAATACAAATGTATCATTGTTTATTTTTTTCCGTTTGGTGACAAATGAGCTGTTACAGATTTGCTGAACTTCTGCAATGCCAGAGGTACAGCTCCTCTTTTCGTTACCGCAATTGGCCTGTAATTTGACGGATCCGAACTGATTACAAGCATCTAATGTAAATAACAACCTACTGTCGTAAAAATAAGTAATGATATATTTTCCCGTGGTAAGAATTATATATATATATATATATAATATATATATATGTTTATACGTTACAAATAAACAAACATAAATCTCTCTCCATTATAACATCAACATTAACATAGATTGATCCATCTCGCTTTAACTACGAGTATATTCAATTTAATTAACGCGATCCCAAGAGACCATCTGATGATGAAACGTTTCGATTGACATGCCGAGCCAAACTCTATTATTTTTACAACATCCTTTGACATGATTCTGTTTGCCGGTGCATAAAGTATTCAAGGAAAAGCGAATAACCTCTTTGCAGCGCACGGTGCCGGGGTCGCGACGCACGACTGCGGCAGCGTGTTTACGGCATCCCCGATTCGTTGGGGCCGTTTGCCGGTATCGATGATCGATGGAAATTATTTCAGTATTTATATAACAGACATCTGTGTAAACCTACTTCCGTCAGACAGTCAGGTCTCATAGGATAGAAAAAGTGTTATTGTTCGTGTTTGTAGTCAACAGGTGTATGCTAAAATTAGATCTAACACCATAATATTTTGTTTTTACCTCAGTAGAGGAGAAACTGAAAATCCTCATGATATCACCATCATCGATGTGACCTACCACCCAAACTCAGCCCAGCTTGCAGCGCTTGCGGCGTGCGACGTGGTAAGCCACAGTGGCTTCGGCGGTGTAGTGAACGTGGAGCCTAGTCATGGCGACGCAGAAGGATACCGAGGAGAGTCATGGGTGGCGTATATACCGTGCTTGTATTCTGTGTTAATTTATTGGGGGAGGGGGGTCTGCTTGTCTGAATCACCTGTTTCATTTTATAATTCAACAGTATATGTGTGTAAGCGAGCTTATAACTATATAGTAGTTATTCACCTTGATTAGTCCATTTCGATATGTCAAGAGAAATATTGACTCAACAATTACTTTTTTGTCCTGCTGATTTAGGCTCATGTAAGGCTTTATATAATATAGAAGATATCAAATAAAATCGCATGTCAACACAATAACTTTATTTTGTAACTAGCTTTCCGCCCGCGGCTTCGCCCGCGTTATATTCGAATTTCCCACAGGAAGGATATGTTTTAACAATACGCCATACAACCTTTCACCCCCTCCTTTCAACCTTTTACAACCCTTTTCTGCTTTAAAAGGTAGCCTCTGTCCTTTCTCAGCCTCTAGACTATCTGTGTACCAAATTTCATTTAAATCGGTTCAGTAGTTTTAACAATATTTCCATACAACCAATAATCCCTCCTTTCAACCTTTTACAACCCTTTACAACCTTTTTTGCATGAAAAAGTAGCCTATGTCCTTTCTCAGGCTCCAGACTATCTGTGTACCAAATTTCATTTAAATCGGTTCAGTAGTTTTAACAATATTTCCATACAACCAATAATCCCTCCTTTCAACCTTTTACAACCCTTTACAACCTTTTTTGCATGAAAAAGTAGCCTATGTCCTTTCTCAGGCTCCAGACTATGTGTACCAAATTTCATTTAAATCGGTTCAGTAGTTTTGGTGTGAAAGCGGAACAGACAGACAGACAGACAGAGTTACTTTCGCATTTATAATATTAGTATGTATGTATGTATAGTATGGCACAAAACAATGAGCTTTTCCACAAATACTATTTTCACAGTACTTTTGATTAAAATGTCACCGTCTTCAATTTTCACAGATGACATTCCAGTTTTATTTATTTGAGTTCATTAAAATGACGATAACTTTTTTTTTAATGAACCGATTTTGATGAAACAAAGTTTAGATATTATTCTGAGTTAAAACAAAGCAAATAGTGAAAGTTTCAAGCAAATCGGTTCAGTACTTTCGGAGATAAACGTGAACATACATACAGACAGACAGACAAAAAATTCCAAAATTTTTTTTTTGCTTTCTAATAATCTATTTAAGTGCGATCCATTTCAGTCAAAAATACTAAATGTACAGACAAAATATTTTTACTGTCTTATTATATGTATAGATAATATTCTGATACTTACAGTTTTTCAGGTATCGATGGTTACGATATTAGATAGAAAACAAGATAGAAAAAGTGATAAGTATTTTGTGTGTGGAACTAACGTTGTCAGCGTGAAAAAAGAAACACGTTTGTCGTTAATAAGGCGCAATGAGATCGAAAGGCGACTGAGGGCCTATCTTGAATCATACTCGATTTAATCAATAAAGTTGCGAATACATACTTTGTTACTCACTGCCGTGGAGCTTACTATTCCCTGTAACATGGAGACTGAATGTGCGGCGATGTACAGCGAATGACGTAGTCGAAACATTGATTATTAGTTCGGAGACGGCTCTCAGACACGGTCCGACGCAGCTGAGGAACTTCGTTTTGCGGGAACACTTAACGTGAATCATCCAGAATGGGGCCGCTGACACGACACGCTTGGGGAAATCACGTAAATAAAGTCGCATTGTTGATGCATGTGTTAAAACTAATCCAACGAAAGACTAATTTTCATCAGTGTACCACAGTTGGAACCAGCACACAAAAACCATTATACATTGATAAGGAAGCAGTCTGCCCACCTGATAGCAAAATGGTTGCAGTCGTCTTTAGTGCGTGTGGTTCCCATGATATTAGCAGTAAATCTGCAACCCTACAACAAGTAATGTAAAGTTACAGTACCCAGTATTTTCACGGGGTTACAATTCATCTCCCATTCCTCCATAATTATCTTACTCCCATCCAGGTTCACCTGCATATCACACCAGAAGTCCCTGTATGAACTTACTCCCTATATCACCGATTTCTATTTCTTGCCTATTTCGGTCTATATATGATCAGATTTTGCATGCACTCTCACATAATATAATGGGATGCGAATAAAAATCCTTTAAAGTGCATAATGGTGGCATAAATAAAAAATTACTGCAACTGAAACAATTTATCTTCAAAAGTATCAAATATAAAATTTAAAAAAATAATAATAAGCTATTCTATAAATATTATTTTTAATATTCAGAAAAATTTATGAACTCTAAAATTAGCTCGATTCATCATCTTTATCATGAAACGCTCAGAGGATTTTGAGTTAAGTCATATGCTTTCTTTTTGAGTAAATATAATGTTTGATGTGTTTATTTTTTTTTTTCATATTCACTTTGACTTTTTTAAATATTTCAACGTCCGCGCAAGTATTTTTTTCACTAATTTCTCTCATACGATCTCTTTTGCACTGAAATGATTAAATGCGGGACGAATAAAACTAGGTCATTGGGACTATTATGCACTTTAAAATAAAACTAAAGGTGTATTAATTTGTCACTCGTTTAATATAAAGTTTATATTAATATTTATTTATAGACGACCTCTATGGTTGATTCTTTTTTTTTTTAAGATTTCGCTATCTTGGAAGTTCCCGATTCGAGCCCCGGTGCATTTGTGTGATGAATATAAGCATTTGAATCTTAATGTTCATCCGTTATTCTAGATACTTACCTTGGAATGGTAAATAATTGCGAATGTGAAAAATATTTTCTTCTGTGTTGTATTTTCAAAATGTTTATATAAATAAGTAAATAAAAATAACAAATAATACTCATATTTCTACAGTGAACTTCTTCGAAACAAGCCAGCGAAATGCATTATATTCGTGGTACTGAAGAAACAGAGGCAGCTGTCAGACCCTCCTTATTAAGAGGACCGCAGCGCTACTGTAACATGAGGTGGGGGCACTTTTACGAGCTCGCTCCAATTTCGCAATTGCCTCGTAATGAGAAATTTTAAAGGGAAAAACAGGCTAATATGGCGCTATTGATATATGGCGCGAGTTGAGAACGAGTGAATCTCGGTTTCTCTTAATTTGAAATGACTCATTTTGAATTATTGCTACATTTTCAAAGCACTTTCTGTCATTTGTTCCTTTCTTAATAAAGAGAATGCTACCTGATTGCGATCTATCAATATAGCTCTATAAATTTACTTGTTAAGTTAAAATTTTAATATATCCAAATTTCAATATATTTAATTATTTAACACCACTAGTTACAATAATTTTTATCTATATAGCCGTTTCTCAAGCTAGATTGCTCATCTAGCTGAGCTGAGATCACTGCAGTGAGTCGTATTTGTATTTATTTGATGTGCTACCAAACTTAATTGCTTAAAATTAATCAAATTGCACTAAAAAATGTGGTTCATCTCATTATCCGCTCATAGATAAAAGTCTTTTTTAATCATTTTTAAAATGAAATAGCATGAGACAGAAGAAAAAGGAGGGAGGAAGTTATGATGATTATATTTGTTTGTTATTACAGATTTTAAGAAAATGTTATGGGTGTCTATCGATTATACATCCATTTCTTTCGTCAGGAAAACAATTGAAAGCAAATTACGTAAACATACCATAGCTACAGCCATAGGCGAGAAAGCGGCGAGGCAGTTAAAGCTTACAATACAACCACTGGCGAGTTGCCACTGCTCCGGAATAAAAATCATATATCGTTACAAGATCAAAAAGCAAGGTTTGTCGGCAATTCTACAAACATTCTACAAACGTTCATAGATATTTTCATTACAACTGGTGAACGGTTGTACAATTGCAATTCACAAAATGCTAATTTTTACCTGAATTAAGTTGGCAGGGCTGAAAGGTACGAACGGTCTAAGAATATATATGATTTAGGCGTTCGACTGCATAAGGACTGCACGACAACCGCACAGCAACTGTAATCGGACCGCACAGTTTCCTTTTCAGTTCAATCACGCAGTTTTCCAATTCAATTTTAAAGTCAGACTGTCCTGAATGGAATTGAGATGGAATTATATTGATATTAATAGTGCTTCTGTTGGACTATAGAAAATGTTGGTTACAGATTGGTAAAACTGCTACAAATCTGAAACCAAAATTTGTATCAGCTAACCTCGCAAAAGTTTTGTAACCAACTAGCTGGAATCCGCAAGTTCGTCTGCAGAGGATTAGTATTTTGAGTAGCTTACCTATTTATACATTATTAACATTGCTAGTAGCGCAGACGAAGTCATATGCACCGGCTAGTATCTTTATGAATTGTGAAAGAATAACAAACATCCATACTTCCAAAATATCGCGAATAATATTAGTAAGGATATTATAACACTATTACATTCGATTCGAGATCTAACTCGGCGACATAATTCACGGGAATGTTGCTCAGGCGCCCACCAGTCTGATACCGGCGCAATACGTTTCAGTTCAGGCGAAGGCGTGTTGGGGAAATGTCATTGAAATATACCAGCCGGCAAGGCAGAAGCGACCTTAAATACCACACAGTAAGCATCATTATGAATGCACACAGTAAAAACATATCGCGACACAACAATTTTCGTAGAACCACAAAGATAGATGTTCGCAAATTTTTAATAAATACTCGTACATAGAATTCAGCCCGCGACCGTGACAAATCGAGGAGCTCTTCTACAGAGAAGAGAATTTTCCTCTATGGTTCATTGATACCGATGTATCATGTCCGTGGTAGAGCACTTCGCGGACGGTGCACGGTTCGAGAGAAATTGTTCCTGAGATAATAAAAATAAACTTTGTAAAAAAAGTGAAATATTCTGTGGCAGGGCTGGTGAAGATTTTCCTTTGAAGTGGGACGTTTAAATAATTATTAGAATTACGGTTGAGAAAGACAATTTTAGAGTAGTGCTATAATACGATACGAGAATTATACAAAGATATGAGATATATTTACATACAAAATATCATTTAATATTCTGAAAATCCTATATGGGGGCGTCCATAAATTACGTAAGGTTTTCTTCAATTTTCTTTCCCTCCCTCCCCCTTGTGAGTTGTCGTGAGATTTTATTTAACCCCCTCTCCCCTCCCCCAATGTCACGTGAGATTTTTCAAAATGTGGGTTTCTGACGTAAACACGTTGGATTGTTATTGTAAAAACAAAAAAGAAATTTACTTCGTGCTTTTATTTGCCACTATTTAAGACTAGTAATCAATAATACTGAGAGTTATTAAAATATGATGGTTTGACAGTCAGTAGATGAATAACGTCGAAGTATGAGTGAAATTATTTTCTTTCGATCGAATTAGTGAAATCTTAATTGTATTATGACTACGCTTTAGATTAAATCTTAAGCAAGTATATTCTGGATTAAATGAACCAAAATAGTATAATTCTTTTGTTTCAATCAGAAAAAAAACTGCGTGATATTTGCCGAGACCCTCCAACGTAAGAATAGATGAGATTTGACTCGACCCCCTCCCCCCCTTAAACATCTCACGTAATTAATGGACGCCCCTTATATATTTCTTTAACAATCCGTTGTCGATTATGGCGTTAGTAATTACGGGAGAAAATATAAATCATACAATGACAAAATACCTCTTTCGCAACTAAGATTACTAAAAATAATTGTAACAAATTATATTAGGAAAAAATATAATATATATTGAATATAATATTGACATATTTAAACATTATATACCTCTTGAAAGTTACAAATTCTATAAAAAACGAATACATTAATAAAATAGGCAGTCTGTTCAAATATGGCAGGGATAGTAGACTAAGGTCGTTGGATTATGTCCCTAGACTTCTGTAACAATTTATATGGGGAGCGCACCTGGGAATATGCGCTAGCAAAGTTTTTGAACAAGTTCTCAGCTGCCAATTATGATCTGACCTACAGATTATGCACAATATATGTGTAGTAAAACCGAACTGATCAGTTTCATTAGTAATTTAACATTATATTCAGTTACTCACTCTTCCTACCTATGTATAATATAATTATAATTTGAAGTAATACTGAAAACAGCTCTACAGCGACAAAGTTAAAAGTATCAAATGTAACTATTAAAATAAATAAATATACTGTCTTCCTTTCTCGTATGCATGCTCGACGGCGATGATCCATTAGGCTACTAACATATGTAGTTAAGGTCAGTTGAAAATTTATTAACAAACCTTCAAACCTCAGGTTCATGCTGGTACAAACGAAGGTATTCTCGAGATTTTCTTGGAACAAAATTTTAATTAATGCCGTAAATTTTTAAACCAATTATTTTTTCAACGCGCTACTTTCGTCCGTAAATAAGTAAGCGCAATAATTCGCCATCAACAAACGGCTCATTTTTAAAGTCTCATAACGACCAGTGGTGGTTTAACGCTGCAATTAGACGAATGAAAGGCCGTCGAAAACAATAACAATGATGCGCGCTTAAACGGCGGCGCGCACTAATTGTCCAGCGCTGGAGGAGAGAGCGGAACGTCTGGCTCGACCACACTCTGGAGTTGTTGAATGGAAGGTTTTTATCACTACGCCTTCAATTAGATCAACGATTCCTGAATTATTTTGTCAATATTAAGTTATTTATAAAAAAGTTATAATCTATACTAATATTATAAAGAAGTAAAGTTTGTGTGTTTGTATATTTGTTAAATTGTAAGGGGTAATCTCGGGATCTACTAAACCGATTTTAAAAATTCTTTCACCAATAGAAAGCCACATTATTGCCGAGTGTCATAGGTTATATAAAAAACCGAAAAATAAAAAGGCTTTTACGTGGTAGCCCGTTTTGCAAAGTGAATCGGAGAAAAAACGGTCGAATGAAAGCGTTTCTTACGAACGCTGCCTTAACTATGAAAGATATATTTTTGAGTTCTAGAGAAAAGATGTGGAGCTTGAAAATGCCTACAAAAAAGTCAGCGACAGCATATGTCTAACTATTATATTTAAGTTACAAAAATTAGTTTTTTTAAATATTACAGTCAGAAATTAAAACATAACACTGTACTAAAAAAGGATTATTAATACTATGTCCAACGAAGTGGGCACGGGTCAGCTAGTTATATATAAAGTTAGTTTCATATCTGATGAGGTGCATGTAAAAGTTTCGTTAAGTTTTATTTATCGGTTTATAAATAATTGCGGAAAACGTGTTACTCGAAGTACAGAGAAACAAACTCTTAACAATCTCTATACAAACCGGCAATTTTATGGGGCCTATAACCAATATAGTTAGTGCTGCATAAAATTCTGCCTGCTATGATGGAGCCGAATAGAATAAGAAGGCAGTTCAGGTCCACCACACAGATAAAAAGCAAGCAAAAGGCATCCCGGTTGAGAAAGGTGTTCCTGATCGAGAAAAACAAACAAACCAACGGATGTTTCATATTCGATCTCATCGGCTCTCTAACTGTGGAGTACGCTCGTGGACTCATCATAACAATCCCATGTTGGTGTGGTGCCAAAACCAATATCAACACAATCGCCACACCATACTACGTGACGTGGGCCATGTATAAGGACCGCTGGTTGTGTTTACCATTCCTTCAATACCACAGTGATGATTTGGTGAACTTTGTTGATAAAGTGGTATGACCCCCTCATGCCTCGCCGCGCGTCAATATCTAATAAATTAGCAATCACTTTGATGGTTACTTATTCTATTCTGTATATTGATGTACGTATGTATGTCGTCGAAAGCCTGGTTAAGTTATAAGGTATTTTTCTCAATTAAAACTGTAAGTCTGGAGAGAACAAGAGC
The DNA here is from genome assembly GCA_036419045.1 of Scirpophaga incertulas. Lineage (NCBI taxonomy): Eukaryota > Metazoa > Arthropoda > Insecta > Lepidoptera > Crambidae > Scirpophaga > Scirpophaga incertulas. Next base: position 33,417,916 of record CM071629.1, on the reverse strand, counting down.
TGGCCGAAAATCAGCTCTGCGTCAGGTTAGTAAAGCCTTTTATACAGCACAAAATTCCTTTTGGCCTCACAAAATTCGCAAATATTTTGATTGGATTTTTTTAATAATTTTTTTTTGTTCAACTATTTTAAATTAGATTATACATTTTTATTTTTGATAACGTGTAATTGCAGTTTGCAATACTAACGTGTTAATTGGTGGGCATTATTGTTATTATTATAAAAAATATATATAATTACTAAAACTCAATAGGCTAGATTACTACAAATGAATATCACTTTTTCAATTATATAATTATCTCATATATATAATATAATTATCTAATTTCAGAAATTGTTATCTCGATAATATATATTATAATGGAAATTGCGGTTTCTTAATTATATATATTAACTTTTAAATCTACAAAAATTTACCAATATATTTTATTTATAATTCAAATAAAACGAACATATTTTAAGCTTTCTTGTATTAAATGTAAAATTGATTTTAATGTAAAAAGAGTATAGCTATAAAGAAACAAATAACTAAAGTATTGGAAATATTTTTCATACGTTCATACGAATCAGGCGAATTTTCTTAGTTATGACGTCATGAATGCAGTGTATTAAATAAGTACACATTGCAAAAATACTAAGCATAGATACTTACCATGAAGCTTAGATACATTATATATAGAAAAAGAATCATTTCCCCATTTATGACAGTGGACATGGATTACATAATTTACCTAACCGTAAAGGAGGCTGTTTTAGAGAACTATTGATTATCTTTTAACAATGGCTGTAATGTTAAGCGCTCAGTTAACAGGCAGGGTTGTCATTTTTAAGATTTCATGAAAAAAAAAGTGTCTTCAATAAATTAAAGTTTGTAAAGATTAATTTAATGATTGAAGACTATAGTTGAAATATGCTTGTTTGAGTATACAACTGTAGTTATATAAAAATCAAGTATAAATGATTAGTTGAACTTGATTGATTAAAATCGTCTCACTAACAAACACCTTCACGTTAACTAACGTATTTTTGTAGCCCAAAAGGTCTCGTAAAACAAAGGAGCTACAATACTGAATACGAATAAGAGAACTGACAAATTTCTAATCTTCCGTAGCAACGCGACAGAACAATCAGCGTTTGGGAGTGATCGCAAACCGTTAACAGTTAACACAGCGCATATGTCGTACATGAGCCACGTGGGAGCGCACGGAACAAGTGGGTCAATACATTATTTATAACTGGCATGTTGACGTCAAACCACCGCACGAAGCCGTCCGTGCTTTGAAATATGTACATTTAATTTCGTGCACATGCATTGTGGGGCTGGCTGTGTTCGGGCATTTAATTCGCAAAGCTGACAGTGGCATAAATCCTTACCAAGTATACTATCACTCCTTTCTATATATCAGTAGAAGCATATATGTTAAATATAACTTCCTGATTCTCTAGTGAATTACTTGTTTTAGTTCCCGGTAACTATCTAATTAGTTATTTAAAATTGAGTTCCTTTCAACTCTCACTTCGACCCGAACCAAATATTATTTCAATCAATGAATCAAGTTCAACGGCTTCGACGTGAACAGACAACTGACGTGTGAATAAATACAAATTTTGATATTGCTTAATTAGAGAAAAATATATTAATTATATTGTGGCAAATAAATATTTCTCACTATTGTATCGTTTACTACAATTAAAGTTGCTACTTATTTAAAAAATATTACAATTTATCTGGAGTAAAACACTTATAATTTTTAGTAAGAAAATGTGTTGACAATTACAAAATGAAATTCAAAATATGTACTTACTTTTGCCTAAACCCAAAATGATGATGAGTTATTTTTTAATAGAGAATCTATACATTAATATTGCCGCTTCAAGAATAATTCCTTGTAAGTGATATAGTCAACTGTTTTGTGGTATTTTAAATTCAGCTACAAACGTTCCAATGAAGAATGATCAGTTGACAACCCTAAAACTGGAACTACAGTGACAGTTGATAGTTCATTGTTTACGCACCCTAAACATAGCGTAACAAGCATCTTTAGCAAGAAGTTACCTCATTTTGTGATGCGTTGAGGACTGTAAGGTGTTGATGGTTGCGTGCATGTAATCACTCCATCGGCACTCGTGCCGGAACATGTGGTGGAGTTAATCGAGTCGATAAAATGGCTAAATTAACGATCTGTTTTTGTTAAACTCATGACGCCTTATTTTTAAGGCGTAACGTAAGTTATCAAGTTTTAAGTTCATAAAGTAATGAGGACATTATCAACAAAAACATATATAAGCATACACTGAGTGCTAGCTATATAAATCGAATGAATCGATTATTTTTGCACACGCGTTAGCGACACAAATGTTTTGAGATATCAGCAAAACCAGAATAAAATCGTCTGTGGCGTTGTGGTTTCTACACTGTTTTTTGCAATTTTGTCATTTACTGTCATTGGCGCATACATTGCTGCTTTTTGACAGACTGCCAGTTTGACACCCAGATTTTGTACCGAAATAAAAAGTCTTTTACCGAAAATGAACCTTATATTATTCCATTAATTGTAAGTATTTTTTTTTTCAGTAATTAAACCATGCAAATAAAGGAACTGCCAAAGATTCAGAACGTTTCGTGGACATTTTTAACGAAATCATTTTCTCAAATGTGATTAGAAACCATTCCTTTTTAGTTAACAACATTTTTTCGATTTCATAACAAAACAATAATCTGAAGTTACCATCGGCACGTAAAGTAGTGGTCCGCGCATGAGACACGCACCTAAAAAACAAGCGCTCAATATATTTCTATAGGCAGCACCGACGTTGACCGCCTAAAACATTGCGTTGTCTTAATAACAATGACTATCTAAATTAGGTGGCTTCGTTAAGTCTTTTAAAGACATTTATTTTGACATTTAACTCCTTGGTTCGTGCCTATTAATTACTGACCCACATTGGTGGCAGACAAACCAAGCCTTGCTTTCATACGGAGAGGAATTAGCCTTTCAGCCAGCGAATTAAATCTCGGAAGAAAGGATAAGTGAAAAATAAAGGAAATTACATTCATCCCTATGAACGAACGATATAGCCAATCATCGGGCACTTTCGCAATTTTCATCATCTTGGCAAGCGCAGTGACGTTATAAAAACATTTAGGACAGCGCCGCCATTGTTACAAAAGTAATAGCGGCTTCGACAATCGTAAAGATAGAAAGTTAAAGAAATCAAACATTTTACGCAACACCACATAATATAACTGGAGATGTTCCAATGGTTTTGCAACTACCAACAAGGCGAACTAACGATGATTTAGAACATTTACACACATTAATTGCCTCGGCCGACTTAAGTGTATTAATTAGAATAAAGGTAAGTTTATTTATTAGCCATATATTGTAGTGTATTTATTTATTGGCGACAAATTACTGAAATATTATTATCGTCTCCACTTTTTATGATTTTATGTTTTGGTTGGGAAAAAAGGGGGATCACCAAATTTTTTTTGTAACTACTATCCAGAGCGACACAGGATTTAATTGCTCAAGAGACCGATTGTTGATCTAGCAAGAATGTTAAAAACACTGCAGTAATCCATCAATAAGTCGAAAAAAAACTTAGTTTTAGCTAATAGAGATGTGTATATACAAACACATATATAACTGTGTTAGATGTATATTATGTGTTCTAACTATTCACTCTAATATGTTGTAATATTGTAAAGACCAGAATCGGAAAGAATCAACAAACCGAACGCCATACTGTTACGTATTGTAGAATTAAGGATTTATGAATTGTATGTGTAGAATTGTGTTCGTACGGTAGTATTTATGGAAAGAAACATGTTCTCAAAAACATCCGCACAAAACGGCAGTTTCATAGCCTGTAATTTAACTCATGTAAAGTGCTGTGCAACCCGTTATAGTACTAACTGTAATAGGTGAGGAGTACTGAGGATGCTACTACGTACATGTACAAAAACCAAAAAATCTAAATGAGGACAATTAAACAAAAGCACGGACCGCGAGTCCGTGGAGGAAAAATGTACTAATAAAAAAAAAGTTTGCCACCACTATTGTAACGATAATAATCCTGAAATTAATAGAATGAGATATTGCTTAGTTTAGGGCACCGGTCAATCGAAATCTTTTTACTGTAATAGATTAACACCATTGCAAGTAATTAATACAAACTTTATAAGTCAATAAAAAATATTTTGAAAAACAATTTGTGAAAGTACAATTATAAAAATTATACGTTGTTAATTACAATTATATAATTTACCTTCACCGCTAGTCATTTCTGAAATATTCGTTATTATTTCATTCGTACAATCAATTTCATCGCTTGACGACATTTTTGATATAACAATCTTAACAAAAGAAACAATGCAAAATATCTACTTGCCAAATAGTACTGAAAATTGAAAAATGGCGCGTTTTCTTTTTCATTGACGGCTTTGTGCGCGAAAGACTAAGGTACCGACGCTTATACAGCAAAAATCGGCGGTAATCGAATTTGAAATTCGAAAGATATTATAATTATTAGTTAGTAATATGATAGATACGTGAAACTAAAATTGGTGTAGTTACATACCCATTACGAGCAATGGTGTTGAAAAGTATAATATATTGTTGCAGATGTAGAAATAGATTATTATTATATATGTAGATTTTGGCCACATCGAAGGTTTTATTGTCAGTCAATATAAGTAAAATGAATATCCGGAGCTTCCTTCCCGTAAGTTTAAAATTAGAAACAACACGATGTAACTAAGGAGAGGAAAACTTACTTCGATTATTTGCAAATTACGCCATTTGTATTAATAAACCCGTATCGGAACCGTGTGTTGGCATTGCCCCGATTGTTTCATATTTCCTGAACGTGCACATTGAACAATCCGTGTATGCACGTGATCGAGACGCGCCCGATTATACGAGTATGTTGCTCGTACACATGTTTGACGTCAATTAAGTTGCGTACGATTTGAACTCGTGCATATTTTGTACAGAATATATCAATATAGTTAATGTAATAAATAAAGTTCTTTTTTTAAATTTGAGTTCATAAGATCAAAATCGATTCTCTGAAGGCTTTCTTAAGTGAATTACGTCAATTTTTGTACGTACAGTCAAAAAATTAAAAATTAATACAAGTTACAGATGTGCCTACAGTAACTGGTGTGAAATATTATATTTTAAGCAATCAAGAAATAAGCAGCTATGAAATATGTTTTGACTGTATCATAGTTACGGTACACATATGTTGATTTGAAAGAGAAGATAAAGCTCGACTATGCAATTATTTGAACAAGTAATTTCATTTCCACTGAAGATGAACTGTTAACAACAATTATAATATTACATTATCATGATAGATAAAGATTACTTACTTTTGTGCAAAGAGGTTAAATAAGAAAGCGTTTACAGCAAAATGCATTATATTGACAACGTTCCATTTTTAAAATTACTTACAGCGCACATTGCTAGAACTGAGATGTCCATTTTACAATACAATCTATGATGTACAGCTGCAACCAGGATCTTCCAAATTGCAAAAAGATGGTGAGATATTGTCTCAGAACATAATTTATACAGGCATGTTGCCTGGCAAACCAGGGTGCACTAATTAAAAATAGCCACTTCCCTTTTTTTTAAATACAATAATTACATAGTTTATTTCTTCAAATTAAAAGAATATGTTTCTTATACCTATGCTCTTGCTATTACAAAACTAAATCGATTTGCGATCTTTGGAGCTATGAATTTTGCAATTGGTATGAAGATTTTAAAGCCCAAAAAAAAGTGTTGCTTCTAAGTTTGTTTTTCTTGTTACAACTAATACAATTTTAAAAAATATTCCACTTTACTGTTTATTCGTCGATTCTTATTGCAAAGCAAGTACCCGGTTGTCACAATCGCAGTTCAATAGGGAGAGAATCGTTACTATTTAGTTATCTACCGAAACAACTCCGTAAATAGGTCTTACATATATTTACGGAGCTGTTCAGTAGAGTTCCGACTTCCAAGAGATTTTCTGAAGCTTGTTGATTCATTGAACCTTTGGGATCGAACATTAGAGTCCAATATCAGGAAGCCGTTAATATTGTTGATTTTTACGACCCACCAAGCAAATCAACTACACGATAACACCGTATATCGCTCAAGATAAAGTTGAAAATTCAGAAGTGTGCAATGTTAAACGAAAGCCGAATGACGTCAATATGTCTGCGACTTGAGTGCACACGTCCAGAATCGTGCCGGGTTTAATAACGGGGCTGCATATAGGAGGCTGTAAAACCAGTGCTTACTACAGCACCGAATAACGATGCGTCCTAAATTCGTAAAACAAAAGGCAGTATGAAGATTTGTGTTAGTGGTACCTATTTAACACCAGTTAAAACTGTTATGAAATATTATACGTGAAAAATGTAGTATCACATAGGTCACGTATTTTTGCAACAAAGTTAGTTTAAAGCATTTGTTAAATTAAGGTAGATAAATAAATGATAATAAGGGTGCTCAAAGAAATTATATACGTAAAAAATTATTAAAAAGCTTATTTATAAGAAAGGAAAGCTTTCTTCGTCGAAAGGAAAGTTTGTCACTCAAGTTAATACTTATATATAACGGTTAGTCCTACCAAAAACCAATTTCTTCTGATTGAAATTATTATCCTGTGTCCTCAAAAAGGCCAGGTCAGAAGTACCTGCAATCGTCGAGCATGTATGAGGAATGTTATGAAAGTAGATGAAGCGAAAGAGATATGTAAGGACCGTAGCAAGTGGAAGGACGTAATCTCTGCCTACCCCCGTGGGAAAAAGGCGTGAGTGTATGTATGTATGTATGTATGTATGAAATTATTATGTGTTAGTATAGATCAATCTTCATCTATTCGTAATTTTCTTTTCTCCTAATTATATACATATATTATATTAATGTTGGACACAATATAAACAAACATACATAAGCTTAACACACACGAGTTAAACAAAAGCGTCTAATTAATGGAAGACAAAGAGATACAAACATTAATAGAAGACGGCTATTTAAAGAGCGAACTACGTCTCCTTGTACATACAGACGCTGGAAGACGTTCATAAAATTACCAATGTAATAAATATTAATAAAATAAAACTGTCAAAGTCAAAGTTAGCGAATAAAGAGCAGCCACCGAGCAGAAAATGGCTTCTTAGAAAACTGTACACAAAGAGCAAGTTTAAAGATTTACGAGACAAGTTTCGAGCCTAAATGACAATACGACAGATATAACATGGGGGCTAGATATAAATTTGTTGACTTTACGTTGGCTTTCAAGGTTAGTAGTAAGACTTTTGAGAACCGAGAACTTATATGGAATTTAATAAAATTAGCACTAGTTAAATGATCAACATGTCCGCTAAAGAAATATAAACTTAAGAGAATAAAACTGTGCGTGCGTACGAACATAAAGCAATCTGTTGGGAGAACGTTCTCGGGAATACAGCAGTTCTCAGGAAGCAGGCGCGTCCCCAGGTGGCGGATAGGGGTACGCCCCCCAGATATGAGGGGTACCAAAAACGGCGGGAGGGGTCTGCTGCCCTTTTGGGCGAAGGCAACGAGTAAGGAAACCTCGTTAAAAAATAACCTTGGCAGGATTCGCCCCGAGGGGAAGAGCCCTTTTCAGGGCCAGCAGCCGATTATCGGCGTGGATTGGCCGGAGGAGTCCGCCCTTGTGGCGGTTCTGAGTGGGCGCTAGTCGCCACATGCCGGCGAGGTCGTAGTAGTTGTCCGAAAGGGTTCCCATAGCCTCGCCAAGGCGCGATGCTGCTCTCCTCAGGGATGATGCGCTCGCGTTGGGATGCGATGCTGCTCTCCTTCGGGATCGATGCGCTCTGCCCCGGCGTAATGCAGCTCTCCTTAGGGATTGACGCTCGCGTCAGGTTCGTGTGTCCTGTTGGACCGGTGGGTTTTTAGGGGGTAGGCCTACCCCCTTCTGGGGAGGAGAGCCCTACATAACTCGACTCGCGGGTATGTAGTTCAATGCATTTTTACACCTTAAATAAAAAAATAGGCAAGAAACTCTGAAGGTCTATTTTTATCTGTTCTTTTCAATCTTAATTTACAATGTCATTATAGCAAGTGGAGAGAGGTGGTCTCTGCCTACCTCATTGGGAACAAGGCGTGACATATATGTACGTCATTATAGTACAATAGGGTGTCGTCGGTGGCACTGTAGTCTCAGTACTCGTCTACGAATCGGATGATTCGCGGGGCCCGGGGTCAATCCTGCCATGTACCAATGTGTTTTTCATTTTTCAAATGTCATATGTATATGTGACGCTCCTACGGGAAAGGAAAATATCGTGAGGCAACCTGGGCCGATGTGAATTACTAAGGCTTAATCGCCCTGACATAGGGGTGTGCTCGTGTGATGGGGAAGTATATGAGCTGTGACGAATGAATGAACAATAACTATAAAACATACATAGTACAATGCTTATATACTCATTTCATGTCAAAAAGAATATTGTATCATAAATGAATTATGTTGTTGACTGAATTGAAGAACTGATGAACACAAAGCAACAAAGCAAGGACTTACATATTGACCTTGAGAAAACTCTTTTATCGCTTGTGGCGGTTTTTGTGGTGCTTGCGTGTTGCTGACTGTGGACGTGGAATTAGAAAATCGATAATACGAAGTAATTAATTAAACCGTAATAAATATTAAGCAACATAATTTGCATACACGAATTGAAATTAAGGAAGAAGGTTAAGAAAATAATACCAACTTGAAATTGTTACTCTTTATTCAAAACAGAAATCGGGTTAAATGGCACACAAAGTTATTATAAATACTAAAGTCAGTCTACTCAAAGTTATTATTCTATACTTAAAATCAGTTTCCAGGTGAAGTTATGTATTGAATTATAAGTGATAATAATCCCCGAAGCGAGCAAGAACGCGATCCGAATTAAACCCGAAGCCATCGTGCGCCATCCGCTGCTTTCACACTTAAGACGATGAGTTTACTTATTTTCTTAAAAATTCATAATTTTTGGTAATATATGACTAATAAATATGACCTAATGATTTAAATTATTTTATTAATATTAAAAATTAAATTCTGTACCAATATATATAAATGTATACCAATATTAAAAAAAAAAACTACTTTTTGTAACTTAAATATAAAAGTTAGACATATGCTGCCGTTGACTTTTTTGTAGGCATTTTCAAGCTCCACATCTTTTCTCTAGAACTGAGAAATATATCTTTCACAGTTAAGGCAGCGTTCGTAAGAAACGCTTTCATTCGACCGTTTTTTCTCCGTAAAAGCCTTTTTTTTTTCGATTTTTTATATAACCTATGACACTCAGCAATAATGTGGCTAGTAGATCCCGTAGTTAGATAGATCTGTAGTAGTAGTAGATCCCGAGACTACCCCTTACAATTTAACAAATATACAAACACACAAACTTTACTTCTTCATAATATTAGTATAAATTTAATAAAGCGCAGGTGTAAACTGATTCAACAGGATCTTAGCGTCCGTCCAGCTGACAGAGGAAAGTGAAGCCAGACGCTTGTATTCGTTGGAAACGTAACAGAATTAGTATAGTTACGCACACCTTCCTCGTAAGCGTGGATTGAATCATTCTGTCCTCGCTACTCTAGTTAACATCTGAGTGTTATAACTGAATCATAAAACGTTACGTTAGATAGTAAATATACCAGTTTGCTCAGCGGTCATGGCCTGAAGAATCTTTAGCTATTACAAATGTTTTGTATATGCGGCATTCATTTACCATACATACATATACTAACGTCTCTTTCCCATGGGGGTAGGCAAGATTACAGTTTTCCACTTGCACGATCCCTACTTCTGTACGCAAACAGAATCAAGTTTCTTTAGTAGAATTAAAAGATAATCATTCACATTTCGTATACGTTCCTACCCAGGGGTTCGGGCCTACCCTAACTATGTCAGCGCGATTAGTTCGTTAATCAACTACCCTGATCCAGTGTTAATATGGCATCATACACTTAAGAAAGTGTATGCAACTTAATGATATTTTCCGTCTCCGTAGGAACGTCAGTAAAATTAAAATTGAAAAATTAAAAAATGAAGAAAAGTATCCATATTATTTCAACCTCACACAATTAATATTTATAGACTTTTTAGTTACTTAGGTTGTAAATGTCAAAACTGCGCCAGCTCAGTGTAATCAGCATTCAGGGCAAGCTACACTGGTCTTCTGCTGCACGCAGTTGTGATATCAGGTAGTCACTTTGTTACATGGAAGAAGCAGAACACGGGCTCGTTGAATCCCGATTCGTAGACCAGTGCTGAGAGCAGAACGCCGCTGACGCTGATTCTACAGGTACCTATCTATTATATTCATTATTACTTTTAGGGGGTAAAATCAGTTTACCTATTCAAGGCAAGATGTAGAGGAGTTCAGAACTATTGGTTTAAGTAACCTCCTGTGCCTATGAACGTATTACGAATAAAGGTAATCGAATTCAATTTTATTTATGGAATAAGCCAGATTAGAAAGTGACAATATTATATTAGAGATAAAGTACGAGCACATGGGATATGCCATTTGATAAGGGTAATACGAAAATAGTAAATAGAGAATGATATATATATATATCAGGGAAATATAATATTGTAGTATGTAGTTATTGTAGTTCTTTGAAGCCTACAATTGGGCACAAGGAGAGCGGGCTTCTCCAATCCACCGTTTCGTTTGAACCTATTTCATCATCACATCACGATTTCTAGATGCAAGATTAGCCGTATTACATCTGGTGGCTGACAGTCGCAAGATGCGATCAGTTTTCGGATCGCCGTCAAATTAATAGGTCACAACAACAAAAGCCGATATCTGTTGTGTGTAACGGACAAACGGCGCCGCACTGTTTACGTGTTGGCAGTGAAAAAGTTCGTGAAAGTTACGTAAGGGAAGTTTATCCACTTTCGAAGGTGTTTATTGTTCTGATTTTAAATATCCGTAGTACTGGGTTACATTCAAATTATATTTTAGATTTGAGATTGAGATATATAAAAGGGATTCTATTTAAGTCACAACGTGGTAAGCGTAAAATGTTAATTAAAATTCTATCATTCATTATATATATGTACGTATACGCCATGACAAAATTAAAAAAAATCTGGTAATGCTGATCTGTTCACATGGCTGCAACGCCGTTAAGTTCATCGCTGTAGCAAAAGACTTCCCGGAAGTCCAAGGCAAAAGTAACATAAGTCAGGCTCCGTCCAGCATCGATAAATGTGTCAGTCGACAATTATAAGAGCGACTTTTACGAATCCAGCCAAATGCGGACGATTTCCTCAAAACGCTCTCGCTAATTAGGCTTCCAGTTAAGACTCCAAAAGGGAACCAGGAAATTGGTTCAGTGTGACAGGCAGCCGCTGCACTGGCGACGTGGGGCGCCGACATAGAACCAGAATGAAGTCTTAGGACGAATGCACCGCTGTCAGACGGATATAGACGGTGTTCCCCGAACTATGTTATACGGGCCGCTTAGTGGAAGCCGAGGGAGGAAGCTCAGCGCCCGCCCTCGCCGCGAAACTATAAATAATGACGCTGAAACAATCCCGCTTCAGTCGCACAGGAGAGCCCGAGGCGAGTGCCGTGCCAATTGCCAACACCCCTGGGATAAAACGTGCTCACAACACAGTAAACAGATTGACGTTTACGCGGAGACATTTACATTGTGCATTGTGATTTGTTAGTGAACTGTGCAACATGCTTGACCGGTCCATCCTTGGCGGCAGCTGGGAAAGCGTGGTAGGTAGCCTTTTTATATAAACAAACAGATTTAATACACATCGCTTACCATAAAATTCTAAATTAAAATGTGTAGAGATTCTAAATTTGAATTTCTAATTCTGCAAGCGTGAGCTGTATTGCCCTCTGAATTAAAACAGATTAATGAACGTACATACATACGGAATATGAAGTGTAATGGTAATAAACTGTCCAAACTGACGTATTTGTATTACGGAACGGCTATTACGCAAAGTGCATGGCCACTAACGAGCTTAAAAGCCAAGTAACTTGTCTATGCCCGCTGTCATTGAACCGAGAGGTGCGCGTTTGAAAATGGAATTGTTATTTTTTCTAAGCTCTTGACATTGGTTCATTTGTGTTGCAATACGGCTATGCCTATTCGTTGGATTTAAATGAATATAACAAAGCATTAGAAATCAATTTTGCATAAATTACGCATTAATCAAATACTTTGGTGTAAATGGCCGGTTTTATTCAAAAACAGTTATAAGTGCTTTCTAAAGTTTAATATTTCACTAGTTAAAATATATATTAATAATTAGTTCAATAGTAAATATTATGCATGATCGTATTGAAAGATATAATTATACCTATATGTTTATTTGTTCATGGAGTTAATAGTTATAAGACAAGCTATCTGGCGGTCAGCTTGTTGCAATATACATTAATTGTTAACTCAAAGTAGAAAGCGACTGGTCTCGATAAAAAGAATAACTATGTACTTTGACAGTTTGAAAAGTAGCCAAACGTCACCGGCGAGATCATTCATCAAATTATTCAATTTGCAAACCGGTAATGTTGAACACTTTCGCCGGATTAACTACAAGCTGATTTCCAAAATCATCGAACGCTTGTATGATGTAAATGTAAAAAAGCGTTGAAATGTTTTTACGGCTTGTTAATTTTTTTCATCTGTACGCCAACGCTTGCCGGATTTCCGAGAGGCGTGCAATCAGAGACTATTTCAAGATGAAAAACTAACGGGAAATTACAGAAAAACGAGTTCTGTTGCATAGATAAACTGTCGAGTTTCGTGTACAGAGAAAATGCACAATAGCCACGATCACAAGTTCAGATGACAAAAACTCGCGATGGATAACGTAACATTTTCTAATGGCTGTCACTTGCCTGGCCGGTCACTAGTTATTCCGGTTTATGATTTCGAAAGCGGTCCAGCGTCTGATATTGTGATAAGACAAATGACGCCACGAAATAACCGATGACGTGTCACGCAGCTTTACCCGTGTTCGCATCTACAGCTTTATCATCAAACAACTCTAAATTCAAAAAGCACTTTAACGAAATATATATAATAAAAAAAAAAACATTAAACTAATAAAGTTACAGCACATTCATAACTTTAATTGTCACACTGACATCATAATGTCACTTTCGTAATAACTTTGCGTTTTAACGAAACAATCACGTTTCGTCCCATGTCGTTGATTAAAAATAACCGGCTTTGCTAAATCGCAGGAATCGTAAATATGTTGAACTGAAATCAAGACGTTTATTACACTTATTAATTCGTAAATTTATAAAAGACCTTGTGATGAATAGTCAAAAGCCTAATGGGTATTGCTATGAAATTGCGAAACATTTGCAATAGGCGTCAAAGCAACGAGTTCATTAGCCGAACTCCCATGTGATGATGTAGGTTTTTATAAAAAAAAAGTTACTCAGTCTAAATACCGAGTTATTAGTGAAATATTTGCGTGGGGTCAGATTAGTCACGGCTCGGTCCCCGCTTCGTGACGTACTCGTGCATAGACGCAAACGTAACATCCTATTTAACTTATATTTGATTGTCAAATTGAATTGGTTTATCGACCCCATAATGTCAAGTTGATTACATTCAAAGGACAATGCCCATTAAAAGAGCTGTGCCCCAGTAATGCATATGCATGCCCACTAATGAGTTTTTTAATGTGTGCGTAATTAGCAAGATTTTTAATTGAAGCAGATATAAGTCGAAATTCGTGCGAAAATAAAGATATTAGTAAAATAGCGCCTACAAATATTTATTAGCAAAGTTTAAGACGACGATATGAATTTTGTTCACATAAAATATTTTTTGATAAAAAGAAAGGTATGTATAATGTACTTATTGGAATCACAGTATATTCCTAGCATTTTCGTGTATTTTTAGCACTTACACTAGTGTAAGAGACTTATTTTTACGTAGCACATGTGATATAAAACCAAGTTTATTAAATATACTTAATAAATAAGAAGCTTATTTAGTTTGAATCAGTATTTTTAGCCTTTTCATTGATTTTCAGTAACTTACATTATGTGCAGTTTAATATCGAATTTTAATTAATTTAATGAGTAGTTTTGACTTTTGGCCATATTACTCGGTTTCGTATTTAATGTCATATTGCTTTCCGATAAGAAACACTTTATATTGTGTTTTACTCTCGCATTTTGCGAAATAAATGCACACTAAATTCGTAATTTTAATATTTATTTACATTTTCTTATAGCTTTGGGACCAGTGGGGCAAATTTGGATTCTCAGAATGTAATATAAAACACAAGATTATAGTTGGATCGAACTCAGACAGGCGAGTCTATATTTTGCTGCACTAACATTTGAACTTATAAACAGGTTTAATAACAGTTTTTTAATAAACGTAAAGCGAAATTATTATCAAAATATGCGTGTTTCAACCGACAACATTTCTCTCAGTAACAGTTGTTAGGTAGGAAGTATATAGGTGGAAGCGTCAATAGCTGTAAATTCGAGAGGCAAAAAAAATATGTGTGCCGCGCTGTTGGTAATATTTTTTGCACGGCTCTCGCACATATGAGTTAACGGTATCGAAAAAACGCACGCATTCAAAACTGAGCTCAATACGGTCGGAGTCAGTGTATCCAATCCCCCGTGAGTATTCGCAATACACGGGCAAAATCAACACTCAATAATTTACGTACACCTCTGACCTTATTCGATCTCTAGGTCGTTTTTGATGTTCTCGTTAAACGCGTAAATTGCATCTCTGCAATAATAGACTTGCATTGAGATTTCTAGGTGCTGTTGAAAATAACCTGTGACAAATTTAACTGTTGTTATCACCTTCAGTTCTATAATAACGTGTACACAAAAATAACCCAACTATGCACGTTGGAACAGAAATACTAATCGAGTTTCAACGTGTGAACCGCAGCGTAGTGATATAGGGCGGGCGGTGGACGAAAGTGTTGCGTGGACTCACCGCACTCGGGCGCAGCCGCAGCCGGCTATCGCAACAGACCGTATAATGTTACCTGAAAAAAAAACGAACACAAGGTTATAAAACTGAAGAAAGATAACAAATAAACTTTTTGCACGGCGGGTTCGGACGAGTCAATTTGCCGTTTTAATTAGACCGTGTTAACTAACTCCGCTAATAGCTCAACTATTTCAGGTGACCCATTTTCTTCGTTGACCTGAATTTCGCGATGCAACGTTTTTTTGCTACTTCTCTACCACTGACATTAAAAAATAACGTTACACAAACTGAACGAGCTGTCAAAACATATCTCAGTCTCAGTGGATATTTTGCATCAAACATGATCCACTTTGGTATTTATTTTGACTTTGTACACGAATAGATGGTATTAGGGACATTTTCGATATTTCATCACTTTTATAATTAATCTGTACAGAATATTCGAATAACGCTACACTATGCCCTACATTGCATTTTGACAATATTCCAAGTAATAGATTTATTAATAATATTAAACCAATAACACTCTAGGCGGCTCCATCGTACACTAGCGTCACTGACATACACCATGCTCTAATGAAGTCCAATAATAACTGAAACAGAAATAACTCGACGGCGACCTATTATCTTACCACTGTGGTAATTTCAGTAAAACATACAAATATTGCACAACCCGAATGAGGTAACAAAGTAATATAACATAATGTACGAAAAGAGTTTGCCAAGCTTTTTCAACATAAACAGTAGCAGTCAAATTGTAATGTCGCCATAAATTCATAGCGAATTAGTGTACCACTTATATGATACAAATAAAAAACTTCAGAGACCAGCAAAGAACGGCGCCGACAGCCGAATAATATTAATATTTAATGATTTAAGAGTAGCGTTAACATCGATACACATTTTCGAGTTATAAGGTCGACGCGTTATCCCGCCATTAATCAAAGAGCACGATCAAAGAAAAACAAAATCACAACAAACAAGTTGAACGCCACAAACCGCACGTTCTGGGAGGCCTTGGAGGAGTCAATTAGTAGAGACAATTACTCTTTTTCTAATATAAACTTCCTAGACAGTTCACGGTTGAGGCGACCATCGAGGCTCCCGACGAGCTGGGCGTATGGCGGCAGCGACAGGTGGTCTCGGACATTTATGTTTGAAAAGGGCTCGGGTGTCATAGACGAACGAGACGAACAACACACGCCTCGCGAGAAAAAGAGACGACCGCCCTACGCTGACGTCATTATGCGTCCTCCTTATGAGATATTTACGTTAACCTAAAGCCATGAGATCTCGTCGTCTGTTAACAGAGCCAAATCGTTTTCACGTATTACATAAGAATTATTGCTACTTTTCAGGTGTCGAGGGATGACTACGAGACCGAGTACAGTCAGAGTCCTAGAGGATCCCCGCTGAAGGAAAC
Source organism: Scirpophaga incertulas (assembly GCA_036419045.1). Taxonomy (NCBI): domain Eukaryota; kingdom Metazoa; phylum Arthropoda; class Insecta; order Lepidoptera; family Crambidae; genus Scirpophaga; species Scirpophaga incertulas. The sequence continues at coordinate 33,401,486 of CM071629.1, read as the reverse complement.
GTCGAACATTCAGGACGAGAAGCAGTATTACATTAGCCGTCACAACCCTAATAAAACTTTCCGACGGGAATCCGTTATAGCATCGTGGAAAAGTCTGAAGAAGGAAAGGGAACAAGCTCTTGGAAAGAGGATAGTTTACGTTGACGCAAACAGCTACCAGGACTACTATGGTAGGAGCAAGGTCAAGAGGTGCAAGAGTGATAGAACAACCAGTGTTTCTACTAGAGTACCGAAGAAAGTAAAGAGGACGTACTCGGTTTTGCACAGATACGACCCGAACGAAGAGAGAGTGGTCAAGGAATACAAGTATCAGTTGCCCAAACAGTCCGAACAGGAAAACCGTACCTCCTGCCAGTCGTTGTACAATGCTCCTATACAGAAGTCGTATTCGGAACCGTTCTTGAGATCCGAAGCCGCCTCCAAGAAGAAGGTGAAGCGCTCGTTCACCACACTGCTGAACATCAAGACCAAATTCCTCAATATCTTCGCGCCGAAGAGTTAAATATAAAACTGAAATGATTTTAGGGATAATTGCTCAAATTATGCATTTTGGCGTTCGGAATTTTGTATAACCACAAATTACGAGGCGCTTGTGTTCTAGTCAAAATTTTTCTATTAATTCAATGGTATTTGGGAATTTTAATATCCATTGAAAATATTGTATGTTCAATATTTAAGATAATTGAGACAAATTGACCTTCAGATGTAAAGCGAAGAAGGAACACTATGCATATTGTACCGGAGTATCCGGGATACTATATACTTAGCTGCTTGTAATAGCTTGTTTATGATCTATAATGATAAGGGTTACATGTTTAGTATAATATCGTACCAATTGTATTTTAGTAATCGGTGAACGTTTGTGACTGTGAAATCATATTGGATTGACGTAAGTTATATAACTTGTGATATTATGTGTGTTGTCGTTGTGATATTTGTGTATTAGTTTATTTAATTGTACCGAAATTTCAAATGTAAATTAAACTGAGATTATTTGCATTCAACTAATGTTTTTTACACTATGAATTAATCAAAATTTAATTTTGATAATTACGTAAATATTCAAAATATTTATTAATTATTCTTTTACTAATGATTTAGTTGGATCAGTAAAGAAAAAAATTTTACAATTAATATATTATTTTAAATTGTGTCTAAAACATAATAAGAATTAAAGAACAGTATTTTTTTCGGTACGTTGTTTAAATTTCGTATAGATCTACGTTTATTTCTTAAGAAATAAACTCTAAAGATTTTAATGTGTTGAATATAAAAATAAACAAAATCTTTAATTCTAGTTTACCTAAATAGAAAATGCTTTATATAATATATAAGCATAATTTATATATGGAAAATAATTGTATAGTTTAATCATTCATAAAATGCTCTAATCTAAAGGAATTCATTACATTTACATACAATTTTTAGTCATTTGTTCTATAGTTACGAGGAAAATGATCAAGGAGAAATTTAAAAAAAACACCGATTGGTAATAAAATGACAAATATATAAAATGTAATTTGTATATTTATTAATAAATAAATATAACTTAATTACATAGTAATAATGAATTACATAGTAATACAAAGTGCAGCCTGACAGAAGAAAATAAGAATTTTCCATGTTTAATAACCGAGCATTGTATTTTATGAATGAATTATACAAAGTCAATGATTTCATTCCCTTTGTGTAAGATAATATTAATGTACTTAGATTAGGTCGTATAGTTGATGATTTGCATGATTAAGTAAACTCAAAATAGCAATTAAAATTATATTCAAATAAAATAAAACTAAAGTATTGTTGAAATACTCAGATGAGTTGAATTGTTAAGTAAACTTATTATAGCAAGTACAATTATTTTCAAACTAAAGTATTGTTGAAATACTCAGATGAGTTGTTGAAATACTTGAAGCACAACAATGCTAGATAAATTGAATAACTGGTGAATAATATAAAATATACACAGAATTGTCAAATTGTACCTTTTGTTTTATTCAGAACGCAAGTGCGCATTCATAAACCTTAATACGACAGCATAAACCTTAATACAATATTTAAATTTAATGATCTTTGGTGCAACTGACTATATACAAAGCCCGATCCGAGCAAACTTCTACATTCTCTAAGATAGTTACATTAACATATTAGTATCCAAGATTTGTTGTTCTCGGACTAAAAGTTTGATTAAATTATTTGTTAGATCTTCAATACTTAATTATAAGAAAAAAAAGTCTAATTCTAAGCAGGCGACTTTGTACAATTCTTATGCCATTCGTAATAGTGACAAATTTCATATCACAGATGTAAGATTTACGTTGCGCTATACAAAATCACACATTTAATATCATTGTATTTTATATAACGAGTACAATATATATACAATTAACTCAATCAACAAAAAAATTATTCTTTTTTTCATATGGAAATTACTTTACAAAATGTGTTCAATATGATACTGGCAAACTATGATATAAAATGTATATTTCCAAATTAAAAATAGTGTCATCGTCGTTAATTATGTAACTGGATTCTGTAATAAAAGTTATACATAAGATAATATGTTAAATTTGCAAATATCGAAGTAAGCAATTTTTCGCACTAAGAGCTTCTTATCGAATTCTTTTCGAATAAGTATAATTTGGTTTATGACAACTGTAATTCAATCATAAAAACAATAGCATAAAAAGGCCGCTAAACCCTCTTGTAAGAACTTATTAAAATAATTTGAATTTGTTATAGTTTATTCGTTTTGCTGACGACTTAACACAACATAATATATTTTTTTAATATTTTGATGCGCTCGAATCTGTATATATGAGGGATCCTCACAGCAGTTATACGGGCGCTATCGTTCTAAAAGATAAATTATCTTTTTGAATATAGCATAATTATGATTATGAAATGCGGGCATACAAACTGGCGTTTTAAGGGAATGCAAAATATTTTCAATATTGTCGAGCAGCGATTCCATGAGTTACTATTGTTTTCGATGTGCGTTATTTTTTTATCTTAAACTACATAAGTTATGTCAAGCTATTATACAAAATTAATAAATAACATATTAGTTCACACCGTTTCCGTCAGAGGCGCTGTACAAGATTCCATATAAACATTTATACCGTTGATACCACTCCACGTTAAGGAAAGGTGGCATCTGCACCGTTGCACACCTATGATCCTTTGTTCGGCAGCCATCCGCATCGCCACGATTAGGTTTCCCCAATTCAATACACGCCCGGCGCCATTTTGGCTTCCCGCACCACTTCTAGCACATATGGCCCCTTAAGATGGGCCAACGTTGCACTGCTCTTACTACAAGCCAATAGGTGTCATTAGGATAAAAGCTCTTAAGGCTAAGTTTGGTCCGTAAATTACATCGGTCGAGCCGCCTCGATCAGTCTGGAGTGCCACATAATCACCACGACACTTGGTTGCGGGAGGGAAGCAAGAAACGAAACGAAGTTTGAACCAGCAGGTTTTATTCATTTGCCAAATACATTTATATGTCAATTGAACAATATATTCGATCAGATCTTTCATTAGATAGATACTTATAGGACATTAGTTTCTTACTTAGTTTTCATGTTTTGCGAAACAAATAATAACCACTGAGTTATATCTACCTGTATAAATAAGTTTTAATTGTAATTAGTAAGTTTAAAGAAAGTAAACCATAGATAATCAAGAAAATACACAGTAAATTCAAATATTTTGACAGCTGACCGACAGCATGCCTTTTTAATTTACGATCCGTTCTACGTGCAATTCATCGCTGGATTTATTTTACTAATGTGTTATTGGGTAGCGGTATTAATATTTTCTGTATGAAACGGAGTCTAATATAGAAATTGTTTTTAATGGCAATACGGAATACGAGTGGTTAAAAAATCTATAAAATTGAAGATTCACTTCACACAATTTAGAAATACGTCATATGTTTATTTGTCGATATAATTAATAAAATAAAAATTAAATTCACTGTTGCTTCGCCAGTAAAATTTTAAGATCTATTATAATTTTCACATTCTCCAAACCAAGCTGTCGGGTGGAAAAGCGATAAAAGTCATCTATGACGAACAGCTTAAAAAAGCAAAAGAAAAGTAATTATAAAATTTTGAAAGGACTGTGTTGCAAGATATTATAAATGATCTTTATTTCGAACAAGCTTCATGTTTTTTTATATAAACGTAATTAACTAGACACGCATTAAAGTTATAAAATTTGTAACAATATTTATGGCGAGACTAAGTATACATATATCCTGGGATGTAATATACATGTTATATCCCATAGTAAAAAACCAGTCTTATTTGTATATTTTTTTAAACTGTGTGACATATACGCATTTTAACAATTTCGGAAGATTATAAATAAAATCAACTTTAATCATATGTGCATTTCAAAGTTCGGCTCTAGCTCCTAATGTGAGAGAGAGAAGGAAAAACAAGCCGGCGCTTATCAGTTATTGAAGTGAGAGAGTGCTCCTCATCGGGAATTGTGGTCCAAGACGAAAAAAGGCCTTCAATATATTTTCATTGATCAGGCTATTTCAAGACGAATATCTATTCATTCAAATGTGTTGGTTTTTGGTTTTTGTTGGCCGCAAGACTTCTATTTCCTGGCACAAACATTTTCATAACTTGTATGATACCTATATTCTATCAAAATTAATGTAACAATATGTTATATATTAATATTATATATTATTTTGCTGCATAATTATGTATACGTTTTTTTTACTGCCACTGCCCTGCATCATATATATTCCAAGTGCAAAAGCTCTCTAGAAAAGACCGCATTCTCATTGGACAGCCTTTGTTTACATTAGAAGTTTTTTTGTAAAGCTTTTGTCTTGTTTATGTGTAATGTGTCTGAAAAGTGTCTGTCTGTGTATCTTGAAAAGAGGAAGTAATTTAGACACACACACAACCAATTAGGATCATTAAACAGGTATGAGTACAGCTCCAACTTCCGAGAATCTGGGTTTAGTTTTAAACTCATAATTAACGATGCCAGGAGGGCGGTTCACATGGTAAGCGGTCTGTTCCAAGAATTGATCAGGAAATTAAAAAACCACGATGAACGCAATAATTGTTGTCTGGAAGACGACAGACGCAAACGGGCAGGCAATGATTCATTACCATTCAACCACAATATATACTGTTGTAATGATTAAATAAAAAGTAAACAATCACTTTTGTATATCTATTTGTATATATACGTATTCTAGCCTAATTCCGTAAAGTCATTAGTAAAACCTTTCTACTTCTTAATTGACAAACATGTCGACTGCCCTCCTGACGGTAAGCAGTTACAGTCGTTGATACTACATGCAACCCCACAAAAACCACATGTACGTTGTCAACATGTGACATAAGACGTAAAGTCACAGCACCCAAAATATCACTTCCGATGTTACCCTTGACATCAGAATCATCATCACAGCTCATATACGTCCCCACCGAGGGGCTCGAGCCTACCCTAACTAGGTAAGGGCGATTAGGCCTTAGTCAACCACGCTGGCCCAGTGCGGGTTGGTTGACTACGTACACCTTTGAATCGCTTCGCAGATGTACGCAGGTTTCCTCACGATGTTTTCCTTCACCGTAGGAGCGTCGGATAAATGTACATATGAAATCCGGAACGAAAAACACATTGGTACACGGTGGGGATTAGATCGCGGGCCTCCCGATTCTATGCGGCGCACAGACCAGTGCCGAGACCACAGCGCCACCGACGCTCTCAGACATCAGAATACTGCAATCAGATTATTGCTATTTTGCGGCAAAAATAGGTAAGATGATGGTGCCCAAGTAGACGAGTCTGGCATAGATTCTCTCTACAGCACTCGAAAGATAACCTTTTTGCGAAAATTGGCAATATATACAAGAAATATTTATCACTACATAGTATAAAACAAAGTCGCTATCCGCCGTCTGTCTGTCCCTATGTATACTTAGATCTTTAAAACTACGCAACGGATTTTGATGCAGTTTTTTTAAATAGATAGAGTGATATAAGAAGATAATACAAAAAAAGATAAAATTAATACATGCATAATATAGTAGAGAAACATTGATAAATTCAGAGGTTTCTAATGTGATGTCGTAAATAGTTACATTTTTTCAGTCCACATTGCAAACGATTTAGAATCAGCTTGCACCCGTGCGAAGCCGGGGCGGGTCGTATATTATAAAGTTAACCTACAGTTTCATTACCAAAAACAATTGTAAATTTAATGCAAAGTGAATTTTTCTAGTCAAAGTCTTATTCGCAGAATATTAACGTCATTATACGTATTTGTAAAAGTGATATCTGTTTCATCACTCATACAACGGTTTGGCGGAGAGAGTAAGTCTAATTTATGCGTTACCAGCTGGCACTCGAGACTTCGTCAGCGCAAGATTAGTATTTCGAGTGGCTTATATTATTAGTGTAGCGTAAATCCTTACAAATTGTAGCCTACGTGTTATTCTGATGTATAACATATATCATTGTAAAGTTTCAACAAAATCCATTCAGTATTTTACGTGAAAGTAAAAACAACTGAAGGGATTTTGAACTGAATGAATAAAAACTTCGAGATATGGAGCTGAGCAACCTATCTTAAACTTAAAATACTACAACCAAAAACCGGAAATATGTCCTGTTCGCACCATTCTTTCATATATGGAATTAACAAAAAAATATAGAAATAATATAAAAGAATTAATAATGACCCTTAAAAAGCACATAAGGGGTCATCCATAAATTACGTCACACGAATTTCGTGATTTTTTGCTCCTCCCCCCGTCCTTGTCACAGCTAGTCACATTTGTGAGACTCCCCCTAGTGTGACGTCACATATTTGAAAAAATTACATTTAAAATTATTGAATGATAAAGCGGTTTCGAATCAGATTTATTTTTCTTTAATAAAATTAACATTAAATCAATTAACAAAACAAAAAACGATTACTTATATTAAATAAGTATATGGTCATTTCATGTTTTTCGTATTATATTTTTCAAAATCACCTTCTATAATCCATTAGAAAAATAGTATGTTTCGGGAGTACCCCTATTAATAAATAGAAGAAGATACTATTCCTTTATTTATTTATGAGAGTATACAGACTTTACAATAAAAGTTAATATTTACAGCACTTTTTATACTAATAGTAATAATTTAAAGTTTGTGTTTTAACAGTTAGCTTATAATAGATTTTGAAATGTGACGTCACGAAATTTAAGATCCCTCCCACCCCCTTGTCACACCATGTCACACTTCGTCAATCCCCTCCCTCCCCCTAACCGTGTGACGTAATTTATGGACGGCCCCTAAGTAAGTAAGCCACAACGCAGAGTATAGGGCGCTGGATATAAGCATCGAATTCTAGCAATAGATAAGCAGGGACTGCAATCGAAACAAAAAAAGAAACGAAATATCTTTAGCGTTGTTGATTACATCTTACTCGTACTTTGACATTTTTTTTTATACTAGGCCCGGCAGATGACTTCTTCCCGCCTGATGTTAAGTGGTGAAAGAGGCCCAAATGAGATGATAGATAGAATAGTGACGTTACTCCACTATCCTACCTGCCCTATCCCTGTCGGCCCAAAAGATGCTTTTTCACGCCTCTTTTATACCGCACACCCAACGGTATAATGTCACATCTTCAGAAAATATAAAATTGGCTTTTGGGGTTTAAAGTATTTTAAAGAGCAATATATTCAATATAATAGTAAAACAGGATATCGTCAGTGTTAACAGTTATAGAAAGAACATTAATTATTCAGTGCATTAAGATTACGTTAATCTTTAACCACTGTTTCTGTTAAATGTAAAAAAAATAAAATGTGTCATTTGTATACAATACAACACATGTATGAAGATGTATGGTGATATCGGCACCGTTACATCGTTTTTAAGTACCGAGTATAATAAGTATCGAGTACAGACTATAATCTCAAACTATAACAAATTGAGAACCTAACTTAATTTACAATTTAACAAAAACAGTTCTAAGCAACCTTTTTCGGCTAAAAATAGATACAATAGTTGTGAAACATCGTAGCAATCGACTCGAGCAGAACATTCTGTTAACGACATCTGATTTGCAAGCGGCTCAGCTAATTTGAACTCTAAATAGGACATAGTCAACAGCTGAGTAATCAAGTAATCAAACATCACTAGAACTATTTGAGACAGTAATATCACTTCGGTAAGGTTGATTTTTGACTGATTGTGTTGTATGCATCGCCTGTGGGAAAGAGGAAACACGCTTCATATGCGAAGGCACAATATTAAATTTATCCACACATAAATTACCTTTTACGGCATAACGACAACAATATAAATAGGCACAACAAAGCGTTTACCAAACAACTAATTCACCTACTGAAGTATTAATAATGTACTATGTAAATTACTTATCAATAATTACTATTACAGTATTAATGACCACTTTGGTGAAAACTTATTTAAATTTCAATTCTATATAATATATAGTCAAACAAAAAATCAAGCTTAACATTAGCAATACGAAAACCGCCGTTAATGCGAGCGACATAATAGCTTTCTTTCAGTCAAAATGTAGTCTGACGGGGCACTGTGTGTGTACGATTGGGTAATTTTTTTTTTATATTCTATATTAATAAGAGTACTCTTTTAACTGAGAAATATATATTGTAGAACTGTATACAACCAACAGTATTCTTGCGTTTATTACTTTAGAAGATACATTAACATGTTTGCGACGCTGTCGCGGATTGCTCAAAAACGCTTCATAATAAAAACACTGCAATCGTGACGTCATAATTCAGTAAAATCGCGTATGTTTTTTTTGTATGTATAATCAAAATAACTTTGTTATTTGTACGTTTATAGGTATAATTTTTTTTTATAAAAAATGTTACATTAAATGTGAGAATGCTAGAAATATTTTCATTTCATTTATAACTATTATAAACTAAAAAAACTATTATAAACAACATAGTGTTCACAGCCATTAAATACCACTAAATTCATGTTTGTGAAGAATATAGTTTGTCTTTGGATCAATAAACATATCGTATAGATGGTGATAACATTATTCTTGACGACTGATAAAAAGAATAACACAGGATCAGAGAAAACCGTTAGAAAGGCCTAAATTTAGATTATTTTACAGGTTGTAACTATTTTATATTAAATCGTATGATTATTTTTCAATATTTATTGCACAATACTCTCATTATCTACAAGTCAACTAACTGGTCAGTTACAAAGAGCTGTTTGACGCAGACAAAGATCAAAACTATTATAAGCTTACTATCCAATACATACACAAATGACATATTGGAATACAAAGTTAAATAACAAAAATCATAGCTCCCGACTCCATGCATGCATCAATTAGTACCAAATTTCGGCAATCAAATGCGAAACCCAAGATCGTGCGGGATGGAGACTCACTGTGGACGCCCTCTGCCCCAGCTAGGGGACAAAGGACCTTAATGATGAATGAAAGTTGGCAATTTGGTACCGGGAACTCATAAATAATAAAAAAAAATCCATTTGTATCATCATAAACCACGATATCAGGCATATTTGAAGTTTGAAGCAAGTAAAAATTGTGAGGTTCGGATTAAATCTGATCTAATCCGTGTAGGCAGTAAATAAATAAAACGAATTAAACTTTTATAAGAACACGCGTCACAGTCGTTGCAGCGAAAAGGCCCTTCACGATTTGTCTGTCACGGTCGGGCCTTGAACTTCACCTAGAATGGCCGAATCGACGCCGGCGTGCGCGTGGCGTACTGCAGTGTATCGTGAAGGCATTGTCGTTATAACAATGCAACGTCACAAACAAACATTAATATTTCGTTGTTAACTTCTGACATGTGGTGTCAACATTCGTATTTGGGAATCTCCTGGAAACCAAGTCATATCTACTAAACTACCTTGATGTCTATCTTGTTTTTAGCTCTTTTTTCTTTATTACTAACTAGCTGTTGCCCGCGACTTCGTCTGCGTAAATTTCGAGTTGAATGTTATTGATACACAAATCATATTAAATACGATTTTACCGATTAAAATATTTTTGGTATAAAGCAATTCCTTGAGGTAAAGTAAACTCAAAGAATTTCTCATGAAAAGATACGAAGGAGATTTTCGCCTTATGTCGAAACACATTCCTTTATTAGGCTTTATTTGAAAAAACTACAATAGCGCGTTGTAGAAATTGATTAAATGAAACAGCGCCATCTAGTGATTTATGAAAAAACTAACATGCGTAATGAAACTGATTTACACTTAAATATTTTTTCTGTTCTATTATATGTATAGATTAAGCGTGAAGAGGTAATAAACAAACAAACTTTCGCATTTATCATATATTTTGATAAAAACTGGTTTCGTTTCATCGTATTTTGGTTCCCTGTTCCATCTCACTGCCCACGAACATGCTAAACGTGGCCTTTGGGGTCTTATAACCTGTGGCTCTGTCTACCCCGCAGGGGATAAAGACGTTATCTTATGTATGTATAGTATCATGATGATGAATAGTCTTTAGATTTTAAATTTCCCATGTAACTTATGTAAGAATGGTGTACATTATAATTCGCAATATTATCATGCCTTGAGTTCATTAAAATGACGATAACTTTTTTTTTAATGAACCGATTTTGATGAAACAAAGTTTAGATATTATTCTGAGTTAAAACAAAGCAAATAGTGAAAGTTTCAAGCAAATCGGTTCAGTACTTTCGTAGATAAACGTGAACAAACATACAGACAGACAGACAGACAAAAAATTCCAAAAAATTTTTTTTGCTTTCTAATAATCTATTTAAGTGCCCCTCTATCCATTTCAGTCAAAAATACTAAATGTACAGACAAAATATTTTTACTGTCTTATTATATGTATAGATTGAGTGCGTTTGACAACGATCTCACATGCAAACTCAAATAGTGCCTATTTACTCTCGCCTTGAAAATCCCTATATTATAAGTATCGGGAAACAAAGACGCAAGTAGGGAATTCCATTCCTTAGCGGTTCGCATAATGAAGGACGAAGCGGAACGAGAGCTAAAAAGAGGTGGAATTTCGACCACATACGGATGAAGTCCCTGGCCGCGTCTCGGCGTCCGATGGTGGTAGAAGCTGGGGTCGTGCAAGGACTAGCGAAACATTCTCTTATTGTGCAGAAATCGCTCTCATTACCAGCCATAAGGTCATTAGGACTAAGGATTTAAGGCCTTAGCTGATACAACGTAACTTTAGCTAACGTAACATAGCTTTAGCTACGGGAGCATCCTGGAAGGACTTCCCGTTCCTTTGTGAGGATTCTCCGACTCTCCTTTCGTAAGAAGAAACGAACTTAACAGACAAACTTAATTTCTCCGGATTATCCCATGACGACCCGTAGACTAAATGAGACCATTAGAATGTTTCTCTTCCTTTATCAGCTGGATCTAGATCATCATCTAACAATATTTATTTAGCAAACAAATAAAAATGAATGGAAAGGTTCATTTATATTTGTTTGCAAATCTACAGTATTTTTAGGTGAGGAAACAGTTATCAAACAATGAAGACCGTGCATCAGTGATAAATTGGCTGCGAATTGTTTGTCAGTTGAAGAGTTATAAAAATATCTACAGCAACAATGGAAATATATATCCATCCTAAGGTTACCTGGAAGAGATCACTCTTTGTGATAAGGTCGCCCTTTGTACAGTTAGTTTTAAGGATTCATTATCTGTATTTTTTTTTCACTATGGTCGATGTACAAAAAAGTTATAAATAAATAAAAAAAATAAATAAATATATATCAGAAGAGTTTATTATTATGTGGCATATTTCTTAGTTTATTATCATTAAATTTTATCTATTTATGATATTGTCATATGTATTAGTATATTATTATTAATTATATCTATGTATTAGGAGTTAATTTTTTTTTTCATTTGTGTCATGGGTACATCTACCACTTTGCTTTCTGCACCACCTAAAGGTTGACTGTTAGAAAATGCCACAGGCATTAAGTCCGCCTTTGTACACATTGTACATGAAGTGTTAATAAATAAATAAAAATGATGATTACGTAGAAAAATAGATAATCTTGTATTGACATCTTCAGTTTCTATGACGGACTATTTTATGTAAGGACGGTGATAAACACTCGATAATCTTATTTTTTAAACATAATAATATCATTTTAACTATACATTTAAACTATTTTACAAATATACTAAGTGTTCTATTTTTCTCAGTATGAAACGATACCCCGTTACGAAGAATCAATATGCTGAATCATTAGTTATATTTCTATGAAGCCGTCGTTGTCTTTCAATATTTATTTAGTACTTTATTTGGATGTGGTGTACGTGTGATTACAAATTTGTTGCCGCTTGTTTCTTTTTTCATCTGATAAAGACGTATTGTATGTTATTTACAACTACGTACAGTGAACGCCTAAAAGCGAGCTTGTAATTGTAAAATATTTGTTCTCCAAACAAGTAAGATTCAAGTGACTGAACACGAACTTCAGAAGATTTCACTTCATGTAAAAACGAAACTAGTGATGTATTATTTATTATATCAAAGACATAAGGTTCAATTTTTAAGCTAATACCCAACATTTAAAATAGTATTTAAAATAGTAATAGATATCATTAGTATAAACAAAAGTTTCTTATTTGTTATTAGCATAAAATTGTTGATCAAATATTTAGATTTCAAAGCATATAGGTATTCAGCGAAATTTTTCTCTGCTATGTATCAAAAAGGCAAAACGAAGTATATAAACAGTTAGCAAAAACTAAAAAACTTATTAATCTTTAATACTATCAAACAGTTTACACAAGGTTGATGTTATCGTCGACATTAAATAATTACCTGTCAATTCAATTGTTTAGAAAAAAAAATATCGTGATAGCCTTTCTTGTAACAACAATCTGTACGGTAAGTACTACGGTAGACAATAAACAAGTTCTCACTTCCTCAGTGCGCTATCAGCAAGTTCTGTGTTCCGCGAAGGTGTGTCATAGTTCTATAATTTTTATACAGGACAGCCCTAATAAATCTCGGTCACCGACAATTGCATGAGGCGTCAACTCTGCAATTTGTGATGCAAAAACTATGTTTAATTTTTAAATAGCTATTAAATATATTTGGTTATTGTATCAATCGCTGAACAATAAACAAATTTTAATTACATAACATATAAAATTTATTTTTTCGGAACTTCCGGATATAGCTTTCCGAATTAGCCTCCATTATGGTAGATATAAATAAACATTTGAAAATTGATTAATTGAATATGCTATTGTAACTCCAGTATTTCCACATTTCCAAGTGTTACGAATCAAGGAGAACTCACTTAGATTGCACGGGCCACTGTCGCTAATTACCAGCGAACGAATTGACGACCTCATTCGCTAATCTCATTATCGTTCGACATTGACTCCGCTTGTTCATAATGAAAATTGAAATGAGCGGGACCTTGGTTCCGAGTCGTGCAGCACTGGATGACACCATTGTCGATGTCGAGGCTATCAGTTTAGTCCAATGCTAAACAAATTGTGATAAAGTGGTATTTTGTAAATCATAAATTTACAAGCTTACGAACATGACTCATGAGTATGATAATTTCCAGTTCTTCACTTGGATTCCATCCACCTTTTTAAATAAGAGTGCGACCATGCCCCTATGCCATACTGTAGGCGTAGATCAGGGTTTCCCAACCTTTATTTCACTGAGCCTCCCCAATTCAAAAATAATATTCTCATGCCCCCTTAAGTTTAAAAACATTAAAAACACATTTTTTTTTTACAACTAAATTATTTCTTTGAATTAAAATTAAAATACAGATATTTGTAGATATTTATGTTTTAAGAATAAGATAAGATATATGTATCTACACTTGAAAACCATTAATTACTTTCACTTTAGGTAAATATCCTAGTTTTATTTTCATTATGAGATACTTGAGCTTGCATCTTCTGTACCAGTATGTCGATTCTGGGTTCAGTCTTTGCTAGAGCGCTTAAGTACTCGATTACGCCCCCCCTGGTATTCCACTACGCCCCCCAAGGGGGGCATGCACCCCCTGGTTGGAAACTCCTGGCGTAGATGATGGATATTGAACACTAAAATAGAAAGAAATTTGTAAGTTTGCAATATTCTTGTTTTACAAATCTACAACAAACATTTCTAAATTGGATGCTAAAACGTAGTTATTAACAGTGAATTTGACTTTGACTTAATAAAGTAAAAAATGAAGAATGAAGTTGAAATATTTGATTAGCCGAATGATTATGGCGTACACGGCGATTTGATGGAGACGCGCGTTCGAGTCGGATAGTTTGTTTGACATTTTCATTATACACAAGCACAAAAAAGTGTTATAGTTAAGATATGATATAAGTAAACACAGTGTATCGGTGTAACCGAAATTTATATAAATAATACACCTAGTTTCCTACATCCCTAGATTCCTCACGGTCGTGGGTTACATGTACTCTTGACCTGACCTTTTTTAGTATATCTCCTATTTAGTACAGGTAAGTTCGCCTAGATCCCACCATATCAAATTGCCTATTGGTATTTGCCATATAAATTTGTATGAGTCATCTTTTATCCATTCTTTCTATGTGTACCTTATTCGTATTCATCGTCTCTTTTATTATCATAAATCCTATTTTTATCCTTTTTTGTTACCCCATACAACATTTACTTCCATACATCTTTTTTTATTAAAATAAAAAAAAACTAAAATAATATAATAAAAATAAAAAACATCATCTATGAATAGACTGAACAGCCACGGGGAGGCTGACACCTTTTTTGAAATCATCAAAACACACTGTCTACGCCCCATTTATCCTGACGCAAGTTTTAGAATCGTTATATAGTGATTTCAATACTCGCGTTACGCTACGTCATAATATTTTCCATAATTCATTTCTCCTCACTTATTAGTAGGCTTTTTACAAATCCACGAAAATGCAATAGACTTTTTGGTTTTTGCTAAACGTTTTTCGACTATTCATCTTAGGACCTGGTCCATACATTCCTTTTTATTCCTTAAGCCGGATTGTATATCCCAAAATTTCTTATTAGTGTCATCTATCACCCTTTTAATCAGAAACTTTCCAGTATTCTTATATTACCATGTTAAGATATACTGTACCATAAGGTTAACTGGGCAGAACATAATGAGATTAAGTGCGTCTCTGTACATTGCGTGTGCATGCATGAAGTATAACATAAATAAATAAAAAACAGCTATACATATAAACTTTCACCAACATTTATTAAGTCCCAATAGGTATTATAAGTCAACGGGCTGCCTCACTGTCTGGGCACTTCGCTGACATATATTTGTCGTATATTCCCTTAGTCGGCTCTTACGACATACACGGGTAGAAAGGGAACGGTGACCTCTTTCTAAAATCATCTTCAGATCATATATTCATTTCGCTAATTCAAATTTTTACGACACAAATAACATCCACTTCTATAGATGGAAACAGGTTATAAAAATAGTATCACGTTAACATTGAGTTTTATATGCAAATCAGTTCTCAAATCGGCTACAAATAAAAATTGTAAAACGCTTTCAAGTGTCACCGTTAACCGGAACTACTGATGTAATCATTTCCCATCTATTATTAAAAATGGAGGATGTTTTACACGATGCAAGTGAATGAAGCAAAGTAAGAGCTATTTGTGCGAATGTCAATAAGCAGTAACTGTTTTATATCACTAAATAAAATGGACATACTGGACCACGTCTGACTTTACATTTTGGCCTTGAAATTGTTCTTATGTGACCCGTAATAGTCTTTTATCTAAAGGTACGATTGCTTTTAGATAAAAGAGCCCTTGTGTACCTTGCGCAAGTGCTCAAATACGTAAGCTATTTCTACTGTATCGTGCAGAAGCACCTTAATCCAATCCGCAGTGTCAAACCATTTTCAGCTAGCAACAGAAAGAGTTCGCGTGACAGAATCGCGTGATTAAAATGAATTCGGTATAGGTATATACCGACTCGTTCAATACAAAGATTTATATTCCAGAGAAATGAAGACGTAATATTGACTCCTTTTTTTTTTTTTTTTTTTCATTTTAATCTTTGCACTCTGGACTCGTTTTATATGGGCGGTTTCAATTCCGATTTGGCAACATAAGAAAACCGTTAAGCATCTTCAGAGGTCAATAGCATTGGATTGAAGCCTTTCTTTCGTTAATATCATTTCATTGGATACATTGCTTTATAGTACTGATATTATTGACCCCGCTTCCGTTGTACGGTCTTCACCCTGTATCCACCTATAATTATGTGACTTGCATAGTACTAGAAGGTGCCAAATTCTACTTGGGAAAGTACTCCCGACTCACATAATTTTGCCAGTGCAATGAATCTATTATAGCATCAACTTAATACATATCTAGATCTGACTAATATAATGTAGAATACTTGTACAGTAGAACTAGAGACTATTCTTCGATTCGACCTCTGCCTTACCCATTTCATTGGCAGTGGCTGTATTCTAGTGTGAACACGGCATTTGGGTACTGTGATTTTACATCTTATGTCACTTGTTGGCAATATAATCTGTGGTTTTGCTACAAATCTCACAGGAACCACTTGTACTATAAGGCGACTGTAACCACTTACTAGCAGGTGGGCGGTCCGATTCTATATCAATACACAGCTTGAAAATTATTTTTTTCAATTTACGTTGTAAAAGCTGACCAGCAAACACTATTACAGCATCATGACGCGACGACAGATGCGAAGTATTTTTAAGTCACACGATGACATAGGCAAAAAGCCTTTAATACCAATAAAATAATATTTTGGGAGGACAATAAAAAGGAGGAAAGTCGTCTTCACCACCCCTCGCCTTGGCCTTCGGCACGTACCGTCGCGTCGCATTTTATGATAATACACACCAAGTGAGCACTTGGCATACATGAGGGCGCCGAACAGTCTACGTGAAATTTTTATACCTCCCTTTGCGAGAGTAAAAACTGCCATTGTAGTTCTATGGGTCAAAGACAATGCTGTATTTAGTTGTCGGAAAAATGCTCGATCTTTGCGTACAACTGTGCGCAAAATTACTGTAATGACTCTTCGCATATGTTACTCGTTCGGCGTAAGTATACTTACATTTATTTTTGATAGCGCTAGTTATATTTGTCGTAATGTAATATTTCGTTGAAAAAAGATTTATCTATCCGTCATAAAAGAATCGCAAGATCCGTTGAAGTAATCAATTGACTTTTTATCATAGATACACTCTTATAGAACCGCCAAACACATGACATGCAAAATACTGTTGTTCTGTGTGTTAAATACTATAATTAGCGTACTAGCCTGTTTTGTATGCTCAAAACAATTTATATAGATTTAAAATAGAATATCGATTTCCCCAAACAGTCATAATTCGGAACTAAATACAAACAAACAGCCTTCACCTGAATAGGTAAATAAAAACAATAATAACAACGCAATATTCGTGCAAGAACCAAAAATACTTTAGTTTTGGAGTATGTATATATGATCATTAACTGAAAAAGTGCTTAATAGCAATGAGTCTATTTGTTTGAGAATATAAAAGAAATTCGCCTATTGAGGTTGGTTCTACCATTGAAGTATTTGCTAAGAGATCCTACAGAGAAGTATCACACACGGTAGGGAAGTTTTATTTAAATAAAAATTCATTTGATATTATTAAATCTAGATTTATTAATAATTAAAAATATACAATAAATATTCTAGGCAATACGGACGGTAAATCCGACAAAACAGAAATTAAGTGGTGTATTAGAAGTAAAAAGGATCCGTAGCAATTTGTATGATTGTATAACTATTCAAAATGGTGTACGTATGTTACATTCTCGAAGGAATAGTTGTAACAATTGGTAGCCAGGGAGCAAGCCACTCATTTAACGGTAATCTGGAGACCAGACACCTAAATATCAACCGGATAGACGCCTGCGTTCCGAGAAAAGCGAAGTGGAAACTTTAGCGAGATAACTGTGTGTCGTAACCCGTATACAACCGAAGACGCTATTAAGCTTTTATCTACAAAAGTCCGTATTTTAGAAATACTATACAGCGGTTAAAACAAAGCCGAAAATAGTAGTAATAGCTAGTATACAGTAAATTACTTTCTGATAAAGTTTTTATAGCCGTAAAACATTCACAGTACTGTATTTTTACAAATGAAAAATTCACAGTGACAAATAAACTGCTTAAAACTATCATAGAATCATTTAACAAAATGTAAAAAATAAGTGTATGTGATATACAAGTTTAGCTGCCTAAATTAAGTACTTTAGTAAATTGTCTAGATAAAGTATAATAAAAAATGGTGAAAAGAAACCCAAATCGCGAAACCATCTGAAAGCGACAAACCGAACCCAAAAAGAAAGATACAGCTATCTTCAAACCAAATTACATCAAAACCTGGTTAGCTGTTTTAACTAATTGTATGTCATTCTCCGGCTCCCTATCACAATCGGTTTTATCCAAAACTAATCCAGACGACATGAATTTCCATTGCTGCTCACGGTAATGAAAAGGAAAATGTAAAGAAACAAACTACAAGAAAACTAATTCATATTATTTCTAGATGTTAGTTCTACAGACTTACGAAACGTCAATGATTCGTAAGTCTGTAGAACTTATTTACTGAATAGGTTTATCTTTATTTACATACATTAATGCTTAAATTACAAACTAACTAATAATAACTAGATCACGTTGACATCGACCATTGCTTTAAACTCAAGGCTTTTGTCGTCGCATTTTACAATTATCATACGTTTTATTTTTAGAAGTTCATTAACATTTACATTTTTATGATAAAGGATTTCATAGATAGCAACAAATGCATAAAAGTACTATTGGATGGATGTGAGTTCGTGTGTGTCTGAGGGACTGTATTAGAATGTTTGTTTGTAATGAGAATTAATAGCCTCCGTATCTATTTTCTAAGCTAGTGAAGCGATTATTGCTCTTATTTGGAGAAAAACTAATATCCACAATCTATTGATTGTGGATATTAGTCTTCCGGTATTCCGAGACACTTATTTTATATAGTAACACCCCACAGCTCGAAGTTATACTAGGCAGGTACAGCCCATTGTTTAATATATTCATCCCCGGATCATTATTGCCGGGTCACAAAGGCGGCCGGCGCCGGCAACAGGTCGCCAGATCCGCGCGAAATTAGCATCACAAAGACAGCTCCCAGTGTTCGCTAATCAACGATTAATTCGAACAAGTGTACGTACGTATTGACTATCTTCTTGAAGCCGTGGTTAATATACGAGTAGTTAGCCGTGGTTACGATGAGAGTGACTCCTGTCTCTTTCACCACTTCAATCTCCAAATCGTGTCAAAATTTCACCGGTAGAAGACTTTATCAGACCTATGTTAACCAACAGCCGCATCAGTGAGATAGGCAGTCAATTACAGAGTAGTGTAACTGATCTTATGTCACAATTAAGCAATGTCGGGTTTTGAATTCAATGCGAATAGAACTACAAGTGGTGATTGTTAACCACTAACCATCAGATGCGCAGTTTGCTTGTTTATCAATATATAAATAAGTGTCCTAGGTGTAACTACTAAAAGTTTCTCTTGCGATCGAAAACACGTCGTGTCGTTCTAACTCGAGTGTATAAAATGAAAACAAATCTACAAATCCAAACCAAAAAGCATGTGTAGCCGTTCGTTTATTAAACCCATGTCACGCAAAACGAAATAATTTTCCACCACGGTGAATCGATTACTGCGAACATTAGTCAGGGTTTTAGTCGCCTCCGAAATCATCTTGACAACGGCGAGACGGAGGTTCGATAAATTAAATGAGCGCCCAGAAAGGCCGCATATATTTTAGCGGATCACGCGGTCGGTGTTCTGGGAACTGATAAACACAATAAATACCAATTTACTTGATAAATAACATGCGTCAAAATGAATTTTTATTTGTTCTTGGTCGTCTTGCCTTGAATAGTACGTTTGGAAGTAAAACCAAATAGAGAAGATAACAAGTAACAGACTGGCGCGGTAAATGCATGTGATGAGGAGTTACCACAAGAACATAAGAATAGGGGAAGATCCAAGGATTACGTAAAGAAAGATATATATGAGAAGAATGTCAGTGCTGTAATGTCGTATAAGACGAGATTAATGGAAAAATAATGTTGCTGCGTTCATCCTACATAAGAGTGGGATATAGTCTTGATAATGATGTTGAAGCCACCACTTTCATGAACTGTGTGAATGGAGATGTACGAGTGTGTCACAAATCGAGCCAAAAAATTTTCTTGATCAGCCTGGAACATTTCAAGATTGGTCCTTGAAATGTCAAGTCGTTTTTTCTTTTGTTCGTCGGTTAACATTCTCGGGACCCAACGCGCGGAGACCTTTCTCATGTTCATCTCGGTAGTTAAGATCCTTTGAATGCTACCAAATGAGATGCCTGTGTTCTCAGTTAAATGTCGAATGGTCACTCTTCGGTCTGCCAAAACCAGATCTTCAACTTTTTTGACGTTTTCCTCAGTGAGGCAACAGGATGGGCGGCCTTCGCGGTGTTCGTCTTCCGTGGATGTTCTTCCCATCTTAAACTCCTTGCACCAGCGTGCAGTTGTAGAATATGGAGGCGCAGAGTCCCCTAATGTTTCCACCAAGTCTGTATGAATGTCTTTGGTGGACATTTTTCTCAAGTAGAAGTATTTGATGACGCTTCGTACTTCTTGTTTCTCCATTTTGATGTTATCACTTCGACTGCTCGTATTCAAATGAATGTAACTTTTAAAAATGACGTCCTATTTATACCATTTTTTGTCCGGGAACTTGTGCAGGACCAGGGAGTTGAACAAATATTTTTTCAGAATTTTATTATATTTAGAAATATCTGTTTATCATTACTTTTTGATCACCCCGCGTATGTGGATTAAAGCAATTGTGTTCCATGGCGTTACCAATATTCTAGATATTTCTGTAATTCAACAAATAATCGCTTTAGAACTAGTCTATAATTGTTACGAAGATCGTATCAATGCGGCTGCACGCACATTACGATCCAAACGAGTCAGAAGTCAGGACAAAACACGAATGCGTCCTTGCCACTAACAAAACGGGCAAAGACAAAGGGACAGACAGACGAACGACGTCTTTAGCACTAGGTCACGCTTCTGACGCGCACGCATGTACATCGAACCACGATAACCGCTGTACCAAAAATTATGTTAGACAGAGGTTTTTTATACTTATATACGTTCAATAAAATATAGGAGCATGAGAAATATTCGGTGTCCGACTGTAATATTGGAACTAAATATGAATAATTAAGCGTGCAAAACAATTTGCTCACAACTGTTCGAATAGGATCTATATGATTATGCATTTAAATCTCGAACTCGACATTCTCCTTTTTTTTACACTAATTATATACACGTTTACTTATAACTAACTATAGCCAGAAGACATTTGATTTGGTCTCCTAAAGAGGACTCAATAAATAATTACGATAGACATATTAGAATATCGTAGCATAATTTTAATTTTAACTATGCAGGCATATTTATTTAAATGAACTTTCTAAGTCTCCTCGATGATATATTAGTATGTCAAAAACAAACTTTCTATTTTTATATACAAAAAAATCGATTTATTTCAATACGTTGGTATTTAATTCATCAAATAAAGTAGACATCGAAAATAAAAGAAATGATAATTCCTTCACATAGTTAAGATCGACAACCTCCGAAACAACACTTTGTTACTACATTGGTATCAAGATGTCGTGATCTCTGAGGTCCCGGGTTCGAGTAACAGTGGGGGCAGAAAGGACATTGTTCCGGCTCCATACATGTTCTGCCTAACAACCGTTCGAATCGAAAGTGACTTATATAAACTCTTAAAATTATATGGAATCCTATGAAATAAGTTTTCACGAACAGACACTTCAGGAAACTAAAATAATTACAAAAAAACTGAATATTTTGAGGTTATAAAATAAAAAATAACCAAATTTGCGTTTTAGAACAGATATACTAGGAAAAGAGATAGTACCTAGTCAAGTTTATGATATAATTCTTTGACAATTATCATTTTACAAAATCCAGTCCTTTACACACATCCGAGTCTACCAAGTACCTACGCAATGTAATCGGAGTCCGTAATCAAGCCAAAGTTGTTAGAATAAACCATGAAACGCTTAGAAAATCACAAAATAAACGATAGTCGCAAAGCAATCAAAAATTAAATGAAACGAACACAGATAAGGAATGAAGTACACCAGTGTTGCCATTACGAAAACTATAATACTTGAATGCCAAGCTAGAAATTCGCGATTTCGCTTAAAAAAAAATTATATCCCAAGATTTTTTCTAGCTAGTCAATTTAGGTATTTAAATGAATAAAGTGTTATCCACTAATTTTAATAACCGACTTCAAAAAGGTGGAGGTTTTCAATTCGATCCGTATTTACCGAAATCGCGAAAACTTCCGAAACTGGTAGCACTGGCTGACGGAAAACGGCATCAATAATTGTGACCCAACTTTTTATTTGGAATTTATTTTATTTGAAGTGTCCGTGGAATACTAAAATATGTTTCAAATAATTTAAAAATAAATAAAAATTATAGTATAATTTATATTCACATCGGTTCTTAGGCCAAAATTGAACAATGTCCTTTGTGTCATGGTGTTATTATAAAATAACAATTTTTGTCGCATAAAAGCATGTCAAAATAGAAATTATAGTAGTTCTATTTTTAAAGAAATTAATTTGCATTTTGTTTTCAATTTTCGAACATAACGAACACATTTGAAAACTTAATATAGTTTTTTTTTTATATGCTAGGCGCGCTGATGTTAAGCGGTGAAAGAGGCCCAAATGAGATGACAGATAGAATAGTGAGGTTACTCCATTCCCTACCTGCCCTATCCCTGCCGGCCCAAAAGATGCCTTTTCACGCCTCTTTTGAAGGAACCCATGTTGTAGGATGTAGGAAACACATACGCAGGCAGAGAATTCCAAGTGCGGAAAGTACGGCAGAAGAAGGAATCTTGGAATTTCTTAGTGCGGTGTGGAATGTAAAAGTACAAATATACTATATAATAGTATACCTGTAAAAGTACAAATAAAGTTACTAACAATTTTTTTTCAAACGCTCATACCAATTATTTGACTTTACTTCAATTATGACGCCACGACTGCAGTGTTTTTAGTATGGAACTATTTCGACTCAACATTTTTGAGTTATCACGTTGCAGTACCTACAAAAATGATAAGCTAAATATACACTGCTGCATTTATAATAATTCTTAGCTAGAACATAAAACAAAAAAAAATATCGTCTCTCGGCTGAAACAATGATAATGATTTAATGTACTTTAGTACAAACTTTTCTTTGGTTTGACTGTACTAAATTGCTGGAGTGACGCCAAGAACACCTATGTCGTACGTCGTGCGAGACGTCAGCTTATGATAGATAGATTATTACAGTCGGTGCGTGTACCACATACGTAACTCGGCGTACAATGGAAATGTAAATATAGCCAGACAAAAATTATTTGTAAGGACATTTACGGAAAATATAACTAGGTACATAAATAAATTCTACAGATCATACGTCATTTTTTTAAATTTAGAACATTCTTTACAAAAATATCAATCAATTAATCTATATAAAACTTTGCAGGCGGGAGATAGAAAAAATAAATTAAAAGTAAAAAAATCCTTTTTTAAAAACAAGCTTTTATTAAATGCGCTAAAAAGAACAAAATAAAATTTTAATACATAAAAAAGCTTGTACATATAAAAGCTTGTCGCGAGATTTACTTACTTATAGAATATTTTTAACGACAAGCTTTTATATGTATTAAAAGTTTATTTTGTTCTTTTTAGCGCATTTAATAAAAGCTTGTTTTTAAAAAAGGATTTTTTTACTTTTAATTTATTTTCCGACTAAAAAACCAAGCTTAGTAAACCCTTTCATTTGATACCCATATTGTAGGGGTGCATTATAAATAATTGGTTCGCCATCTTGGGAAAGTCCGCCATATAGGATTAAGAGTGACGTCACATTATTTACCGAGGTGTTCTTTTCAAGCCCTTTTATTTGATACCCATATTGTAGGAGTGCATTAAAAATATTGGTCCGCCATATTGGATACGCCGCCATGTTGGATTTAGAATGACGTCACACAGTTAATCATGCATTGTCATCCGAACTAAACGTGTATACCAAATTTCAGCTCAATCGGAAACCGGGAAGTGGATCAAATTTAAGTTGCAAGATTTGATTACAGAACGACAGACAACGGGACAGGTGAAACTAAATAAAAGCTTGTAAAAAAATAAGATTCTTACAGAAAAGCAATAATACAAATAGTCAATTGATTGGTTAAGACTATTAAGAAATTTTCACTGAAATAAAATAAATCGTGTAAAGTTTTGTAAAAAAATAACACACATATTTTAGTGGTCAATTGATATTTAGCGTTCAACAAATTACGAGGCTTATGCGATTAATCAAAGTCTACTGCAGTTGCGATTATCATTCTTAATTTCTATATAACTCGAAACTTGGTGTGCGAGCTTAGTATGAATATACGTCTATACTAATATTGTAAAGAAGAAGTGTTGTATGTATGTAACGAATAAACTCAAAAACTACTGAACAGATTTCAAAAATTCTTTCACTATTAGAAAGCTTCATTATTCCTGATTAACATACGCAATTATATAGTTTTTACCACGCGAAAATATCTATTTTCCACCTGTGGGAAGTCGGAGCGGGTGGCATATGTTAAATAAAACAAGCGGCGCACTGCCCGCGCCAGGCGATCCAAATCTACCTACATGAGGAATCAAAAAGTTATCTGTAGCTAAATGTTTTATCAACGTATATAGATGACTGTGTCCCATATGCTAGTGTGCAAAATTTTCTGCGCCTAATTTATTTATTTTTATTTATTTATTTTTTGAGTACATAAACAACGCAGTACAATTTAGGTTACTGTTACAAACTTTATGATGATAAGTATCTATTTATACATTTATTACTTAATTGTTAACAGTATCACTGGTCTCCACACTAGGATTCCCTGTGTCGTGAAGACCAGCCTTCCCATTCAACATTTCACGTATGCTTCTGCGTGTGTTCTTATCTTAGATTTAATTGTGTATGTTTGTGCGTGAATCTATGTGTGTGAGTGAGTGTATAGGTGTGTTCGCGTGTGTGTGTGTGTTGTTAAATGTTGTAGGTACGTAAAGGTTTGTGAATATGAATGCCAATAAATAATATATATATATATATATAAAAATAATAAAAATATATTGTGTGTAGCGAATGTTAGATAACAAATTAAACAGTAATATATGTAGTTTCGTCAGCAAAACGTTAGGCCCTACTTTTGCATTACGAAAACCGAGCGAAAACTACGAGCGACACAAGAGCCGTCCAAAAGTCAACATGCAAAGCCTTTTAGTGTGCACATGAATTTATGCGTAAGCGTAACTACAAGCCAGCTCCCTTAGAAATTTATAAACATAAATAAAAGAAAAATAAAATCTGTAAACCCATGCAAGCCCCCATTAATAAACTTATGTCAAGCAATATGTTTATAAGCAATATACTCATGTTAACTACTACTAGAATCTTTGCCAAAACTGTTTTAAAATTTGTACTATTTTATATTTATTACATAATTATTGCTGTGATTATAAATAAATCTGTTTGTTTAATTAATACAATATATAATTAAAGTATATTGAATGATAGATGTAATCTAGATAAAGTCTGATAAGTGGTATTTGACGTGTTGTATTTTGGACAATATCGTTGTTGTACCTACTGCTGAGTGGCATCGCTATTGGTCGCATATATCGTTATATAATAATTTGCTTTATTTTTATCGTAAACATTACTAAGCACCAAACAAATCATATTACATTATTTCAGCCTCCAATTGAAAGATGTATGTTAATGTCCCTATAAAATAACTTCAAATTTTTTGAATTGATGTCGTTTGCTGTCGCCTCGGTGTCGTTTTGTGGTAACTGCCCATTTTATGACTCAGGAGACCATAAATTTTAAAATAACGTTACAATACTCATGATATACTCGTCCCCATGTCTATCCATTAGATCCCATGCAAAAGCTCCCGCCAATGCATTAAAGTGATAGAATTATGAAGCAATAACGGCTAAGTGCCGGCCCGAACCATCGGCATCGGAAGGGGGATACCAGTTCCCACGGGATAGTCGCGGGAGGCCAGCATGTCAAGTAAGGAAATATATATGATACTTGTTTCAAATCAATATATATTACACTGTGTTTATACATGATTAACTAAGACTGCATGCATGCACACTTACAGTCTGACAATGCCTCAATCTGGTTACTCAGTTAATGCATCCTGTGGCCAAGTTACTGAGTAATGTCTTTGTTATGTTGTGCGAGCGAACAAAGGGCGACAAACCGTGCGCCCGCGCAAACCACGTGACCCGAGCAACGAGCTAAGGTTGCATGCAACTATCGACTGCTATTCCTGCTGGTTATACTGCGTTTTAACATACGATAAAAATATGAAGCAATTGCATTAATACAAAGCAGTTTATATATGCGTTTTAATGTACTGTAAAATATGAAAACTTTACAGGAGATAATAGTTTGAACCAATTTTTTGTTATGAATAACAATAGAAAATTGACATTATTAATATGAAACTCTACTACATAATTAATATCAAACAGAAGCAAAAATAAAATATATATTCATCTTATATCCATTGACATTATGAAGTAATATATCGTACTTTCTATCAAGTCTAATCTAGTATTAGAAATTAAATTAATATTTAGATAGGTTTACAATAACAAAAAAAAATGTTAAAGTAACATTGTACTGTTAGGTTTATGCGAATAATAAAAAGATATTACAAAGTATAAATTGAAATAAGAATTAAAATTCTACCAATGGTATTTCAATAAGTCACAGGACGAAAAGAGTTTTCCTTTAAACAGTTTGTTACAATTTCTTTTGAAAATTTAGTTTCAAACTTTGAATGTCAAAAAATGTAACAAGGTATACAGAGCAATAATTATATAATAGTTTATTGCATATAATATGTAGCTTGAGACGATTCGACTAATGAATTATAATCAATCAAGTCGAGTTTGATTAATGTGAACGAATTGTGGAAAGACTCCCAATCAAATAAAGACTAAATCACATCCAAGTGACCTCAAAGAAGTATGAAAAACGAAATAACTAATTACTCCATTTATATAAAAATACTATTCGTAAATAAATTGACAAAGCCTACCGCCTATCACTTTATATATAAATAAAACATACGGAACCAATTAACAGCTCCCGCTCAATCCGAGATAGCGATCGAGTTGTCCGCGATTACTATTTCAACCGAGTAGTAGTACTCGCGGCGATTACTAGTTCAATCAAGTAGTGTCTCGCTATTATTATCCTAGTATTGCGCACCGAACGTGTGGCAAATCGTTAACAGATAATAATTGCAAAGAAAATATCCTATATGCTTACTATCTATTTTTGCGAGTACAAAAATGAAAAGTAGATTACAAAATTGAAAACTTTGACACTCCTAAGTGCATATGACCAACTATGTAACTCAGATTTAAACTTCGATTCATATGTTTTTTTTGTCTGCTACCTGTGTGCTTGCCTTAGTTAACATCGTTGACGCTTAGCGGTATTGCAGTGGTCGGAGTTAGAATACTCGCACACAATGAGGAGACATACAATTCAATGTGGGCAAATAGAGTTGTCTGCCTACTTTTATTTTTATTTCGACATTTGCTAAACTAATAGATGCGGAGAAAAGACACCTTCTACCAACCGAGCATTAATATATTACTTGTAAATAGATAATAAATAAGGACATAAAAAATACAAACACAAACAAAAAAGAGTCTGCAGAAAATAAGACAAACATTATAAAAATAAAAAAAAACTAATAGATGCTATTTACTAGACTTTAGGATATACACCCGTTTTAAATTATATTGACAGAAAAAAACACAGAACCCATTTTAGAGCACTAAATGCGGGTAAAACGTATGGCGCCGACAGTATGTAATTTTAGCCACCCACCCCCTGCCTCGCCCCCCATTACACTTCATTTGTCAAAACCGTGCAGGGGAGCGTAATGTAAACAAATGGTTGAGCACTTTCGTGCGTATTGATTTTAATACATTGATAGCGGCTCGAAGGGGAAAGATATACTCATAAGTGTAAAAAAAAAAGTTTCTGTCCACTTAGTAGTTATTGCGATTAGAATGCAGAACTGAACATTCGGCAACTGTGTTGTGATGTTTTTGTGAATCGTGATGCACTCTGCGTATTAAATGTATCCAAATAGTTCGAAAGTCTTCTTGTGCAAGTTCATAAAATGATTTAACCCGAATCAACGTACTGTGTGGCCGCTGATTAAAAACTTATTCAGTTAGTTTCTACGTACACGGAATAAGAAGCATTTTAGAATTATTCAAAACACGACAATTTATGAGCTGATCTCGAAAAAAATATTATCTATATAGTCTTGTCTAGCATTTCATATATTTCGTTTTGGTTAATCCTCAACTAGACTATAATAATCTTTTTATCAATCAATCGTTTTATCATAAATATTCTCTGTTAGCGAAGAAAGCGGTTTTATGAAAAGAACGCTCGAAAAAATACCAAATATTTTCAGTACCAGTACCACGTCAACCTTAAGGCAGCTCTAAGCGTCGCTAGTAACAGAGGCACTTTTCGTAGTGCTAATGTAAAGATAGACGCATTTCCAATTGTACTCTAAATACTAAATAAAAAAAAATATAATCTGATGTTGATAAGAAAAAAATTATAATAGATTTTAAAAGAAAAAATCAATGGCCAGAGTTCACCTAAATTACAACAAGCTAATGTAATCTGAGCGATGATTAGTACGTTGCGTATACAGGCTTTAATAAACGAGCCGTTGTTACTAGCTTACTAGTTTACCGGCCAGGTCCCGTGGGCGCTTGTATTACAAATCGCTGCAATTACCTGGAACAAAAATAAAGATTGCTCTATTACTGGTGTACATCGACAATCATTTTAATTAAGTATACATTGGGGACTAATCGGGTAGTTCCTCACTTATATCATTGTTTTGTCCTTTGTATGCATAATAGATTCACTGCGACTGGTAATCGCGATACGATTGTTTAGTGATTACACATTTTTGCGACGTTTAGCAGTAATACAATCGTAATACAAAAGCGATAGAAATGAGATCCAACAAGTTACTCGTTCATCTCACCTGAGGATAAGTGACAAAAATAACGAAGATGGTAGCGAGCATTAACTGGCGTTCTATTTTTGAATCAATGAATGGGCGCAACGAGTAAAATAATATTTATTTTTAACGCTACCGATTGTCATCGAAAGTGAAGCAAAAATCAATAAGAATAAAAAATACAGGCCGATCGACGAACGAATGATTCAGATCATTAACTGATAGATTGACTGCCATATCTCTAACTGTCGGAACACACCAATGCTTATAGAGGTCTATGACAACTTGCAAGGGGTCTACGTCAGCGAAAAAAAAGTTTCGGGGGTCCATGAAATGAAAATAGGGGTCCACAATAATGTATCCGAACATACACTAGTAGTGCCAATTTACTTACATAATACTATCTCCTATATATATAAAGCTCGATTACCACTCACTCACTCACTGACTCACTGATCAGGGGTGTTTTTAGGGTGTTTAGAGGATGTTTTGAGTGTTTTGTTTGGGTGGAATTTTTAGATTTTTTAGTTCATAGAATGGATAAAGGGATTTTTGCCAAACCAACATGGCGGCCCGCGCAAAATGTCAACTTTTTCAAATCGCCTCCGTTTTTAACGGCGTTTTTGGGGGTATTCCTCGCTGTGACTGGCATGCAATGCGGCTGTCAAACTGAGAAAAAACAAAATGGCGCCGCCGCCATCTTGGACTGAAAAACCCGTTTCGACCCGTGTTTGCGACCGTCGACCGGCGCGGTTTTGTTTTTTTCTGGGATTTTCTTCTTTCGCGTGGTTGGGACTGTCCTCGACTTTCGGGAAATTTGCGGCGCGCTGCGAAAAACAATATGGCGGCGGCGCCGGCGGCCATCTTGGATCGCCAATTTTGACGCGATTTTCGGACCGGATTTTCGCCAAGAGCGGCCTCCGACCGGGTGACATGTTCCGGGCGGGTGGAGCTCGGCGAGCAGTGTTGCCAGGTGCGAGAAATTTCTACCGTTTTTGGTAGTTTTTCCCCTAGGGGCGGCGAAAGCGAAAATCGAAATAACGACTTTGGAATTTTTCAACACCACGAGCCTATAGGCCGGCTGGGCCTCTATGACGTTCTGGTATTTTCAT
The DNA here is from genome assembly GCA_036419045.1 of Scirpophaga incertulas. Taxonomy (NCBI): domain Eukaryota; kingdom Metazoa; phylum Arthropoda; class Insecta; order Lepidoptera; family Crambidae; genus Scirpophaga; species Scirpophaga incertulas. The sequence goes on along the minus strand of CM071629.1, from coordinate 33,371,071 downwards.
TTTTCTACACTGGCAACACTGGCCTCCACGGAGGTTGGAAACTTTTCGCAGACCGAATTTGACCCGAATTGATCTCCCAGATCGGGGTGAGCTGGAGACGCGGGACAAACGTCATTCCACCCCGTATACGGTGCAGATATTGGGAAAAATCCGAAACTCTGACATTTTCAAGATGGCGGCGACGCCGGCGGCCATTTTGTAAAAAGTTGCACAATTTGGAAAAAATAAATACGCAGTTTTCGCGGGTTGCCGGCGTTTTTCGACTGACAACCCCGGGTGACCTTTTGTAGTCCTCGGTGGGGAGAATCGATCGGTGTGGTAATTTACCCCGATTTAGGGGTATATCCCAGATTTTGGGGAGAACGTAAATCGCGTGTTTTTTCGTTTTTTTTCACATGAGCCGGGTCGGTCGGGCCTCGCTGATCATTTCTACCAACATTTTGGTCCAGATATATGGCAACACTGGGCGCTGTGGCAGATTTCGGTTTCGGCGAATTTGCGAATTTTTTGACGCGAACCGATGACAGTTGCGCGCCTGCAGTTACCGCCAATCGGTGAGCGGCTTAGTCTACTACACTGAAAAAATTTGACATTTGACATTTTCAAGATGGCGGCGGCGCTGGCGGCCATTTTGTAATGGTAAATATTCTCTTTTTGCTATATTCTCGCGGTTTTCAATCCCAATACGGTGATATGGGTATCGAATGAAAGGATTTTTTCAGCGCTATCGAAGCCAATTGGTGGCAACGTTAAAAAAGCAATATGGCCGCCGGTCCAAAAAGGCCAAGTATCATTTGTATTGTAATCCCTACAATATGGATATCAAAAGAAAGGGTTTTGCAAGTCTAATACAGCCGCGTTAGAGACAATGAAAAAAAATCAAAATGGCCGCCGCTCTCAAAATGGCGGACCGGTTTTGTTTTCCAACCCATGCTTCATGGGTATCAAATGAAAGGTCTTGACGAGTAGAACACGACGCCATTAGTGACGTTTCACAAATTTCAATATGGCAGCCGATCCAACATGGCGACTGACATTTTTTTGCGCTTTTCACTATATGGGTATCAAATGAAAGGATTTTAAGAGTAGAACGGAACCAAATGTATGTTAAGTATTAATGACAATTTCTTTTTTTTTTACCTACCTCGATATTTTTTTACCGTTTCGCAACTGTACAAGATTTTATTGAAAAACGCAAAAGTAAGCAGCGCCATCGCGAGGTGCGTGCGCCTCGCGGCACTCACGCGACCACCAGCGCCGTGAGTTTTTCAGTGTGTTTACAACTGCACGCGGTTTTTCAGTTTGTTTTGACTTAAATCGAGTCAAATTTTCACCAATTTTTGCCCGACGGCCAAATTTTTTTTCAGTAGTGGGATAGACCACACCACCGCGAGGTGCGCGCACCTCGCGGCACTCACGCGACTTCAATCGACGTGAGCTTCTTAGTGTATTTGAAACTGCACACGCTTTTTCAGTTTGTTTTGATTTTAGTGGAGACAATTTTTCACTAATTTTCGACCGACCGCCAATTTTTTTTTTCAGTAGTGGGATAGACCGCACCTCCGCGAGGTGCGCGCACCTCGCGGCACTCACGCGACCACATTCACCGTGAGCTTCTTAGTGTATTTTCAACCGTACACTGTTTTGTAGTTTATTGATTTTTATGGCAAATAACGAGACATTTTCCCACTAACTTTTGACAGACCACCCCTTTTTGAAAGTCGGCAATATAGAGCACACCACCGCGAGGTGCGTGCACCTCGCGGCACTCACGCCACCACGTTTTCAGTGAGCTTCTTAATGTGTTTACATCTGCACAGAGTTTTTTAGTTTTTTGTGACATAACTGGAGACATTTTTTTACTTTTTATTATTGACCGACGGCCAATTTTTTTTTCAAGTTGGAGCAGACCACTTCACTGCGAGGTGCGTGCACCTCGCAGCACTCACGCGACTACACTTACGTGAGCTTCTTAGTGTATTTTAAACTGAACACGCTTTTTCAGTTTGTTTTGACTTAAACGGAGACAATTTTTCACCAATTTTCGACCGACCGCCAATTTTTTTTTCAGTAGTGGGATAGACCACACCACCGCGAGGTGCGCGCACCTCGCGCCACTCAGGCGACCACGTTCACCGTGAGCTTCTAGTGTATTAACAACCGTACACAGTTTTGTACTTCATTTGATTTTTGTGACAAACAAGACGACATTTTTTCCCCATTTTTCGACAGACCACAATTTTTGTCAAACACAGCCGGGATGGACCACCCCACCGCGGGGTGCTTGCACCCCGCGGCAAGCAAGCGACGTCTAGTCTTCTAATATAAAGATATATATGTGTACATTATTATGTTTTAAAAAATTTTAACTAAGGGGTCTACCCAAAACCGAAAAACATGGCAAAGGGTCTACGATACGAAAAAGTTTGTGAACCTCTGGTTTAGAAAGATAGGTTAATAATACATAGGATATATTTGCTTCCTCTTAAAATAACAAATAAATTCACAGGTAAGATGACAACTCATAGGCAGGGAGCCTAAGAACTATAGTTTGCGTATTATATACACTATTTGTGACATATATACGAGTATGATCAGATAAATACACGGCTTACAACGAGTTCTTTGAGTATAGGACTAGTTTATGTGTATATGCGTATATATGTTGATGTCTTGTGTACATTTATAAATTATTATAAAATAAAAGTATATTTTATGTATTATATTGTGTATATATATGTATGTATGTATGTATATATGTATGTATGTATCTCTGTATTCATAAGTATGTAGGTGCGCTCAACCCAGGCTGACAATTATTGTTATAGGTTAATCATTGTTGGTTAAGTTCTTCAGATCATCTCACAACATTTTTATTTAGCATTTATATTTAGCACTAGTGTAACTAGCATAGTTTGTAACCTAAGCGAGGGGACCTGAAGACCTAAGTCACAGGCGAAAGCCTAGTTTAGGATCCAGTCTCTCATAATATTATATCTATTAAAAGTTGCAATGTCCGAAGATTATAAAATGTTATGTTGTGAGAGAGAAAATAAACTATTTATTATATTATTATTATTATTATATATACGAGTATGATCAGATAAATACACGGCTTACAACGAGTTCTTTGTCATTTACCAACTTTCTCACTGTTCAATTTAAAAAAAAAGCGATTTGACGCATTTGGAACTATTTGAAAGGACCACTCATCGTAGATCGTAGATTGCCAGCTTTTGTAATTTTGTCGCAAATCGTATGGTTGTTTAACAACTCTGACCTTAATGTTGACATTACGAGTCATTAACATTGTTTTCCTAATATTATGTCCATCAAACTAGATCTCGTCACGCTGGATAGGAATCTAGACCTGTTTTCTAAGAATGAGATATCTATACTAATATAATAAAGCTGAAGAGTTTGTTTGTTTGTTTGTTTGAACGCGCTAATCTCCGAAACTACTGGTGCGATTTGATAATTCTTTTTTTTGTTGATAGTCCATTTATCGAGGAAGGCTATAGGCTAAATAACATTACGCTATGACCAATAGGAGCAAAGACAGAGCGGTAAATGTGTAAAAAACGGGGAAAATTATTCATTTTTGAAGGCTTTCTTTGCGTGCGCTGCGAAAACGGTTCAAGATACACAAAAAATATGTATGAAAGAATTATTCCTCTATACATGATCTAAAAAAAAGTCCGCGACGGCATATGTCTATCTTTTAAGGTTTAGTCACAATGACCGTTTTTATGGTACCAATTTGGATATGTCGCGTTGTCAAGATCGGGTAACAGCTGAGGTGCGCAAAATAACTATTCCACGCGGACGAAGTCGCGGGCACAGCTAGTATTAAATAAATAAATAAATAATAAATAAATATTTGTTACACTTACACCAATTAGCCTAGCCCAAACTAAGCTCTATAAGGCTTGTGCTATGGGATCTAGGGTACGGATAGATATACATATATTATACATATATAATAATTTTTATAGAAATATATATCAACAACCATGACTAAGGTACAAATGCCCGCATTCATCACACAAACATCTGCCCCCACCGGGATTCGAACCCGAGACCTCAGAGATGGCGACACCTTGAAACCGGTGTATTATCCACTCGACTATGGAGGTCGTCAAAATATCGTTTTGAATTAGGCATTCATTGTGGCATCGTTTTATTTTAACATCGATTTAGGCCAATTGTCTCTTAAAAAATTAGTAATGGACCTACTTTAACAGTTCATTCGGATTATAATGTAATAATATATCTATTACCCTGATTATATACCCTGGTATATAATCAGGGTAGGGCCATTTACCTTAAGATATAATATTATTACTCCTCAATCAATAATATATACCGGTGTCTCATTCAAATCGGTCAGTATGGGAAAGTCTGAAACTATAAGACATACGAAGATCTGTTCTGAGGAACCATGTCATCGATTTTAATAACAAGAAAAACTGCATTTATACATTTTAAAAATCATCTGTACTCCGTTCGGGAATCGAACCCGATTGTTTTAAAAAAACCTACACTATTTCTATTTAGATATCGATTATGTAGGTCTTAAGCAGTAAATGTCTCTATGAAACATGATGTCTAAAATGAATAAAATGCATTGTTGCCAAGAGACATTGCCATTTTTGTCCTACCAAATTTTGCCTGCAAGGTCGCCCGATTTAACGCCTCTGGACTATTTCTTGTGGGGATACGTTAAGGATGAAGTGTACAAAACAAGTTATGATACTGTTGAAGACCTAAAAGTTGCCATAGAGACAATTTTAACGCAAATTCACCACATGAAGATACAAAATGCAATCATAAGATCGTTACCTAAACGTGTTGAATATTGTATTGAAAAAAGCGGCGGTCACTTCGAGCACCTACTAAAATAAAATAAAGTATGTGAAAACAATGCATTTTATTCATTTTAGACATCATGTTTCATAGAGACATTTACTGCTTAAGACCTACACAATCGATATCTAAATAGAAATAATGTAGTTTTTTTTTTTTCAAAACAATCGGGTTCGATTCCCGAACGGAGTACAGATGATTTTTAAAATGTATGAATGCAGTTTTTCTTGTTATTAAAATCGATGACATGGTTCCTCAGAACAGATCTTCGTATGTCTTATAGTTTCAGACTTTCCCATACTGACCGATTTGAATGAGACACCCTGTATATATTTTTTATACCAAGCGAGATACATTTCAGTAAATGGAGTCTTGTAAAACTTTCTCACCACCTGCAGTGCACTTTATTTCGCCTGCCTTCCCTTATTCCGATATGAGCAAACTATATACGGGCTATGTTGTGGTGAAAAACAACTTCAAACGTAAAAGCGACTGAAACAATGTGCTGAATTGCTTAATCAACTTCTTGCCTCATTTCAGTGTCCGAACCGTAGGTATTACCCGCCCACGTAAGGACGTCTCGCCGGTCCTCTGTCACGGGGTCAGTCTACTTCCTCCTCAATCTGTGCAAGTAACACAGCTTTGTTGTCTCGCTCACGTTTCCAGACAAAGACATTTAAAACTGGTCGCTTGAGGCGATGTGACTCGTTTCAGTTTATCTTTTGCGCTAATTTCCACAAAGACTCTCTTAAACGATATTGGAAGAATTGAACGTGTCCTTTGTAGGGTAGGATCTTCAAAGAAAGGTTAAAGAGTGCATTTTTAAATTATTTATATGTTGATATTCCAGTTTTATTCCGTAGCATAACCATAACAAGCATAAAAATAATTATTATGTAGGTATCTATCGAATAAGTAGTCAAGGTTAAACCTGATTATTTTTGTACTGAACGTAAATTTTGCGGTTTACTGAAAGTCTAGCAAATGAAGGTTAAGGTTTATGAAAATAAATTGTATTTATAATGACACAAATAGCTACTTCAATTATTAACCAAAACAAAATTACATTGTTCACAAATGAAACGTGGGAGAACTGGATAGTTCTAGTATTGTTGTAAGGCCCTCGCATGAGATTGCTGTCTAGCCAGCAATAGGTATAAAAGTTCCCAATTATAAATCAATTCCTTATGCCTGCTTTTGCTCCCTCAAGTTGCTATATTATATTTGTAATATTAATTATACACCTAGCTTCAAAAAAATCGCAATTATGCGAAAATCATTTTCAAGCGCTGCAATCCCACACAAATTAATACTAGTATCATTTTAAAGCCCAATTAATGAACTTAAAGAAGAAAAACATTTAATTTCAATAAATAAAGCTTGACATAAAAATGTGACGTTAAACAAATGTTGCAATTTTGTTCCTCAGAAGAACCGATATTTGCACTCCGTTTTGTCAGTACAAAAGGATCAATACAGGTTCAATAGAGATCATTTGCCAAGATCTCCAACAAGTCACCAGATACTATAGCACAATGTCCCCGACTGAATTAACCAGCCAAGAGGATTTTTATTGCTTTGTAAACTTTATTTATTGTTGTATGCGATTCCAATAAAAATATATGGATTCAATATTTTTTTAATTTTTGGATTTTAAATGATATAAAATATTACCCTCATCATTCATTACAAATAACGTTCAGCCTAGTGTACTAAGTTACAGAAAAGTCTTAGAAAATAGAACACGCCGAAATACGGCGCTGTTAATTTTAATTATTTAAATTAAAAGCTATTCTCTATATGTCTTTACATATTAAATTACCGTATTATATATACATTTTTATTATTACTTTTCCTATATATTCAATAAGTAAGAAATTGATGGCCGTTTTCACCAACCTTGTCTTAGCTTAGGCGACACCTAAGTGACATGCTGTCACTTTTTGTATTAACTGAAAAGAGTGAGACAGCATATCTCTTAGGAGTCGCCTAAGCTAAGACAAAGTTGGTGAAAACGGCCATGAAACTTTTAAACACATGTCAATAGACGCCAAACTTATAAATAACATAATCACCATTCGTTTAGCTATGAAAGTACAAAAATAACTGACGAAAAAGAAGCTCTTTTCAAACGAAACGTCATTTCACTAAATTAGTCTAATTATTAAATATAAAAAAGATAGATTTGAAAAAATCTGTTAAAATACAAACTTATCTGTAGACACCGTTACAGTGTGGTATATGTCATAATTCTCTTCGAAATAATGGTTAGTGCCGATGTAGACCGCTCGTGAAACAGGGTTAGACTATATTAGTTTCCCCGCCGCAAACCGCACTCTGTCACAATGTAATTAGAGTGCCTAGTGCGAGCGTTTAGGCATAGGCAGGCGACAGGCACCTACACAATACAAGGAATGAATTTCTGTGAACGAAAAAAGTTACAAACTTAAATCTATTCTTATAATTCATCATTACTAAGCTACTTATAACGTTATTATTGCTTTATACATCGAAGCTTGTGCATAGTATGTGGTTATATATTGTGGTTTTGCGCTTCGCAAGTTAATCACTTCCTCGCATATGATTAGGAATGTAGAAGGATGTCACTGTGTGTAGTAAGCTTGAAGTCAACTTATGATAATTGTTACAATTTATCGCGTTGTCAATATTCATGTATCAAAAAAGTTGACTAGACAATAATGCTAGGAATTTACTAAAATAAAACTGATGAGTTTGTGTGGGTAAAATATTGTATCAGCAACTGTTGGATTAAATTGAAACATTATTTAGCGTTAAATTACTAGACAGGAGTGTGAGTACTTTGTGTTTCCTGTTTGTGAAGCAAGCAGTAATGCTTGCATCGCTTTTCGGTTAATGTCAATGACGTTCGACGATGATATGCCTATTGCCAGAAAATCCGTGGTCTGAATGCTAATCTTTATACAGTATAAAATGGTCGCTTCCACTGTCTGTTAGCTGTTTAATACACTTATCAGCAATAGATAGTGATTTAAGAAGAATGAAAATCATCCCTAAACTGTGGTCTCATTGACTTAATAGCTGGGAATGGCTGCGAATGAAACCTCCTCAGGAGAGGGTGCAGTGAACAAGAGGAAGATTTATATGTATAATACATGCACGTTATGATAGAGAAACGCATATTGCAGTAGTGTCGCCGCCGGTTCCTATATATTATAGTGCTAGCTTTACTTGCTTTACAATTAAGTTGGATTTATGGGCTGTGCAAAAACGTAGCATGGAACCATCGACTCTAACAATAGTAAATCCTAAACAAAATTGGACATGATTCGGTGTTAGGTCGAAAAACGGCCAGACTACGCAATCATCGGACGATTAGCGGCGATCGCGATCGATACGAATAACGCAAGGTCGACGCACCGCCGGACATTGACCGAACAGCTGATCGGACACCAGCCGAATTACGTGGCAACATTTTTACGACTCTTCGCTGGTGTAAGTAGACTGACCCCGTGATATACGACGGGCAGTGACGATGACGAGGTTCTATGTGTGGAGATTGAGAACTCAAGAATCCTAACAACAAGTAAAATATGTGCTCACGACGAAAGGCGCATGTCATTTTGCTTCCTGTATCGTAACTCCATCGGATTTATTGTACCCTATATCTACAAGCATAATAAGCTTAACAGGGAATCCAATCAGTACAAAGAGGATAATAGCAATCAATAAGCTAATAGAAAGGGGTTTCGCAAAAATCCAAAGGGTTGAAGTATGTACACATTATGAAATCAATTAGAGCTCATATTCATTATATTGTTTTAATTTTATTTAAAAGCAACCTATTTCCTTGTTGGGGTAACAATTTATTGGTGGGGCTCTGTACGAAATCCGTTTTTTGGACTCAGCTAATGAATTACTGAGATATTCATTAAACATAACAACAAATGTGAACCAATAACGCCTTGTGCAACTTCGATAGCGATCAGAAATCACAATGAGATCCAACTGAATGCCTGACACAGTGACAGTGACATTTCTCGGAGCAAGAATCAATTGAATGGGAATTGTTCATGGAAGAAAGTTATTGAGATCTCCGCAGAAGTAGGCGTATGAAATTATTAAAAGTTTCATGCGTAATGTCTGCTAACAAGTTATAAACGAACAGCGTTTTATAACAACACAACGAAATAAATTCATAAGTTAATAACACGTCATTTTAAGTAGGTATATACGTACAAGGAAAACAAAAAAGAATGACTCTACACCTGTTCGGTAATTATGTTTTTTATTTTTTTTTTCTTCAGGAGAGGAAGGCTGAGAATCCTCACAAGGAGCACGAAACGTACCCAGGATACCCCCGCAGCGGCAAGTGTCACGGCGGTTAGGTCGGACTCCACGCGACCGGAACGGTCCAGCCACGTGACCTACCGACTAAACTCAGCCTGGCCTAGGTTCTAAAACCATATAGGCAAATCGTGAGGGCGACGCGATGCAGCGCAGGCCCATAAAGGGGGCCCAAAAGCGCTAGAAGAGGCGCGGGAAGTCAAAGTGACGCCGGCCTTGTCATGAGGGATTCGGTAATTAGAAGAGCCTTCTCGAGAAAAGGCAAGGGGGAAGACCGAAGAAAAGAAGTATGGACTGTGTGTATGTTGATATTTTGGAGAAGGTAGTGAGTGTCGAAATGGCGAGTGATAGAGGAGAATGTAAAAGGAAGACATGTTGCGCCGACCCCAAATAAAATTGGGAACAGGGCAAGAGAAAGAAGATAAGCGCACCGAAATGCCAACCATTCGGGGAATAAACGGTTTGTTGTGCACCTGTTGTGTTGTTGTGGTTGGACTATAGGTTTCTAAGCACGAATTGCCTTATAATTTTAAAAATAAGCTGTATAATTAGGCGACGTATTAAATGTATGTACGAGAATGCTACTGACATATCCATTTATCATGTCGAGGGAGGACACACGATCCGCGCAGTCACATAAATAGCTATGATAAAGCCTGCGGAGGTAATGGACGGTACAATTTCACTATATTTATGAAAGTCACACTGTGTTTATATAATTAACGATATGTATGCAAAGAGGAAGTGTTTAGTGTGGAGCGGAGGCGAGCGGTGGCGGCGCCACGCGACGTTGCGCACGAGTTCAACATACGGGTGATAGTTTAGGCACGGTCGTTCATAATGCACTTGGTTTGACATAGGGAGACTGTAGTCTGCTGTACATAGTCTGTAGTATATATAGATTGTTGCTTTCCAGTATGTAGGATACATTCAATTCACATTAAATTGAAGTTATCCTACATACCGCAAGCCTAGCTATGCAAACTAATTTAAGTAATTCGATAGTTTATTAACATTAGGGGTTGAAGTATTAAATTTTGAAAGAATTTATAACTAACTTTTTCCTTTTTTATTTGATAAACAAGAGAAGAAACTTTACGAATTTTTTACAAACACATTAATAGACATTAAACTAAGTAATAACATAGTCATGATGACAAGAAAATTAGTCGTCAAAGTTTCAAAAATTTTCAGTTGTCAATAAGTACAAAATTTTAACATAAAATAACAGTAGGTTCTTTTTGAGATTTTTTCGGTCTAAGATACCATAATTGGCTTATTTAATTATAACCAAAACTTGCACTATAGAGTTAAAACGTAATGCAAATCATTTTTTTTTCTATGGCGCTTAAATTTATAAAATTATATGATTTTAAATACAAGCGAAAAATCCGCAATTTCATATTATTCTGTGATATGGGTAAGGTTTACAATCAATGTATACGTAACTATTCAAAAGTAAATAATACATGAACATCATTAATTTCATTTGATTTCTCCATCTTTTTAGTTGCTTCGGCGCATCATTTCGGTTATCCACCTATCTCCGTAATAAAGAACAACTTACTCAATTTTATATAATTAACACAGAAACTACATGTATAATAGGAGCCATATCTATCTTATATTTATAGTACGCAATCTTTCACTATTACCAGCTTCATAAGATCGGACCAAAGGTCAAACGCAACTTGATGCGGCTTTGACTGTATTATTCATTTCACAAGCATTCAATTTTGTGCATAGAGCATAGAAGCTCCTTGCCTTCTGTTTGAGCTGGTTGTCTTGTTTATTTATTTTATTTGATTTGATTCTGTAAGCGCTGAGCTTAGGCCGATCGGTGATACTGTGATGAGTTCAAACTTTCGGAGTATTAAACATCGCCGTGTCCTCTTTTTCTCTTTTTATAGAATAAATTTTGAAGCGTGTTCTCAGGAATTGTTTAACCTTCTTGCACCATCTGCCTATTACCACACAATATGCGGAGGACATCTAAGTTCCACCACTTTCCACGAAGCGCTTAAATTGTGGACTGAGAAGGAATGGAATTCTTTACTGCCGTCTGTGTTCCTACCACACTACAACCTGGTGGTTTTCAATTAACATATATGATGCTCAACTTCAGAAAGAAGGTGGTACTAGCCAGGCTGGTATAAAAGCCCTACCACCAACCAAACGATGTAAGAACATCTTATCCTTATTGAATTGTAGAAGGCTATATTTGATAATATTGAACTGGTCAGACTTGCTGTCGGAAATGCCAGTCCAGTTGCCTTAAATATTACATCTTCATACAGGAAACGTGAGTTCTAGCACGCTAATGGAACATTAAAAACGATCGCACTTAAATATTCAAATAATATTAATATAAAACCTACCATCATCCTTAATTATACAGTGATATAACGTGTCAGTGCCGACATTAAATTGTCATAATAAATAACAGCTTTCACCGACTGTCTCAAGAAAGACCGAATTACGTGTTCATAGATAATTGCACAGCTCTCGAACCCGGATCAAACGCCGCAATGAACACAACACTCACATAACTATAACTTAATTAATTCGACATAAACTGTATAAGAGGTATCAGAGCGGATAGAACGATTTTTTGTATATACCTTATCGATTTACTATTAATTATCAACACATTTTACTAAAAATGTATGCTTTATGCAGTGATTAGAAGACGAAAATCTTTGTTCATCGATATTCTCTCATAAATACTTTGTCCGGGCGTGTTACTCCATTATTTTACCCGTATCCCTTCATCCACTAATGATATGATGATAAAAAGTGTATGCAAGCGTCCGAACGTTTAGTTCCACATCTAACTTAATGTTACACGATGATCCTGCATACGATTGCGGTCAGTGGCAATTTTGAATGACTTGTTTCATCAGAGCATATTATTTGTAACATTTTCATTCGATATGGGAACCCTATTTTCCCATAAAATTTAACCTATATCGGAATATTATAAAATATCAATCTACTAATCCAATTTTGAATGTCGTTTATCGACAAAAGGGTTTGGTTGTTTGATGAACAATAGTCTAATACTTTCAAATACATAAAAAAAAAACAGTGTACAGAATATTATTAACCTATGCATAATCTAAAGAAATGTAGATTCAACTTGTTTTTCTAAGGATTTCTGAATATAAGCCATGGATGAGATTCTGGAGACTTCATTCTTAACTCTTGCATAATAACTGTGAAAAAACGATTGTCGACGCGCGGTTTTAGATATTGTCGGAGTCAACAATTTTGCTTGGATTGTTTTCCATATTTATGAAATTAAGACTTTGGTTTAACAACAGCCCTGAAGGAAAATTATCAAACAGATGTTCAAAAATTCTAAAAATATACAAAATATCAGACTGAGTAACGCTAAAAGTTCAAGAATAAATCAATTAACAGGTCTGTAAAAGTGTAATTACCGAGCGGATAAAAGTGAAACTACAGTTAAATTTTAATACAAGGCCTGCTTGTTTAATGAGTCGTAAAGATTAACTGTACGTAGTTAAGAAGTTGGTTGGGTACAATAAGATTTGAATCGCTGTTAAGGGTTGACGATGCAGAAAACTTAGTCTGTGTAGTTTTTGTAATGTAATAGAAAATTATAATTAATTTAGTTTTTTACAAATAGATAAAAGCTGTCGATATTTAGATGTCGATAGTCTCCTATATTAGCTAAATTATCATCTAGATTATTTCGAAACCGTAGCGATAAAACCAGATTAAGCCATAGTTACGGTGAAAACTCAAAACGATAAATAAATGATATCTCTCACTATGGATAAACAACTTCTGACTCATCTTGATTCTTTCTAAAGTATTGTGAGTCTTTTTGATTGAGTAAATCTGAAGTATAGAGGAGGCATACAACTCAACAAAACCACAAGGCCCTGTAATGGATACCCAACTTTGCCATTGTATAACAACACATCATAAATTCAAGAGATATAGTCCGTACCATAACCGACTTAAAATAAGTATATCGCAGTTCTTTTTCCTCTGGCTGATGTCAAAAGAGTCTTAGTGGATTATCTCAGTAGCCCAATAATGCGATGACTTCCAACGATGAAACCGAACCCTAGCGTATAACCAATCAGATTGCCAGATTAACACGGCGTTTGACAATCTACGCGCTCCTATTGATCAAACGCAAACGTACTGATCCGTTTTCATTTTTAATTTATTATCAAAATAGTCACTGCTAGTAGCAAGGCTGCTGAAACATGATATATAATAGATTGATTTATCATTTTGAACGATTCAAAAACCATATATGTATCTTCTAATGGGGTGCGATCTCCACATCTGAAGGGCATCCAAAATGCTAGTAACATTCTTGATTTTCATATTCCAAACCCCGAGCATCATTATGTTATTGGCCACGACGTCTTCGATGAACGATTTTCGCAAATCTAAAGTTACTTAGCTGCGGAAATTCATAGTATTTAACATTTTTTCGCAAGTGTTCGTAAATTGCCGCATGATGTTGTCAGCACACGAGCGTCGGTTAAAAGTAATAATAAAATTTATCACTATCATATATAATGAATATTTTATCCGAGGAATGCAACCTAATACCGACTTAGGCCTCCCCCAAGGATCTTGACAAAACTTGTGATCTTCAGTAAATCGTACCTCCACCTTTCAGCTCCAACAGCCGTCAGTCTTGCGAGCAATGTGCAACTTGAAAGTTAGCATTTCATAGCAGTATCAACCCCGGAAGTATGTCCATCTAGTGTTCTTATATGGATAGATAAGAAAGCTAGTGCTAATAACTAGGCGCCTCAGACGTTCCATGACCACACAACTGATACAATATATAATTATATGATAATATGCATACATAAGCAAGTTTACGAGTCTCAACATTAACAACGTATAAACAAACACTGGCGCAAGGAACCCTGTTGCATTAAACGCCTATTTACAAAGCTCGATTGGATGTATTATAAACGAAGGATTTAAATGGATCATAAAGCGCGTAGGCGCAGCCCTCGCCAATACAATGGGACTCATAAAACTGCCTGCGTGGTCACTTTATTCCATTGAAGAATAATGTTGCATAGAGTGGTGTATAATATCTGTATGTTTTATGAATATAATGCCACAATTTGAGTGCGGACTCTCCACAATCTTATGGTGACATGTTAAGGTCGAAAATTAAATAAGCTGCGCTCGTACGTCGTTTCATCGAGGCTTTTAATATGCGCAGCGAAGTAACGTTATAAAACACAGTGAATTCATCTGTCGATAGGATACGGTCGATGTCGACAACCGGGAATTTAATATATTGTTTTTAGATACAAATCTTTCAGTAAGATTTATCTTAGAATATGTATATACCTTTCATTATTGTAAAACAGAAGAAATCATTTGGAACAAAAAAGGAAGAAATCTATTGCACAGCAAATGACATAAGGTGCGCAGCGGTTATTGTTTTAGAAAAATCTAAAGCAGGAGCTTTAATTTGCTGTTATTTGTTTTATACAGGACTCTGAGCTAATTCTCCCTTATTTGCTTAAACTTTAAATTAAAACTTTAACAAAACATAAGGCAACTACGAGAACCAATGGGCCGTGAATGATCTTTCTAAATAAAAATACATACAACACTGATTATACTCATATAAACTACATATCTCTTAGATATCCTTTGCAAAATATAATGTGATAGGCGCTTATTGACGTCAAAATAAAACAGATCTATTTAGCTCTACTTCTAGAGATCGTAATGCAAGGATATATTGCAATAGGTTTCCGCGATATCTCTGCTAAGATCAGCGCTATCCACCACAAAATCTTTTCAGGCTTAAGGATTTGAAGGTATAATATGACTATTATATTTAATAAACTAATCACATATTTACGCACGTAAATAATACAATGATTTAATATTAAACAGACATTAACCATTATCACATCATGAGTACTTTAAGCCTCCAGATTGTATTTGTCTTAAAGATTGATCATGTAGATCCCATCGCTATAGCTCATCCACTGAGGATCAGGCCAGACATCTGTGAACAGCGGTAGCGTGACAGATGTCCGTAATTTCCACCCGACGAGTCCGGAATCTCCGAACGAGACGGCGATATAATCTACTATCGCATCCCAACAAGTCGAGGCGAGACAAATCGATTTGAACGCGTTCATCTAACCCACGGCACGAATAAAGATGGCGATATCACAGCTCCTTGGGGAAGAAGAGGATGGACACAGCCAAGCGCTTGGAACGCGAGGTCGTTGGCATGTAAACAGAAAGAAAAAACAATTCTCTCGCATAAGATTAACCGAAATAAGGAACACCACCGTTTAAGTAGACAAAAGTCAGCTAAACGTGTATAAAATGCTTATTGTGTGATAAAATCTAGAGGGAACAGTCGCGCTGTAAATTGTTTTTTAATTAACGATATTAGAAAATCCTACAGTCCTGGTACTTCATATTGGCCCAAATATGTGATACTATATATAACATGACTGCGTGACTCCAGATATAGCTCATTACCACTTTTGGTCTTATCCTCAATTAGCCTTAGATGAGAGGACTTGCCTTGAAATTCCCCGTAGTAAAACAATCTATTTACCCCTCCAGCTCCTATGAAGTTAGCTAATTATAGTATTTAGGAGCTTACAGTAGCATAAAAACTACTAAGTAGTGAGCAATAGTTTACTTTTAATAATGTTGATTTATATTTACATTACATAGTACGTACTACATATTATTATCTGGTAGTCGAAAAAATGTATTTTTACGGCGGGTTATAAACTTCACTCAGTACAAACAGACCCAGGAATAATGAATAATGTAATGTTTCCTCATCAAAGTCATGCATACTTTTGACTGTGACTGTACAAAGGTATGAAATTATAAAAGTTTTCACAGACGGTTGTCTGGTAGAACGATTAATAAACAGAACGAGTTGGACCCAGTATTGCGGTCGGCCTAATCTGTTTACGTGAAGACTTTGGGAATCTAGGTTAAACTCGAGCAAAAGTGACAAACACCTCTCTCTAACAAATTTACATACACTCAAATTACAAAAAAGGAGCTCTACTGATAAAGTCATCAAGAATATATCAAACTCCGACTAAGATGAAATAAGTTACTGGAGATGGACCATAGAAATAGCGCGTACGCATTTATAAATTAATGATGCAGCGAACACTTTATTGATTTGAACTTTGGCGGTTCAAATCGATACAAGTTGTTCATATTAGCAATCACTTTAAATGTTTGAGCATCTCTAATTATTCACATTGATTTGAGAGGCAATTGTAATATCACATCCAAAATTCGTTTTAATGGTGTTACTTCCTCATTCTGGAACACACTCGCACGCGATGATAGCGAGTTATACACTCTTATAAAAGTACCCACGTGCCCGCGGAAGAAGTCCCGTCAACACCACCAACTGTGCCAATCCCAAGGCAACACTAGTCACTACCGGCAGAGGATACGTAGACCGCGACATGTCCTTAGCGACCCCCCTAACCAACTCACGCAGGAACTTCTAGACCTGCAAGCGGCGGCGTCTGAGCCGTCGCCCCCCCTTGTCAACCCCTAATCGGCAGCCTTCTGCTTAGCTACGCATAGGTTCCCGTCAATACAGGCCGGTCCCACTTTGGAGATTCGTGCCTTCTTCTAGCGCATATGCCCTCACCATGGGGCAGCGCTAACCGTGCCTCTCCTGAGGTGCGGCTCCTCGTCAATAAAGCCAGTAGGGTCAATAGCACCAAAGGCTAGGCTGAGTTTAGTCGGTAGGTCTGTGTAGTCGAGCCGCCTCGACAGTACCAGAGTCCGACATAATCAACGCATCCCTGCTTGCCTGTTGCGTTGGTATCCATGATGGATTCTCAGCCTCCTCTCCTGAGGAAAAAAAAATAAAGGAAGAGGTTTTGTATTGAATACGCGTTGAACCACAAGACGTAGCGGAGCCCGCACAAGTACACATTGTTCATAATCTCGTACTGACGCTATCTTCTGAAGTAATAAGTCGCTTTAGACACCTTAGAAAACAAGCAAACCATCAAAGCGCGTTATATATTGCAATTTATATATACCACACTGTGCACGTTATTAAAAATACGACGTTATTATCTACCATTCCCCCAACGTGCACTAATGGGGTTAGCGGCACCCTCGGCAGTGGGAACGAACAGATCAGCACAGGGGTACAATGATCGATACTGTTCCGAGGGCAGTTTCACTGCCGACCGACAATTTTTCTGTCAATTGACGATCGTTAAAAGATAACGGGTTCTAATTTATAGCTTCACATATTCATTTAGAGAAAAGTCATAAAAGCGTTGAAACTAGAAAGTCTTATTTGTATAGTCAGAAATCAAATAAATTTGTATGATGACAGCAATAAATTTTGTACCTAATTAATAAAATTATTTGCAATCTAGTATAACATGTCATTTGCTGTCCAGATAAAGGACAATATATATCGTATGTAATACACAAGACGGTGGAGATCTCTCAAAGCCGTTTTGCTACAAAAATCAATTACTTCGCTTCCATCAAAGTTTTTTCATCAGAGCATCACAGCACTGGTTATCTATACAAAACGGCCAGGGTTCGATAGTTATGTATGAATTCAAATAATACAAGACGAAGGAAACTTATGAAAAAGGAGAAAGCCTTGACAAAATATGTGAGTGCACAATAACAGACAATTTAGAAGATGTTTTGGAAAATACTGAATATGAAATGAACAGTAAAGAGTTAAGGCGCAATACGATACAAGAACCTTCACAGTCTATCAAAACCCTTATTCTCTAATTGGTGTTATTTTTTGCATCATAAAGTCGTATTTTAAATTCAAAAGTACGCTCAAATGGACAACTGTTCTGTTGTCTCTTGAATAACAAAACATGTGCCTTTAATTAAGACTGTTCTCCTTTTCGCGCAGTGTCCAAATTGTCTACATTAAATATTCAAAGACATACTTAACGCAATTATAATAACCCTACGAATAAGTTTTATGGCGGCCGGTTAAATACTTATTATACGTTCATTATTTTCCATAAAAAATAAGTTTTTAAAATGACTACAGATTGATTTAATAGTATTTACTTAAAATTTCATAACAATCGTTATCTCGTCTAACGTATGGTATTTTATCAGAATAAAAAAGAAATACATAAATGTCAAAAATAAAATTCTCGCTCGCCTCTTATACATAAACAGATATCCAGAGATAATGTAAATACATCATTCTTCAAAGCTTGCGTCTGAAAATACAACTTTCAGCCAGTAAGTGCCCAAGAACATGAGACCAAACAATTAGGAAGAGTGTATTTATAGCTGTAAACTCATCGCAGAAAATCTCTTTAGTAAACCTAATCTCTTTCGTTAGAAGCTACTGAGCGTAAAAATGATTACAAATAACGCTTTATACCAATGCCACAACCGATACAACTTCCAATATGACAATTGTAACCAGAGACGGAACGCAGTACAGTAAAGAATACGCGATAGAAAGTCAAAGTAATAAAATGAGCGGCTTATATCATAATGCTACCTAAGAAAAAACTCATTAGTATATATAAAGTAGACCAACAAATGATGGTTGGCTAAGACCTTAGGATATTTCGTTTCATTTAAGCTTTGATAATAAAAGCTAGCATACTCGTAATAAACTGCTCAAGCGTGATGTAGGTAACATTTAAGGAAAAGTTTTCTGTTCATAAGAACGAGAATATAAATTCTCGTATGAAAAAAAAAACACTAAGTCAGTCCGTTACGTAGTAAGCGATGAACAAACAGAAGATAGATCTATTAAGCAAATATTTGCTAGAAAAACGTCCACACGCGACGCGGTCTCGTGGCGGACTGTAATCTACGAAAATGTAAGCCACACGTGATTTTACGCGCTCTATTTTTAATCACGGTAACTGCGCGAACGCAGTATTGCTCGAAATAGATTTCATAGTGACGGGATGCAGTCGATTGTATAAAACACTAGCATTCTACTCACAGCTTTACTCGCATTATATAACTTTATCCAGTCTGAATTTTCGGATACTACACGTAACACATCTTACATTGGCTTACATTTTACAACTGAACAATGACAATGTTAATGATAAATATAGAACATATTCCACAATAATCTGGATTATGGTGTTTTTAATAATGCGCATAGTGTGATATAGTATATAAATTGGAATAATACTTTGGTTGTTAGTATGTGACAAATCTTAACATCAATGCAGTAGCAACCTAGAACCGTCTGCTCTAGCGTCAATTAATCAAACGCAGACCCGACCCCACGTAGGTGGGACAAAAGAAGAAAGAAGAACATAGCATATAAGCAGCCTGATGATGGATATAGAATTAACATGTTACATTACCTGTGTCGGTGAAATTTACAAAAACTGATAAATGAGAGTATGAATATACATGGTATACTAGATGGTAAGTGAACACCACAATTTACTGGTGGTTGTAACACCAATAGCGTCTATTCACGTGTTGCAGTCTTAATTACAAGAGGCGAAGCGTCCCAAGAACACGACTCTTGCCGACTTCCCTTTTTCATTTTCAATAATGACTTATCTATCGTACTAGGATAAACACACATCACATAAGTATTAATATCTGAAACGCCGATTTAGATAGTCTAATGACTATATTTTGCGTAATAATATTTTACGAAATATTTCGGGTTACAAACGCGATACTTTTGCAGATATTTCGTACTGGCAGTTTCGTTTTGGTTTTCGTTTTTCATTTTGGACCGACTTTCCTTTTATGATTGTTCACCCTATGCTACTGATAGGTAGCTCACACAGCCAGATGGAATACTACTTATAATTTGTTTAGCTGCGGTTTACTTTGAGGCCTAATTCACTACTTAGGCAGGCGGCTCCGTCAAACGGACCAGTCTGGTTAGCAACCTCCACTGTCGCTTCGTCTTTTATCTTTCTATTTACCAACGTAATATATGGTTAGATAATTCGTTCATTTTTTATGTAATTTTTACTTTTTTGTTATTTACTATGTAAACAGAACTGCACGCTTTCTACAAAGATTTTGTAGATAACCAGTGTCTTGATACATTAAATACTTCAGGCGTATTGATGTGTATTATGTTTCCTAATATGTAATACACTAAATTAACTTAATTTTATTTTATTTCTATTTTAGATAGCAAAATAAATTCTTAATTATTCGCAATTAAACGTAATATTATTATGTATATTAAAGATCTTCATAAATATAAAACTTTACACACTAATTATGTGACACACTGTTCACAATTATCACTTTATCGATGTTATAGATTGCCCTTATATTGTATAATAATCGACAATTTTATAATTATACATCGATAACTTATAGACACACTGTAACGTTGTTTTTTTACACACAGTTCAAGATTGGCATATAAATGCTTAATCCATAATTCCATAACATTAGTACATTGTTTTCTTATTGATTTCAACTGAAATACTAAACTGCATTTGACAAATTATTTGTTATTGTTGTACATGAAAGGTGGACTGACATTGACATTTGCCCTCACATATTACCGACCGCGGTTAGCAGAAGGGATGCACCTACATTCAGACACTTCTTTCTGTACTGGATGATTGAGACAGTGCAATATATAAATCTGTCTTACTTAATTAACTGTTTATTAACAGTGGCAAACAGATGTTAGTATGCTTTGCATTCCTAAAGGAATGCAGCTGTAATTCTTGTAAGAATTTAAATTCTTTTTTAATGTTGAGTTGAGTCTGTGAATAGATAATCACCTTGAACTTGTATCTGTGAAGGTCATGGAATATATTTGCTATGAACATTTAAAATATTAAAATTTCTAAATTATAATTAAAGTATCTTAAATAATATAAAATAGGTTTATTTCGTAAAAATATATTTATTTGTTATTTCTCATTTTTTTATGAATACATCTTCTGAAGGGCAATTAGGTCCGGATGTCTATGTTTCATTTAGTCTATGGCTGAATTCTATTGTATGGAATCGTTTGTCAATGCTTTCTTTCTCTTGTTGGTCACGATGGCGGCAGGACGCATTGTGACCCTAGACTTTGAGAAGTGGAGATCAGCACGCTTCAAATTTTTAAAATTGAAGATTAATTAATTAATTAAGTTTATTTTCTTTTTACCCAAATGGGGTGCATTTTTCTACTTGTATAAAATATCATTCTTAAACCCGCTAATAAACGGTAAGTGTAATTGTCTTGTATATTGGATTAGCTCGTGGTAGTTCTCCATAATGGCCGATGCCAATTTCAATTTTTATTTTCATCTTTTCCAGGTTCTTCCAATCTTTGGTTATTGTCCGATTATATTTTCAACATATGATCTATTTGTTGCTCATGGTTCCCACTAGTGGTCAAACATTGGCTAGTTGAGTAGCATACTGCGTGGCACATCTTCTATGTGCACGCATCTTCGAACTTAAAGTGGTCAAGCCGTATCTGTTCAAGAAAAAAACGTGGAGGGTGTCATATTGGGAGTGCATCGTGAGAGATTCCATCCACTTTCATCACGTCAATCCACCTCGAGGTAACCAGATACCCGGCTGGAACGTGAGTGCATACCTCCATTTAACAATTTAGTACCTGTATTTTTAAATTTCGTGTGGAACGGTTGGCTACAGCAAGTTAACTACGTAATAGATTTAAGTAACATTTTGTATTTGAGAATTAGTATTACATTAATCATTTCTTTCTAATAACTGGTAAATTTGTTAAACTATATAAAAGATTTTAATAGGTTACTAATTTTCATGAAAAGAAGAATTTATCGACTAACTAATTTTAGATGTTATAGATTGCGTTGTGAATTACTTAGTATGTTACATTTTTATGCTACTTTGTAATTGCTAATATTATTCTTGTTGTTAATAATACCAGTGACAAAGATTTTAATAATAGTATATATTTACATGATTTGTCTACAGCTTAAGAATTAAATCTTAATCAATATTTTAAATAAAAGGAATACATGCATGCTCATTTTGGTAAATTCTTTGTGGTTTTATTTTGCATCCATCTGAAACTCTGATTGAGTTAGTGTGATGGCGCCCTTGTAATAAGTTGTTCACACTGCTCACCAGGCTACATCGAACCAAATCGTCTGTCCACGCCTTGAGTACAATTGTCGCTGATATCTTGCTCTGCCACTAATACTCTTTAGCTAGTCAATTGTAATGGGCACATTAAATTAGTACAGACAGCTACAGATTGCGACTCCTACAACACGTCTCATCACTATTTCTAAAATTACTTTCAGTCTACGAGTAGACGTCAGTACAGATGAACACTGTAGTAGTAGTCCGCTGATAGCGAGCATACCAGCTCGTGTATTTTATCTCAATTTGAACCGTATTCAATGGTCGTATGAAACAGTTTCGAAATAAACGTTTGATTACAGCGCTTACGCAAATGTTATATTTCAGTTTTACGACTGCAATCTGACAGATAAAATGTTATTAACTATTCGACACAAAAATTATTTGACGTTGAGTTAAATATTAACAAGTTGTCGATGGAACTCTGAGAGATATTCTGAAGACAGAGCTTGTCTACGAGTTATTCCACGATTTAAGTAGATTGATTAACCTACTATTTATTGCGAATACATTCGAGTAGACGTAGACGTAGACGTTGTCGAACATTATAGCATCACATTTCTGATCTTTTGTTTCTATTTACAGAACCAGAATATCAATGTGCTGAGCATCACAGATTTCTAGATATCAAATAACAACAAAATTCTTGCTCAAGTTAATACAGTAATGTATCTTCATTCAGGTTAGGTTTTCACTAATCATCTTAACTCGAACGCACTTTTTTTCAACGCATCAACGCAAATTTTCCCCCAGAAGCAGGGTATTAGGACTATCCATCACGTATCACGTTATCGTGTTACTCACTGCGCTAGGGTGACTGGTCCCATGTAATTGTTATACAGTTTTTAAATAAACCTTTCCACACATCCAGAACCATACATGCAAAATCAAAAAATCAAAATCAAAATAATATTTACTCAACATAGACTTTATAGGTACTTATTGACGTCAACAAACAAAACAAAAAAAAGCTTAAATAATAAAAAAAAAAAAAACAAAAACCTTGTCCGTACGTACGAATAAGGAAAAAAAAAAAGAAAAAACATATTGACTCGACACCTGTTCGGAAATTGGGAGAGCCTTCTCGAGAAGAACAGGCAAGAAACTCTGAAGGTCTATTTTTTATCTCCTCTTTTCAATGTTAATAATTATAATAATATATATAAAAATACAATATAGTATAAGATACAATCATACCTAATACGATTACAGTCGTATGTATGTTTACATACACATATAAAAAATACAATATTATAAATAATGTTACCAAACATGGCTCTATGAATAGTGTCCCTATTCCCAAATACTGTGATCATTTAGATAGTCACTTACTTTATAATAACCTTTACTCATGAGTGTATTTTTGATATGGATTTTAAATTTATATAAAGGTAAATCAATGACACTTTGCGGAAGCTTGTTAAACATAGATATACATTTCCCCAAGAACGAACAGCTAGTTTTATGGAGTCTGAACATTGAATGGCAAGTTTATTTTTGTTTCTAGTATTCACATTATGTAGATCACTGTTTTTATTGAATTTATTATAGTTTCTATATACAAAAACTAAATTATCATATATATATTGACTAGCTAAAGTTAAAATATTAATTTCTTTGAACAATTCTTTTAGGGATTCTCTAGCCCGTAAACAGTAAATAGCACGAATCGCTCTTTTTTGTAAAAGGAAAATACTTTCAATGTTAGCCGCTGATCCCCATAGCAGCAGACCATAGGACATAACACTATGAAAGTAGCTGAAATAAACAATTCTTGCCGTTTCAACATTAGTTAAAAGTCTAATCTTTTTTACTGCGTACGCCGCTGAACTAAGTTTGATTGCCAAAGTTTCAATATGTGGATCCCACTGTAGTCGTGAATCTAACGTAATGCCTAAGAATTTAGTAATATTTACCAAGTCAATGACATCACCATTCATATTTAAACTAGTATCAACCTGCCTTACATTGGGCAAAAAGAATTTGAAACATTTTGTTTTCTTAGAATTTAAAGACATGCTACAACTTGACAGTCTAGACAGTGGATTATAAGGATAAGTTAGTGGAATTTGATCAGGTTGAACTACGCTGTCGTCAATGAAAGCAGAGCATGGTTCGTGTGTATACTATTATCAATTTTCATACAACCACCGACCCGACCGTTCCAGACTCCGACCACGTGTTGTGATTGTTATGTGGCTGTGATGGATGAATCACGTGACCTGTCACGTGGTTTTCAATGATATATAGTGACAAACCTGTTCATTGTAATACGTAATGGTATTTAAAACCTGCTAGTGAGTATGACGTGACATTATTGGTAATCTGAAAATTGGGCCAGATCGGACACGTTAAATCGATACTCATAACAGACAGCTGCGGGCTCGAGCTTCACCACGTTGACCCGAATAAAAATAGCCGCTACCAACTAACCGTTTAAAAAAATTAAGTTAATTTTTACACAAATTAGAGGCTGCCCTCGTAACACAATTTGTGTACGCGATCATGCGTGACAATATTAGCAGCGGCCAAACGGGCTGACGGTTAGGTTGCGGTCCTATAAACGCCAATGGCCGCTAACTGCTTCATGTCATACAATGTGTCACCATGCTTACTAGTTAGACAGACGTAAGTCGTTGGACGTCGAAGCTGCGTTTTCTTTGTACTCCGTCTGTAATTGTGGTAATATATAATCAATTTAGCGCATATCATCAGAAAAAAAAAATAGCATAATTTGTAAAAGAAAACGAGAATGTACGAGAGGTCGTCGCAGCTAAGATGAAATGGTCGTCCACGCTGCGCTTGGCGTTTGTTCAGACGTCATACGGTTTAATTACGTTGGAGTTGGACATCACGAATAGAATTTTATATGAGACTGCATTAGCGGCCGACATCGCTGCGTATCGATCACGGACACCACGCCGCGCTGCGGTAGCCATGGGCGTTTCGGGCTTATTGGTGTGTCATTAGTTAGATCATTTATTTATGGTCTTTATAAGCACATTGGTATATCTTATAAACTAGCATTATCTAATATATGTTCTTCTATTTTTTTAATTCTAATATTATTATTTAATTTAACCCTAGAGCTTCAATGTACCTTAAGTTCGATTTTCTTGGGTCCAAACACAGTTCTTTGAAACTGAGAGAATGCCTTGTTACATTAACTTATTTGTACTTTATTTATATTGTGCAATGAAGATTTTATAATTTTCATATATATACTTTTATAGTTTGTTAATATACTCTTAGAACATAATAGTTATAAAAAAATTGATGTAAGTTCTTATATGCTAACGATTTCTGTACTATACCCGGGAAATGGGTGTTCTTCTCAGGAAACGACTTCTGTCCGAAGTCCTCTTTCATGATTAAAGGTGAATGAAGGTGTTCAAGGAGAGTTAAGAAGCAGGCGTGGCTAAAGTAGCACCCAGTTGGCATATTTTAAACGTAAGCTTCATTTGTGTGTGAACCCTTCCCACAAGGAATCTGTTCCAGTAAACCTATGACCGATCAGACAACCTAAATTGGTAGACCGTAAAAACCTAGAGTCTGTTGGCGCGATGTCGCAGTGGTTTTGCGTCATACTGTTTTGAAGTTACTACTCTATCATGTAACACCGCAAAAGTATATATCATCCGTCACAGCACAGTCGTATTAATGTACACACACACATAAACATACCAAAAATTGCAAAATAATTACGATCTAACAGATTGATAGCATTATGGCGGTCCGAATTACGCAGCCGTGATAGTCATCCAACTACCGGTGTAAATACAATATTATTAACTTTCAAAATGTATGCGAACAATGACAGCTAATGGGCAGTGCAGGCTCTCGAAAAGATCTGTCGAAGCGAATTTCGCGCAACAATAGTGTTCGACGTCCGTGAACAACTTTCTACGTGTTGCGCAAACAGTGGATGATCGCTGAACACTGCTGGCGCCACACTGTGTTCAAATCTTTGATCACTTGTTTGCACTCTCAGTATGGCGCTGGTCTGATATTATGTTCAAAATTTGCATACATATTACAACATACTGTCAGCTTCACCATACTTCATAGCAGCAAATGTTCAAAGGCTTCAAAGTATCAAGTTAAAACAAATTTGTAACCGAAGCGAGAGCGAGGTGGTGTTACACTATATGCTACGATAGCGATAAAGTTACAATACTGATTCATTTTTGCTCTGCGGGTAATTCAACATACTTAGAAAAATATATATACTGACAATAATATTGTTTGTTAGCGGGTGGTTATGTTGGGATGCATATTAATTGTTGAAATAATAATAATATTCTTGTGTTGCGGTGTGGCTAGCCTATGTAATCATAGAGCCAAAGTGCCGGCGCACGATGCGGAATTACAGACGTGACTTCACAATGCCGACGACCGCGTGTTGATTCACGCTGAAACTGACTTGAGACATAGTTGCAAACCTTAAGTGCAGAAATCTACTTCCACTAGCAGATTAATTGAACCATAAAAATTTGCTAAGCAAACAAAGCTGACAATAATAAAGAGGAAACAACGAGAAACGTAATTCTAGAGCTTTTCTCCTTAGAGTCGAACTTATCTGAGCAATATACAAAGTTAACCCAAGGTGTAGAATACGCTAATTATGCAGCAAAAATACTATAAGACATAAGTATATCAAAGCATTGAGAAATTAAGCAGAAATCGTATAATTAGCTACTATTTATTTAATACTATTCGTTTAGTTCAGTTAGTAGTTTTTTTGTCCGTTTTTGAAGACAACCTAAGATCTCAACCAATCTCTCCGCAACTTAAATGTATATGTTCTTTACTGATACCGATATATCATACACGGTAGGGGTTGACAATTATTCAGCGTTTAAATTTTGCATATAAATATATGCAAACTTAGACCTAATCTAAAAACAAACTGGTGACGTTCTCGTTATCAGTTAAAAACGTAGGTCAGCCGTAAGAAATTATAGGAATCATTGGAAACATCTTAAAGTTGAAAATCGCCACGGTCAATGGTTGAAACAGGAAACGTTATTTTACCTTATTTCTCTTGGCACTTTTATAATTTGTTCTCATTCTTATATATGTACGAAATACAAGCCATAACGAAAAATCCACTACTTACTCTAACCCGCAATCGTGGAGCATGTATGAGGAATGTTATGAAAGTAGATGAAGCGAAAGAGATATGTAAAGACCGTAGCAAGTGGAAAGACGTAATCTCTGCCTACCCCCGTGGGAAAAAGGCGTGAGTGTATGTATGTACTCTATTCTCTATAAATAGTATCAGTTTGGGTTAGCAAGTAGTTTGAAAAAGATCCCTGCTGAGCTGAGAAATGCTGTTGGTATAAAACTACACAATTTTGACAGATTATCGTATAAGTGGATCATGAATCAACTGGTTCGCTTCTACATTGTCACAATAAAAATATAACACATTTCATCACTCAAAAGTCTTTATATATTTGACGTTATTGCAATATAACATCAAATCTCTGATTCGATAAGATTTAATAAATTTAAAGAATCGTAACATACCTGGCTTCCACTAGGCTGATGTTATGTCGGTATGCAAAGTGCAAAAATCGTGTTCATTTACCTGTAACAAAAAAAGTAATACGGTTAAAAATGGTGGCATGTGTTCTAGACGCAACTTGAAAACGAGCCGGCCGGCAACAAGTTGGCCAACGCGACTAGTTTTTGTGCTGTTACTCAAACTAGTGAGAGAACGAGGCCTTGAGTGGATTCACACTTAGTAAAAAGCTGTAACTGCTAAACGATTCTACACAAGTTACTTTTTCTCTACTAGTCTAGACATTTAGTGTGAAATGTGTATAAATGACGAGGGTGGTTGGAAGTTATAATAAAGTGCCATTTCTCACACCTACAATATATCCATTTCGTACAGCTGATCGCTATGTCTCAATGGCTTTCGTCTAGACACGCTAAGTGTTAACTTCAGATTGGATCAAGATAGGATATTATACGTTTCACAAAACGCCGGACTGGCTATCATCGCCATTACATAACAGCTCTATAAAATACTGACGAATTTTCACAGAAAATTAAGAGACATTTATGTGAGAGGTTCTGATATTCAATTATATGTTCAAGGATTATTTAGTTACTTTTTGTCGGTGACCTTAAGAGTTAATATTCCTTGCTGACCTTCAGGGATTCAAGCTTGATCTTCTCGAGAAGACTCACCCAATTTTCAGAGTCAATCTCCTTTTCCATTGTTGCTATACACCGCAAGGCTTTTGTTATCTTATGCTTTAATATCTGCTTGAAAAGACCTATGCTGAATAAATATTATTTTGACTGACATTAGATATAGATATTGCTGTATGGGGAGTATAGAGATATTATTGTACAAAATATATACGCGTTAAGTTTTTCTTTAATATGGGCATCATAATATACAGGTCATTAAAACATATTAGTCAATAAGATATCGTAGACTCTACAAAATATAAGTATGTATTTAAAATAATAACAGTATTGCGCGTGGGATTGGCCGCAAAGGAAACAAGCCAATAAACCCTTTGATGGAAGTGATTATTAGCCGAAAATCTACATAATATGTGTGATAATTAATTTATTAGTGCGAATGATCAAAACTAACCGGACACACTTGTCGCAGTCTTTTGTTCCATGTAATTATTGAGCATTTCGTTTCATTAACTTATTTTGATTGTTTTGGCGAGTATTATACACATCTTGATTATTAAGCATTGTAAAATTGGAATAAATTATACACGGGCGAGGGAATAGAGATTCCATTTATTGCGATAGTGATCGCAATAACTTGAAGTCAATTATTGAGTTATAACCATTAGCCTAATGAGATTTCATGTTAATATATGTCATCAACGCTTTATAAATGAAAAGTCGCTTGGAAGAGATCGCTTCTAGTGATAAAAGTACATTTGTCCAATTATTTTTAAGTAAGTTTTTATAAGTTGTCATATGAGTGCAATAACGTATCTATCTAGTAGAACTAAATCATATCTTTATTATAGCTAGTTGATTTTTAATAACTGAAATTTTGTAATATTTAACATAAAAATGGGGTTAAGCGCGAGTCGGATTCGTGTACCTCCGCTCCGCAAATAAGTTTATCATTGCTGTTTTTTTTTGTTCTATAAGGGTTCTGTTATCTGGTACGGAGTAAGGAGCCATAAATTTACATTACAATATCGTAAACTTATTATTCGATTTTGACAGATATAAACACTAGCACCGAATAGGTACTAATCAAACATATTGGACGAACAGTATATAAAAATAGTAGAAATGTTATATCGTACCATCTCGTAGTATCTTTAGATTTCATGCGTATAACCATGAACCGATCAGGGTCCACAAGTTGCACAGAAAAAAAAAATATATGTCACTGTCGTGTTTCGTCCTTCATAGACACAGTAAAGTTAGAAAGAGATGTGGCGATATCGATGACGATATATTGTTAGCTCGATTATAAAAGTAGGTACGTAGTTTACAGACCGCCTGCTCTTTCACAGCTCGGTTTTAGCGAAATGAGCTCCCAGCTGCGTTGATTCTTGAACGCTCTCGACTTCATATATCTATTTGAAACGGGGTTTGAATAGACTTAAAAAATTTAAAAATATTACCTACCCACACAGTTAAGTTTAAGTAACAAATAGAGTATAAGTGAGTTTACCCGCATTGTAATAAGCCAACCAAACATTACAATTAGGAGCATTCGCCACGATATCAAATCGATATTCACCGCCATTCACTCTCAAACATCCACTCAGATGAGCAGCACAAATTGAATGCTGCCAGTGGGTCGCGCACCCTCAAGAGGGGCATCGATTGTGAATATTACATCGGAATGTCCAATTAAAGCGTTCATATATGCCACCCAACTGACCCATTTAGCGCAAACTCCTGAGCTCGACACGTGATCTTCTAGTTATATCTAGATTTTACAATCGGGATCCCTTACAATGCCGGCCTTAGGTAAAATCCTTTATAACTAGGCTTTTAAATTTTATATGCCTTATAATATACTTTATTTGAATCGGGGAAAAGACGATAGATTGAATACTAACATCGTAACTCATAATGGTGAGGGAGGCAAAACAAAAATAGTCTAGTTACAAACATGCCAGAATTGTATTTTTTTTGTCACAATTACTTTGGCAATATTTGTTAAAAATGTTAAAATTAACTTTCTGTATTGGAACTAAATGTAACGTTAAGGATTTCTACATGTAAAGATGAGGACAAAATTCAGTACCTATGCTGAACGAAGAATAATATCTAAGTATTTTGATGTTAACATACCCTTAGGGTATTTATAAATTGGGACACATCACTACTAGTGTGTAAGACAAAGACCTAGGCGAACATATTTCGAACAAATCGAAAGTGTCCTCAAAAAAGGCCAGGTCAGAAGTACCCGCAATCGTCGAGCATGTATGAGGAATGTTATGAAAGTAGATGAAGCGAAAGAGTAAAAACCGTAGCAAGTGGAAAGACGTAATCTCTGCCTACCCCCATGGGAAAAAGGCGTGAGTGTATGTATGTAAAATTAATATAGCCTAAAGACCCGATAGCTAATTCTCTATAAAACTCAGTTGCTTTACTCGCAAAGTCCAATAAGATCTTGACTGAAAATGTCCTTCGAAGTACAGAGCGGTTTGTTTCCAGGAAGTATGAAATGAATCACATCATCCATCGCAGCAATAGTAACAACTGTCAACCTACCGCATTAAAACATATATAAGTTTACTTATCATGAAAGACAATCCTTATAACATGAATAATGATGCAGAATTTTAATTTCCTAATGTTGTACTAAGTTTTGTATGGTAAAGAAGAGATATTAAAAAGACTATTAGAGTTTCTAGCGTGATTTTTTCGAGAAGGCTATGGCAATTTTCGAACAGATGTAGAGTAATTTTTTCACCTGTCCGTAATATACACGTACAAAGATTGTAGCTCGTAGCGTTCTTTATATTAGATTTGTATTTATGTCAATAACAAACTGTAGAGACCAATGTTGAATAAACATTACACAAATTATATCGCGATTGTGATGCAGTGACGCTAAACTGCTAACAACGATTCAATTTGTTGTCGGGACAATATTATGGCGACTATTTTTATTTAAATAGACTCGAAATATTTAATCAAATCATCCTTCTTTCCTCCTTCATCCATATTACTTACATATAATAATAACATCTAGCCCAATCGATAATTTATCATGTGTTGTAGTATGCTATCGGAATGTCGTATAATTTAACTTCGTCCGTCCGTACCGAGTCATGAGCCCGGTCTAGACAGTTCAGCGACCCAATAAGCGACCTTCCGTTGCACCATAATTTCCTATTTCATGTTTAATGGCTTTGGCTATTGTTAGGGCTGCTAAAAGTTGCAACTAAGAAACAAATATATTCCGGTAAAGTTGATTGTACTGTCTACTATACTAGTATACTAATAAATTAAACAAATAATGCAGCCCGGTTACAATAATAAAATAACTTTGAAATAACAGTTTATAAAGCAAAGCAGTGCCAATAATGAGTAGGTACGATAATACATTGCTGCCAGCCCTGTGAACACGAAAACATACCGAATACTGATCTAGAATCTAATTGAGTTTGCGAAGTCATTATCAATTCCGATCAACACGATATTCACAGTCGGTATAATGTAACTAACACACGCGCAGAGAAGCGGGGAGCAAAAAATTATCTCCCATCTGGCAAGGACAGTTCGTACGGTTGTTTTGTGGCAATAAGTTCAATGTTACAACTTGTTCGATTGAATTGAAATAAACATAATAGCATTTAAATTAAGTCAATTATTTGCCTTCCTATATCACGAAGTAGTAAAACTTAATCTCAAAGCCTATAGTTTTCTATATTTATGCGCGGTACCGTCATAGACATTCACAGTGGCAACAATAATTTACATCGTTCTTCTTTCACTTATCATTTGAGTAGAGTATCATTTGCAATATAAAAAACGCGATGTGGCTATAATATAATAAAGCGAAAATTAAACATATACTAAAATCTTAATCTTCATTTTTAATTGCCTTTTTTACATATAACAGGAAAGCTATTTCTGATAAGTGATGATAAGACCAAAGGTGGATGCGAGTTTCACGTGGTCCTCAACCACTAACGAGCTACAGAGAAATGTTACTTATTCATAAAAAAATACATAACAGAAAATTATCCGAATTTTGTTTGAATGTTTTAAAAAAACGGTTTCTCTTTCGGCGATTTTATGCGGTAACAAAGAGCTTACATGAACGAACAACGTTGCGGGTAAACAAACCGATTGTTTGCCGAAGTTAGTCAGATAGCCAGACGTATACCGGGCACGCCGCCAACTCGGCGGCGGGTGCGCCGAGCGGGCACATTGCGACGAGGGCCCTTAAAACTCTAGCACTCTCATGAGATGCCTCGTGTTGGGTTCCGATGAATTACTCTCAGATTTTTGACGAATCGAAAAAAGTGTCGAATTCGACGCCATAATATTTTTAAATCATGATAATATTTAATCTCAACCAAGTTGCAAATACCTATTTTAGTCGAACGTATAAATACAGATGGTGCAAACACAATAACTCTTGTAGATTAAAATAAATTTATAGCGGAGAGAAAGAGGACGGAAGTGCTTTACCTATGTAGTTTCTTATTCCTATTGTTTACTTTATTTAGACAGAAATAAAATCACAATTTATGTGTCGGATACAAAGCAATTCATTTCTGTAGAAACGAAACAGTAAGTTATTTTACATATATAATATTTTATGTACAAAAACGAAAGAGATACCAAAATACACAAACGAAGAGACGACATCCTAAATGAAGAAACTCTTTTTTAAGATTTTCATTCAGACAACCTGCTAGTGTGTGGGTAACCCGAGAATTGGAAAACACCAAAGCGCATATCTACTATTACATAAAAACATTATTATTTAAAACAAACCTACCAAAATAGATACTTAAAAGATAATATAACGTATGTTTAATACAAACTTATAATAATAAATTTATAACACTAATCTATCACTTAGAAGAAATAAAACAAAACGAACTCAAAAAGCAAGGTTGATGCTGGCCGCAGTCTTGTATATGCTAGTAATATACAAGTCTGTAGTACACAGTTCGCATATCTTTTGCAAGCGAAAAGTGCCAATAATTTTTTATGGCTTCTGCCGTATTACAAAATTGGTCCTAAACTGACACGAACTGTAAGAGCGCATTCTCCTGTAGCTGTACCGCATCGCATTGCGTTAGGCACGTAATGTAAGCCGTCTTGCAAGGGACATGGATGATTGAAGAAAGAGAAAGAAACATTGTGGGATCCTTTGACATGAAAAAGCAAGAAAGTAAGATGTTTTGTTCCTTTTCGCACGTTTTCCACTAAGGGGAATTGTACTTGACTACAAACATCCATCATGATGATCGAGTTACCGTATTGTGTGTAACGTTTTCCTCAAAGTTTGTACAGTAATAAGAATTAGTTATTTCAAAGTATGGTCCGAATTGAGTATCTTGATTTCTTACGATTTTTACATATATTTATATATACAACCTTCATATGAAGCACAGTGTAGATGTAAAGAAAGTTACGGTGTATAATGAATTTATTTAACCCCTCAAAGCAATGCGACTGCTGTTTAGCGGGAGAAATAAGTAAAACGGAACTACCCAAGCAGACCTGATATAATCTCCAATCCAGTCCGGAGTCTTGGTTATACGGACAATTAAATATTTACCACGAAATTGAACAAAAATAATGATTTTAAAAAACATCACAAACAATTTTTATTTCTACCCAATAATTTTAATAGATTTTGGCTTCTTTGATATTGTAACATTTGTAACCCAAACTTTAACGACCCCATCTTCATATTCAACCCATCTATTGTATTTGCCTTCAATGTCAATAAAATTTCGCGCACACATATAATCAACCGAAATTTTGAGTCATAAATGGTTTGGTGCCAATAATCCAGAGTCACAAAGGTTACACAGTGGCCCAGTTTACATGTAAAAAACAGTTAATGCTGACACACATGCGGTATTCCACTGATGCGTGGGCGCATGTAATGTAGTCGGTCACCGGTGCTGGTGGTACAATAACTGCGGTTCGCTGACCTCTCAATAAAAGAGTTTTTGCTACAATTCAATTTGTCATTGTCGAGTTGATTGTTCCTCTATTTTGAGTTTTGTAGCTAGAACTAGCCGTTAGGTGGTCACTACCTTTATATATATTCGTTATAGTAAATCAAAATTAATTTATTCAAGTATGACTTTATAGAAAGCTCTTTTAAACCATAAATAGAGTTCCAGGTTCGGTAGATTAATTAGTACAACTAATTGGTTTTTATACTTCATAACTAGACGTCGCTTGCTTGCCGCGGGGTGCAAGCACCCCGCGGTGGGGTGGTCCATCCTGGCTGTTTTTGGAAAGAAAGGGTGGTCTGTCAAAATTGGTGTGAAAATGTCGTCTTATTTGTCACAAAAATCAAATAAATTACAAAACTGTGTACGGTCGTAAATACACTAAGAAGCTCACGGTGATTCTGGTCGCTTGAGTGCCGCGAGGTGCGCGCACCTCGCGGTGGTATGGTCTATCCCACTACTGATAAAAAAAATTGGCGGTCAGTCAAAAATTGGTGATAAATTGTCTCCATTTAAGTCAAAACAAACTGAAAAAGCGTGTGCAGTTTAAAATACACTAAGAAGCTCACGTCGATTGTAGTCGCGTGACTGCCGAGAGGTGCGCGCACCTCGCGGTGGTGTGGTCTATCCACTACTGATAAAAATAATTGGCGGTCGGTCACAAATTGGTGAAAAATTGTCTCCATTTGAGTTAAAACAAACTGAAAAAACGCGTGCAGTTTAAAATACACTAAGAAGCTCACGTCGATTGTAGTCGCGCGAGTGCCGCGAGGTGCATGCACCTCGCGGTGGCACACGCACCTCGCGGTGGCGCAGCTCACTATTGCGATTTTCAAATAAAATCTTGTACAGTTGCAAAGCGGCACAAAAGCATATCGATGTAAGTAAAAAAAAATTGTCATTTTACTATACCGCACATTTGGGTCCGTTCTACTCTTAAAATCCTTTCATTTGATACCCATATAGTGAAAATCGCAAAAAAATGTCAGTCACCATGTTGGATCGGCGGCCATATTGAAATTTGAGAAACGTCACTAATGGCGTCGTGTTCTACTCGTCAAGGCCTTTCATTTGATACCCATGAAGCATGGTTATCAAATGAAGCTTACCGCGATTACCGTCGCGTGAGTGCCGCGAGGTGCGCGCACCTCGCAGTGATGTGGTCTGCCCCACCTTTTGAAAAAAAATTGGCAGTCGGTCAATAATAAAAAGTAAAAAATTGTCTCCAGTTATGTCGCAAAAAACTAAAAAACTCTGTGCAGATGTAAACACACTAAGAAGCTCACGGCGACTGTAGCCGCTTGAGTGCCGCGAGGTGCGCGCACCTCGCGGTGGTGTGGTCTATCCCACTACTGAAAAATAAAAATTGGCGGTCGGTCGAAAATTGGTAAGAAATTGTCTCTATTTGTGTCAGAAGAAAATAAAAAGTTTTTTCGGTTGTAAGTACACTAAGAAGCTTACGGCGATTGTCGTCGCGTGAGTGCCGCGAGGTGCGCGCACCTCGCGGTGATGTGGTCTATCCCACTACTGAAAAAAAAAATTGGTGGTCGATCGAAAATTGGTGAAAAATTGTCTCCATTTGTGTCAGAAGAAAATAAAAAAGTTTGAGGGTGTAAATACTTTGAGAAACTCACGGCGCTGTTGGTCGCGTAAGTGCGGCGGTGGCGTTGTTACTATTGAGATTTTTTAAATAAAATCTTGTACAGTTGCAAAGCGGCACAAAAGCATATCGAGGTAAGTAAAAAAAAAAAAGAAATTGTCATTTTACTATAAATCACATTTGGATCCGTTCTACTCTTAAAATCCTCTCATTTGATACCCATATAGTGAAATTCGCAAAAAAATTTCACTCGTTATGTTGGATCGGCGGCCATATTGAATTTTTCGAAACGTCACTTATGTCGTCGTGTTCTACTTGTCAAGGCCTTTCATTTGATACCCATAAAGCCCGGGTTGGAAAACGAAAGCGATCCGCCATTTTGAGAGCGGCGGCCATTTTGAATTTTTTTCAATGTCTCTAACGCGGCTGTATTAAACTTGCAAAACCCTTTAATTTGATACCCATATTGTAGGGATTACAATACAAATGATACTTGGCCGTTTTGGACCGGCGGCCATATTGGTTTTTTAACGTTGCCACCAATTGGCTTCGATAGTGCTGAAAAAAAAATTGGCGGTCGGTCGAAAATTGGTGAAAAATTGTCTCCATTTAAGTCAAAACAAACTGAAAAACCGCGTGCAGTTGTAAACACACTGAAAAACTCGTGGCGCTGGTGGTCGCGTGAGTGGCGTTGCTCATAATGCGTTTTTAAAATAAAATTTTGTACAGTTGCGAAGCGGTACAAAAGAATATCGAGGTAAGTAAAAAAAAAAGAAATTGTCATTTTACTATAACTCACATTTGGTTCCGTTCTACTCTTAAAATCCTTTCATTTGATACCCATATAGTGAAAATCGCAAAAAAATGTCAGTCGCCATGTTGGATCGGCGTCCATATTGAAATTTTAGAAACGTCAATTACGTCGTCGTCTTCTACTCGTCAAGGCCTTTCATTTGATACCCATGAAGCATTCATTTGATACCCGGTCGAAAATTGGTGAAAAATTGTCTCCACTTAAGTCAAAACAAACTAAAAAACTGTGTGCAGTTGTAAACACACTAAGAAGCTCACGGCGACTGTAGCCGCTTGAGCGGAGGTGTGGTGAATCCCCCTTCTGTTAAAAAAATTGGCGGTCGGTAGAAAATTGGTAAAAATTGTCTCTATTTGTGTCAGAAGAAAATAAAAAGTTTTTTCGGTTGTAAATACACTAAGAAGCTTACGGCGATTGTCGTCGCGTGAGTGCCGCGAGGTGCGCGCACCTCGCGGTGGTGTGGTCTATCCCACTACCGAAAAAAAAAATTGGCGGTCGGTCGAAAATTGGTGAAAAATTGTCTCCATTTGTGTCAGAAGAAAATAAAAAAGTTTGAGGGTGTAAATATTTTGAGAAACTTACGGCGCTGTTGGTCGCATGAGTGCAGCGGTGGCGTTGCTACTATTGAGATTTTCAAATAAAATCTTGTACAGATGCGAAGTACTGCAAAAGCATATCGAGGTAAGTAAAAAAAAAAAAAAAGAAATTGTCATTTTACTATAAATCATCACATTTGGATCCGTTCTACTCTTAAAATCCTTTCATTTGATACCCATATAGTGTCAAGCGCAAAAAATATCAGTCGCCATGTTGGATCGGCGGCCATATTGAAATTTGAGAAACGTCACTAATGGCGTCGTGTTCTACTCGTCAAGGCCTTTCATTTGATACCCATGAAGCATGGGTTGATAAACAAAAGCGGTCCGCCATTTTGAGAGCGGCGGCCATTTTGAATTTTTTTCAATGTCTCTAACATGGCTGTATTAGACTTGCAAAACCCTTTCATTTGATATCCATGAAGCTTGGGTTGGAAAACAAAAGCGGTCCGCCATTTTGAGAACGGCGGCCATTTTGAATTTTCATCAACGTCTCTAACGTGGCTGTATTAGACTTGCAAAACCCTTTCATTTGATACCCATATTGTAGGGATTACAATACAAATGATACTCGGCCTTTTTGGACCGGCGGCCATATTGGTTTTTTTTACGTTGTTACTAATAGGCGTCGATAGCGCTGAAAAAATCCTTTCATTCGATACGTCGATCGTATCAGGATTGAAAACCGCGAGAATATAGCAAAAAGAGTATATTAACCATTACAAAATGGCCGCCAGCGCCGCCGCCATCTTGAAAATGTCAAATGTCAAATTTTTCCAGTGTAGTAGACTAAGCCGCTCACCGATTGGCTGTAACTGCAGGCGCGCAACTGTCATCGGTTCGCGTCAAAAAATTCGCAAAGTCGCCGAAACCGAAATCTGCCATAGCGCCCAGTGTTGCCATATATCTGGCCCAAAATGGTGGTAAAAATGATCAGCGAGGCCCGATCGACCCGGCCATGTGAAAAAAAATCGAAAAACACGCGATTTACGTTCTCCCCAAAATCGGGGAAAATACCCCAAAATCGGGGTAAATTACCCCACCGATCAATTCTCCCTACCGAGCACTACAAAAAGTCACCCGGGGTTGTCAGTCGAAAAACGCCAGCAACCGCGCGAAAACCGCGATTAAATTTTTTCGAAATTGCAACTTTTTACAAAATGGCCGCCGGCGGCGCCGCCATCTTGAAATGTCGGAGTTTCGGATTTTTCCCAATATCTGCACCGTATACGGGGTGGGATGACGTTTGTCCCGCGACTCCAGCTCACCCCGATCTGGGAGATCAATTCGGGTCAAATTCGGTCTGCGAAAAGTTTCCAACCTCCGTGGAGGCCAGTGTTGCCAGTGTAGAAAAATAAAAATACCAGAAAGTCATAGAGGCCCCGCCGGCCTATAGGCTCGTGGTGTCGAAAAATTCCAAAAGTCGTTATTTCGATTTTCGCCTTTTGGGGCCCCTAGGGTGAAAACTACCAAAAACGGTAGAAATTTTCTCCCACCTGGCAACACTGCTCGCCGAGCTCCACCCCCGCCCGGAACATTTCACCCCGGTCGGAGGCCGCCATCTTGGCGAAAATCCGGTCCGAAAATCGCGTCAAAATTGGCGATCCAAGATGGCCGCCGGCGCCGCCGCCATATTGTCTTTTGCCGCGCGCCGCAAATTTCTCAAAAGTCGAGGACAGTCCCGACCACACGAAAAAAGAAAATCCCGAAAAAAAGCAAGCGCCGCGCCGGTCGACGGTCGCAAACACGGGTCGAAGCGGGTTTTTCAGTCCAATATGGCGGCGGCGCCATTTTGTTTTTTCGCAGTTTGACAGCCGCACCGCATCCCCGTCACCGCGAGGAACACCCCCACCAAACGCCATTAAAAACGGAGTCGATTTGGAAAAGTTGACATTTCGCGCCGGCCGCCATCTTGGATTTCAAAATCGAGCTTTATCCGGGTAGATCGGAAAAAAAATCTAAAAAATTCCACCCCAACATCAAAACACCCAAAACACCCTCTAAACACCTCAAAAACACCCCTGATCAGTGAGTCAGTGAGTGAGTCAGTCAGTGGTAATCGAGTTTTATATATATAGGAGATTGGGTAAATTTGCGTTTAATGCAAATAAGGTGGGATGACAGATAGGGAATGGGTATTTTTATACCCATAATCTCTCCCAACACAGACGGCTCGGCAGTAGAAGACGGGTTGGAAGGCGTCTTTACAGCCCACCATCAACGACCACTCTAGCTGTGACTTGCAAGGTAGGCTGCCACCAGAAGCGCGCAAGTACAGGCTGGTGAGTTCTGTTACGTTGACAATAGAGAGTGTGTGTGTGTACGAAGCTAACCGAGCTATTCGAGAGTGATCTGGGAAAATCAAATTTCCCTTGACTTGGAATCACCCTGACGAATTAGACATGAAATGGATATTGGTATGATTTGGTATTATTTCACATGGGAGAGAGTCCTATGTACTACTTGCCGATGAGGTATTTTCAAGTATCGCGTAGTAGCAACAGCATTCAGCATTGCACACAGCGAAAGACAATGTTTTAGTTGAAAGTTTCAAGACCAGCAACGGACGTCACAGAATTTGGAGGGATGATTAAAATTTTAATTGATAATTTTTTTCTACAATTCGCGATCTAAAAATTATTTAATAAAAATTTGTTGTTGAAACAAACTGTCAAGTCAGAGCATGACGTACGTGATGGATAATGAACTAGCAGAGTCATTGCCACCGAGTTTCCTTAATTATGGGCTGTTTGTACAACAATGTGACCAGTTTTTTTATTAATTTAATACTTCATTAAGCATGATTCCTGCAAAATGGCGTTGCGCATTGCGTCTTCAAAGAATTGCGGTTAGGTGCAAGCTTTAGTCTTATTATGCTGTACATTTCGATTCTATAACTATATTTGATGGTCGATGAGAGACAGCTACCCGTAGCTATTTTGTTTTATTCTGTATATCTAAAATCTCGATATAGGAGATGAGAGTTTGTATGAAAAGCACATCACTTACATTTTTAAAGTGAAAAAAAAATACGACTAGGTTTATTTTATTTTTCCTAAAACTACTGAACCGATTTTGATGAATGTTAATATAGAAATAGTTTGATACCCCTAAAAGGACAAATACAATTTTTTAAAGTTAATATTAAAATTATTGAAGTTTTTAAAACGGCTAGTAAGGGCCTTTATAGTTATAAGAAAACATAGAATATTTAGTTATGATATATTGAACTACAATCACAGATTTACAAAAATTACGCTTCAATTGTGAACAATATTCGCAATAACAATTGGACACGGGAAACATCGCATGATGTCGCAAGTTGCCCAACGTCCGCCGCTGGGCAATGCCCCATTTTACGGTTGAACACTCGAGATTGGCCGTGAATCACAATCATCAAGCTTGTCGAACTGTGGTCGTTCACTTCAAATCCAGAAGGGTTAATGCTCGGGCCGTGTCTGTCTTTACAGAATTCAATTTCTCCGAGCTTTGTTTTGATATGCATCAATCAGGAAATCTGAATCATGAAATTTATAATTATGTTTGCCACACGATTTTATTGTTGAAGTTTACATACCTCCCTGACCGAAAGGCTACCCGGCGTACTACCCGGTTTCAAGGTTTGCTATCTCTGAAGTGTCCAAAGTCGCGGGTCCGAGTCCCGATAGGGGCAATTGTATTTGTGCCTTAATTACTTAATTTAATTGGTGTGAGTCTAATAAATATTTATTTTATTATTATTACATATTGTAGTAAACTCCTCTTTATGCTATTACAATGAAACGCTTAAAAAGGTTACTTACTAATTTTGATAATAAGACACACATAAAACATTTGTTTATATTGTATTGTATAAATGTGTAAGCACAGTGATAATGTAGTACGGCTATTGTTATGTACGATTTAGAGATAAAGAATAGAAGACCTGATGTTTCGTAGTCACACGAGTGCAGACAAGCTGTTTTATTTGTGCAAATATAAACAATACATAGTACTATAGTAGATTATTCATGAGTGTATTCGGCACCATCTTAATTTCTCTTGTACAGACATAACAAGCCCACAAATCAGATAACCGTTCGATAACACGCAAATACTAAATTGGAAACATGTCAAAGCAAATCAATTTAATTTCGCGATAGGCTTCGTGCGCGGATATATAAAGTAATGTACTGCCTACGTAACGAGGGCGTCCGTCGACCGCGCGGCGGCAATGTGGGTCAGTGACGTCATCTGCGTACGCGCACGCTTGCCGGCGCGCCGGTCTTCAGCGCTAATGACACCGATGATTTGGACAATTTAGAACCTTAAATTGACTGGCTACAAATTAAGCACATAAAATGTGTGCATTTACATTTGTGTTGATTGAACCTAAAAACAAAGACCTCACTTAAACAATATCGTATCGCATTTATGGATTACTAGCTTTCTGCCCGCGGCTTCGCCCGCGTGGATTTCGGGATTGGGTGTATAGAGGGTTAAGGGTCATAGCTTTTGCCCACGGCTACATATACGCGGAAGTCGGTTTATGGTGCGAAGATTTTATCGCGCTTCCCGTGGGACTATCCGTTTTTCCGAGATAAAAAATGCCGCAAAACTCCTCAAGAATCACTCTATCTATTGATGAAAACCGCATAAAAATCTGTGCAGTAGTTTTTGAGCGAAGCCTTTATTGCGCATCCCGTGGGATCTGTCGATTTTTCCGGGATAAAAAGTAGCCTATGTTACTCGGGGAGAATGTAGCTTTCCAAAGGTGAAAGAATTTTTGAAATCGGTCCAGTAGTTTAAGCGTGAAGAGGTAACAAACAAACAAACAAATAAACAAACAAACAAACAAACACACTTTCGCATTTATAATATTAGTTTGGATTATTATATTAATCAGTTTTTACTGTCAAATAAGAGTGATTTATCATTTGGAAAGTTTGCATGTAATATTGTATAGTTAGTTTTCACCCGAAGGAACCTTTTTTAACAATATCGCAAAAGTAACGCAGTGATAATGTAGTGCTCTATTATTATTTTTTTAATATTAGCTACACAGTATTTAGATTTTGTTTTTTATTAATTAATACAATACAAATGCGTTTTTTATTATAATATTAGTATGTATAGCATTCATAATCAAAATCCATATAGAAATGTTGAACACAATTATGAAATGTTACGAAAGCTAAAACAGATCTATATAATATACGTATATAAGTTTGTCTTGGACTATCTGTCGTGCGCAAGCGCAGCCCTAATTGCGTAGGCTCGGTTGTTATCCGAGCAATTAGTTTCTTATATGGCTGTTGTATATAGTTAGGATAACATTCTATCTCTACTCCGATAATTATGTGTTGAACTGACCAGTAGCAACTACCAATTTAATTAGTCTACTCTGCAAAATTAGCACTATAGGAAAGCTCAATAAAGTAAGCCATAACTATGATTCGTTGCTTATTGAAACTGGAAGCAATTAGGAAGTTCTAATTTATCAATGGATTGTCGGAGTGCTATGGTCTCGACACTGGCCTTCTAATAGAGAGGTCCAGTATCGATTCTGATGTGTAACAGTGTATATATTTTATCCTTTTCTACTAGAATATATTTATGAGAGGTGTAGAGTATTTTTGCGTTCATTTTTATGTTGTTTTTAATTTACTATATTTAGCAAAGAGCGTAATTCCTAGTAATATTACTATTATAAATGTGAAAGTAACTATGTTTGTCTATTACATTTTCACGTCAAAGAGTATTCAATAGGGAAATTTGGTTTGGCTATAGTTTGAGACCCAGGCAACGACAGAGGCTTATTTCACCATATAACTAACAAGTTATCTACGTGAGAATTTTTAGCACTCATTCTGATGTAATTTGGTATGGGGATAGTTAGACGGGAAAATATCTCTTTGATATACAAATATTGATATAACGCGGACATAGCCGCGTGCGGAATTCGAACTAGTAAAACGGTAAGTAGTAATTTACCCTTAAAAATAGATAATCCATTACTACCTTCAACATTGGTTATTAATAATCTCCAATTCATTATTTTCTACTTCATGAAGAGTAACATAATAACTATTCAAATATCTGTATTAAAGTTTAACCTCCATATCGTTCTATATAAAATTAATAAGGCTACAAAAAAATATACATTACATTTTACTCGCGTCGGAAACATACACAACAACCGCACACAATAGTACCCGCCCAATAGTAATTTTTCATTTCATATATTTGCCCATCAACATATTCCGTATTTTAGGGTAAAGAAGGCTATAAATTTAATATTAGTAGAGACGGATATAACTGGTGATAAGAAACACGACACGATTAACATCAGGTACAGGTAACATGGATTTCGCGAGTATTAATTTTACAATCAACATTAAAAATCACTTCAACTGGATGATTGAATTCAAGACATTGAATATATTGTATTCTTTTGAGAAAAACATGTCGATTCGTTTCATAATAAAACACAAGTCTCTCGAACGTGCGGAAAGATAAATTGCATCATTAGGAACGAGATTATGGAGAGTCCTAATAGGATAACTTAATTAATACAGCTCATATACGTTCACATAAGGGCTCAGGGGGTCCTAAGTTCAGTAGAACGTAACTTATATATTTGACGTTCATGTTCAGTTGCATGTTATCTTAAGTTTTCCCTCATCATATGAACGTTTAACATGAAATTTTATAATCATATAGGGGCTAAACAGCCAGTGCCGTGCTGTAGCCTCATTGAAACTGTATGATCAAATGGTTACATAAAACACAAGCATGTTAGTTACGTCACTTATATCCCAAAAACGTCTAGCCATTTTAAATAATCACTTATTTATCGGATTTATCTTCGTCAAGGTTAGCGGGTAACTAATCAAATAACAAAAAATGAAGAGAAATATAAATTTAAAGTTAATTAATAACTAACTAATAACAAATTAATCAAATAACAAATTATTCGTGTTTGGTGTTCATTTTATGTCGTGTAAGTTTTAATACTGTGTAACTTAAAATTGTGTAAAACTTTTCAGGAGACAAATACCACATTAAATTTACAATATGCTATATGTAGTATTTTTTTTGGCACGAACACTTAATAATAATCTAAACTTAAATTGTTCATGACAAAATATAAACTTAGCATGTTGTTAAATATGACAGTATTTTATTTCCCTCCTGAAATATATAGCATTTTGAGACACGCCATGTTAGAAGTTCCGCCAATTT
Organism: Scirpophaga incertulas; assembly: GCA_036419045.1. Taxonomy (NCBI): domain Eukaryota; kingdom Metazoa; phylum Arthropoda; class Insecta; order Lepidoptera; family Crambidae; genus Scirpophaga; species Scirpophaga incertulas. Next base: position 33,326,344 of record CM071629.1, on the reverse strand, counting down.
TTGTAGTTGACAGCTCAGGATATAGGAGGTACGAAGATCAAAGGATCCGCTAATAACACGAAACATGAAAAATACAAATACTATGAAGACCTACAAGGCTTGCTAGCCGATTCACAAATCACACATTTGCCTCGACCTGGGTGTCGACCTCGGGACCTCGGGCTTCGGGGCGGGGTCATTTACCGTTAGACCAGACGAGACAATACGATGTGAAATGTACGAAACATAATCTTATATACAAAGCTTTGACATTATAACAAATTACAGGAGGAATAGCAGGTTCATATCCTTGGGTATCTTCGTCTAACGTATATCTGCGGCACAACAGCAGTTTTAAATGTCTTTTGTGAGTTGGAAAACATGCTGGTAATCTCACTTCTTGTGGTGTACCTTTCATTTGTACTATAGGCGACTGTAACTACTTCCCGCCAGGTGGACAGGTAGATATAAAAAAAACGAGTATATAAAGAAAAATTGTTTCAGAAATTTGATAGCAACGATTTTAAAATTTTCATCTCCTGTCATGCGTTTCACGTTAAAGTTTCGACGAGACCACTTCCATTCAATCAATAAGTACTCGCAGGTTCGTACTTGTATACAACCACTTACTATTGAGAGGCTTTGGTTATTTCTATGCCATGAAAAGCTTATTCAAAGCCCACGCAACGTCGATTTATGTAGCTACTCTACAAAAAACTAATTTACAAAACTAATTTGGCCGACGAATAGCCAAATTTTGGTAACTTTGTTGCAATTTACAAGTTCATGACTGTTTTCCTACTAGGAACTATAGTTATTTAATCACTATTTTAATGTAGTAATTAACCATACGTTTTTTTATTTATAGTATTAATTGTGTATTGTATTAGTTTATCGTAGCATTTCTTGCGAATTTGTATTTTAAACTGTGAATTTATTATTATATACGCGATGTCAAATTTGTACGTTTGGCGTAAACTGTGTGCGTAGACATCGCTACGCAAACATCTCTCTATTTAACGATGTATGTGTTTCACACTTTACAGGCTAAATAAAAGTGAGTAAGTACTACGTACAAGCGGAAAATGTTGTAATATAAACTAAATTCAATTTTGCGCAATAAATATAAGTAGGCCTCAATCGATTAGATAGTGAATAAATGAGTACAGTGGCGAGCTTATTTCTATAGCGAACTCTACCAATCAAACGCAAACGAAGTTTTGAGACTTGAAATACGGACAAAAAAAACAAAAGTGTACGTTATTTACACAGAGAGAAATATAGAAACATTACCACATCAAGAGCATAAAGTCTAAATTTATGCGTATGATCAACATGGATAGCAGTTAGTTCAGTTAGTTTTAAATCAGTCACGGGATACACTAGTGAGATCAAAACGTCAGTTTGGTTTCAGCCGCCGCGCCGCAGCTTGAAAACCGGAAGCTCAACAGGATAGAAGCTGACGAGTGATGCACTTTCTAGCTGTACCCGCGTTGATAACAGACCGTTCCATCATTAGTCAAATTCAGCTTTAACTGCCCGCACATAAAGAACCCGGAATACGTTGAAATTTTAACGTCGTAAAATGTTATATTTTCGAAGATGACGGAAGTCAGTTAAATTACTTTACGCATTGCCGCGTTATGAGGCCCAGTGGAACTGAATAGAAATCTTTATGAATAAACTGTTTCGTTAATTTGGTGCGCTGTCGGAACTTTTATGTTTATAATTCATAATTTGTGTTAATCAAGTATTCATGAGAGAGTAGTAGGCATTAATGCTGGCTGAACCTCGGCGTAAAAACAAAATGGCGCTACGAATGCGGAGGATAACCGGCTTTCGGAGCAGATCGGCGAATCCATCGACAAAAACAGCATCTTATATTTAAATCTCGTGAGAATCGGCAAATTCTAAGAGCAAAGCGCGCTCTATAACCAAAAAAGGAGAATTCTTCGGCAATACAATTACTGAGTACCGTGTAACTTACACGTCTTATCACAAGGTGGCAATGTATACTATGGTTTTATTTGTGAGATTTACTTCGAATCTCAAATATACACAGCACTTATCATCAGGTTGACAGTCTGCTGGTTTGCTACTAGTATCAACTCCACAACACTAATCACTCTATCGTCATCCAATTGCTGCAGTAGGATTTTGGGAACTGACGGCGCTAGAACCATGCACAAATGTAACCATTTAGCACATACACAATTATTGTTGGGCAGGGCCGTAACCATTACAACAATAAAAAACTGCAATAATACGTGTATTTGATGCAGTAATAAATGAGAAAATCAAAACATATATCCTAAATGTATATATAGTTAGATGGACATGCTATCGAAACACAATAGTGTTAGCAGAATACAGGCCCAGGTCAACCAACTACGAATGGTTGCTTAGCGGCGGCAGCAGCCAATTACCATTTCCTAATCATGGGTTAACATTTGTTCGCATCGTGAAGGGGTCGACTAATTCTAAGACTTGGATTCGATGAAATTGCGCACTCAGTGGGGTGTAACAAGCACGCCTATTGATGATGTCCACTTTCTCTGATGTTATAACTCCATAGAACTCATAGTCCAATTCAAAGTCTTAATTCGTTGTCTAAAGTTAGACAATGTATAAAAACATGATGATATATTTATATAGTAAATGAAGCAAATGACCTGGACGAAGCTGATGGTGGATAAGATTGTCCAAATATGAAGATAATGGCAATATTTCCTTTCCTAATTATGTGAGACCACGACTTTTTGTCAGACATAGTTTCGTTATTTCAGTGAGCCTATCCTGTTTACAAATCACAGCCGCAACGAACCGGAATGGTAAAATTTGACCAATAGGAGCGCGTAGATTTACAGGCAAATGTAGACGCTCTGATACGTCAATGCAACGGTTCGGATACGTTTCGGCTATAAATATATTGACTATGTTAATATTTATACTGTAAAGGTTTTAAAACTACAAACATGTTGAACTGGTGGGAAGAGATAACTACAACTTATGGACGTTCCCAACGTTAGTGGCAACCCTACTACTACCCTTCCGACGAGCGCTGGAAATTGCTCTGACTCGCGGGCACAATATATAAGTTGCTAGTTTGTAGTTCCTGTGAGCAGAAATTTTACCACATGAAAGCGGCTGGCTTAAGCGGAGTTTTAAGTTCAGTTTAATCCTTACTGTGAGTGACTTATTTTTAGGTTTCCCAGTTTCCCCACTTCAAACAAAAGACGTTTGCATTAGATGTAAGACGCGAGGCGTCAAGGCCGCTCGCCTTTTCTTCGGCTAGGAGACAACGACGTCGACAGTGTAATTCATTTACATAGTAATTGGCGCGCGACGGAAGCTGGTGACGCATCGAGAGTCAAACAAAAGGAGTAGCCCCGGTGCTTAGCACGTGTCGGGTTTGTGTCAATAAAGTTATCCGCACGTGAACCGAGGAACGGTCGAGAACAAGCCGCCACCGAATGTGTGCAAAACTAACAAGCTTGTTGCTGTCGTACGTCAATTTTAAACGCAGCGCAAATTTCAACTCTCTCTCGTTAATTGCTTTGCAAAGGATTCCACTTACTTAAGTCGTTAATGTGTTCTCATATTGAGTTTTCTGAAAGAAGACGTGGTAATAATAAAATCACTAAATACAAAACTATGGGTATCTACAAACAAATTCATTTCTATGGATGTCATGACAATCATGGCATTTAAAATGACGTGGACTTTGAGCAATTTACAATTATGTTGACGTTTAAAATATAATAATCATTCCAGAAATCTCGTGCGTACAGCTTAAGACAGGTCTAAACGTATTCAAACGTCACCACAACTTGCAGTTAAGTACTTCTACGTACTCCGCGCCTCGAGTTCAATGAATAGGGCCCATTTAACGAGTGGGGAGCGCAGTCCTGAGTCCTAATAAAGGAGGCGCAATGGCAGACGCCAGGGGAGTATCGTTAGCGGCATTGTATGCGTCGAAATTGAGTGTATAGCGATTTGGCGATTTATTAACAACAGACAGTCAACTAAGAACGAAAAAGAAAATAAGATTGTTAAGAAATCGCTTAGGAATAAGAATTTATTTTTTACGCAATATACTAACAATCGTTTAATTTTAGTATTCATCATTATTATCGGCAGAACTGTTGAATTTCTTAGTAAACTTCACACAAACAATTTCAATTACAAAAATATATTTCTACTTAGGCTGCAAACATTATTATCTATCAAAGTAGCCGCGAACTAAACAGTAAATATTACTGCAATACGATAATATACATAGATACGACACAAATTCAATATAAATTTTTGGGCGATTGTCACTCCATTTCTCTTATGCATAATCTTTAAGACTTAACATGTTACACCGCACAAATCCAACTTAAGTATAAATCGGACACAGGGGATTGATACAATAACTATAGGGCTTCTGAGTCTGGTGTGGCTACCAACTAATTATATAGCTCTATGGCAAGTTACTATTATTAACAAAGTTATCATCGTTGCATTGTTTTCTGATAACAACTATACAACAACTAATGTAAACTGTTTGAATTTAGATTTTCGGATCAAGATTTCAGGATCAGTCAAACGCTTACTGCTGGAAATAGATCTCACCCATTGATGTTGACAGCGATCTGTCTAGCGCCTTTCGACACTCATCAATCATTGGTCCAAATTGAAAGAAGCCTACCAAGCTACATTTCCCTACATATTTTTTTCGCCCCAACGGCTGTCAATATGCCTTACCTACTGCTATATCTGTGAACCTGAGGTATCTCTTCGGTTGGTTCTATTATTTCTGATTCGATCTCGGATAAAAAATTGGAGCTTATATGCTCCTTTTGGAGACTACAGTACTTTAGTCGTTGGTCTTGTGGTCGAGCACAAGCACCCCCTTTTTTTATCCTGGGATGGAAACAATCTCGTTTTATATATAAAACAAAAGAAAAATCTCGGACCTCAAACTAATTTAAAATGCAATCACTACTCCATTACCTAAATAAGTTGTCGGCGTATTAAAGTCGAAATTGAGAGTCCGAAAGAAAAGCTCGCGAATTGATTCATTACTTGTTCTCCTTTTGTTTTCGGCACAATGAAAATTATCAGGCGTATATAATACGCCTTTTGTAACATATTCAATTATGGTAATTCACATTCTTATACGGTACGTCCTTCAGAAAACCGAGACAGCATAGTGACTAAGCTAATAGCTGTGGAAGACGAGCGAAATTACTTTAGATTTTCCTTTCATCGTGAACTAGGCCATACACTCCACTACGCACTTACGTCATGATTAGGGACGTCGTTATCGCGTGGCGTTACTCAAATTATAATAGGTTTTTAGCCATGAAATGCCATGTCGTTTTGTATAGAATTGAAAACTTTCTTTTTTATATACAAACTTTTTACATACATCCAAAAGACCAACGTTACAACATTAAAATAATAATTTTAATGAATACATGACTCAAATTAAATTCAACATATAATAATAATAATAACAATACATAAATATAAAAATTATAAACATATAGAATAAACTATTTGATAAAGCAGACTAACACTATGAACGAATCAAAGTTCGGAAAAGACGGTGCTCTTTAACTCTCCTCTTAAAGGGAGGATGTGACAAGGTGTCGCGAATGCAGCAGGCAACGCATTCCATAATTTCACTGTATGATCAATAAAGAAGTCAATAAAAAAATCTGTACGGTAATGCTTAGTAAGAAGTCTAAATAAACTGCCAAGATGTGATCTGCAAACAATGCCAGGAAAACGAACAAAAAAGAGGCGCTCTCGAAGGTAAATTTAATATTTTGGGTTACGCAAAACATTAAAAAGAAGGCAGAGTTTTCGTAATTCCTGTAAAATAGTATGGAATGCCACTTAAGCTGGGACCGGAATTGTGACATATGACTGATTGTGACAAGTTCTGCAGCAGCTCCAGTTTGTTTAACAGATGATCCGTGATGTCAAGGTAACACGAAACTGCTTAATCTAGAATGGGAAAAATCTATGATTGTGTCAAAAGAATTCTAGTGTGGATTCGTAGGAAATATTGCAGACTTGAGCGTGTAAAATAATAAAAACCTGCGTCTCTCTATGTTAACATTCCAATTCTTGATAGAAATAAAGATTTCAAAAATTTTATGATGCCGTTTTAGTTCGAATTTTGCCATTCACACCGACATATAAAATTCATCTGTCTATTAATTTTTTTTTACAAACTTTGTATATATATATATATATATATATATATATATATATATATAATATATATATATATATATATATATTATATATATATATACTCTCTTCAAGTTTAGCATTATCTATCATTAGTATATATGTATTGTATATATATTTTTACACAAATTCACAATTTATTGAACTAAAAAATCATTATTCCAAGGACCTTTTTTTCTAAATATAATATTATATACATGTTCACTCCATAAAATATGTAGTATGTATTAATTACAGGGGCCGAAACAAATTTACGGTCCAAAATATCTGATTCTGCTGACCCAAATTTAAAAATAACTGACATTATGTGACTGTTTGTAGGTGTAAGGTATAAAAATAATAAATACTAATAAATATTTGGCCTCCACCGTCTCAAAGTTGGGTCAGACACTTGCAAGATGCAATTGAGAAACTGACAACTTTACATTTCTCTTTATGCTTTTGAGTTGATGCATGTCGCTCAATAGCTTCGTAACTATATCATGATGCGTCAATATTATGCTGCTTATGCCCACAACATAATAGAGCATTATGTTGTGGGCATAAGCAGCATAATAATTAATTCAACCACCACCAATTATTAGATTGAACTAGGAAAACTTGGAAAAGCCAGGCTTAGTTAGTTATTTAAAAGCCAAAAGTAATTGAAGGAGTCAATTTTTATCCAAATCAACAAGATTGAAAGAAAAATAGATCCCTTCACATTATCATGATGCATCAATATTATGGTGGTTATGTCTACATCATAATAGAGCATCCTAGGCGGTGGCCCTCAAACCATCACTGGGCATCTAATGATCAAAGCAACGTGCGCACTTGGGCGTGCATTATGTTCACACTAAAAGAAAACGCTAGTCAATGATTCATAAAAAAAACCAGTTCGTCAAAAAATCTGACCATTTTCCAAAAAAACCTGACTTTAACTGACCAATGCCCAAAAACTGACTTTGTCTGATTTATCTGACTAGTTTCGGACCCTGTAATTATGGGGTAAATATAATTTTAACGTAAAAAAGTGTAAGGCGCTACGGCACTGACCTTTGACCTGAGTCTGACGCTCGTACTATGAAAGCAAATAACGTGAGGAAACCTGCATGCACATGCGAAGAAACTCGAAGGGTGTACGAGTATGTGAAATCGAGCAACCTGCATGGATCAGCGTGGTGACTAACTATTCAAAAACTTCCATTTTTTTTCCAAAATTTAGCTGGCCGTAGCCAAAACGAATTGCTTTTAAATTTGGAAACCAGACAAAACGTAGTCACTCTACTTTTAGGTAAGCTATAGGAACAAGCGAAGTGTTATTTTATAAGATTTTTATAAAACATTATTACGATAAATCAATTTTGCAATCCTTCAGATGAGGCGTGAGATAACATATATACATTCTCAGTTACATAAACACTGAACTAGAAACGAGAACAATTTGATTATTATTAATTCTCGCAACAATAAAGCGATTATAAACAGTGACATAACAAAATTGGAAACTAGCTTTGTTATTGACATAACCCCGAATGTAACGTTTTGTTGTGATAATTGAATATTACTTAACATTGTGTTATCCACGCGATTTTTTTCATTCAGTTTTTGTTAGGTAGGCATGTATTTCTATTTCAGAAACCACAATGAAGGAATTTACTCATGTTTTTATACTGCGACATTTAAAAGCGAAGTTTTTATCTATACCTTTCATTGTATATATGTTTTCCAGCGATCATTTCTTCCACGAACATGTAAGCTGTGGAATGATCTTCCTGTTGCGGTGTTTCCCCTGCGCTATGACTTGTCCCTCTTCAAACGAGGCTTAAAGAGAGTAATCTTAGCTCGGTAGGCAGCGGCTTAGCTGTGGCCACCCCTGGGATTGCTAAGTCCATGAGCTGCGGTTAACGCTTAACATCAGGTGTGCCGCTTGCTCGTCTGTCACGTAAGGCAATAAAAAAAATGAAGTTAACATAATTTCAACGATCCCTATGGCGACCAGGAGATATTTTTTCTAATCATAAGTGAATCTAGAATTCGAATACGAATACAAATCATATGCGTAATTATTTTCTACTGCTCACAACGTTATACATTTTTGAATCTCTCGAATTCAGTGTTGCTATTTAACACAAAAAAAAAACTATTAATATAATAAACCGGCAATATATCATACGTAAAATGAAACGTAAATTAAAAAGCTATCTTTCTGTCACTTAACAATTCGCAGTCAAATTGTCAATGTCACTTCAGATAAATATTCTACTAGTTAAATCAAATACTAGTGGGTAGCATCACTCGTTGCATAGTTCACGGAATGATTGATCTAAAATAGTGGATTTGAAAATTCCTACTCAAAACTTATGATTTCGAATGCGTACGACTGATTTATTGTACGTTTCAAAAATGCGTTTCCAATTCCAAGATTTAAGGGTGTTGATTCAGATGTTACTATTAACATTTAAATATTTATTCGCATTATAATTCTAAGATTAGTTATTTAGAACTTCATAAAGAAGTAAAAGCAAACCAAAACGGAACGCTTCTTTTGATTTTACTTCTAACTTACTCTTAAAACTAGAGATTTATAATAAAATATTTAGAGATTAATATTACCTATTCAAATTAAAACGGTAGAATCGATTTTGATATTTGGTATGAGACCCGAGGAAGAATATTGGATAATTTTGACAACGTATCTTTCCTATGGGAAAAAAACGATAAAAACGAATTTGGTACAGGAATACATTGAGACATGGGGAAGAATACATATGATAAATAAAAAAACTAAAATTAAATGGAAATGTTTCTTATACAACGATGTTCTGTGTTCGTTTATACTATATAGGAAAAGTTCGCAGTTTCACTCGATTCGAGTTCGCGTAGTAACTTACTGGCGAAGTTGCAATAGATATATTTTAGAATCATTAGAATCTGGAATTCGAATCCAAACCATATGCGAATCTCTCAACTACCGCCTCAATTTCATAGACTTTTGAATCCCTTGTAATTCTTGATAAATACATTACGTGTTAGGAACACTTCGGTTTACCGGTACTGGTACCGGTATAGATTATAACAAAGCACAAAAATTAACGCGTTATATTGCAAGCAGTACAGCGAGGCTATTTAATAAATTGTGGCAAAAACGCTGCCACGGTGACGTGCTCGACGGAGAGGACATTAGTGAATCGCTACGCAGTTCTAAATGTCTCGATCTACACAATAAACTAAGGCAGCCCTTCGTAGTAACGCCCTTAAATAATTGTAACTTATATTGATAAACTTTCCCTTTATTTATAATATTAATGCCAGTAAATGTATAGACTTATTTCTACTACTTTCTAATGGGAAATAGAGGGATCATTAAATTGACAAAGTTTAAAGGTTCCATTACCTCGCGTATACAGCTTCTGGTACTGTAGACGTATATACTATGATAACCATTTTATAATCAGACAAAAACTAAATTTCTGTTTATTAACCATGTAGACCAAACACTTGATACCATAATGGAATCCGTACAAACTTGTTAACATCAAAAAGCCTGTTCAACCGAGAATAGTAAACAACTCAAGTTACATACTGTCTTAGCACGACAATCAGACACGCCATTTTGTGTGCCGATCAGATTGAAGTGGATAGGTGGTATAAAAATGCAAATGGCCGCCCATCGGCCGCAGACATCAGTACCGTTACACAGCATTCGTCTTCTCGGAAGGTTCTCTGCCTCGTGTAACGGACGTCTGCGCATGCGATGCACTGGCGGGATACAAATTGCACCATTAAAGTTTTAGCACGAAACGAGTTCACATTTCAAATTATATCAGCTGATGTATCCACTGAACGGGGCATAAGTAGATGAGAGTAGAATAACGAATGAGATGTATGGGCCTATTATACTGACTTGCACGTGACTCAGTGTGCAGATAATCTTGGTAACATACCTCTTTGTGATCTGAATATTTGCATTTTTTTAAATTACTGTTACAACATTATTCAACTTCAATTCAATAGTTATCATTAGTTAGTTTTTTGAGGATACATGGCATATTTAAGGTATTATGAATAGAAATACAATCAATACATCATCAAAGAATGATAATAAATAAAAAAAAAATCTATCTATGTTATTACTCTAAGTAGCGTTATCGTGGAAATTGACGTATCGTATTAAGAGTTACTTCATCATTAATATTGACATGAAATTAAGACATCACTATAACCACACGAAGGGAATCATAAAACTAACATCAGAGCTCCAATTATCAATGTGGCTATTTCGGTTACATAGACCGGGTATGGCATTTTTGTAGGTCGTACAATTCGGCATTCCGTCTGCTGTCCATATAATATTTTGCCACAAATATATCGCCAACTTTAGTAGTAATAGTGAGAGAGCACGAAAGAAATAAAACCGAAATGAGGCGTTACCATGCCAGGCAGCGGTGGTGCTACTCTCAATATGATAAAAGTAGCGAATACATGATTCAAAGTATATGTGTGGGTGTCAAAGTACAAAATCAAAGAGCGAATACTTACGCAACCACTGCATTACATGTTCGAAACTTTGCATTACAAATTAGAAGAAATAGCATTTTTGATGCATTCAGTATTTAATAATTTGCAGCTAGGATCTAACTGCACATACCTGAAACAAACAAACAACTAAATAAGTTTATGTAGGTTTATTAATAGTTTGTTTGTTTATTGCACAAACAATAGATTATATGAACCCTTTTTTATAATCTTATATTGTTGTTATATTACAAACAAAATGTATGTACCGTGACAACATTTTACGCGCCCGCCGTAGAAAAATATGATTTGCAAGAAAGAGCAAGTGTGAAAATTCTAATAAGTAATTCTATATAATTTTTTGCTCTTTGGTTCCCACCGCGCCTTTTTCTGCGAAGGACTTGCCCTCATTCCCAGGTATAAGGTCCATAGGACCAATCCTTAAGGCTGAGTTTAGTTGGCACATCAAGACGGTTGGACCGCACTGACATTCAGAGTCCAACACAATCTCCGCAGCACGGAGTACGTTTCGTACTCCTTCTGAGAACCTCTTGGCCTTTTTTGATTGTTTATCTCTAAGGAGAGGTCCTTAGAGAAAACCAAACAAAAAAAGGTATTTATTGAATTATTACTTTTACAAACATAATTAAATTTCATTCCTATTCCCTATTAGTCTTTGCCTAATTTAAAAATATATATACGAGTACTTCCATTATATCTCTAAAAAGGAATGTACGGACAATGACAAGTCCGCTCTCTATACACTGGGTATTATTAAAGTATCACACGATGTGGGTGTTTGAAACCCCTGTGTCTTTCTCTATGGGGAGAACAGGGTTATTATAGGTATGTATGTAGAAGATAACTTGACATTATTATTCACCTTTTGTTACATTCCAGTATCCAAAATAATGAGTTCCATAATAATGAATCATGTATATTTTATATATTTATACATCGTTTATAAAGTACCTATGAAGTAAAAAAATATTATATATGCTTATAAAATTTTGTATATTGTATGATGTAGGCATTCAATATCAGATGAGTCTACCCAAAACCGTAAAACATGGCAAGGGATCTACGACACAATAAAGTTTAGAAACCTCTGGACCCTAGAACCTCCTCTTAGACTTTACCGTGTTAACCTTGAGAAAGCTCTTACGTCACTCGTAATTGCGGCGCTTTTCGTAGTGCAAATGTAAAGTCCGACGTGTCGTTAACTGTACGTACTTAGGTAATCATTTACAGAAACTAGGTTTATTATTCGATATCGTAATAGGTTCATTGTGTCAATATTACAACTAAACACAGTTATGTTTACGGTTGATAATATACCACTCAATACGCATATAATCATGTTGATGGCGCCGTAAGTAATCATAATAAAATTAATACTGCATTCAATCAAGTATTAATTTTAATTAAGTATTCAGACATTTACGACTGGCGCATCGCCGAGATGAGAAGGTTCAACAAACTAATAAAAGTTGGCTAATAGTTTACAGAAATATTCGAATTTATTCATCTAATGGCGCTTTCAGAATTCCTAAAATATCTGTGCTTAATTATGAAACACCATGTCATTTAACTTGTTTAAGAAGCTTAGAAATAATATAACAATCAATATCAAAATAATGTCTTACTTTACGTTAATTTAAACAATCTATTGTCACCCTATATCACGCAGGATTTCTAACAATTAAAGACTGTAACACTTTTTTTTTCACTGATTTTAAGTACTATTAAAGACACTTTTTTTTTCATATTGATTAAAATCACTTTTACAATTGTATCTCGCATTGGTTATGTTTACGTCGAATTGTTACTTTGACATTGACAGTTCTGTAGAGTTCTATAGTGTGGACCGCTTATCATGATCCTAATACCATTATCTATGGCGCAAATTAGGCAATCAAATCTAGCCAAGCGTCGTCTACAAAGATATATTTTTGTAACCGCCAGTGCAAATAATTTGTTGTTAATTAGTATCCGGTATATAATCTGTGGGCAGTTATACACACTGTTTTTAATCTATGAATTCCGGAGTGACGTTTCAGTATTATTGATAAAGAAACCATCTTTGTAGACGACGACGCTTGGCTAGATTTGATTGCCTAATTTGCGCCATAGATAATGGTGTTAGGATCATGATAAGCGGTCCACACTATAGAAATCTACAGAACTGTCAATGTCAAAGTAACAATTCGACGTAAACATAACCAATGCGAGATACAATTGTAAAAGTGATTTTAATCAATATGAAGAAAAAAGTGTCTTTAATAGTACTTAAAATCAGTGAAAAAAAAGTGTTACAAGACATATAAATAAATAAATATTTCTTACACTTACTCCAATTAGACTAGCTCAAAGTAAGCTTTACGGAGCTCTGTAAGGCTTGTGTTATGGGATCTGGTAACGGATGGACATACATATATTATATATACATAAATAAATTTGGTAGAGATATATTATAACAACCATGATTAAGGTACAAATGCTTGCATTCATGACGCAAACAGCTGCCCCCACCGGGACTCGAACCCAGAACCTCAGAGATGGCGACACCTTGAAACCGGTATACCAATCACTCGACTACGGAGGCCGTCAAAATAAACATAGATGTATAAACATACATTCCCACTGCTCGATATACGACATTAGTATTACAAAAAACGCAACATGTGTGAGTATTGACAAAAGGGGTCATCCATAAATTACGTCACACGAATTGCGTGATTTTTGCTCTTCCCCCCGGTCCTTGTCACAGCTAGTCACATTTGTGTGACTCCCCCCCTAGTGTGACGTCACACATTCTGATAATTAACATTTAGAAATTATCGAATGATTTAAGCGGTTTATAGCGGTAATAAAATTAACATCAAATCAATTATCAAAACAAAAACGATTACTTATATTAAATAAGTATATGTTCATATCATGATTTTCACATTATATTTTTCAAAATCACCTACTATAATCAATTAGAAAAATAATATCTTTCGGGAGTACCCCTATTAATAGATAGAAGAAGACACTATTCATTTATTTATTTAAGAGAGTATATAGACTTTACAATAAAAATAATATTTACAGCACTTTTCATACTAATAGTAATAATTTAAAGTTTGTGTTTTAATAGTTAGCTTATCATAGATTTTAAAATGTGACGTCACGAAATTTAAGACCCCTCCCACCCCCTTGTCACACAATGTCACACTTCGTCAACCTCCTCCCTCCCCCTTACCGAGTGACGTAATTTATGGATGGCCCCTAATTAATACCTCCAAAATGTCAGATATCACGGATTACATCAATTAAACGCTAACGGTTCAATAGCTAATATCACGGCCGATGAACGGAGCAACGCCAACGGTCCTCTGGTACCCCGAATCATTAACTTGCACTCCCACATTCACTCAATCGCGTCCTCTTTTGCTATAATCTTCGAATTACAATAAAGAACTAGATTTCCAATGGAAAATTTTGTACAAGGTTCGTCTGCTTGAATACCTTTGTTGAAACCATTTCTGCTGAAAGCCAACAATGTTTGCATTTTGTGTTCCGATCTGAAGAGTAGGAAAATTACAGAGGATCGTGAGTCTATACCAAACTCAAGTTCCTTACTTAAGTTTTTGTTGGTGTTGTTCACAACACAAACAAACTTGAAAATATAAGTTGTTACTTCCCCAGTATGCCGCATTCGCCCGGAATCGCATACTGTAGACATTATCAGATGACGACTAACTCGCATTAGTCGAGTGATAGTCTTTACAATAATTTATGTCTTTTTTAAGTGATTGATCGGGCATTATTCATAATGCCCAATAAAATCGGCAGTGCTATTATAAACAATCAATTTGTCACTTAGCCCGGGCATTATGAATAATGACCAGTGCCTATTGGGCAGAGTGATGTAAAGCATGTTTAATTATTTCAAATGAATACTTCATTAGATAGACTGGGCATTACAAGTAATGAAATCTAGTTTTACTTCATACTTCGACTTCGGTTTTACTTCGATCAATTTACGAAGGGCTACATTTAGAAACTATAATAGTCTATAATAGTTTCAATGCAGTTTGGAAGTATTTCGCACTCGCTTTCAGTCACATATAGGTAGATATGGCGAGTAAACGCGCTTCCAAGCTGCAGCGAGGAATACGAATATAATACTTCTCAGCGTGAGTAAATTGAATTATATAACTAACAATATAAATGGAACTAAATAGAAATCACATCTCCCATGTAATAAATAGGTGAGTTTAGATTGTAATTAATTACTTGGCACGACATGGCTGGGCATTATTCATACTGACCGGGCATTATGAATACTGCCCTCATTAATCATTTAGTCCATAACATATACACTGTTTTAAACGGTATTTCATTATAAGAAAATTGTATTTTTAACGAAGTCTACAAATAGGCACCACTTTGAGCAGTTTTGTTTCATTTACACTTATTAGGCAGCCTAGTTGCTTATTGTTCGTCAACGGCCCCTAACAATTCGTCATCACGACGATGTACGAAATTGCACCCACACTCCACGCAGACAATGGGACATAACGGCCAGCGTAAAATATGTGTCAATACAATATCTAAGTACACACTTCGACAGGTAGTGCGATGAACTAGCGACAAACATCACTTCTGAGTTATAAGAGAACAGAATAAGGAATCAAAAACTAAATGGATATATGAAAGTAGGTATACGTTCATATAGAAACCAATGTTTTTAGATTTTTGAATTTCAAACGTACATTTACTGGATACTCGTATGTTAAAAGAAAACATCCTGAGGCTTGCGAACAGACTAAGTAAAGTCGATTAATCAACGTTGAGACAGCATGGTTGACTAAGGCCTAAACCTACACCCTACTTAGTTGGCGCTCTGGCCCCTCGGTGGTTTATAAGAGTTGATAATGTAACACGATATAATTTATTTGATAGAGTAGCTTAGGTAATTGTTAATCTTTGAGCATTTATTAATAGAATACATCATTTCGATCTGTAATTAATAATGCATTTTTAGGTACATATTTATATATTTAAACTTATTTTTACTTACATTAAACATATTGGTATACAATGGCAGACTTAATGGCTTAGGTATTTTCTACCATTCAACCTACATGTGATGGCAAAGATACAAAGAGGTAGATGTATAAAAGATATTCATTTGCGCAATTTATTTTAAGGCTAAGCTTGCTTGGGGATTTGCTTACTTCTTGAGGGAGTGTATTACATAATAGAATGGACCGAACATCAAAGGAGGAGTGTACAGTATCAGAATGGTGAGAGGGGCATTTAAGGAGACCATGAGAAACACAACAAAGGGTCTTATTATGGGTATGTTAAAGGTATCAGCCATTATCCAGTATTGAATTATAGTATTAATTTTAATTACCCAAATCTTGATCATCCATGGGCGTAGATACCCATGTGTTACACATTTTTTTCTAACATTAATTTGAATCTTTTCGTATCGAAAATCAAACGTGATGTAATTCTTCAAACAATTATCGCCTAAAAGGATCTGCGATCAAATTGATAGTGTTCTTGACCTCGCAGCTAAATTATACCATTCGAATTAGAGGCAAATATTGAAGCCTAGAGCAACAAAGAATATGGTCAAATTATATCTTGATCCCTTGATGGCCATTGAGATAATTAAATGATAGTATAAAGCGTAACAGAACATGAGCAATGTTTCGACTCGTAGATTCTGGTTATTCTTCAAAGTTTGTTACAAGTTTACGAACAACGACTTTTTATACATTGACGTAAATAACAAAAACCGTTGTGAGAACTTACTATTTATGCGTCATCATAACAATGTCACGCGGAAGACGAAATTATTGTTTCGTTGGAAATACTGTTTGCTAAGAAATTACTTGACTCATTAAGCAGCAGCAAATCACTTACACAAATACCCACCTAGCGATGTTTAAATAAATCGTGTACACGATCATTAAAATATTTCTTATAAGCCTTGACTTCGCAAGAATTTTCCGGCTCGTATGTAATGTGGGATAATGATAAAATATTGGATTCTTTTTTGAACGGACCTATGCTGAATCCTCAGGTGGCTATGTTCAACTTTGCAATAAGTATGTTTGTGGAAGGCGCACGAACAGAAGGTTCGACGCCTTGCCTGCTAACGACACCGGCGACCGTTCCGGAGTCGTTACGTTAGGGTCGAAACTAGGGAGTCGACGCAACTTGAGCGCGCCGTCTAGTGGCTCGAACGCTCAAGATCGCCGTGTAGTGGAGGGTTAATAAAATATTGGAGTGGTCCGTGTGAAAATAGGATTTTGGAAACAAATATTTCACGGCGGATTCATACTCTGGTAAAAAAGTATTTCTCAGCTTAAGAAATACTTGTGGGTATAGAGATAAACCATTAAGATCGAGATAGAGATCTCCGCTTATATAAGCTTAGGGAACAACGAATGCTGGTGATAAGTTTTTTCATATGATAAAGTTTATCACCAGCATTCGTTGTAAAGTGAACCATCACATGCTGCGTCAGTGGATTATAAGTTGCTACTCATTAGCCGCATCCGGCACCACCAAGTTTCACTGACACGTGCAGTCTCTCACTGGAATAAAACTTGTTTTTATCGCCGCAGTCATCTGCGACTACACGCGTTCCGACCGTCCGATTAATTTCCGGGATAAATATTATTATGAGCTTCTTCATTGTCAAAGAGCTCTCCGTCGTTCGGTTATATACAGTCACAAAGCGCATTGTTGGCCGGAAGTGAATAAATTAAACCAGGTGTGGTTCATATTTCTAAGTGATACTGCATATCACAATAATCCTTACTTATAAATAAATTAATTGATTATATAATTACACACAATGATTTCATTTAGTTTTAATAATTGTCTATTTTCTGTCAAATAGTAAACTTTCGGGCTGTAGCAGAATACCAGTAGTTCATCACACCCTATTGTGAGTAACACACTTCTGCAGCGCACACAATTTAGTTTGTAAATTTGAAGAGTTTTGTGTAGCTATATTTGTGATGAAGACGAGTGTAAATGAAGATTTCATCTACATTAACTATATTATGTGTGCAGTGACGATTTACAAACACATCTATCACCTCTTTGTCTCTTCTCCTGGGACTCTCCCTTAGTCTTTCGAGGGCAAAAGGCGTGAGTTTTGATATTGTCAGTATTTTATTTCCTCTGAGGCTAAAAATCCACACTACGAAACACGAAATGTACTCAGGATAACCGTGTAACCAAGTGCTGCGAAGAGATGTTAGTCTCAATGCTGGTCGAAGTGGACAACTAAGAGTGCAACACGGTGCTGGGTTTATGTATGAGTTCTCATGCATGGAAAGAAATCTTATAGGTATCTTGCATAACAGAGAACAGTTTTATTGCAGTTGGAGAAAAAATATAATAAGGTATGTAGTCTTTTTTCATTCTTAACCGGTTTCTTGTTCAGTTGTAGTTCGGGTCATACTATGTCGCCCTATCTAACATCGCGATAAAACTGGATTCTTTTCGATTTTCGATCTAGAATTTAGCTCACCTATCATTAAGCAAACAACCTTCAGCTGATTTTGTCCCGAGCGCACACACTAATGACAGGCGACAGATTGATAGCAAGCCTTGAACTTTCATTTCTCCACGGCACATTTATTTTAAAACAAACGAAAGGCTGTAGTGTTTCGGCGATTGTTCCGTTTGCGCGACACTGACATTGTTATATACTATAATAGAGGAGAAGCACGTGGCCTTCATTCATTTGAAATGTGATCATGGGTCTACGCGATCGTACAAATAATACGTAACAAAAGAGAACTAACGATACTTCAGACGGAACTTGTATTTTTTTGTTATGTTGTATTCAACATTATGATCAGGCCCGTCTTTATATATGATGGAGACTTGTAGTGTCAAGTGCATACGTTTGTGTGCATGATCTTTTGGGCGTTAAGAGCATATGGTCGCTCGTGGAATGGTCAAGAAATAAGTTACAAAATCTTCTTTATACACTTAATTAAATTCGCTGTTAATTAATTGTAAGTACTTCAAAGAATTGTTCGAAATTCAACGAAAGGATGCATATCAGGCGTACTAAGATCAGCTTATATATCTAGTAGCACGGGTAGACTAGCTGAAACATATCTATCCCGACTTCTCTGCATAAGAAAATCTTAAAGTCGCAAACATCTACACACTTGACGACAGTCAAGAGACACTTGGTGAAGACACAATACGTTACACAAGGTGAAGTCTAGACATTAGCTAGATAATGTTAACCAGGATAAAATATAAAAAAAACTAACATCAGTAGGATCAATAAAGAAGATGAAGAGCATAAAACACTTGACTTTTCAAGAGATTGTCAGGCTCATGTACAAGATCGACTGGGTTGCAAGTGGGTTGATATAAAGAGACAGCATGAAATATTTTCGCTGGGTCGAAGTGCTGACTCTTTGCTGTAATTCCTAGTAACGCTGAAATAAAATAAAGGCCTTTAGTAAAATAAATAATAATAAGTTTATTAACTTTTAATACTTAGTTGCGTATCAAAAAACACCTGCCGCTGAATAAACAAAAGATCATACTAAGCGCTGCAAAACTATGTCCATACATTTCCGTTTTAATGGCAGCTAAGTGCATTCCGGCCACCCGGGGACTGGCAAAGCGCCGAATAAGAATATTTGCAAGCCAGCGCCCGCCCAAGCAATTTTCATGAGCTGCTGTATCCGCGGCTTAGCTTAATCGTTGGTGATTTAATATGCTCGCCGAGCAGCTTGGAGCCAATTTGTGGACTGTTATTCGGTATGAATTTTTGAATTGCAACGTTCCCGACGCTGTGGGGTCGTTTATTATAAAGATATTTGTAGAAACTACTAGCAATGAATAATGAAATGTCTTGATATAGTAATAAAATTAATCATTCATACAGTCGTTTACATAAAACATATAAAGAGTTTTTTTATTATAGATATTTTTAATTTATCTGGGCGATGATGAATCACCGCTCCCTTATTTCAAATGATGTAGTAAACAATGGACTCTCGCCCTCTATTACACTGCCACTTAGTGTAAACTGACGAAAAGTGAGTGTCATTGATCTTACATAGTTAGTAGGTCTGGGATCGCTCCCGCGATGTAAAAATTGTGTTTGTTTTCTTAGAATTTTATCTGTGAATTTAGAATCTTAAGCTCCTACGATAATGGAAAATATCGTAAGACGACCTGCATACTCCTACAAAGATATAATCAAGATATAGGCCTAAGACCTAATCGCCTTAAAAGGGATATTTATTAAACTTCTGCGTGACATTTCAGAGATAACAGACACTATCATATGTATGTATTATTAGCTTAATATACAGTTATTAATACTAAGTTGCTAAATAGTAGCAGAAGTGATAAAGCAACTGAACTCGAGCACAACCTTCATAATAACTTATTATAGCACAGTATACCAAACGACCTTGAGTTGATAGCTTAGCACATTACTATAATAGGAAACAAATACGTTAGGAGCAAACATTAGCATTAAAAGCGAACCTTAAAACGACTAATATTCACGGAAGTGGAGCTCCACTATAATTTGAGTAATGCGGCATTGACTAATGACTCTATTTCGGGCCCGATGTATGGGTTCTTAATTCTCGTGACCATAAATCGAGCCAAGTCAACGCGGAGCGAGCTCAATGTCAAGCCTTATTGGTTAACAAAACCCCGATAAATCTCTTCCGAGGGTAGGTAGAGGTACGTTCTAAGCGACGCATCCAAGGATGTACAGCTGATAGCGAGTCACGAGTTGGCATTCGTTTCGCAGTCGCGATTGCACTTCCGGTATTTCGTCACGTTCAGCAACGTTATCGGAAGCTGAACGTCCGCAACCAATAACTAGAAGTGTAATCTACGCCCCGTTTCTGAATAATTAAACATTACACACAGATAAGGTACAGGTGTTCATTGCGAATATACATGAAATGAATTCATCAGTAAAACAGTTATAAATTTTGAATATGGTAACATTTGCACGATTGTTTGGCAATCATGCAAAGTCAGATGCAGGCAAAAGAGGCTCTTAATGTTAATGTTTAGTTAAAAACATTTAACATGAATATCTTGGGACCTCGGCGCAGAACCACTCACGATGTTTTTTTATGACGGTCTATTTAGTCTAGCCTATCCTATTAATATAGGAATATCATAGCTTATAACTGTTATAGTTAGTCTTATAAATATAAATATTTCTTATACACTAATTAGTCTAGCCTAAAGTAAACTCTGTTATGGGATATTTTCTTTTTTTTTAAGAGGGGAAATTGCACCTTTAGCACCATGACACCGCGCTGGCTAGGCGCGGCCGTGTGTGGGGCTCTCCGGTCTAAGACGACCAGCATATCCACTAAAACCCCCCTGAGTTCTGTAGGTCCATACGGGGCACATGGCGGGGTGCGCTTTCGCGATTCTACCGCCATTCTGTTATGGGATCTAGTAACGGATAGACGTACATATATTATAAATATATAAATAAATTTGGTAGAAATATACTATAACAACCACGACTGTGGTACAAATGCTCGCGCATTCATCACGCAACTGTGCCCCCAACGGGACCTCAGACGTGGCACCACCTTGAGCCACTCGGCTACAGAGGTCGACAAAAAAGTCTAGACATGTATTGAAGAAACGAATTTCTTGTTTATTGATAAAAAAAGAAAACAATGAAAAGCATAGGGTAGAGAGAATTAATAATAATAGTTCAAATTGTCAAATATGAATTAAGGAAATAGACACGGAATCAAAACAAATTCGTGCGAGCGAGAAGTGACGCACTGAAAAAGTGTTATCTATGTTTCGTGAAACACGGTCACCGCTGTGATCGAGGGCACTGTGTCTGCAGATAAGCAGCTTTTGGTCATTGTTATTGCGCGAAATTGTTACGATTTCGGATAATCCCTTCGTCAACAAATTACTTCATGTATATTTCGATCATAAAACTTTAACTTAACTATTTTTAACCAATTTTTGCTTGACAAACATGAGCTTCGAAATTGAGGAGTACACATATTCAACCAGTTGGTGTAAATTTATTTAGTCGCACAGCAATGCAAGTGAGTGAACACGTCTTTTCATGTACTTACATCTAAATATATATTATAATAGCTGCTTGAATACAATTTGGTAAAAGTATAAATAATATTGCGCCTTTGTACGACAAAATACATACTCACATTCTTTCTAATAATAAATAATAGATGATCATATAATTATAATATAGCTTAAAATCACGTGTTTTTATAAGACACGGTTCTTTATAAGGCGTGCGCCTAAATCCAACGCGTCACCGCTAATACGCGAGTCAGTTAACTACCCGTCAACACCACCAACTGTGAGCCAGTCTCAAGGCAACACTAGTCAATACCGGCAGAGGATACGTAGACCGCGACATGTCCTTAGCGACCCCCTAACCAACTCACGCAGGAACTTCTAGACCTGCAAGCGGCGGCGTCTGAGCCGTCGCTCCCCCTTGTCAACCCCTAAACGGCAGCCTTCTGCTTTAGCCATGATTAGGTTCTTATCAATACTGGCCGGTCCCACTTTGGAGATTCGTGCCTTCTTCTAGCGCATATACCCTCACCATGGGGTAGCGCTAACCGTGCCTCTCCTGAGGCGCGGCCCTCTAGTCAATAAAGCCAGTAGGGTCAATAGGACCAAAGGCTAGGCTGAGTTTAGTCGGTAGGTCTGTGTAGTCGAGCCGTCTCGACAGTACCAGGAGTCCGACATAATCAACGCATCCCTGCTTGTCTGTTGCGTTGATATCCATGATGGATTCTCAGCCTCCTCTCCTGAGGAAAAAAAAAATAATAATAAAAAATCCAACGCGTCGAGGCCATTTAAGCGAATTTAATAAAAACTGGCCAAGTGCGTGTCGGACTCACGCACAAAGGGTTCCGTACCATTGATTTATGAAATTAAAGGAAGCGGTTTACGAGGTATTAAAAAAAGTACTTACTAGATCTCGTTCAAAACAATTTTCGTTGGTAGTTTTTATAGTAAAGTACATCATATGTTTTTGTTTTTTACGGAAAAAAATGGCTGTGGCATACGGACGGACAGACAGACATGACGAATCTATAAGGGTTCCGTTTTTTGCCATTTGGCTACGGAACCCTAAAAATGTGCGTGGAGTGTACCATCTGCGTCTAACCTCTATCTTCACAAGGAATAGTGACCATTTACTCGACAGTCCTCTCAGGTGTCCTGTGAATACGGAAGGAGCCTTTATTTACAGGCCTGCTATTTTTCTACATTTTTGATATTCCTGCTTTCTTCTCCTCTTACTAACTTATATACTTCTACTATTACCTATGTCTAACTGTGCAATAAAGTGTTATATATATACTTTGTACCGTGTACTGAATTAAGAAATAGGTGATTTTTTTAATTCATCAAATTTAATTTGTTATACACGAGTTATTATTCTGCTTTAGAAAACGTATTAAATATGTTATTATTCTCCTAAAATATCGATTACATTAAAGTAATATAAATTATATAATAATGAAACTTAAATAAAATTAAACACTAAACTATAAACAAAATATTTGAAATAAATCGCTGCCGTCAGGCAACGCCCCCATAAGACTAGCAGCATTGCCACGTTGTATGGCGATGCAGATTCGCTGCGCTAGATATGATCCAGCTTTCTGGTCACATGTAGCCTCGGTCAATCTACAGCTGCACTCTTTGAAAACTCTGTGGGCACTTTCCCCCCAGGGCCCCAGAGTTTCCACCCCAAAAGGCTCAAATATGCAACCACTATTTATGTTTGCATACTTGCGCCGTTTGAGGAGTTCAGCCGAGTTAGCAGCAGACCCAGCCTTAACTGCGAAATAGAAATAGGTTATTTTGTGAACGAACCTACAAATTACTAAGTTACCGTAAAACAAGCCCTGCCTCGTAGGGTGGAGGAGGTAACATTTTATTTACATTGAAAAATACTTAAATTGAAAACTTCTCATATGTCTAATCTTTAGTCTTCTACAATGCATATGTTTGTCTTTCGTTAAAAAAAGTTTCACAAGATTTTTCATAAGTTTTAAACGTCGCGTAATATGGAGGTGGGCCATATATAGTAAAACATTACCTTTTTCAAAAATCTTTTACCAAGTACATGCTATTCTCAGTTGTACGTCTAAGTTTATAACTTTTTTTATATATAATTAATAACATTACTCTTTAATCATTATTATTACTATTGAACGAGAGAATTTGTTTATTTAAAGATATACAGTCTCCATTATACCTTCCCTTTTTTTTACTTAATTAGCTCAACAGGTCGTTTATTACGTTTGAGTAGGCAATGAAGCTCATCTCATCTGATGATAAACGAAGATCTAGTCTAAGGTGGAGGTGGTTATTAAATAAATGTAGTAAATATCATCATCATTTTAACCGAAGGATGCAGAAGGTCGCTCAGTGACCAACATAGGCCTCGACAAGGCTCTCCACACTGGTAATGCGCTGTTAACATCAAGCGCGATCATGCAATATAATGATAAATGTTATGGTTTGAATGTTAGTAATGTAGGATAACGAAAAATTGAAAGTCAAAATAAAAGCAGAAACACCATCAAAGCTCGATTAAACACGGCAGGAATAACAATGAACGGAAAACTGCGAGCGCATTAATATTAACGAAGGGAAACAACGGAAAAATGTTAATCTCGTCCAGACTGCAATCGATCGATGTGTCTGAGAATACAGCTATGTATATTTTTTTATGTTGACGTTGTTACAATGGCCATAAACGTGGTCTACCACCCTAGAGCTGTGGTTTCTTTAAACGTTACGAAACTACAAGGTCTATTTTCTCTAGAAATAATATTATGATAGCGCTCGTTGTCATCTTCAGCTTTTGGCTTTCGAATCACTTCCCAATCAGCAAACTTGAGCTAGACTAGCATCTAAAGAAACTGGTAATTACCTACTAACTGTAAATAAACAAAGTCATTTTGTTATTAAGTCTTCAAATTTGATTAGGATCTGCCCCTTGCATAAAACCTGTTAATAGTAATGTAAACAATTAATTGTCGTCGCAAAAAGCAAAGAGACCAAAACCGTCTAACCGTTCGACTTTCGGAATAAGAAATTCACATGAAGAAACAGTGAAATAGGACACAGGGAGAACAAACAACCGGAAAACCGGTGTAAAAATCGACTAAGAACCGTTAACAGACAGAGACAAATAGACGTTTAAATAATTATATTTCTTGTTTAATAATCAGTTTATTAGTAAATTTCTAGTAATCCGTCTTGCTTGACTGAGCACAAATTCCGTGAAGTGTACCAACATACTGCGGACTTAATCAAATGTACCAAGATTTAGGTGCAGATACTTATCGCGAGGCATATCTAGTGACCAAGTTATTTATCAGTTGACGCCAATAGATAGCTGAAGATTAGGAAATAATCTGTTCGTTCCCAATACTTAACCACCTACACATCAATTCTCATGATGATAAAGATGGAAATATAAGGAGCCCTATCGATAATAACTTATTGACAAAGTATATACAAGTACTATAAATATTTGATAGGAAATTAAATATTAACACTACATTTGACACTTATAATACAGATAATGTGTCAAAAGTGTCAAAAAATAATCGAGAAATTCACACGTATAGCAGACAAATATTTTAAGAATAGTCGTCTGGTCAGTTAACAAGTACGAACATTAACGGAAACAAAACTTTCAAAACTATTGTTAGCAACAAAAACTTGTTCGATATTGAAACCTGAGTGATGTAGTCAAACAAACAGGATTATTGCTGGCTGAATAGAGAAAAAAAGAAAGGCGCGAATCAGTTCAGCGGCGCGACAAACCGCCCACTTTCTACGACCACAATGCGCGCACGCCGATCATCTCGCCGAGTTGCGCAAGCCGGATACGTATCGCACCGTATGGACTCCTTGAAGCTGTCAATTATGATAATCCTCCTTCAAAATACGAGAGAAACTTTGCAATATACGTAACATATGAAATGTTCATTTATGTTCGTTAGAATAACATTATGAGAGGATACCTCAAACTGTATCCACAGTATTTTCATTTTCTGTTACTCTTTCTCTTTTAATAACAATTATGGACTTATTTGCTAGTCTCTATAAAAATCTCCTATACATATTATAATATATTATATAAGGCATTTTTCAATTATTCGACACATTAAAAACATTGTCAACTCTAAGACTATTTAACTATTTTTTATAGCTTTGATAGGTAGGCGTATTTTCAGTTACAGTGTTGTGTAATGATAATTGTTAATGGTTTGACATGCACGAAATTGTTATCATAAATCCGCTTTGTAGAGATTTATGTCAAGAACAGAACGTTACACGCTATCCATAAAAAACCGCAAAGCGAATAAAAGGGCACGAATCGTGTAATAGTTCGCTGGCAATAAGAATACTTGGTAAATAAAAGCTTAAAATATTGATGAGTTTCCTTCGTACTTTTGTTACAAATGTGTAAGCTCAAGAACACTGACAAAGGCAAAAAAAATGATGTGCCATAAAAACGAAATCCCGGTTCCGGACAAAGGGCTGCGTTGGTTACAAACTGGTTTGATTATCCAGAGAGCTGTAATTAAGGTTTCCTTCGCGTAAATTTAACAGACCGGACTGAATTTAATAGCAGTCGCGATAATTCTCCATCAAAAAAACTTCGAGCGAACGACACATGAACTCAGAGTGGGACATTTATTAAGAGTTATATGGATGACCCTAAAGGAAAAGATGATCTAAATGAACCATGCTTGCGTGAATCACAGCACTTAATATTAAGTTGCCCGCCGAGTTCGCACAGACGAGGGTTCCATATCAATTTGCGAATGATTGAATAAAACACGACAACTATACAGGCATGTAGAGTGGAGAGAGACACTTTAATATGAAAGACAAAGACGTTATTACACGTTATGCTCCGGCGGGCGAGCCAGACGAGGCTCAGCGTCCACAGTCAGAACAGCGATATTATGAAAAACACGAATTAACTTTTCTAAGTACTGTCTTTACTGTAGACATTTTGTTTTCTGTTTTTAATATATATTGTGTATTTTCTATACATTATATCTGCAATAATGTTTTGTAACATTTCCAGAAAATGTTTTAAGACATAGCAGGTAAGGGTTTTTTTACACTTCCACAAATTAGCTTAGAACAATGTAAACTCTGTAAGGCTGAGAACCCGGGTCCTCGACCAATGGACTACAGAGGTCGTCAAAGATAATTTCAAACCGTCAATTCCAAAGAACTTTGATGAGGATATTCCCAAATCTAGAGTGATGAAACTTCTTATCTCTCACAATGAAGCAATTAAAATGAAAAATTTTATTGAAATCAGCAAACATTGCTACACTATAAACATATTAAAGCTTCCTATGAACAAAGTGCCGAATATGTAAAAGAATTCCCCTCTATGCACGATTCAAATAGGGTGTGTGAAGAAGCAACGCACGCAATGCATTTGCATAGTTATAGTGAAGAAATGTAATGTGGAGCTGCGGGAATGAAATATCATCCAGTATTTTTCGTTTTTCGAATTTATGAAATTTATTTGAATGCGAAATGAGCATCTCTGGAAACGATAGTCTTTGTTATGAATACTGAACTGGAAATGATATATTCCAAATGCAACATTATATTAAGAATTAAAGCTGCAAAAAGCACTTTTATTTAACCAAAACTTTATTCATCTCCACAAACAGTCTGGAATGTTTCCAACTTCCAATGTGAGTGGATATGAACCAAGCATCTTTAGCCTTATCGAGCGCTTAGATAGTAAACAGGAAATGTTTATTACTCCGTTTTAATTGTCATTTCCTCCGGAGTCGCATTATAAACATCGCAATTTGCTTTAAGTTTGAAAGCAAACAGATGTTCGGTTACAATCGGCTTGCCATCGAGATTGATGACTATTTCACTCTGTAATTAATTGAACACCTTTGGCATTTTGATACTCGATTCAAATTATAGCGAGTTGTTTATTCGTGATTGGATGACTACGCCCATATTTTAGTTAACTACATTCAGTATAAATTAGTCTAAAACAAAGACATTTCCGCGCTACAGATTCCTTAAAATAGCACTACTAGCATCATCAGGATGTTTGTATAATTTGCATTATTGTCGGATAATTAAACCGCACTACAGGAAGTAACGCAGCAATGCGCGTGCGCATTGCTCAACGTAAGCGATGGAATTTTTATGGATTTGACATTGTTTTCTGGTCGACCCTTGGACGTAATTCCAAAAGTTCCTAGCAAATGCGTGGGCACTTCCGCCACTGGTGTAAATTAAATAGTATACAGACCAACGTTATCTTGTCGTGGAGTTTATATTTAGTATGTCTCTCATACGAAATTAACCATCAAATAATATTTACGTTTAAAACATAACTATATTTAAAATTTCTACACAATGAAAATGTCTATTCAAACTATTCCCAAATCATCGACAAAATAAATTTTATTCTTTATCAATTTATTCATTATTACATAATAATATTGCAAATGGCGGACTTAAATCCGTAAGACCTTCCCAAGAGTCAACCAGAAAAGAAGTTGAAGAAAGTAGTAAAGCAATGAAAATACGATATTTAATAGGTATAGTATAGTAGACAGGAAAGCTCTTGATATTTATCTCGCATAATGAGCTGAGCAACTGGCTATTTCACCTCTGTCAGAACACAATGACAAAATAACAGGTGACACCGTAGTAGCTAGCCATGCGGTTTCAGCCAGCATTACCAGCAAACAAATCGAAGCGATAGAACATCTGCCTCCCTGGAGAATCAAACCCCAAACCTCAGCCACTTCATCATGTTAGTCTATAAATGAAAATTATAACATTTTGACAGACAGAATTATCAAAACGGGCTTCTTAGATTGTAAACACTTCTAGACCATTTTAAGAAACATTTTTTACTACCTAGCATCTTTATTTGGCAGCTTCCAATACGTTCTAAAACAATCATCGAGCACGTAGTGTTCACGTTAGCCACCTGTTAAGACCGACGTTAATTGTGCATGCGTGCACGCAGCTGCCCTCATAACAGTATCGAATGCCCGATTGTTTCTTTGAGCACAATGAACTGGTGTCTCACTCTATCCTTCTACAGATATGTTTTCATTGTCTTGTACGTCTTAGTACACCAGATTACAAATTCCGATGCAGGCCATTTTAGTAACAAAAGCTTATCTATATTAATATTTGACGTGGTACAATATAAAAATGAGGCTAAAACTATATTTGCGATAAAAAACAAAACAAATCTAAAAACAGAAAAACATACGATAAACATGTTGTTATATTTAATAATATAAATAAACCCTCTCTCAAACAGATTGATCTGTGACGTAAACAATAACTGATAAATTTGTTAGAAACAAAAATATTCAATAATAAACAATATATTAGATTTATAAAATAATGATACGTATTTAACATTTTTTGCGTTATTTACGAGGAAACATAACATGCATTTACTAATAAAATAACTTAAAGTTACCTAAATTCGAAACAACTCCGCAGACATTTTCATTTTCCTACACGATTAAACCAATAAAAATATGTCGCGAGGATCTATATTTATAATTTAAACATAATTGTGAGGAACGAAACCGTTTGATTTTACTTTTATCAGGCAGTCTATCTGTATTGACAACTTATTGTATCCTGTGTCGTAAGCGTAAGTGCTTCACTAAAAATAACGACACAATATAAACGCCTTTCACATAAATATGTTTTTATTGTTTTCAACAATGAAACTAATATTAATATAATAAAAGAAATACGCAATAATATTAAAAACAATACATCAAATACGTCATAGTCCATTATAGACGTTATCGAAATTTGGAAACGAAAAGAATAGAGGTGGTAGTGTTTAATGCTAATTATGATAAATTCCTGTAGGGAAATAACTGCGCACGAGTAAGGACGCTTAGGAATATTGGTGATAAATGCTCAGAGTGGGAGGGAGTCATGAGGAGTTCAAGATTAAAAAGATATATAATAAGGAAATGTATTGCACCTTAAAGGTAGAATTGGCTCGATACAAAAAAAAAACTATTTAGTTGAAATAAAAAGAAAGATCTGAGCTACGTTTTTACTCGTATAAATATAGCGGAGATAGAATCTTGCCAGGACGAAGTTAATTAATCATAACTAACTGATGGAATTTAATGTCATAATCAAGGAATCGTGAATATTGATAGTTTAAGAGAGGAAACGAAAGTGGCCACGACGTCGCAGTTCGGACCATCCATATTCATACGGCGACGACCTTGTCGCGTCTCGGCGCCGAGCCTTCGGGCAACGAACACGCTTTGGGTTGAAAAAGCGGAATAACTCGTCCTCC
The DNA here is from genome assembly GCA_036419045.1 of Scirpophaga incertulas. Taxonomy (NCBI): domain Eukaryota; kingdom Metazoa; phylum Arthropoda; class Insecta; order Lepidoptera; family Crambidae; genus Scirpophaga; species Scirpophaga incertulas. The sequence goes on along the minus strand of CM071629.1, from coordinate 33,296,190 downwards.
ACTTTGTTATTGTCAACGGCACTTTCGCCCGGTAGTACAACGTTCGAAAGCGGCGATTTTGCAATGTCATGATTGGCGACAACGACGATATAGACGAAAGCGAATCGTTTGATTTCGAAATGTTCTCCTACGTTCAATCTAATAAGTATCCCAATGGTGAGTTTTGAAGGTTTTCATAAATAACTAAGCATGGGGCTACTATTACAAAAACTCCCTCTGTATAACGTTACCAAACACTTTTGTTTACTACCATACACTAGGTTGTTTGCAATAATCAATTTTTTTTTATCCTGTATGTTCCACTAATACACAATGACATAAGATATCAGTATATTTTCTTTTAAAACTGTATGACACGGCATTCCTAATATAGGCATGTTTTCAAATTATATTTTTATTAATTGTATTTCCTATATTATGTAATGGAAAGTGACTTCATGAATTATCAATATTGAAGTCATTTTCCAAATTGACGACTCTGTATCTATTTAATACAGGGAAAAAAAAACAGCCCTTGCTGAGTTTCTTGCCGGTTCTTCTCAGTACAAGGTCTCCCGCCGTAGATTTGCGAACCGATGGCGTAGCTTTTCTACTTTCACAAGTGCTTGTAACAGCCTAGACTGAATAAATGATTTTAAATTTGAATTTGAGTAATTTCTGGTGACTGCATTGTAAGTTCTTGAATTCTATCTGCTATGTCTGCTAAGTCGTCTAAACAGCTCGATGGAGGTTGACCTTCAATTGCCGTCTGAATTCCATGTTGTAGTTGACAGATCCAAATAGTCTTCAATAAGTCATCCAGAATATTGACTCCAGCGAGATACTTGAGATGACGTAAGAACGCGATGGCTTGCGAAAGCCAATCTCTTCGCACAAAAGCTGTTCCTTAAGTTTTTTCTCCTGTAAAGCTCGCAGTTGCTTCAAGAGCTCCGTTTTTAGCTTTATATATTTATTATTATAAACGATGGTGGTTTTATAATTACATCTCGACTTCACGAGATATTTCATTATCTAGTTGATCGATAACATAGTAGAATTTTGTAGCATCGTTGGTAATGCCAGATAACGCAAATTGACTTTCTAATTGAGAAAACCAAAATCCTGATAAAGCGGTGTAGCGCTAGTGGGCACTTTGAAAGTATCGTTATTTTTTATCGACCGATTCCCATGTCTAGCGTCTGACCGGTTTCCGCCACTTGTTTCTTGAAAATAGTTATTCATGCTAATTCTTATGTTCAAAATACTAAGCGGCAATACGGAACATATGAGTATATTGGTGGTAAATAGAATTCTTTTTACAGTTGTTATGGATGTAATGTTGTAGGTATTAACAATGGCTTTCATACCCCAATATCATTCAGCAACGGTTATAAATCACATTCGAACAGCACGGCGAGTTCATTATTTTTAAAACAGCTTAAAAGTCGAGGGTAGTTAGACCTATGATCAATATTGTGTAATAGAAACGCTAGCCAAATTGTTGAGCCGCGAGACACAACATCCCAGCTTCGTTGTCAAGCGTCGACTGGATTGGTTTGTATGCTGGCGCACGCGCCACACGTAGAGCTGCCACTGCAGTTCACAGCACATTTTTTTTTATAGAACGCAACTAGTGCTGCGCATTTTAATCAATACCAGCAATCGATGTTTTACGATATTAATTAATAAATATATAACATTACATAATAATTGATTTTTTCTTAAACTTTGCAACTTAACAAATTCATGACACAAAGTCATACACATTTTTCTGTACAAGCATTTCACATTAACCCTCTAAAATTACAAACAAAGTAACATTACGTTGAAATGTGCTCTATAAAACTTGTGCTAACACGCGAAATACATGTCGGTTCAATTATTATGTAACTGAAATGATAAATAACGAATTTGGGTCACCCGTTAATTTATATAAGATCTTTGTCGAATAAAAGCATACCACTTCATTTGAAGTGACATCTCTTCGAATCAGAAGCTTTATAAAACCTAACAATGTATAATCGCAGAAAAATAACGCCGACTCTTTTATTTGTTTTGAAAGCACAGGTGTTATAATTATACAACACAGTTATACTGTATTTACTTGTCCAAACACTTGTAACTCAAAAATCTAATCAACCAGATCAACATACACATATTTGTACTTTATGTACAAATATATAGTCTTTTTGAAAGATCTAAGTACATTTCTTGCAAGAACACAATGCTGTAAGATGTTAAGCGAAGATATAGTAAAAAGGTGGGGCACATAAACTTGCACAGTATCTGTTCATTCTTGCCTTGAATTTCACCCATCTATGGTTAACAGCAAAATAGCAATAAGTTATAAAAAATCATATAATAATTACGGATACAATAAATTAACTAGTTTGGATTTGAGCGACACAGAAGTTCTCGGTGAGAGAGCACTATCTACGAGTACAATACGAAGGAAAGGCATTTTCATCCGATTTCACTAATCCATTAGGAGATTCGATAAAAGCAATTAGCAATCTATATGCAACGGGTAGAATAACAAAAGACTAGAGAACAAACCACAACGGCGGCAGCGTAGAAAAGCGGCGGTTAGTCCGTGAAAGTTTATGTGAGGCTGATGACAGATCCGCTACACTCACAAACCGCGCAGTTTCGAATCGATGATGGTAGCAAATTGCTCTGGCACTGATAGCACAAAAGAGACAACGAGCTCATCCAGCTGTGAAAACGTCCATGACACTGCATTTGCGACTGTAACTTATCATGACTAATGTGTGTTATAATATAATGTATTTGATTGGCAGCTGATGATGGGAAACCAAAATTGTTTCAAATGTCGGGTTATTATAGTACGTTATCGGTTTCGCTTTTACCATCTTACTATTTAAGGTGTTATAGTGCTGTCACACTCAAAATACTTCTGTACAGAAAACAATTTTACTACAAGACATAGATGATCGTAGTTAAAAATTTTCCGCAACGTGTTAGGTGACCCGAACATATCTCGATAAATTTGCTATATAAACTAAGTCATGTATAGAAGAATTATGAGTAATGTCAGTCAGATTTTAAACTTCAATAATTCAGTTTACATAATCTCTTACAGATTCCTCTCACGCGCTCTCACTTATACCCAAATTATTAGTGTAATGTGCCAAATTCAGTTTTAACAGTTCTTAAGAATCAGCAATACAATAGATTCTCGCACGTATAATTTATTATTGTTAGCGAATAAAATGCAAACTGCAATCATGTTTGTTATTGTAGGTACTAGAAAATAGATACAAAGTCAGCGTCGTTGAAATATACTAATCAACAAACCGTTTCACAGTTGGATCTCTTAAAATTCCGTACTCTAATAAACTCACGCGATTTCTTAGAATATGTTGTTTCAATTTTCGCTTCATCAGCTGCGTAATTGCACAAATTATTGCGTTTATCGCATTAAGCAAAAATGTCGTATAACTTGGCCTATTAGTGGCAATATGCTTAGCAATATTGAATTTAATCACTGTTAGAACAACGATCAATATAAATTACACCTCATTAATATTTTTGCACATTAAACATATTACGTGAATATAGTTAGTGTAGTGATTCTTGCGTGGCATCAATCTCGGGGTCGTATTACGTGTTTAGTAAATACACAAAAACAAATAATCAATTCAGTGGTTTAAAGTACAAGTAATCTCTTTTTTATGTCTACTACAAATAAGGTTCACAATATTTTTATATCTATATTTTGGCAAATAATGGAACAGTTTGTCGGTAAAGTCATAGATAGTAATTTACTAAGATTAATACAAGTAATTTAGTAAAATTTACTAAGAATAAATAATACCAATGGAGATAGACCTAAATCGGTCTAGATTCGACCGGGCTTTGGCTTGTTGCAGATAAATTAGTCTGATGTTTTTCTTAAAACTGCAGGCTTCTTGCAAGGTATAACGTGCTCAAAAGTCTGGTATAATTTATTTACATCTACGTACCAGTTGGACAAGAAATAAATAAATTATTATGGATTGTTGAAGTTTGTCAAAAGATATTTTAACCATTTTATTAAATCAAAGTAAATTGAACAGGCGTATTTATGGAACCACTCATACAAAGCTATATTTATTTTTCACTATTCTATCAGAAATATAATCAAATTCTAATTTATCAAGAAGTATTACAATATTTCTGAAATGTTTATTCCAAAGATGGCGCTACGTAAAAGCTTTATAGTACGCGGCATTTCTACTGTTAACTTAAAAGGTCGAAGTCGACAAAATGCCAGCAAAAGCGTGCGTGATCATAATCATGCAATAAACAATGACAACAGGCATGCCTCATTAGCGATGCGAAAGAATGCACATAGATGCGTTTTCAAACGACCGAACGAGTTGTAACAACAGTATTATCCAGTTCGAAACATTGTAAGCCGTTTACAATGTGGGTCAAACTCATGAGGTTAAGCGATATGGAACGAAATATGTTAACGGGTGTACCTATAGAAAAACGATTGCTCAGTGTTATGGATGCAATGCTTATCCAATACTTAAACTTTTATTGTTAATTTCAAATTTTCAAACGTTAACCAGCGCTGTTCGACTGTAGCAGTATAAATACTAGTCTCTGTGTGGTATTATATAATTTGATAAATGAAGAACATTCAACTGATCGATCAATTTTTCTATCACATTGTCATTAGACGTTAACGAAAATATAAAATCATAGTAAACATATATGTTTGGAAAATTTCCATTTTCATTCAATGAAGCAACAGCACATCTCATCTAAAGACGATGATATTTTTCAAACACGTTATGAAATCATAAAACATAAGTGTTAATACCGATAGAAGAATAGTGGTGAAGCATGAAAAACTATTTGCAAGTATTTTATAATAAAATTCTTTAGACCTGAGACAACCAAAGTCCATAAAAGTTCACTTTACTCACTTACCAATTAATACTTACACGACTTGATCACAATATTTATGAATCCAGAAAAATCGCATATCGAAGATGCAATCACAATTACGATAACTACCGTTTCGATATCAAAATAATCTTTATTCAACATGCAATTATTGACATCAAACAAATATAAAATTAAAGTATACAAAGAGCTTAAAGATATATAAACTTATATTCGAAAAAAAAAGAAAACGACCCTATACCTGATCGGAAATGAGAAGAGCATTTTCGAGAAGAACAGGCTTCCAATATCTTTTTGCTATATAATATAATACATTTATTTTTAAATTTGGTAATTTAATTTAAAACATTATGTCGTCATTACGTATAACCGGAACAAAAACAATTAATTATTTATTTAATACAGAATCATTTAATTACATATGTATCATAATTACCTTGTAATGCGTTTTTTCATTAAAATATTTTTCACATCAATAGCAGATAGAAATTCGCAACTGAGACACTCGTTATTATTTTCGGATTGTTAAAACATATGAATCTAATAACCTGATTCATTGGTCTTGACAACTAATCAAAAATTTCGCCGACAAATCCGGGCCGCGGGTACTATTTCAGTCGAACGAAATGTCACGATGCGTTTGCGCAAGCATTGCGGCTGTTACGACTAACCAAAAATAAGACACATGTATTTACATGTAGTCAAAGTATGTTACACTTTGTCGATATCCGATATATATTATTATGTAGAAAATAATGGAAAATAGTTATGCTTCATGAGAAAGAAATTAATTTTGCAATATCGAATTTTTAACGGCATCATAACTTTTATATGACTTTCGGTTTCACAAGGCAATGTACATAACAAATTGTATGTAAGCTAACTGAAAAAACATTAAACTAAAGCAACTATTTGTTAAGATTCAAAATGTTCTAATGTTGCCTGTAACAAAAAATACAATATTGTGGTTATAATATGAATCTTAGTCCAATTCTTACACAAAAGCATGACAAATATAATTAGTACAGTCAGCAACATGTTGAGCTTTAAATTAGCATTACGAAAACCACCGCCATTATAAGCGGCATAAGAGTTGTGTCAAGGCCAAGATGTAACCTACAATATAAAGCATAACTGTATGTACATCGATTAATAATTTTACAGCAAAATAAATTTTATCCATGTATTATAGGCACATCTACTTAATTAATTATATAAATCTCGAATATGGAAAATATGAACGTTAGTTTCATAGGTACACACGCAGCGAGAGCCATGCAGAGTATTACGGTCTGTCCGATAGGCCTTTTTTTTTTCGTCACCCGGATGTCGTCCGACCAAGGGCCGGGCGACGGGCGGCGGAGGGATGTCCGATAGGCCTGGCCTGGTGATATTCGGGTACGACGATACCTTTGAAGTAACATCTGACCGGTAGAAATCCGCCGGGCTCGTTCGCCTGCAAGCTTCGAAGTTTGTATAATATTTGAAACAAATGTTAATCGTAACACGTTAAGATGACAACCTGCAACTTGGCGACGAGATGACGGAAAGGGAAGAGCGCAATTAATCGACTTAACTGCTACGCCAGGATATGACGATCAGGGTTCGTTAGCCGGGTGCATTGTTCGAGTCACAGATTATAAACACCGTCAGGTTCATTAAAGACGAGGTCAGTGTGAGGGGGAAGAGCGTACAACCATTACTTCAATATTCACTGTAGGATATGTGGAAAATTCTTAACAAACTTGGCCATATCTGCTTATGCTTACCTTTATAAGGCATATACAATTACGATAGTAAACTGTAGTAATTATTGATAATAACCTTTTACATAATTGTATTACACATTGATATTAATTATACCTCGTACACGACGTAATAATGTAGGTAAAACATTATTTTTTAATCGCGTAGTTATTAGATTCAACAATATGGAACATTTACTTAAATTATCTTTCGAGACACTTCTCTTTCATTTTAATACAACAATGTGTGCTTTACTCACTGATGTTATATACAAAACAGAGGTAAATATCGCACAAGAGCATCAAAATTGACGGGTTCGAATTCGGCTAAACAGTATAATTTAATTTGGTCGCTTAGCAATAGCGAGTGAGATAAAGATGTTGTTTCTTGTTCCGATGCCATGTATGGCTAGCGTAACGCTATCTCCTTCCGTTGCGTACTTTCTGTATGATGTTTCGTTCACTAATAATGTTATGCTACAATTATTTATGAATATATCGATTAATCAATAAAATACAACGTAAGCCAGATCGCAGGAAAATGGTAAATTTATACCCGTTATTTGGGCGACGAAAAGCTCGAATAATATATCTACAAAATCGTGCTTAAGGGCGGGTCTAAGCACGGAGTGAAATGATAATTTCCTACATTTTACATTGACAAAGTGCGCCTTATTTGTCCACGCGCTCCTCATATTTCGTGACTGCGAATAATAAAATTATTGACGAGCATGCAAATGTAAGTAGCAGAATTAGAAGAGGCAAATTCTGTTAGAAACAGCGAAAATCACAAAATACATGTTTACAGTTCTTCTACTCGAGTGACATTGCCCGCTGTTAGATTTTTTGGTATATCTTAGTCAAGGATAAAAATCACTTAAATATTACATATTTAGCTAGATTCTTTGAAAAATCTCGCAGCCTTGCTCAGATAAAAAAAATTCATAACAATTTTTGTCCTTAGATCATTCTTCAGACATATGATTACTTAATAATCGAGATTTTTTGGCAGAGTCCTCTTCTATGGAGCAGTCGCTCTCATTCCCAACCATGAGGTGAATACCCAATACCAGCCCGACTGACATGAAGTCCAACATAATCTTCGTGGCACTTGACTAGGGGGTATCCTGGGCACGTTCCGTGATCTTTGTGAGAATTCTCAGCTTCTCTTTCCTGGGAGAGAAAAATTCGCAATACAAATTATCAAATATATATCATCATTACAGTTTATAAACGTCCCAATTGAGCCAACGACGCTGACTTAGTAAGGATTGGTCGACTTCACATACACTCGATTATGCTGTCATTCTACCTGCTATAAGTCAATCTGCCTTCAATGTTTACATTCGCCATACAACTATGGAATCGTTTTTCGATTATATCATATATACATAATGAAATTAGAAAAACGATAAAGTATACATAGAAAGATCGAACCAAGAGCTCCAGATTAGAAGACCTATGTCGAGACCACTGCACCATCATTGCGATAGATTTGTATGATTTACGCATTATAAAAGGTAACCAAATTAACGAAATGACATAATGCGACTGTGACCCATAACGCATTCGTTATACAGACCTACAAAATATTAATTATTCAAGCACTGGATACACATTGTACAAAATTAATTAACACTATACCCGACTATCAACGTCTTAAACCAGTATGCAACTAACTTCCTGAATTTAAATTGCGTATCTTTGAAGATACATATTTTTCTCGACGCGATGTAATGCTTCTAACACATACAACTACTATCAGCCCATTCTAAAGTGGAACAGCGAGGATCTGCTCTCTTAAAAACGAACAAATGGGATATCGTCGTCGCTTCGGTATACACCTGGTTCTGACTTCGCTGTTTGTATAAAAGTTAGAGAAGGCCGTTGCATGATGACGATATATCGAATTTGTGTGTTCAGAGAACAAAACCAGGCTTCAATGGGTGCCAATCGCAACTTTTGACAAGCGTATGCAATCGCGCGCAGATATTGTATCTAAGGTGTGCCATAAAGATATGACTTATGCGGTCATGTTCAGAAAGTGGGACAAGCCGTCGCTCAGATTCTAATAATAGTTCACTATATCCGCCTTAACTATTAGCAATGTGGGCGACAACTGAAACAGTCAAATGTCCAGTTCCTTTTAATTGATCTAACGAAAACAACGGAGGTTCTAAAATAGACACACAATTCTCGAGACAAAATTAGTGTAATTAACTAGCAATCGCTGTCCTTGATACCATTATCATTATCGTGTATTAATATTCATGGGAATATATTAACGTGTATATAATATATTCCCATGAATATATTATGATTTCCAATAAGTTAGGGAATTACTGGTATATAATTTAATTTGTATCAAACAACAATTTTGCTCAAAATTGTCGTGTTTGGATGAAGAAGCTTAAAACTGACAACGACAACATAGTAATGTCTTCGCTGTATACTGATAATTGATCATGAAAATAAACAATTAAAGAGTGTCTATTTGTTTAATAGTTGTCTATTAATTAAACTCAGATATTTTATAAAAATAAAACAAATTTGTACGAAAGCAATCTCCGTACAATCGTTTCAAATGACAATGACAGATTGAATTGAATCAAAATGTTGCTATTGCATAAATAAATAAATATGCATTAATTTCCCACGAACGCAGAATTAGATCTGTATTGCATTGTTTTCGAGTGAACAAAATGTTTGTTTTAAAAATAATTACAACTTGAGTATAAGATCAGATTCCTAATATTGATCGATGAGAATCGGTAAGAAATAAGCCTCTAGACCTAATACATTCAGCGGTGAACGAGTTTAAAATGAAAGCAAAAATTTTCAATCGACATCCCTAAGTCAGCTGTTAGCACAGTAGATAGCTGCGTAGAAGTTCTCGCACGCACTAGGGCTATCGATTGCGTAGGATCAAGAAATATTATATTTAGTTTGTATGAGAAAAAAATGCATGATTAGCGTTAATACTTTCTCTACAGAATCTTTACTAGTACACACCACTACACTAGTACATGTATCATTTCTCCGAAAGACTTGTATACTCACGACATAACAATATACGTTATCATGTTTTTCTTATTTTGTTATATCAAGATAAAATCAAAACAAAAGCCAAAATACAACCGAATATAGCATAAATCAAATTATTCATAATCTCATTTTAAGTACTCGGAACAAACTTACCCTTACCGCATACTATATACACAACTGAAGGAGTGCTATGTTGCATAATATTTACCTGGAACAAACAAACATTACAATAATGAAAATGATAACAGAGGCAAATAACGCAACGCGACCACAAACGGTGACCTACTGCGGGTTAGAAGTACTCGGTCCCTACTTTGGGATATAGTCACGCAGAAAAGAACCAAGTAATATATGTATTATATAAGGGAAAGTCAGGTACGTAGTTAAAAATGAAGTTCACTGAAACTTTTAGTTATTGAAGATAATAACGCAAATATATCAGTATATAAAAAAAATATTTTTTTATACTTGTCAGTATGAGAAAAACATATATTGTTGAGTTGATTCTGTTTTGCGTTACCATGTTCAATAAATCAGTAATTCAGTGAAACAAACGCAAGGCTCGCGAAGAGACTTGTTTAATTTACGATGTTTATCGAATTGTGCATATTACCGTGTACGAAGCGCTACTGAAATTAATTCACGAAACTGTTTTTGTCATGCTTGTCATAGATGCACGTTGTAAATTATTTTTTAATATAGTTTTAGAGTATTAGGAAGTGAATGACACTGTGCTATTTGTAAGAATAATACTTGTGGGCACCTTCCTTTTATTATACATAAATATAAATAATAGTTATCATAAGTGTTATCATTAAATAGTATATCCGAACTAATATTATAAATGCGAAAGTAACTCTGTCTGTCTGTCTGTTACGCTTTCCCGCTTAAACCTTGCAACCGATTTTGATAAAAGTTGGACCCTGAGACAGAACATAGGCTACTTTTTATTTCGAAAAAAAGGGATGAAGGGGTTGTGATAGAGGTTGAAAGTTTGTATGGGATTTCTTAATTTTAAAAGTTAAAACCATAAAACTTTATATTTAAGCAGTTGATAAGAAATAATAAACGTTTGTTCTAGCATTTTTGAAATTTTGACCAGCTAGGGGGTGAAATAGGGTTAAAAGTTAGTATGCAAGTTCATCAAATATCACGTCATAAGAAACAAAACAAAATATTTTTGTACACAACGTGAGGCTGGCCCCTCTAAGTCTCATAGACATAAGGGACCAGGATTGACAAAAACTAATTTCATGCGGGCGAAGCGCGGGCGGGAAGCTAGTTATATAATATAATACACATACATATCATAATACATATACCTCACATAAATATAAAATCATAAATAAATACGTATATATTGCGTATTAAACTGTGTTTGTGCTACCTATTTTGAATTAGTTATTTCTACGCCCGGACCGCACTAACCGTTAATATTACCATACACCCACACACGTACCATATACTTTTATAATAATACAACAGATTTTATATAATTTCATACAAATCAAAATAATGCTGTCAAAAATATGCAAATATTTTTAATTCGACTAATAACTACGCATGTTAAGCATTTGTTCTTAATACAATACAGATGAAGTACTAATGTAATCAAAACTATTTCATTTAAACGCTCATAAATAGTAAGCGACTTAAGCCCACCACACCCAATATTTAGTTACGTTACACCAATATTTATTTAGTTATATTTTTATTTATATTTTTCAAATCATGGCATTAATAATCTAAATTGCCATGGAATCAAATAATTGTTAACTACTCAATGATCAGGGCAACCTGCATATATGCAGGCAATCCGCAATGGTTCAGCGTGATTTCTAAGACTTATTCGCCCTAATATAGAACAGGCTCGTGCCCCTCGGTGGGGACTTAGATGAGCTCTGATGAGGGGTTGGATTTTTTAACGAAACTAGCCCAGTGTTTAAGAACCTCGTCCGAAGCTCTATAGGTTGCAATGCGATCAGCTAAAGTTGACTTTTACAACCCACCAGACGTTATCGTCATTCACCTTACCGTTTACCCAGTTTATTTTGGGTCTTAGTTGCGTCTTTGTTTTACTCTTATCTCACACATCTGTCACACTGTAAAGTAAACCAATTCAGCATATCATCTTAAAACATAAATACAGATTGTTTATTGTACAAAATGGAAAATCCTGAAACAGTTTTTGTATTTAAAATATAAACTAGTAATCACATAATTTTTTCCCACGAAAGTAGTAAACACAGTCAAGTCCTATAATATCCAAAACCATGTGCTGATACCTTCGTCAAAACAAACTTATCCAATTTGCTGCGGTGCTCATACGTGGTACATTATTCTATACATATTTATAGCCGAAGTATTAACCGTTGAGGATACTTCTTGGAACTTGTCCTATATTGGCCAGGTAATAATTAAGGAAGCGTTGATCGACATAATTAGTTTTATTAATCGGAGAAGTTTATTGAACGAAGAGTTGCTGTTGATATTATTGTAGGGTGTTAGGAATCGCGTCCATCGCAAAACGTATTTCGAGTTAAAACGAAAAAATGAAGTATATTTACTATTGATTGACTAGTAAATTGACTACAAACAGTGTAACATTTTTGATGATATCATTGCTTAAAGAAACTGGTAGAACAGCTAATATAAAAACCGAAATATTCTGATTCATTGTTAAAAGATCTTGAATTGCCCAGTTTCTTTAATTACTATAGTGGAACACAAAAATAAAAGTGGCAGATACACTAGGCAGTGCCGGTGTGAGTGATCATGCTAAGGGGCTTCTAAATTTACACCTTGATGCTAGCTAGCTTCTGGGACTCTGTAATTCTATTAAACTGACACCTGCACGATGAAGCCGAAGTATAGAATGCTACGTTTTTGTCTCGACAATTCCACATAATTGCATCAAGTATTTAGTTGTAGTAATGGAAGAAGTACATATAAAATAATGCTAGCCACACTTTCCCATACCAATTGAGTCTCGCGCGAAATGTGGGCTATTCGCCAAATTTCACGGTGCGCGGACTAGATCTTAAACAATTTCTCGTATATGAGAGCGTGCAATTTACCAGGTGACCGGTAGAAAGGAAATCACAGCTGAAAGTACTCTATCATTATGCTACTGGTTATTGCAACATAGACGTTCACCAATTAGACAAAACATAAAGAGGCCGAGCTAATGAAATGTAATTAGCTAAGTCTCGAAATGAACACGTACAGCTAAGTAAAATACGAAAGGCTTGGCTAGAACTTAACTTTCTACAAGATACAATTATTTTCAAAGCCGTTTCTCATATTTGTATCAAGGAATATAATAATCGTTTCAATATTTATATCATAGACCCAATATTTGATAAGACTTTACAAAGACTAATAAGCGGCCTACCATGATCTCTTAAAGAGGAATAAAACCGCAGTGCAAGCGATATGGCGGCGTTATATGCTTCTAGAGCATATTCAGAGAGTCTCTGTTTCAATATTGTTTTCAAGTGATCAAGTTAAGGCCTCAGGGCCTGTACTCTAAAAATCACACTTAAATCATCACCATATATCATTGTCCGTACACGCATCTCGCTTTAACTTTATTGTGTGCTTTTAAGTTAGAGTAGCACGTAACGAGACAGCAACAACGATAATATTGAATTTTTGTGTTCAGAGAATCAGGTCTTGAGCTCCCAAATTCATTGATAGAATTACTATAAGGATTTTTTTTTATTATACATTTGCTACTCCACGGACTCGTAGTCCATGCCCTTCATAATTCTTAATTCAATATTTTATTACAAAGTCAATTATTACTAAAATATAAAGCATTACTAAACGGCTCCATTTTCTTATCACGTAAATATACATATTAATATTTTGTAATTACGTCATCATTAAGCTGAAAGAGCGTGAATTAAGGCATGGCGTGCGTTCACGGTAAACGATCTTCCCTTTGACCGTGTTTACGAAAGCCCAAACCACGCTCTTGTCGCTCAGCAGTCGTCGACGGTCTAAAATAGCCCAGTTACACGCTCAGTTCGGCTGCCGACCGAGCGTGACAAGTGACAAGAGTGGCCGATGAAATAATAGCCTTTTTATATTTTCAGAAGCCCGTTGGGGTGGAGCTACCATATCAGGGAGCTGAAACGCCAAAACACCTAAATCTATGGCTTTCACAACCACGCGAGATTAATGAGGTGCACTTACAAATAAAGATGCTTATCGGAGTCATAAATTTTGACTTGAACTGAGAAACCTGTTCTGATCTGGGCTTAAGTAGCGCCTAAGGTATTTGTCGCCTTAAAATATGCAAACACCTCGAGAATCGTCGGATTAATACCGCAGCCACTCTAAACAATACTTGATTTCTACTTCCTGCTCAGAATTTCAAATGACTGTCTTGGGTTTACGCATTTAATCGAATAAAAGCAAGCATGAATAACTGATAGAATTTCAAATGACTGTCTTGGGTTTACGCATTTAATCGAATAAAAGCAAGCATGAATAACTGATATGTTGCTCATCGATCAATGTCCGATTCGGAGACGTGTTAGGAAAAGAGTCACATCCGTTTCTGTCCATACCAGGATCCATCGGACCCATAGCGGTGTAAATAGTGGTCTTAAATGAACATAACTCTGAGGTCGTATTTATGGGAAGTGGATAATTTTCCTAAAAAAGCTAACTCCATATTGTTTTTCAACAGACAATAATTGTTATAGCGAGAATTCTTTAAACTGATAACATTTTGACAAACACTAAATATATATATTTTTTAATTTTTAAGAGACAGTCTGAGCAAGTACTGGCAACAAAGAAATGGACAATTTTTAAAAGTAAAGTAATTTTAAAGAAATATTACTAGTTGCCACTAGTCTTTTATTTTGAACAGGTGCCCCTGTTCAAAATAAAAACCCTCACCTTGAACCGTGATACAATGACAAATCGTTTAACAAACCTCATTGCGCCCAATTTTCATAATCGATTAGGCTCAGTGCTTAAATTGACTCTTTAAACCTGGGTCGTGACTACATCCTAATATTGGGGTCAACTATTTCATCACGCGGTCAGTTTATAACCTTACCGAATTCTCGGAACTTTCCATGGTTTTGCCTGAACTTTAGAGTTTAAAATCATTCTAAGATCTCTGTACGGTTAAGTGGAAGGTTCACGATCACAAACAACCTTTGATTCCGACGGATAGACAGTAAGTGGTTTCAATTGATACGTGAATGAAACTATTGTGATTGAAAGATGGCGTCTTTTGACCATGTCTATTCATTGGCGAACTGACTGGACGTTGGACCAACGAATAAGACGCAATCAATTGTGGTTGAAATAATAATGCCAAGAATATATAACGGATACATTGTTGAATCGAATATTTTACTTAAAATTTATTTGCTAAAGATTATGTAGATATAAGTAAATGCAGAAAATATGTAATAATCTCGTAAACAACACTACATGTTTTTAAAATATATTATGACTAGCCTTCTGCCCGCGGCTTCGCCTGCGTGGATTTCGGGATTGGGTCTATAGAGGGTTAAGGGTCATAGCTTTTGCCCACGGCTACATATGCGCGGAAGTCGGTTTATGGCGCGAAGGTTTTATCGCGCTTCCCGTGGGACTATCCGTTTTTCCGAGATAAAAAAACCGCAAAACCTTGCTCAAGAATCACTCTATCTATTGATGAAAACCGCTATCTATTGATGAAAAATGTGCAGTAGTTTTTGAGAGAAGCCTTTATTGCCCATCCTTTATAAAAAGCCTTTATAAAAAGTAGCCTATTATTTAATCCGGATTTTTATATTTACGTCTGCAAAATTTCAAAGCAATCGGCTCAGCAGTTATGGCGTGAAAGCGGAACAAACAAACAAACTCACTTTCCGATTTATAATATTTTAAGTAAGGATAGCATCCCGAACCGGCCTCGCTCGGCTGCATTATATTTTACTATTATATGCATGTATTATATACATAATAATACCTTTATCTTGAACCACTCAATCTATTGCTGAAAACTGTATTGAAACTAGTTGAGCTGTTTTAAATGATCTAAACGAATAGATAGTAGAAGCGACCTCATTTTATGTTATGTAAACGCTGGAGCCCTTGACTTCGTCTGCTTAAGACACTCATCGCTAACTTTGGACAATTCACACAATCCTACTACTATTATAAAGGCGAAAGTTTGTAAGTATGGATGTTTGTTACTCTTTCACGTAAAAACTACTGAATGGATTTGAATGAAACTTTACCACAATATAGCTTATACATCAGAATAACACATAGGCTACAATTTTTGAGGTTTCTAATATGAGGTCGTAAAAAAACACATTTTTTGCGCTTACATTGCAAATTGTCTGTTGTGTCTGTTTATAGGAGCATACTGCAGTAGCTACCTATAGGCCTATGATTAGGGCTCTGCAGTGCTTAGTTACCGTATTTCTTACTTATTACTAGACTAGACGGGACGAACCTGAAGTCCACGCGAACGAAGTCGCGGGCAAAAGCTAGTATCTTTATAAATTGTAGTCTATATGTTATTCTGATGTATAAAGCTAATATTGGAAAGTTTCAGTAAAATCCATTCAGTAGATTTTACGTGAAAGAGAAACAAACATACCTCCATACAAACTCTCGACAAATACGAAATTTATAAGATATCTTATGGCCGTTTTCACCAACCTTGTCTTAGCTTAGGTGACTCCTAAGAGACATGCTGTCTCACTCTTTTTAGTTAATATAAAAAGTGACAGCATGTCACTTAGGAGTCACCTAAGCTAAGACAAGGTTGGTGAAAACGGCCATTACTCTTTACTTAATTTTAGTGTGAAATAAAATGTTATTGGAAGAGTTGGGTCTTCTGGTACAGGTATTTTACTTAAAAGAAGGTTCCAAAAAAGCCATTGTTTTCAACTAGTTTTGAAGTAAATAAAGATATTTGAATATTTTTTATAATTTGAGCTCTGGGATCTTGAATAAATCTTTCTTTGTCTCAGATGATCAAAGATCGAAAGTTTCCACAGGCAGCACTACAATATCGTGTCGTTTGCTAGTCTGTCGTGTCATGATGTTCAGCGGCGATGCCGGGATTGCGGGCTCAGGTAAAATAATTACAGATATTATTGCCACTATTGTATTCTCCAATATCACCACAACACACAGAGCAACATGTTATGCCAAAGTGTATGCAATTTTAAAAAGAAAAATATACCCACATAAAGTCGCTTACAAATCAATGTTTAGTTCGTATTTTTATCTATATTCCATGCTGTCGATATGAAAATTACTTGTAGTTACCGATTTAGTTAGAGACCTTGAGCCAATCGTGACTGAGCGGCCGAAGTGTGTGCTACAAGAATCACGTCTATTGAACAGCGATTTTCAATTATTGACGCCCCAAGACCGAATCCATTATTTGGCGAATCTAGACAAGGAAATCTCCAGCCCATTATAACAACAATGGTCTCGCTAAGCCTGAACACGGCCCTAATGTAATTACGAAACTTGGTTTTGCAAGGAATAATAAGTAGCTGTATACTATAGCTCCAAGTTGCAACAGTGTAGAGTGCTGATTAAACATTTTGACGGGTTTCATAATGAACTTTAGTCAAAATTTAAATAGTATTTATGTATTGTACTGCTGAAAGAGGTCACGGATAGAAAACGTATACAGACCGCTTAATCAACATGACCCAGATAAATCGCTAACAGAGAGAACACAGACTCAATATTTAGTATGATTTCTTGATTTACAATAACAGCAGAAGAAAACTCTTCGTCTCGACTTCAACGATGTTTTGCGCAACCAATAAGGCTACCGTAAACTTTAATTTGGCAAATGTCTCAAATAATTTAACAATTTAAAATAAGACATTCAAGATGAAATAGAGTTCTCATGATCACTATCACTACACATTATAAAATAAAATCGTATTCCGATATATGTATGTCCATGTGTATGCTTAGGTCTTTAAAACTACGCAACTACTACGGATTTTGGAGTGATTTATTTAAACATAGAGTGATTCAAGTGAGAGGATTCTCTGTATAACACATGCATAATAAAGTAGAGAAACACTAATAATACTTTTATTTGCACTTATATTGCACAACACTAACTAAACCCAAAGATAGATCAAAATAATGTTCTACAGTAATATACACCTTAAAAAGGTCTACAAAAAAGTCCGGGATGGTATATCCTAGAGATATGATGGCTTATTTAGGAATCGATTTCAAACAATATACCAATAATCCTTATCCAACTAAGTACATTATGCATTTAATATAGGTCAATTAAATATGGCTCTTTACAGCATGTAATTTAAATTGATATTTCCGAAGATACGAGATATTTACTCGTAAAATGTAGGGATTTAGCGGTTGCGGTGACACTTGCCCCCCGGCCGGTATAGCCGCAACCGCTCATTCGCGCAAAACTCATTCTGTAGTATATTTTACTAACTTTGTACCCGTGCTAAGCCGGGGTGGGCGGTATGATACATATAGACAGTGTGATGCTTGTAAAGTCTTTATTTATTATTTTAGCGAATTAACGAAAGTATAATAGAAATAATTAATTGAATAATAAAACTGAAAACTCATATTGTAAAGTGCAGAAAGCTTAGAAAAATTATAATCAAGCTTCATTTACGTTGATACTCAACATCATTCTTATGATCAGCTGCTTTCCTTACTGACCTACTTAATACCGTGTTACTTGCACACATTTTAAGTATCCGCCATCCCAAAAGTAGGTCGTGCATAAAAAATGCAATTTACACCTTTCGATTGGCAAGTTGAAACATTTATTGAAATAAATTGCGAGCCCAATGAGTCATCGAGAAACGGGACCTGCATAATTAACGTGACTATTTAAAAATGCAATACTTTGCTTTACGATCGTGCGTGTTCAGTAATATTGACATTTCTCAATCCAGTCACCCACGCAGGTCGAGAGCTAACGGCTCGTTGTAATTTAACATTTCTAGAATTAAGCGTGATTAATTGACGACACCGACTGCGTTGAGATGTATTATATCTGGAGATTAATGACTTTCGATTGACCCACTTACCTGGGATCGAAGAAAAATCTCGGACGGAAGATTTTACAAATAAGGCTAAAACTGATAAATATTGGTTACTAAATAACACATTTAAATACCATCATATTATTATTAACTAGCTGTGCCCGCGACTTCGTCCGCGTGGAATGTAATAAAATAAAAAGTTTTTTTTTTGTTTTTGACATTTTTTTTCATAAAATAAAAGTAGCCAAGTTACACCTTATTACATAAGCTATCTGCCAGTGAAAGTTCCGTCCAAATCGGTCCAGCCGTTCCAGAGATTAGCCGGAACAAACAGACAGACAGACAAAATTTTTCAAAATATGTATTTTGGTATGTGTACCGTATATACATTCATATGCATGTAGTAGAAAGCGGTTATTGTAATATTACAAACAGGCACTCCAATTTTATTTATTTGTATAGATCAGGGATGGGCAACCTTTTTGTAATGCGGGCCAAAACTGAAAACAACCAAACTTGAGCGGGCCATTAACATTGATTTTGTAGGTAAATGAAAATTATGTTCTCAGAAAACGGAAAAGATTTTTTTTTTGAATTTGCACAGAAATTTAATATTTCTGATAATTAATTTATAATACTTTTTATTACTGCACTACAACATTACAAAATAATAATAATAAGTTGTACAATTATATTAATGCGACACCTGCTACTGCTTATTTGTGGATAAGGTACTTATGTCTGGTTCAATTTTAGTAGTAGCAAGTACTAAGCTACTTTCTAAATTCTCGTTTGTAATTCGCGATCTATATTTGGATTTTAAAAAAGTCATTTTCGAAAAAAATTGTACGCATTTCTTCTTCAGTAATATTAAAATTTATATCAATTCCCCTTATAAAAATGCATAATTAAGAACTGTCAGTTAAATCTTTACTCTCATCGACCGCTAGTGAATATCACTGAAAATCTTTTATTTTTTCATTTAATGTCTGTTTAATGTCATTGGACATTTCATCAATGCTATGTTATTTACTTTAGTAATGAATGTCATTATAAATAACTCAATATTTTGATAAATATCATTAAAACTTTTGAATAAGGGCCGGCCACCATATAAATTTTAAACTGCCTCGCCCCCTCCCCTGAGAGGGCGAGCGCTCAGGTAAAGTCGATAGGGCCCCAGGCTTTCTGCCCGGCCAAAGGCATTAGGCAGTGTTTAGTTGGTAGGCTGGCCTTCTGTCAGAGTCCAACATAACCCCACCCGCCGTAGACCGGGCGCGGGTGGTATCCGGTACAAGGTCGTCCGAGCACCAGGGGGTTGTCATAGCGACCACTGTGGTGGGGCGCCCCCTATGAGGATTCACTGCCTCCTCCCGCGAGGAAAAAAAAAAATAAATTTTAAATACGTTCGCGGGCCAAAGTTTATGTGCACGCGGGCCGCAGGTTGCCCACCCCTGGTATAGATTAAATGTTCAAGCTTTGCAGGAAATTTACTACAAAAGAGAACATAGTAACAAGTTAAAACTAAAGGTCGAATAGTCGCACCGGTTGTACCTGGCGAAAATTATGTAAAAGATGTTAATGATCATAAAAGCAATCAATTATTAAAAAAAAAAAACTTCATCTTGAGTATGGAGACGTTTACTTAAAACTTAATTGCAAAGTTCATGTACGATTTATATTTATTGTATTCCAGTTCCAGTAGTTATTCATATTTCACGAAAGATTGAAAAAAAAATTGTACTTCCTAATATTGCCGCAATACAAATAAAACAGGGCATATTAAATTAAATAGAGCGTGAATAGTAAAACCGTAAAAAGTCAATGATATAGTTACAAAAGGCCATTCGGAAGTAAAAAAACACTGTTAAATTTAGAAATCGCTTGGAACGACGATATTATATATATATGTTACTTTTTTTTTGTATGAAGTAGTACCGAAAATAGCAAAAGTATGTAAGATCGTCATATATGTTATTTATCATCTGTTGTCTAAATATCCATCACACCGCTCAATCAGGGTATTATACTCAGAGTTACGTTCATAAAAAATCAAATCTATTCTTTGCAATATTCGTTAGTGGCAGGGCTTGTTATGATGACCAGCTTGTAGTTATATTACCCAACTCTAATGCCAGAGCAAAGCAAAGAAAAGCTGAAGCATTACTCAGTTGACGCTAAATTGCAAATTTAGGTCAACACTTTTTTAGTTGACCAATCAAAATTAATGAATACCTTAATAAGTGAAATGAAAGCATCATTGAAATCATTACTGTATAATTATTTTACAACATAAAAATACATTAAAGTTATTAAATGGGATTAAAAAAAACGAGCAATCTGATTGAAATTCAATTAGAAATTCATAGCCGGTGAATAATAGATCGATTTATTGAAAAGATTACGGCAAAAGGAATCGCGTACATAAATCATACAACAAAGCATCAATAAATGATTGCCGATTGATTAAGCTTTTGCGGTTCAATAACACTGGTCTTTCAGTATTGTACTGACACCTACATGAGAGTACATGTTTACTTACCGCAACAGATTACTCAGAAGTGCCCTGGACGTGGGATGTCTCTTGAACCGTTCGGGCGTTCTGTTGAACCGCGCTGTCTGCGCAATGCCTAATTATACCGAGAAAATTTACGAGCATGTCAGATTTTTTTGTCATTATGAATTGAATACATCGATTCAGAAATTTTATAATGGTATAACGACCGGACATATTATGATAATATATATTTGTAACAAAAGTGACTTCAAATTCGTATCTGCGATTATTACTGTAGCAGATATAGCCACATGTTATTTTTTTGTCGTGGGTGCATACAAAATATTTGCGGGACTGTAATCATGACGCCATAATTGGATAATAGTCGCCTAATTTATATGAGTCTTTAAAAAACATCGTAAATAATTTTGTTATTTGTACGTTTATATGTATAATTCATATAATAAAAAAAACCGTTATATTAAAAAAATATTATATTTAATGTGAAACATCTTATTTCCTTATTTATAATATTTAAAAAATGTTTTTTTTTTTAGATTTAGAAATTAATTTACATAAAATTTAAAATTTTCATTAAGTTGGCTATGATATATTAAAAACATCCATATTCAGTTGTAGGACACTGCCCTATTTCAACAGAGCTTTTCAGTAAGATAACCAGTTCCATAGTCATTTACGAGTTCAAGTAAGCCTATACTACCATCACATAAACGAACCTGTACAATGAAAAAATACACAACAGGCAGATTTTCCCGTTCTTTTAATTTTGTTATCCTTCCAGAACTTACCTGAACGACCCATTTTCTTAGATTAGCGTCCGTCACACACAACGCACACGCCATTACGCCAAACAATATCTGTCGATGTTACGTCAAACGAGCATCTTCAGATTAAACGATGGTAGATATCCGAGCTCGGCGACGGACCAGCGTCGTTACCATTGACCTCAATCGGGCCTTCCGCTTGCATCACTGCTTCGCTGCCTCTATTGCCGGCGCTCTTTTTGTGCGCGCAAAAAAGATCACAATAGGGCTAGATTACTGTAACTAGACGCGTGTCGTTCAATCCAAGTACAGGGTTGTCGACAAGGTTTTAATCACTATATCATATTTAATCAGATTTAATTATATTGAACCGAGGGGATAAACAATGTCTTTTATCACGGATCTTGACTTAATCGCAAACGGTATCATAAATCCTATGGTTGGTTTCCGAGCGCAGTGACGGTGTTAGATATTATTACTCGTATAAGTTCAGAGAGGGATTTACGTTCAACTAAGACTAATTTTAAGTAAACTACATAAAACAGTTTAATTTTTTTCACCAAATAAGAAAATAAAAACATACAGCAACGCAAATACAGCATTTATTCAAAATCAAATTAATAATAATTGTCATAATAAATTATATTACAAAAAAGTAAAAGAACATTATAATTTTAAACGAAATACTTACTGAGGACGTGACTGTGTTAGAATAATACATTCCCATTTTTAGCTAGGGAAACAAAACCTGAATGTTTCTGCATTTTGATTTATTTTATATTTAGTTTGTAAATTATTACTTTTTCCTTGACAAAACAAATTAATTCACTTTTCTAGTATAGAGGCTTTAAATTGCTTACCTTTGATTGAGTGTGATAATACTACGAGTCAACGTTGAACGAGTTAGACACTGAAAGCTGATCTTAAGAACCTTGGTCTGACGGCCCTAGAAAACTGGGGGCTCGGGTTGTGTGGGCTTGGCATTAACCCACTTCGGCACCCGTGGGAGGCCGTTCTAAAATTAATAGTAAAAAAGATCCGCCAGCAGTTTGTTTGTTCTGCGTGTACGCAATCACCGTTACAGCAACTATTTAAGAATAACCGCTTAGTGCGGCATTGAAAGTCTAGGTTGGCAGCATTGGTGACTAATGAAACTGTTGAGAAACGAACCGTGGTGAGCGAGAGCGGCGCGCAAATTTCATTGCAGAAGCGCCAGTTTCGAGGTTTCTGTAGTTCGCAATCACATTGTTCTCACATAAAAACAAAAAATAATACCACATGAAAGTAAGATGGAAGCATGAAATAGTTTACACGGCGCCATACCAGCACACATGGATGGCAAAGTAGCACATTATTTTATAATAATGTCACTAATTAATAAATACTTCATTATCGCCACTTACCGAGGAGAAATTACACTAGAATATTCAAGTAGAATTAACAGTTTTTTTATTAATGTTGTTGATGGCTGTTACAACTTCACTTTGAGATTAATTTAGGGAAGGCGAGAACTTTGGAGGGTCAACACAGCCTTTCTGACGAACACATCCTATTGGGTGGAAGATTGGATCACTGCTAATGAGTGTCACCGTGACTGAGTAATCAAGCGATTCGTGCGGGATCAACGTTTTGCTTCCCTGCTGTCCTGGAATCTCGACTATATTGTGAAGTGGAGTAGGGTGATGCGACCAGAGACCTCTTCGTTTTTCTATAGGTAATTTATAAAAAACTAACCAAAATTTCCATTTTGACATTCATTTATAAGGTTAAAATTATATATATTATGTAATTACATAATAAAAACAGCAAATTCAGTTGAAGTCATGTAGCCTGTTCTTAGGTAGTCTTATCAATATATCAAGCATTCTTATCAATAAATGCAACCAATCCTCGTTAACCTTCGTTTTCCCAATACGCCATGTATTTTATCGATAATCAATTTGGCGAATAGCCAACCGAAACCGTACATAGTACACAGCTGACTGGAAATGCTAACAGTCCCGATAAGGCACCTTTAAATCGGTTTCTGTAATAAAATATTCCCTTTTTTCAATACACGAACACCGTCAACACTGCGTTAATCGTGCGGTCATTGACCAATCAATTTATTTAGGAATTCTATAAACGGTCAGTCAGGTCAGACTAGATAGACAACCGGTACTGACACTAAATATACATTTGTGTCATCGACATTCGATTTTAATGTTTTCAGGGGGTTCTGACGTATACTTATTTACGCAGCCGAGTAACATGTTAAGATACCTAATTCAAGTGATGATAGAAGACTTGAATACCAAAGCCGCACATAATTGTAGATATCTACAAATCAGAGGCATTCGTTTTTGACCAATAGAAACGCGTAGATTGTGAGTTTACATGATAATTGGTATTCTGATTATGCTAAACTACGCTATGCTAAACAGACATAGAGTAGGCTTGTCCCTTGGTGGGGGTGTCACATGCCGTACATACAATATATCACCGAAGTCGTAGAGCATCACAAGAAATTTGTAACATACATTTCAATGTAATCCCCTCAACCAAATTATTAGTAAATTATAAGAAAACATGTATTTCTTACAACATAAACACCAGACGTGCGTTACATGTCCTTCCGATTTCGTAATTCCGACCATCGGCGCAATTTCCGATCCACGGATCCGTACCTGAGACCACTCACTGCGATTGAATGGAGCAAACACACCATGTTTGAAAATGTACTGGCGACAACACGTCAACATAGGTACATGATCTACGAAAACCAATGCTATAGCGGACGACATAAAATCGATTCTGCTATCTAGCTGTAAAGTCTAGCTTATGCGGATCACGGCGAAAGGTAGGTTATCAACTTTGCTGATAACATTTCTGTTTGCGCGTCCACTTTGCGACTGCGAACAACACGATCAAACACTCCCTTTAAGATCGTGATTGCTTAGGACGGTTATTGATGAGTGGTCGCTTAAGTACTTTAAATAACAGGATTGATTGATTAAGGTTATTCGTATTTATCGTTTCACGATGAATAACCTGTAGATTTTTATAACGTTAACAGTTAATCGACTCTTATCGACTATATCTACCCCTGTTTAAGTTACACAAGTATGATTTGCATGCCAATTGACCCGATGCCAAAGTTATGTAGTTAAATACCCGATAAGCTCTATTGATAATCAACTCATTTAAACGTCAGTTGTCTGATGTGTGGTGCGAAGTCGGGTAGTTCCAACATGATTTTCGGCGGATTAATTAAGTAGTTTAGATTGATCTAACGAGTATGACATGACCTCGTTAGGTCAATCTAAGTTAAGCCACGATTGGTCTTCGCAAAAAAAATGAATCGTGACTGCGATTCTATATTTGAACACCGATGTACTTGAAGACAACCGCACAACTAGAAACGAGACTAGAAAAATGTATGCAACATACAAATTTAAGGCGTGTAATAAGAATTTTCAACGAAAAATACAAGAAATACGCAATAGTAAGTTAAAATTTCTACTTGTTGCGAGAAATGTTTCAGAAAAAGTTCCACTGCAAGTTCATTGCTCACTTAAATGGCTTAATCAAATAACGAAAAAAAATCGCCCCCATTCACCTACGAAACCACTAACGAGGCTCTACTGCTAATGAGATCTGGCACGGAACTTTTCAGTCGCGTCGCGCGGGTGGGATATTTAAAAAAGGAATCGAGTGTGGAAATAAAAAAAGAGAAAAACAAACTGGCGAACGAGTGCACCGACCTCTCGATATCTCGATTGCGTGTCGCCATCGATCGGCGGCTCGCTCCCGGCCGGGCTGGCCTACTTACGGGACATGTCTGGTACGCAATCTGACAAGTGCGTCAACTGTCGCCGCCGCCACCTCTGCCAGCGACGCATCGACGTAAGCGACTCCGTTACCAACGGGCATTATAAAATTGCGTAACATATTTTTTAGCGACTCAATATTCTTTATTTTGTTATAAGACTGACGTGAATGATTCTCTCTGAAGACCACAAAACGAAATTAATCATAATACTACCACCACCGCAATGTTATCATGAAACAGATTCCGAGTGGAGCGTTACGTTGCACACGAGCAAATGTGATTTTATCGAAACACCGAGTTAATTAAACAAATACAAATAACAATGACTGTGACGCTGACAATCTATTGTTCGCAGCCTATGCGAACGATATACCAATCCCTGTAGGTCTCCAGCTAGCCCTTTTCGCAGACGACATGGCCCTATACTACAAGGGCCGAGTCAATTCCCACATAATGTCGGCATTGCAACGTGCAATCGACGACCTGTCCGACTGGTTCAGCCTGTGGAGGATCGAAGTAAGCCCGGAGAAATTCTCCGAGGTTATGTTCGAACCCTCCCGCAGGCGTGAACTAGTCCCACGCAGCACCCCAACCCTCTACTTTGGGGGGAAATCCATCCATTGGCAGCGTACTGCAAAGTACTTAGGCGTCACCTTGGATAGACAGCTCAACTTCCGTGTAAGCATGTCTCCAGGGTGACGCGAAATGCCAAATCCTACATTGCCCGCCTCAACAGTATGTTAGGCAGGTATAGCTCCATGTACCTCAGGAATAAGCGTACCCTTTACAAGGTTTGTATTCGACCAGTCCTCACGTACGCGTGCCCGGTATTTGCACATACCGAGCCGCAGATCCTCCACCCAATCCAGGTCGTTCAGAGCAAACTCTTGCACCGAATGGCTGATGCCCCCTATTTCGTCCGCAATTGTGACCTCCATAGGGACTTCGAACTCCCAACCATCCAACAACATTTTAGGGAGTGCTTCAAGCGGTTCATTAGAGCCGCGGACGAGCACATGAACCCGCTAATCCGCGAGTCATCGAGTTACCCTTCCACACCGCCTTCAGCGAATAACCCCAATCCAAATCGGCAGAGGATACGCAGACCGCGTCACGTCCTTAGCGGCCCCCCTAATCAACTAACGCAGGACCTTCAAGACCTGCAAGCGGCGGGTCTGAGCCGTCGCCTCTTTTGTCTCCCCTTAATCGGCAGCCTTCTGCTTAGCCACGAGTAGGTTCTCAGTCAACATAGGCCGGGCCCACTTTGGTGTACCGTGCCTTTTCTAGTGCATATGCCCTCTCCATGGGGCAGCGCTAACCGTACCTCTCCTGAGGTGCGGCTCTCCGTCAATGCAAGCCAGTAGGGTCATTAGGACCAAAGGCTTAGGCTGAATTTAGTCGGTAGGTCTGTTGGGTCGAGCCGCCTCGATTGGTGAATCGAGGTGAGGAGTCCGACATAATCACCGCATCTCTACTTGCCGTTGCGGTAGTATCCATGATGGATTCTCAGCCTCCTCTCCTGAGGAAAAAAAAACACTGACAAACTGCGATTACAGCGCAGTAAAGAGTTGCACGTGTCAGTTTCAACTTTCAAAACAGGATCTCACTCGCAATCTTGACCAATAAATAAAACTAGATTTATTATTTTGCGATGTCGCTGAGGTGGCTAATCGAACAGCACCCACGAATCTTTGTATAGTAATTATAACTGACAATGGCACGGTTCGATTTTCGACATCAGTGCTGACGTGACACTGATTCTGAGTAAATTAGTTTCGATTTCAAATTAACAGTGCGGTCGCGCTGGTTCTATTACTGACTCAATATAAATACGGTGCCAATTAATTTTCGGCACGCGCTACTGACGCAATGTAAATGTGTATTTAGGTGCAGGCAATAGGAATTAACCCTTAATCCTAAGAAAAATGTCACTTACAAATCAAAAATATCTTATGTTTTAGGTGAAAGGTGGCAGTAAAATGAACACAGACTGGTATCTTGACAGTGGCGCGTCTCAACATATGTGCAAACAAAGGGACTTCTTTAAAGCCCTTAGTGTAGCACAGAGGTTCCAAACTTTTTGTGTCGTAGACCCTTTATAATGTTTTTCGATTTTAGGTAGACCTGATATTAAATGCCTACATCCTAAAACTTACAAAATTTCATAAACATATTTGATATTTTTTTACTTTATTCGTACTTTTATAAAGAATGTTAAGTCTTTATATTAGTTAGAAGATAGTTTTAATGTAAGTAGGTGGTACCTAAATACAGAGCAACCTTAATATAACGTACCTCAATATAACGACTTCCTCGATATCAAATTCTTCATAATCCCCTTGAATTATCCATAACAGTCAATATAAAATATACCTTTTACATTGCGAACATTTTTTGCGAACAACCTATTTATGAAGAATTTTTAATTTTCAAGAAAAAGTATACATTCTTCTAATTAACGAATTTTGTTAACCCAAAACCTTTATATAAAGTTCTCACCAATATATAACTTTTAATCTTATGGAATGTGATTCGTGTCGCGACATATTTTGACACGCTTTTGTTGGTAAAACAATCATTGTTGTTTGATGGAAAGTAATATTCAACACTTCTGTTCGCCACAAATGGCAAAGATTTATGATAAAGGTAACAGGTGTTCGTTATCAGTCGTAGAAAAGCTAAACATCATTAATGATGTGGACAAAAATCCTATTACGAAAAAAATTGACATCAAGAGTACGTAATGTTGATGTGAATAAAACCATATTGCTACCTCTTTATAAGAATTTTAGACCAACCTTTTATTACCTCAACATAACAAACGAATAACTTGATATAACGAATATTTTTTTGTGCCCCTCCGATTTGTTATATCGAGGTTGCACTGTAGTTACTATGTATGTTGAGATTCATTATCGAGGAACCCCCATTTTCACTTCGTGGACCCCCAAATTGTTTTTTCGCTGATGCCTGACGCAATGACAACCTGCAAGGGGTCTACCCTTGCAGGTTGTCATTGACCACTTTGGGAGTCACTGGTGTAGCACAATACAACGTTAAACTACCACGAACAGACTTGGCAGTTAACAACTGGTTTCACAAACTTAAGACATGACAATTTATTCATAATAAATGCATAGACTACAAGTCTACAAGCGATGGTTAACGGGATGACAATATCGCATCGCATCCATTGTTGCGAATCTCACGGATCCGTATTCAAATACCGGTTAAATATCACGACATGAAAATGATACGGCATGTACGAGTATATGTCTGATACATTGCGGTGCTTGTGAACCGGCCTCGTTAAACATTGTTGCAATTATTAGACGTTGTCTTAATCGAGCTGATTGTTCTGTGTTTATACGTTATTACCATATGTGAGTAATTTTATATTACACAATTTAATTAAAAAATGTTAGGTAAAACCAACAAATAAGTGTATATGAGCTTAGAGTAATATTTAAGATGCATAGTAGTCCTTGCAAGCTTAAATCGTTTGTCTCGTACAAATCATTGGAGTGAGTGAGAAAGCACGTGTCACTTAGTAATAAAGTTTTGTGTGTATATGTGTATATATACATAATAATATATATCCTACACAGGCTGTTTCGGGGCCGGCGCGATAATACTTTGGGAGGATGTAAGTTATATGGACCCTAGAGATAAGATAGATCTGAAAACTTTCACCGTCAGAGTTAACTAATTTGGAATTAAAAGCAAAAGTAATATAATGACACCATGACTATGACTTGTCAGATGTAGACGCAATTGTGCTCAATAGATTGCTGCGAAGTATTCCTGATGTTGGACTTTCGATACTTAAAGATTAATAAAAAAAATTGTTTGTAAAGGAATAATATATTATCAACCCGAACACCCGAACCGAACGAAACTGTTTCTTCCAAATCTATTTTTCGTATTTCACCTTGCTATGTATGTACCTTAAGGATCTAAAATAGAATGATTTACTTCCAACAGAGAGCGTGTCTTGGCAGAAATAATTATAATAACTATATAATTTATATTATTCCAATTCGTAAATACATGGCAAAAGAAGGATAAAAGCAATTATTCATGCAGTGGAAATGAGGGGAATTGCTAGAGTAACGATGAAGGATAAATTGCGAAATAGTGTGATGTGATGATGAGAAATGTGCGGTGTGAAAGGAGATGTAGTGACAAACATTTTGAAGAACTAGCGACGCACCCCGGCTAGCGGCTTCGCACGTTTGCAATGCTTATGTAAATATACCTACTACATATTGACATATTGATATTGATCTTTAATAAATGCGCGATTTATTTGAGGCACTTAATAAAAATTTTAAAATGTGTACCAGCATTTGTACCTTAGTCATGGTTGTTGATATATATTTCAATAAAAATTATTTATATATATATAATATATGTATGTCTATCCGTTACCCTAGATCCCATAGCACAAGCCTTATAGAGCTTAGTTTGGGCTAGGCTAATTGGTGTAAGTGTAACAATATTTATTTATTTATTTATTACTAGCTTTTGCCCGCGACTTCGTCCGCGTGGAATAGTGACTTCCGGCAGATTTTTGGTTAACCAACAACATATTTATATTTATATTTGAATAAAGATTAATATTATTATGTTGATACAACTTAAACAAATTATTTCGACCAAATTTGGTACCATAAAAACGGTCATTGTGACTAAACCTTAAAAGATAGACATATGCCGTCGCGGACTTTTTTTTAGATCATGTATAGAGGAATAATTCTTTCATACATATTTTTTGTGTATCTTGAACCGTTTTCGCAGCGCACGCAAAGAAAGCCTTCAAAAATGAATAATTTTCCCCGTTTTTTACACATTTACCGCTCTGTCTTTGCTCCTATTGGTCATAGCGTAATGTTATTTAGCCTATAGCCTTCCTCGATAAATGGACTATCCAACAAAAAAAGAATTATTCAAATCGCACCAGTAGTTTCGGAGATTAGCGCGTTCAAACAAACAAACAAACAAACTCTTCAGCTTTATATATTAAGTATAGATAAAGATTAATATTATTATGTTGATACAACTTAAACAAATTATTTCGACCAAATTGGTACCATAAAAACGGTCATTGTGACTAAACCTTAAAAGATAGACATATACCGTCGCGGACTTTTTTTTAGATCATGTATAGAGGAATAATTCTTTCATACATATTTTTTGTGTATCTTGAACCGTTTTCGCAGCGCACGCAAAGAAAGCCTTCAAAAATGAATAATTTTCCCCGTTTTTTACACATTTACCGCTCTGTCTTTGCTCCTATTGGTCATAGCGTAATGTTATTTAGCCTATAGCCTTCCTCGATAAATGGACTATCCAACAAAAAAAGAATTATTCAAATCGCACCAGTAGTTTCGGAGATTAGCGCGTTCAAACAAACAAACAAACAAACTCTTCAGCTTTATATATTAGTATAGATATAGATTTAAATAACAATTTTTTATTAAAGTATAAATAATGGTTATGGTAGGTTATCCCTAAGAGATAGACATATACCATCGCGGACTTTTTTGTCGTACTTTTTAAGTTGGACAATACTGTAGTACATTATTTTGGTCTATCTCGTAGGGTTTAGCCAGCGTTTTTGAAATATAAGGAAAAAAACGTACTTATTTACGACATCACATTAGAAACCTTTAAATTTATCAGTGTTTCTCTACTATACAGACAGACGGCGGATAGCGACTTTGTTTTATACTATGTAGTGATGCTTAAATGGTTTTAACACGTAAAAATGATATGATTTATATTTTTTAGAAATTTATAAGGCATAATATTAATATGCATGGGCCAGTTGGTAGGCCCTAGACGGAGGTATTTGGACCAAATAGGTGATATACTGAAGGAAGGTCAGATCGAGAGTACCGGTAACAGACCGGAGTGCATGAAACTATTAATGAAAGTCGAGAAAGCTGGGGAAGTATGTTTGGATCGTGGAAAGTGGAAAACCGTGATCTCTGCCTACCCCCAAGGGGAAAGAGGCGTGTGTATATATGTATGTAAATACATGTGCAGATAAAGCATGCGAATAATTGTTAATCAACATTAAAACAAACATTTCTTTAAAATTCAGTAATAAGAAATTCAACAGTGCACAATGGCGCTAGCAAAAACTAATTAACACACAAAAGTTTGAAACAAATGCAGCTACCGTACGCTACTTCTTAATTAAACTAGTTCAAGCTGACTAATATGCTGAAAAGACGACCCACTTTGCACTGTTAAAAGACAATTAATAGTTGTCAAACAAAAACACATTGTGCATTGCTTTCATTTGGCAGTTGTGTTTGTAAAGCCTAAATAAGGCATACCATTGCCCTGACAGACTTAATTTTATAACAACTAGATGATAGTGTTTTTTTGTATATAACTATGAACGTGACAATTACTAGTGGTCGATGTTAGGTTTATCGGTCCTGTGGAGAAGACCTGAGCGGCGAATGGGAAAACCGGAGGGTTGCCACTGACGTCTTACAGTCCATTTACATAATTTGAAGAACTTCTTCCCAGGGTGGTTTAATTGGATTTCTCTATCTAAACAATTTTTTAAGTCAAACAGCGGGATAAAGCAGCGACTACAGAATTAGTCTCCATCCTATCCTTAAAATGTTAGGCTTGACCACCAGTCTCACATAGTGCGAATTTTACATACGCCTCTGAGTTCTTTGCATGTGTGGGCAAGTTGGAGGATACTTGACCGACTTCAAAAAAGGAAACTATTAGGAATTGATTCAGTTCTGACAATGAATGGCATCCATGAGAAATAAAATTTCCATTAAATAGGGAAAAATCTAATTTTTTTTTTCTTTCTCTTGCCATGTTGCCAATTTTATTTGGAGTCGCCGCAGCATCTCTTCCTCTTCCATTATCTATCTCTATTCTTCTTCAATATATCATATCTTTCAAAAATAACAATATTTTTTGTGCATATTAATTTGTTTTAGAACAGTTTATTTTTTAAATCGATATTGTTATCCCTTTACCATAGGTGTACTAGATTAATGGACACATGAATTTCAAATTCCAACTACAACAAAAATAGTCCAAAAGGTAAATAAATACAATTACTAATACATTTGAGGCACTGACAGCATAACAAGGCCATATTAACAATTTATATCAACTACTGGCTTCCAAACTGCGCCACTGATTGGTACTCTTTTCCTGTCAGACAATAAAGAAACATTTGATTCATACATGTCACACATACGAGTATGTCTATTTTCGTCAGTTATTATAAGACCGTTAGTAAGCGTTTAAGCAGGGCTAAGCATGTGATCGAAACTTCACTTTGTCGAGTTTATATTATACTAGCTGACCCGTGCCCACTTCGTTAGGCATAATATTAATAATCCTTTTTAAGTACAGAATATTATGTTTTAATTTCTAACTGTAATATTAAAAAAAAAGTAATTTTTGTAACATAAATATAAAAGTTAGACATATGCTGTCGTTGACTTTTTTGTAGACATTTTCAAGCTCCACATCTTTTCTGTAGAACTCGAAAATATATCTTTCATAGTGAAGGCAGCGTTCGTAAGAAACGCTTTCATTCGACCGTTTTTCTCCGATTCACTTTGCAAAACGGCCTACCACGTAAAAGCCTTTTTATTTTTCAGTTTTTTATATAACCTATGACACTCAGTAATAATGTGGCTTTCTATCGGTGAAAGAATTTTTAAAATCGGTTCAGTAGACCCCGAGATTACCCTTTACAATTTAACAAATATACAAACACACAAACTTTACTTCTTTATAATATTAGTATAGATAGTATATATATATATATATATATATATATATGTGTGTGTGTGTGTGTGTGTGTGTGTATAATATGTGGGGCACTGGTGTCATTTCTGCGAACATATGAAACATTCAAAGATATATTAATCAATTATTTATTTAAACGAACCGAACCGAGATAGCGCTATTCGCTGCAAGACCGGTGTCTCTGCTTCTATATTGTTTTAATCTCGCTTTAAGCGATCATGGTAAGGCCATCATAGGTATATGTTATATGATAAATATTAAAATCACTTTCAAAATAGAGGTAAGAGGTAAAAAAATGAAAATAAACACTCCAAAATTTTCAATTTAATTAGAGGTAGTGAAAACAGCTCTCGGCAAGGTCCAGAAAAATTTTACAATTACATACTAATAGTTCACTCTATTGAAGATTCATACTATTTTCTTTAAATAGAGCTTGTATTAGTAAATGCATAGTGAATGCAATAAGCTGTATCCCAGCTAAACTTTCTTTATATTTTATTGAAATGACCAATAAAACGTGATTTTGTATTTTTCTTTCCTAGTCGCAGTGTTTCTATCGCACACTACTGGCAAGTATAGCCTATTGCGATAGCAACATATTTTTAAATTATTTTTTTTCTCGCAACCTTAATGTTTCCTCTTGACAAAGTTATGATTTGAAGATAAATTTATGACGATTACAGTAAAAAAATAAATAAAAAACAGCACTTTAAAAACAATCTCATTCCTGAGATGGAATTGTTAAATAGAACATAAATCTATACTATATTATACACGGGATGTAACGTAATGTAACACAAAAAATAATGAACCAATTTCAAAAAAAAAATTCAACCATTAGATTTCTTGATGGTTTTTTTTCATTATCCCTGATGGTTATAGGATATATTATAATTTATTTATTTAGAAAAAAAATCTATTGTATGGGATAATTCGACAACTACTGAACTGCTATTAGATAAAGAATTAACCACACCATATACAGTTATTTAAAGGAAAAATTGTAACAAAGTCCCTTCCAAAAGGGGTTCAAGTCAACATCTGATCCACGGCTGCTTGTTAACTGGATTAACATGCAACATTAGCTCAGCAGCGGTAATATGATTACTTTTAACTGGCTCCGAGAAAATCTGCGCGGACGGCGTGATTATACCTACCACGGTGGCTCCTCCGAGGGAGCTTCAGTCTTAATTGTCGACTTTAATCAGTTCATCCAATCTTTATTATGTTTAGTTGTAGGAAAAATATTTTAGTGGTGAGATTACATCGCTCTGAATATACTCGCTTTGTTATTGGAACACAACTTTGAAAACATCATGAAAACAGACTTCCTACGGTGAGAGTTAGCCAGGCGGACTCACTACTATCACATGAGTAAAGAAACGGGACAGAGACAAAGCTTCATACGAATGCAATGTGATAGGTACATCACTACAAGTGCAAAGCGTGTGTGTGCGTGACCACTGGCCGCTTGTCACGTATGAACCGAAACCGCTTCAAACTAGATCAGCCAGTGGTCAATCTCAGGGCGTGCAGCCGTGACGCGGAGCTCTAACGTCGTGGGTGTTTTGTTTTTCTTGTCGAGTTTCTCACATAATACGTAGTAATATTTATGTTTTAGTATTTAAAAAGTGTTGTAAATATGGTTGTACATTGTACTGTGTGCATGAATAATAATAGAAAGACTAAAAATACTTCTTATTTTAACTATCCCAAGGAGTCTACTAGGTTAGTTTGTACTTGAACTTAATTTATAATGTGTTAATCAAAACTACTCAATACTCATGTATTTTACGGAAAATTTCACCAGATATTTCGGTAAAATTGTGTAAGTAATTCTGAATAGATACCGACAGTAACTTTTTTGGGAACTATATTGAATCGGAGCGCAGGATGTCACAAGTTGGAGAGGGCTTCCGGCTTCCCTCTGGTATCATTCCCATAGCGAGTACGCGCTTTTTTTGACGCACCTGAGTTTTTCGTGTCAGGTCATTGTAAACTATCTTGGTTAGTTTGGTTATGTTTGCGAAGTTTTGTTGCAATCTCTAACCTAACCTAGTGTTAATCTTTTATATATATTTTAGGCAACAAAAAAACTAAGCGTTTCCCCTCCCCCCTACCCCACCCCACATTCCAGTCATGAAATCTTGCGCCCCAATTCAATAGACAATCCCCTTTTTCTATGAAAGAGAGGAAAAAATTATTATGATTTAAAATACTTTCGTCAACATTATGTTTTATTAATATTTCAGACGACAGGAGTGGTTAAAGGCTGTCGGACGGGAAGATGATAAAATACGACAACAATACAGAATCTGTGAGGATCACTTCGAAATAACCTGTATTAAGCTTTCTATAAACAGAACTATAAAATATTTACTCGACAATGCGTTTCCAAAACTCAACTTGCCGTCAAATGACGGTGCATGTTTGAGTTCGAGCCAATGTGCGAATGTGTCGACTAACGTACTAAATCAGGACATTCAAGTTATACTTATATTTACATAGTTAAAAATAATCTATTTTAATAAAAAATGTGAAAAAAAGGACATTTACATTTTTTATTTATTCAATTGTGCCAACCCTACCAAAATAGGTATAAATTTTGCTAGCTCTTTAGAAGCTTTGTCTCTGTTCCGTTTCTTTACTCATGTGCTACTATATTGAGAGACGTCACTTAATATTCATCTATTA
Source organism: Scirpophaga incertulas (assembly GCA_036419045.1). Classification (NCBI taxonomy): domain Eukaryota; kingdom Metazoa; phylum Arthropoda; class Insecta; order Lepidoptera; family Crambidae; genus Scirpophaga; species Scirpophaga incertulas. The sequence continues at coordinate 33,259,876 of CM071629.1, read as the reverse complement.
AAGTTAGTTCATCCCTTTCTATTCTATAATAATAATAAAAGACGAGACATCATTTAACGATGTATTATAATTAATTGACAGTTGCTAACTTTACTGAGAAAATATTACTGCGCTAATATAGGAGATTGACCTTTGTTTGATCCATTTTACCAGAACGCCCATGTGACCCATGAGCAGCGAACGACACATATTATGTACCGAACCAAACTAGGCTTCGTAGTTATTTTTACGGTCCAATTGATCCGCTACGTCACTCACATCCTCAGCATTGACGTGCCTTGGTACACACCTAATGAATTTTTAACCGCGGCATTGTGGATGATAGCGGGTAAAATAAACATTAGCCGGTAATGGCCGGTACGGAGGGCGTTACTCCCTCGGCCGTTCAGCCGGTCGCTACCCGGCGTGACCCAATTCAGACAGTGACGTTTTTAGCACAGTTCAATCGCGATGCGTAATGTGTACGATTCGCGAGCAAACGCGAACATCGTTTCACGTATCGCATCACTAGCAGCGCAGCGCAGAGTATGCATTCGACGAACTTCGTTCTCAGGGTAGTATTTTATGGACGTATGTGATTTTAAAGCATAGTTACGTAGTCTCATTTTACAGAGATACACGTGAAGATTTGAGTTAGATGCGCTAGTAGTTAGCTGGATGCGCTGAATCTAATTAATAATAATATCACGTTACATCTCCTTACAATTACAAATATGTCTGCATGAAAGATAAGATAGGCAGTGAAATTACGAGGTACTCGAAACTTTATATCTTATGTCACACATTGAAGATATGCTGTGAATCGCACAGGAACCACTATAAAACCAATATAGGCATCTGTAACCCACGCACCATCATGTGGGTAGTCTGCATGTTTACCAACATATCATAAGAAATATATATTTTTTTAATTTTAATTTACCGAGATTATGACGAGGTAAATTCGCTTTTAATTCGCTAAAGTATATGTAATACTCCACTTTTACTTTAATGTAATCAAATATTCGTACTCTTTACTAATGTGTCCATGGGCAACGGTTATCGCTTACCATCAGGTGATCCGATTGCTCGTTTGCTGCCCTATCCTATAAAAAAAGGTAGGTACTTGAACAAACAAACAATGGTAACATCAGGGATATGGCATTGCGTAACCGGGAACGAATGAGGGTACCCGAATTCAGCCAACCCCCATAAACCAGAAATGCTACGTTTCATTATTTAAACGGCAATAAGCCGATCGTCGGCAGACACGACAGTGAGTGGAATAAATAAACATCGAGTTTACGTAGGTAGCTAGGTAGGTAATGAGCCGAGTACCATGGTTCGCGTCGTAAATACCAATGGTTTGCGTGAAATGCCAAAATCGATAGGGGCCGTCGCGACCGGCCGACCTAATTTCATCCCGAATCAGCCGGGATTCGGGAACGTCTCAACTAGGCAGTTCACTCGTCTTAACGCAACCTTCTTGGGAGAGATAAAGGTGTATTCTACGTCAGCTGGCATTGCCTTTTGACTTGCGATTCATTGTTCTACTTACTACTCACAAGGGTTGATTTTTAACGTCTGATGAACTCCGGACAGATACGTCCGCTTTTATATATACATAGGGTAGAATTACTATTTGATGTATTACTGTATCTATCTATCCTGTATTAACAATAAATACATACTAGCTATTAACAGAATGCTGATATTTTTTTTTTTATTTGTAATAGAATTTTATTTATAAATGCTGAGGTTTTCCATATAAGAAAAACGTCATTTTTTTTTTAATTCTTATCGATAAATCTTTATATTTTATATTCCTTTAAGTTATTCCCTAAATGTTAGGTTTACAAATGAAGACACGATCTCAATCATTTTCAAAAAAATAAATTATAAGCACAAGTAGTTAAAAAAAGGCAATCAATACCAATATCTCCGACATACTGATTAATTGATACTATAAATCGCTTCACCGATTCAACGTTCAATCGTTTAAAACAAATAAAATGGCGGATTGACTGTTATTAAATTGGAATGGTCGAGAAAATTACACCTCGCAAAATGTCAGACGTGCTGATGCATCACAGCGCAGAGGGTTTGAGTCGGTGCGACTGTTCGTGGCATTACTTCAACAATAGACTATAAACCGGTAAAAGCCGTGTAGGGAGAGAAAATTGCACAGGCAAAATCGTTGAAGCAACAATATGATTTTTTTAATTCAGAAATCTTAAGAACTCATTTCAAGGTAGGTCATATACCGTGACGATCTGCACAAAATGGCTAGCTATAACCACATGGTTTTTATAAATAAAATAACACTTCTTTTTTTTTAATGAACTTCTGTTATTATCCGCATATGGCAGTAATTATACACAGCGAACCGAACGGGGCAAAAAGAATAAACTCGAATTCTATAAATTTCAACAATATATTAATGATACAAAACCATTTTTAGACGACGTCCGTAGTTGAGTGGTTGGTATACCGGTTTAAATCGGTCGCCATGTTTGAGGTCCTGGGTTCGAGTCCCGGTGGGGGTCGATGTTTGCGTGATGAATGCGAGCATTTCCACCTTAGTCATGGTTCTTATAACATATTTCTATCACATTTACTTATATATGTATAATATATGTATGTCTATCCGTTATTCTAGATCCCACAACACAAGCCTTACAGAGCTTATTTTGACCTAGGCTAATTGGTGTAAGTGTAGTGGGGACACGGTCGAAATATAATCTCATTAAATCATCGAGAATGTTTAGACATACTTGATAAAGAATGATACCGAATTCTAGAAATTTCAACATATTAATGATTCAAAACCATAATTTCCTAATTTTCGCTATCATTTTCTGTGATCTAAGCTATGATATTAACAATGACTCTACTAAACCAATACCAATAAATGTTTAAGCGGGGACACGATCATAATATAATCTCATTAACTCATCCAGAACGTAGATATAACATACTTGATAGTTATAAATCACTCGAGTCTTACATAGCTACATTTTCAAACAATCAAAATGTCTCGACAAACAATTGGATGAGCGTCGGCTGTTTAAGAATCGTGTCAGGCCGTACGCAGCTGTTCAAACACCACGACTAGGAACTGTCAAACTGTACGTGTATCCATAAATAAAACATTGCGGGAACATTGATTAGCGAGGAACTTGGTTAGATATTGCGGATGCGACGAGGTGCTAAAAGTTTTCGGAAATACTATTAGTGAATTTATTGTGTCTCGCACATTCTCCCCTTTGTAACGACGAATCAAACTAATATGGATCGATCTAAAACAAAATAATTCCCCTTTAGACTTTAAATTATATTTCAAACAACGTATAAAATTTACTACAGTTAATACACTCACTAGTATTATTGTAAAGCCATGTTAATAACACCAACCCAGTGCCAACATTCATTAATTACTTAAGTATCCCTATATTCATAATTTAAGTAGTAACTGAAAGATCATAATTAATGAAATGTTAATTTCAATGTCTGTCACTAACCATTACATTACGTTTTTAAAGATAGATATAAAAGTAAGTATGTATAGAGTATGTATGAGAGCGTCGGTGGCGCTGTGGTCTCGGCACTGGTCTGTGCGCCGCATAGAATCGGGAGGCCCGCGATCTAATCCCCACCGTGTACCAATGTGTTTTTCGTTCCGAATTTCATATGTACATTTATCCGACGCTCCTACGATGAAGGAAAACATCGTGAGGAAACCTGCGTACATCTGCGAAGCTATTCAAAGGTGTACGTAGTCAACCAACCCGCACTGGGCCAGCGTGGTTGACTAAGGCCTAATCGCCCTAACGTAGTTAGGGTAGGCTCGAGCCCCTCGGTGGGGACGTATATGAGCTGTGATGATGAATGTATAGAAGAAGTACACGTATCTTCGATGATATCAAACTATCGCGTAACCAACATTAGTTACAACCGCATTATTTAATCACTATTTTACAGGGGAATAAAAAAAAATGAAATGTCATTACCAAACTACCCAATATTATGCTGCGTCTATTCAGATACATACATCAAACTTTTCGTTAATAAAGATTAAACAATTTTTTTCTTTAATATTGTATAGTAACGACGATTACGCAAAGTTTCACCGTGGGAGAGCCATGCTTCGGCACGAATTGGGCCGGCTCGACCGGAGTGATACCACGGCCTCACAGAAAACCGGCGTAAAATAGCGCTTGCGCTGTGTTTCGCCGAGTGAGTGAGGTACCGGAGGCCCCAACCCCCCTTCCCCCTTATTCCCTCTTAAAAGGCCAGCAACGCATCTGTGACTCTTCTGGTGTTGCGGGTGTCCATGGACAACGGTTATCGCTTACCATCAGGTGATCCGTTTGCTCGTTGCTGCCCTATCCCATAAAAAAAAAAAAAAAAAAATTCAACCCGTGACGGCGTCGGACGGATTGGCGTGAATTGGAGGAGTGCGGAGGAGGAGCGAAACAAAAATGTATATCTTCGAAGTAAATACGATATGCAGACGAGCAATTATTAAGTTGACTTTACTTGAGTTTATTTCTTCTTATTATTCTTCTCTTATTGAGTATAAAAGGAATAACGTACGCCAAACTTTTAATGAGCACGGAACACTCGAATTGGCACTGAGCTTTCGCACTAGAGAATGCTACAAAGAATGGATCTTGCCAGAACTAATGCCAGGCATTTTACCCAAGACCAACAGACTACAACTACAACAAAGGACATGATAAGGCTCTTGAGCACGATAGATTGAACAGATGGGAGAAACTATGCAGCGGTACAATAAATCCAGTATGAGTCGAAGTGCGAATACAATAAAGAGTCGCCCCACTTCCGAGATAAGATAAAGTCACAAATATAAATTAGGACAGAAATAGAAATACGGAGATATGGTATCTTATAATGGCACAGTAATCCTCTAAGCAATCTTGCAGGTAGCAACAAACCGATATTTTTGTATAAAAAAGAAAACGCGGCTCGCAAACAATTATATACAGCGCAAGAATAGCTTCGCAATTCACCTCTATTCCTTCATGGTGGGCAGAAACTGGCGACATTTCTTTCCAACCATTATTTCTGTCTGGTCTAGTTTATAAATACTGAGGTATAAGCATAATGTGATTGTGACGATCGAAACCAGTTTTTGCCGATAGAGAAGGCAGCCGTATAAATTCAACGAGGCAAATACATTATTTTAACTGATTCTCCGTTCGCTGTTAGAATGAGAATTAATTTTAGTAGGTGAGAAAATGTATTAATAGGAAGAATCTCAATTTAATGTCACGAAGGAAATTTAAAAAACAACACATTTATATTATTACTCCATTCCATAATGTCGCTAATGGGGAACTAATTCTGCAAAAATATATGACAAACTTAAGGAAATAGTTAATTTTCAATGAAAAGTCACGTATATACATAATATAAAAGTACAAGCCAAACAACTACAATGAAGTAACGTGGCTCTGGCTTTTATAATTCGGTTCCTCTTAAAATATTGACTTTATTGATACCTCGATGTAAGTATAGAGTACAAAATTGAAAAAGTTCAAAACACGTGACAACGAACCCGCGGCCAATGTTCAAGGCTGCACGCTAAATATCGACATCGACAAACGCTCCCGGGTCTCAGAAACCTGCTTTACTTGTTTTTGTCCACCGCCCCGACTGGACGCAGGTGTCCCGAGGGCCAGTCTCACTAGCCGAACTGAAACTAAACAGTTTGTTTTCGTCCAATCAGAACGCAAGATTACATATCATGGAATATATGACTGTTAAACTACGCGCTCTCATTGGATGACAACTCCCGTTCGAGTTTGGTTTATTAGTGGAAATAACACTTGTCGGACGCCTGTACATTTGTTTTTACTCTTTTGGACATTATTAATTTAATTATATCACTGTAATGTAACTACAAACATTTATTTTCAAGATTATTAATTAGTAATGTGATATGATGGTATGCAAAAAATAATTTGGTGTCAATATCATCTATGTTATGACTATACTCGATGAGATTATCTGATACAGATATATCTAGAAAGTTGACTAAATTGGTAAAGAAAACTAATAAGACTCGAACTAGTACGACAGTGATCACCAGATCTCGGTATAACAATTTAAATTTGAGCATGTTCTTCTGGTGAGAACAAGGCTTGGTCCTTGCTCCAAAGCATTCTAAACATAGAAAAATGGTATATCGACGTGGAAACCATAAATGATTTTACCTTAAGCCTGGCCTTCGAAAATGTTAGCAAACAAAATCTTCAGATAGGTTTAATGTTGTGCTAAACCCAGCGTAAAATTTTCGAAGGATATCTTTAGGCTGGTTTAGACCTTAGGATTAGACAACGACGTGAAGACCCATCACCATTCACTTCATGAAAACGGGTTCTTGACAAGCGAATTAGCAAACAGATCAACATTGACCGACATCCGAAGCTTACACGCTTAATTGCGTGTAAGGCAGCTGTTCGCCTCTAGATACGGAAAACGGAGTTCCGAAGACATCACTGCCCCACCACTTTACAAAAGACTTACCAGAAATAAGCTTTATTAGGATAGCTCTTAGATTGCTTAATAATGAAATAGTCCCTGGTAAGGACGAGAATTACATCTTTCTTTAAATCAGGAAGGTAAAGTTTGTGAAAGACACTTTCGAACACTTCTTTTTTGAAGGGAAATCGCAGGTATTGTAGTTCTTTTCATTAAAACAGGATACAAGGCTATTCTAAAAAACAATCGATCCATTTCGCTGTCATTAAGCCACGTCTATAAGCTGTATTCCAAGACTCATCATAAACAACCTTGTGTGAAAGCTCGATGAATTTCATCCCCCCAAACATGGATATTCGATCGAAGGTGATACGGCAGATAAAAACACATTTTCATAGCACAGTATACATTTTATATATAAAGTTATCAGTCCTTGTGCTTAACATTTGTGGACTATGAGAAAACCTATTCTGTTGTATAGCCCTTTCAACAATGCCATGCTAATGTTAGGATGTTTCTACAATATCACTGCCATGGCCGCCCAAGCACTGAACATGCATAGCGGCGGTTTTATGTTACTCGTATCTTATAAATAAATTATAATATGTATTTTGTACTTCGAGTTAAATTAGTCTGTTAAAAACGATTTCCATAAATAGACCAACAGAAACAAAGAGACGAAACTAAATCAGCTCCTGTAACACATTCTACAGACCTATAGTTTACTATAAGATCGTATACATGTCATTACAAAAGGAGTCGAAACAACAGAGATATTCCGGTTCTACTGGTTTATAAATTTCCGTGCAAAGAATCCGTCGATTTACATTATTTATTTACGAGTACATCAACAAATCTGACAAACAATCGATTGCAACGAGTGGTTCCACCCTCTAGTCACTAATCGATTGGTGATTAATGGAAAAATGGTCAAAGATTGACACTCCCTTTTTTAGCACAACGAGATAATATACAACCCAACCATAGAAACGAACAACTTAGGTTGCAATTGTCACTAGTTTTTAATTGGAATGTAATATGGACAATATTTCAGTGTTTCCTGTCACGTTGACATTACCGATAGCGAACGATTCAACAATTCAATCGCATGTGATGTATACGATTTTAGTATCGCGTTCTCTCCCAAGAAGCGGTCGCTATCCATTCAAACTATAAGATCATTAGAATCAGGGTTTACGTTAATTGGAGCCGAGGCGGCTCGACGTATATCGAGTTTAACATAGTCAATGCTGCACTTGATTGGTGTGGTATCCTGGAAACACTTCGTGTTTGTGAGTGAGGATTCTCGGACTCCCCTCTCCTAACAAAAAAAAAATAAACAACACGATTCGCAAGTTGGCTGGCAAGAGCTGAATAAGAGAAGTAAGCTTCCATTTGCAGTTTTAGTTGTTTATCTTTAATTATCTTATTTGTGTTTAGGGGATAGTGGGCCTGGAAATAAATTAATTGGAACTACCGGTGTGGGACCAATTTAGCTCGACCTTAAATTAGGGAATCGCTCCGGGAGTGCTAGCCGTAAAGTTCTCAGGTTCTGAACATACCGATCTTATCGTAAGAAAGGAGGAGTCAAACAGAGAAATATCTATAATTATTTTACAATCTAAGAAAACATAGACTTCTCCCCCACTCGATGCACAGATGTGATTTACTTAAGATAAATTTCATTTCACTTGAGTGTTAGACATAAACCAGCACTATTAAACCGTCCACACGGTTCACATTTGTGCCACAGTAAATGCGCACGAAGCAGCAACATTGTTGCTCAATGCAAAAACGACTAGACATTTTCCAGTTTAGTTAGCTAAAAGGATGCTATCTGCTCACGTTTTGGGCCGACGTTGCCAGTTGAGATTCAGTGAAATCACATCGCTGCAAAAATAGCTGATATGAAGTTTCCAATCGAAATTTATATACCTACCTACGCATAACATACGTATGTATATATGAAAAACATACGCTTCATTCACATAGATTATACAACTCATTGTCAATAAAAAATATAATGCAATTTACTTTTGAGTTTTAGAGTAATGTGCAACTCAAACCCACCCTTTATTTCAACCCCCATCTGTCAATTCGTAAAAATTGACATACTTCTTCATATTTTCATAGTTTGACGGCTGAGGGATGAAATTAAAGGTGGTTGAATTGCAGATTACTTTGAAACTCAAAAGTAAGTTGCATTATATTTTTTATTGACAATGGCATTGCTATTTCATTTTTACCTTTTTTTTCATGTTTTTGCCGATAAAGGGGTAGAGGGTTGAAAATCGGGGTTGGGGTGTTGTTAATTTTGTTGTCCTTAATTAGCTCGAAATTTTGATGTATATAAACAATGTGTTTTAAACATTAAAACGCAGCGGGGGTGCTAACTTAATTCCCAGTTAGCACCCCCATTGAAAATTTCGAATATCTTGAACTAGGATAAGGGGGGTGGTCGGAAATTTTTTTCATGCAGTCCTAAATTGTCCTTAATTAGTTCGAAATTTTCACCGTTTTACTTTTATTTTTCGCAAGTGGGGGTGCTAACTTTATAACCATTCAATTGCTGCCTTCTATGTGATTTTGAATAACTGGAATACAAATGCATGAGAAAATCAAAATACCTAATTGTTCTAATCGTGATTTACATGAACTATGTTTTTTGACTTCCACAAAACGTTTTGGGGACTTGTTCCAAAAAATAGAAATCAACTCAAGTACAAGTTAGTGAGGGTCCGTCAAGCCATACACATCGATGGATTGATCGAGCAACCGCGAGCGGATAACGTGTAATTCATAGGCCCCTTACGCCGTTATTCGGAAGTATACATCCCTTCCTAAGGCCGCCTTCCCTTGCTAGACCAGCTACCAAATGACCCAGTGAAACGTTACTGATCATTTTTTTAATAGCTTCGGGGAAAAAAGTAGGCTCAGCCAGGTGTTTCGAGCGGCACATTTTCTAAGAATAAATTGGTCAAGCCTCAGTTAGTGATCGACGGACGGAAAATTAATGTGCACATGCATGCACAGAGCGCGCGAGGGGCGACCGAGGCCAGCGCGGCGCTACGTTATATTTGTGTATGCATTAAAAGATTATTATGCACGTACGAAGCGATTTTCATACAGTATCTGCCCAATCCCGCTTCTCACGGCTTCGAGTTATTAATAAAAATCAAAACAGAAACAACTTTTTGCTGGACATAAGCCTAAAGATCTCCAAAGATCACAGAAAGGGGGTTTTTGAGTCCTCTCCCATGACGCTGGCTTGATGCGGATTGGTGGAGTGCCAGAGTTTCGTCTGTTGATTGGCAGGGTACACAACGATCCCGGAGGTGGCTTGGTGTTCCGGGGGCTCCCTACATGCCTGAGGAAGGCCATCCCTGAGGTTTTTAGTGGGTAGGCCTCCCACTTCTGGGGAGGAGAGCCCCACATAACCCCGGCTCGCCACAGCCGGGGTATGCAATTTAATGCATTTTCCTCAGGGGAACAAAAAAAAAAAAAAGGGTACACAACGAGTACATGAGATTGGGTCGTGTCTCCATCAGGTTTCATTCAGAATCCTTTAAATCCCACACCTATCACATGATACCAAAATTAAATATGTTTTGGAGTTTTATATCCTTTTTTTGTTCCTCTGAGGAAAATGCATTAAATTGGGCTCTCCTCCCCAGAAGGGGAAGGCCTACCCACTAAAAATCTCAGGGATGGCCTTCTTCAGGCATGTAGGGAGCCCCCGGGAACGCGAAGCGACTTCCGGGAACCCTCAGCCTCCGCTCCCCTGCCTAGGGGAGCCCTCCTCGGGGGAGGCTACTACCTCCCCCGATCTCCTCCACTGATGATGCCCCCCGGCCACGGAAGGGGCGTAGTCCATCCCGTGTCGCCGTATCCGCGGGCGCGACTTCCTCGTGCTCGCCGGCGACCCGCGGCGGCGCCGCAGCTGTAGGAGTTTTATATCCTATCTGGTAAAACCAACATTTTTTATATGTGCATTATGCAAAGCAACTTAAAATTGTAGGTACGAAAACTTATACTGTCTGATAAGTACAATAAGGTTCTAGTGAATGTTTTATCCGTATCACATATCACAACACAATTGCGATAAGCAATCAAAAGGCGTTCATGGACATTTTGGAAAGTATTTGAATTAGTACGGTTTGTGTTTACTATGCGTATTAGAACAATGACTTACATCATTATTCATTAAGCATAACTCCATTTTATAGTACAATTAAATGACATAATATAAAGCAGAATAACAATATGTTTCAAAGTTTACGAAAAATTACAATATTTATAACATTTAACAAAACGTGCGGGATATCGCAATCCATTTACTCTAGCGAATAATATCTTATCTTCTAACTTGTGTGTAATTAAAATAATACAGAATGGTATCTGTTATAAAGATGTATTAAGACCTTGATACCAGACTGTCCGATAGCTAGAGCACACTCGCAAAACAAAATCATACCTACAAACTTTCAAACGTAAAAAAGTTTACCAAAACAGCGTCCAAGTAACATATCGCTCCTCGGAAAAAAATCATAAGTCGTGAGTGACAACACGGAGAAAAGACACCTTCTCCCAACCGAGAATTGATATGTTACTTATAAATAGATAATAAATAAGGACATAAAAAAATACTAGGTATTACAAAGAAAAGAGTGCGGACCAAAGAGTCCGCAGAATTTATTTCATCTAACTAAAAAAAAAACTTTCAAACATTTGTATTACATAATCAATATACTCGTACATATATAACGGGAATTAACGCGACATACCAGTTTTATTGTCCAATAATCGACCAAGCACCGGCCGTGATCGCAAGCGGACTGGAGCAGCGTTGTCAAATCCCCGTGATGTGACGGTTTTCTCGAACCAGAGGCATATTTTTTTGTTTTACACGTATGTACCGCCACCCATTACACTCGTCCGTATTTTTCAAACCGACTGACAGGCTCGACATAAACGAGTGTAAATCGAGTTTGTGGTTTAGTTACCACTGGATTTCACGCAGTTCTGTTGAATTGAAAGCACCTTCCCGGTTGAAATTGTTTGGATATTTTAAATTTCATTCGCTTGCACTACTCTTGAATAAAAGTGGCGATCTGTGGAGAGAGAACTTCATCGAGATGTTTCTTGACCCTTTCAGCTATGTACTGCTTCGTTTAGCCTATATAAGAAATACCACAGCTGCGATCAATCGATCAGCCCAGTACTGCCCTTGCGGACATAGCAAAGACCCTTCGCCACGTCCGCGAGATTTACACATGGTAACAGTAACAGAATTTATTATTTGACTTGCCACTACTATGTTTGAGAGAACTGCCAAATCCGCCCAGCCTTATATGAAATATTTAACTCGAGACCAACGCGGTGCCCGATGGAGGGAGAAAAACCCTACCTAGAGACTTCATCCCTCGAAAGGAGGGTGAAGAATAAATAAGGTCCGAAAAGAGAGAACACTACAAAATAAAGAAAACTATGAAGCAGTGTGACCTAAAAAAAGCTTAAGATATTTTGTTTTGTCGATATCATTACACAACTCGGTCTAACTGTACTGTACTGTCTCGTAGAGACATCTCTCCCAGGTGTGTCCCGCAACGTCAAAACATGTATGTAGAATTATTTTGATACCTATTATGAAATGAAATGTAATAGATCTCCTAGGAACACAATATGCTGTGTGGTTGGACCACACTTAGCCCGATAGAAAGTTCTGAAATAGCAAACACCGCCAAAACTGTTCAATCACTACGTCTTATCAACCTTACCCTGAAAGCCAGGAACATACTTTTCACCTCGCACAGTAGACAATGAGTGATTAATCCAAATTAATATAGTCTAGTAGTTAAAAGAAATAATTTGCATACAAATTGTTTAAAACTGACTCACTGGCCTCATTAGAATCAATTTGAAACAAAAGAATGGTATTCGACACCGATGTCTAGTCACTCGTCGGGCAGTAACGGTACAACCTCGATGATAACAATTGCAGATTTTTTTATATTTTACAAGAGACAGAAGCTCTTGGCCAAATCATCGAATTAATGTATAGACAAACAGCAAAAATTACATTGGGTCTATTGCTTTTCTTTGATAAATAATAATCTAATGTAGAAAAAATACAACGACCATAAAATACTGCTCTTATAGCAGCACTAATTCGTGATAACGCTGTAAGGTACTAGAAGTGCTTAACATTGCATTAAATGCTGGCAAAGCTTAGTAGTTTTGGGCGTGCCAAACCCAGTCACACTTCCTCTATGCAAGCAGTTAAAAATTATTGAAATTCTAATTATTGTATGTAATTATATAAACAAAATAGCGAACGTCTTCTATTCGCATAGCGTTAATTAAAACAAGAAACCAGTTTATCAAGACGCAACACTTCTATTTCAACGCATCTATCGTGCATTAACATATAATTATATAAGGATAGTCACGAAAGTTACTTTTGTACAATTTCCATGAATAATTTATAAGAAAACCAAAAAACTTTTGTGTGATATTTTTACGTGATCCACGTGATCCGCCGCTGCTAATGGGATATCGTGACAGAAATTCGTTATGGGAAGTTTCTTCCGGTACATTGTAACGATTTAAAAACACAGTGCATAATCCTTAAACTATAATTATGATTGCAATGCCATTTTAATAATTGTATATCACATTTAAAGAAAAAAAGAGAAAGATAATGTTAAATATTACTTTAATTGGTAAAAAAAGTGTTGCGACATTCTTAGCATTTCAGACGATGGACGCATTGCTGGCCATAAACCTCCCTCAAGGATCGGTCTTCAGCTGCTTGCATCCAACGCCTTCCTTATCTTCGCCAAATCATCTATTCGCCTTGTGAGAGGCCTGCGGAGGATGCGGTTCACTCAAAGACCTTTCCGACCCAACGTTTCATGCATGTGGTTATTTAGGATTTGTTACTCCAGATTCTTTTTTTTAGATATAAAATATTTTGACTTATTCATGAATCTTACAAATTCATTTCATGCGCTCTCACTTACACTCAAATCACTAGAGCGGGACGAAAACTGCAAGCTTTTTGGGACCACTATGCATCTTATATTAGACAATGTAATGAACCAAATCTAAGCTCAATAAGTTACTTTCAAATAACGATCCACAAATTAAATTTAAGAGATTTCGTAGTCCTAAAAAGCCAGAACTGATTGAGATATTAATTATAAAACATTACATTTTTAATCGATCACTTGATTCTAACAATAATTCGAATAGAAAACTTAAAATTACATATAGGTAAATAATAAAATATATTATGTAAATTTCGTAATCATTAAAATTTAATTTTAAAGGAAAACATAAAGAGATTCTCAAAATGATATAAGACGCAGTGTTGCGTGAGAGTGCGAGATGTACGGATTTTATTTAAAAAACGTTCACTTAAACTCTGAAAACGCATCCAAGCACAAGTCGCTGTCGCGCTCGACGCAAGCGGGAGAACAGAATTATCGAGCTATTTTGCTCGATAACAAAAACATAACTAAAAATACATAATATATATTATATTAGGGCAGATTTCGAATGCCGTTAATCATTGTAAGGATGCGTACAATTCAGTAATTAACTCCAGCGTGGAAACTGTAGCAACATCGTCATTGCTTTGCGCCGCCATTACGAAGGTCTTGATTAACGCAACAGTGTACCAAATATAAATTGTGGTAACCGACACCACTAACGGTTAACGTTTGACTGTATGAAGAATTTGAAGTTTTAATTATTGTAACATTGAATTAAAACAGCCTGCGTAAAATGCCGGTCGGAGGAAGATAATTTTGATACAATGTAATAATACTGAGCCTTAGCCAAGATTTATTTAATAACAATCGCCTTCGTTGCGTTAAAACGAAAAATTTGCGAATGGTTCCGTAATTCGGAATCGTTTCCATACATTATCGTTCGATATTGATTTCGATAAGGAATAGAACGCGAATAATACTTTATCTCACTAGACAAAACACGCATGACACCATATAGCGTTTTCTTACAAATGATAAATGGATCTAAACGAAGAAAGATTGACCTGGAATGCCCAACACCTGATTAACTGAGTAGCTTCCATTAAATCGGAAACGTGGTATCTAGAAGCCTTCCCTCATGTTAGTTGCCCTGACAGCTTCATAATATCGCTGAACTCCTAAGCCCCTGTCACTAATCGACTGATATCTCCTCGGTAGCTAAACACCAGAATACTTCACTATTATTTATTGATAGTACTTGTCACCAGGTCTAGAGGAATGAACGGTCGTACTTGAGTGAAATGACTGCGTATTATAATTTTTCATGTTATGTTACGTTAAGTAGACAATTTACGAGTTCTTGTGGGGGTTGCAGGTTTGTTACGAGGCACATGTACCTATGTACACCTTAGTTGACAGTTTGCTTGTCAAACATATTAGATAGTTTAAATGAACTTGAGTTGTGTCATACTTGAGCGTGTGTTCCGTACGTAGTTAGCACGTTAGTAGACGCATTTTTATAATACTAATAAAAATTAATATTTTTTGTTTTTTGTTTGTTGTATTGTAAGCAATAACATACCAGTCCATTCTTCTGGAATCCACGTCATGGAAGTAGGTAAGACTACCTATCTATTAGGTCATGGGTATCTATCTGAGTCTGGTATGGGTATTTGACATCAGACCACTGGAAATCCAAATAATCGCCTGCTAAACTTACGAGAACCTATCACAAAACTCACCTTCCTCTAAATCAGGGCGATGAGGTAAATTATGTATACGGGTAACAATATAGGTACATAAAAGACAAAACCGTAATTTTTTTATAAGTCAATAATATCACAAAATGACTAGCGGTTGTCTGCTTGCAGTCGTACCGATAATCTAGTTGAATTCGCTTACAACAAATAACTCAATTTATCGAGCGTAACATTACAGTTAGCAGTAGAACGGATGAAAACACAAGACCTAGACGAGAGCGTTGTTATGTTTTTACGAATAGCCATAGACCATTAATTATACCAAAGAGTTTCCAATTTGAAGGCAGTTGACAATTTGTGATGATGTATCTCATCTGTGGCTATGTATCAAGTGCTAGCTATCATATTCGATATAGAACAAGATTCCAGGTCCCCCAGACGTTACTTATTTTCTCACAAATAATAGTAACGGGATTAAATAGTGTTAGTACATACTTTGAATGTGTGCGTAACCTGCTAGCTTTGGGTCGACGGCGAATTGGATAGACGACAAATGGGTAAATATATATAAGAGTACTCCTTTAAGTGAAAAATATTTTTGAACCAACATACCCTTCGCCTATTACTTTTGAAGATACATTGACATGTTTGCGGCGCTGTCGCGGATTGCTCAAAAACGCTCCATACTAAATGTACTGCAATCGTGACGTCATAATTAAGTAAACTCTTTTTCATCCTTGTACATATCCAAAAGTATCAGAATAAGTATATCTTTGTATTGCTTAATCTTTTAATTTGTATCGACGACAAAAGTGCCTGTTAAGAGTATGTTAAATAAATGTTATTTTGATTTTGATCGTTTATGTCGACCTAAGACTATCGCTCGTGAATCGCCGTCCGGCACGGCTATTTTAAAATCTCTAATGTTAGGCCGGAACGCCGAACGATGGCGGTTATTTACGTCAATAACGCGATGCAAACGTATTGAACAAAACGAAGCTGCATCATCTGTCGTCGGTTGGATAGCGAGACTTTGCTAAAAGCGCATACCGCGGAAGGTGAGTGGCGAGCTCTTGACCCAGTGGCCGACTATACGCCGCGAATCTTCAGACAATGGGCCACTGGAAAATTACATTTTCACACAAACAATTCACAATTCGCAGTTTGATCTTGATTCGACACTTGTTACTGTTCTAGTATCAACATTACACAGCCCACTGCATGGATCATGTTTTAACAAGCTGACTATTATATATACACGAAATATACTTTAAGTGTAGCATTAAGTTTCTTGTTTCCCTCTCATCACAGACTTCTTCGGCAGAAGGTTACTTTGACAATATACAACGAATACGGTCTCACTACAGGATCGGTAGATGAAGTGTCATTTTCGTTCGATTCATTATTGAAATCGTTTCGATAACTTAAGACATGAAAAATATTCCAAATTACTGAATCACTAATACTGACATTACTTAACAAAACAACAGCGAATGTCATTATTTACATTCACTTCGTTAGAACAGTGTATCGGAATGTTAAACAATGGTGTTTCATATCGAAAATCGAAATGATGTCAATCTTGAAACGAAAGCGAATGTTACCTTGTCTAAGTCTTCAGATTCGGTGATAAACGACAGATAATATTTGAGAATTAAACACATATTCTGTTGAACGTCGTAAATTTCAACATAACAAACACATAAAATCCTACACACGACTATTATGTTTCGATGAATATTTTGACGAAAGAAGGTACTTAATCGAATGTAGATGCATAAGTACGAACAAGAACACAGCAACCTATCCAAATCTGGCAAATTACATAAACCGACTTGCCACTAAATGTCGGCAAAAAATTATTATTTTTTGTAATTTATTGTGCTAGCGTCTACACATAGATGCTTACAATATGTAAACATTGAATGTAAGATAGCGATGCGATAAGAACACCAAACTGCCTGTATCAGTAAACTTAAATCGAATTAGGTTTTTACGAAATATGCAAAATGAATTTTGAAGGTAGAACTAAAAATTGTTATGATCTGTTGACCATATTAATAATAGTAATTAATTACTTAGAAAGCTTTTTAACTTAATTGTATAAAATATCAACAAGAATTGCAATCTGATTATTTGTTATTCATTCAAATTAAAATTGTGTATTGCAACGTTAACAGGACGGGGAAGGGTATCCAGGCAGGTAAGCAGGGGTGTGGCCAGCTGATCCGGCATGCATGCGTGTTTACAAAAAATACACTGCTATTGATTTTATCCTTAGTTCACACAGGTTCCTTATAGAAAGAAATATGTAACGCATCTGATTTTATCAATAAGGCAACGACGCAGGTGTCCGGGATGAATGCTAATAGTAAAGGCCGTGTCATGTGGTAATTGTTAATTGTAAGTTCACTGACCTTGATTCCAGAGCGGCCCTGTTGCTTTAGCAGCACGTTCTCCGGCTTCATGTCGCAGTGGATGATGCGGTTCTTGTTGAGCGCGTGCAGGCACTGTAGCAGACTGTGCGAGAACTTGCGCACCAGCTGTAACGAGAACCCTTGAAACTTGTTCTTTTTGATCAACTCGTATAGGTTAATCGACAGTAGCTCGAACGTGATGCACGTGTGATTTCTGAACGTGAACGAGTCGAACATGTGAATCACGTTCATCGTATTATCTTTGTCTTGCTCCCGCAGGTGCTCCAGAATGCGGATTTCCTCCTGCGCCTGGCGATGGAACCGCTTCTCGTTGCGCACCATCTTTAAAGCTACGTTCTCGCGCTTCTTGTGGTCGTACGCCTTCACGACCTGGCCGAAGCTACCTTTTCCGATAACTTTCAATACCTCGTATCTGTACGCTATGTGGTCGTGCGGTATGTGAATATAGGAGCCTTGCTCGTTGTCGTACTCGCAATTGTTCGGGAATCCGACGAGCCCGGGCCGTTTCTTCGCGTTCGCGCCTATAAAGTACACTTGGGGATAATCGAATATCTCACGGTGTTCGTAGGGGGTGAGTTTGTTCATGTAGAGTTTCATAACCTGCTCGGGGCTCGCCGCAGCGGCGGGCGGGCGCTTATCGGGCGGCTGCGCGGCGGCGGGCGGCGGCGCGGGCGGCCCGGGCTCCAGCGGCGGCAGTGCCCCGTCCCGGAGCAGCGCGCGCCCGAACGCGTGCGCGCTCCCTAGAGGCATGTCGCCGGTCATGGCCGCGCGGCCACCGCCACCTCCGCGCACTTCGCTCGCCGTGGCCGAGCCGACCCACGCTCCTTCGCACACACCACTGCACCTCACTGCACTTGCACTCGAAGCGGGCGCCACCCTGATACACTACACGACATTTCACATCGACCGGGAGGAGCGAAACCCACGCTTCCACTTATGCGGGCACATTCCGTCTCGACGATACGATAAAGCGCGAGTGTAGATGATACCGTACGACGCGAACGTGAAACGCAAACAAAGACCCCCTTCCTTGCAGACCAACCCGACAACAGAACCAGAGAGAAAATAGACTCGGTCGCCAAAGTCATTGAACCATTCGTCGGCACTTGGTCCATAGGTGGAAACGAGATAGAACATTTTTATAATAGTACAAATGTGACTCGCTAGATGTCGCTAATAAGGCATCAAATAAATGTACATTATGGAAGACCCACACAGTCTGGGCGTGCAGATGCTTGAAATTTTGTTTTAAATTATAGTATGATACAGTGAATTATATTATAAAAACTTCCAACATCTTGTATCTAAATCAAAAACTGAATTAATATAGGTACTATAATCTAAAGCACTTATAATTAATACACGCAATTGTTCTGCAGCATATTGCAAAAATGATACTTAAATATGTATCTCAACTTCCGTGTATTTATTTTTATATTATTCTTGTGAGTATATATCCATTAGTGCAATAAAAACATTATCACGATTTACTTTTATTAATGAGGTTATACGTTTGACTATAGTTTTAAATGTTATATCAAACGTAGTGGATTATTGAATTCCGTATACAAATTTATGTTTGTTAGATATTTGACCTCATCTCGTTTGATGACAAACGCAAATAAAATTTAAGAGGGAGTGTATTTATTCAATAGATAGCTGTAAACTGTCACGTTGAAAAGAACACAAAGACATAAATTTATAACAACAATTTATAGTATATGTTGATAATTAGACAATACATTACTTACAAAAAATTTGATCAATTGAATTAACGAAAATTAGTTAACCATCAAATTTATTCAAAAATGTTTGAATATTTTTCGCACTCATTATTGTAAAGATATTTTCGAGAGCAATCCACTATTGGATATAGAGATTGCAATTTATTTTTACTGATTCGTTCTGCATCTTTTTGAGATTTTCAGTAAGCTCTCGAAACGTTTTTGTCTGAACTTTGTTTGTACATACTTATCGTAAATTATATTGTGTACAGTTCCAGCTTTAAAATATTAGTATATTTTACAGCTGGAATATGATAGACCACTCAGAAGTATACAATTCGAGACAAATTTTTCAAAGAAGCTTAAAATGTGTATGTAAATAATTCAATGGCTTGATGATTGGGTCTGTCAGAACACTGTAAATCTACATTCCATAATTGTCTATGCTAAAAATTCACATGTAGCGCCATCTGGCGGATTATTTCGGAGTGTTCCATTCGTCATCCATCCTTCTTTCATCGGTGCGTTTTTTGTATTCCGTTGCTTTATGTCAATAAATTCGTATTCATAGGATTAATATAATTGTGATAATAATTATTATGTGCAATTAATCGAGTTGATATGTGTTAAATTTTGTTGTGTTAAATATATAATTTGTATTCATACTGAAACTTGCTGTTATATCAATGTAAGTACATTTTTATTCTTCATTGCTATTTTCTTTAAGTTTTCATATAGTGTTTCATTCATAATCCTTATAAGGCAGATTTTTTGATACCATATGGAAGTGGCCACACTTCTTACATGTGCAAAAAAAGGGTTGTTTCGTACTCATTTTTAGTTTGAATTGTATATATGTACAGCAGCATCTAATAGTATTTTAAACATCTAATGTTAATATATTTTTAATTTACAATAATATCATGCTAATTCTGCAAAGAAAAAGGGATTAGTACCCTAGTACCATATAAAACCAAGTGATGATCCCGTTAAATACATTTATTTCCTTGTTCATTGCCTTTATCAAGGCCTGCTGGTATGTGTGTGATTTGCGTGACTTTGGAAGTCTGCCAGTGCATCAAACCAGTCAAAAACTGCACTTATGTCCATAGAAACAAGATTACTACACAGTTTAAGTAACTACACAGTAAAGTTCTTTGTTTATTTCTTCATTCATTGCATGAGTCACAGTTTGTTAGACTGTTTAACATAGACCTGACTCATAAAATGAGAGGATAAATAAACCTAAACCTTAACCTTTGTGTAGTAAATAAACAAAGTATTGACAATGGACTGTGGTATACTATAGATAACATTGTTTATTACATTATTTTTTTATTTATTTCATTAAATATTTTAATATTATTAAACCATACTTTTTCTACTCTTTATTGTAATTGTTAAATTTTATGTTAATGATTTATCTTTTCCTTATGTTTGGACTTTGTACTCTGTGGCAGCTGTATTTATGGTCATTGAATATTAATATGTGTAGAATGTGAGTGTATGAAAGAAAAAACAACAAATTTTAATAATATCTAATTGATGTACCTGTTTTCAAGCTTTGCTGTAACTATTAGAGCAATGAGACTATCAATTTTTAAGATCCAATCTTACTATTAATTTTCAAGATCTAAAATTATTATTTGACTATATTTATTTGATACATTTTATTAATATTTACATATACAAGTTAACATTTAAGTTTATTATATATTTAATTTAACATTTAAGTTCATGTATTAGTGGATAACCACTAACACATAAACTTTTAAGTTAAAGTTAACTCGAGTTGATGATGAATGACTTGACAAATTAACTTTTATAAATATTTCTCTATTACAATCAAGATAAAAATGTTTAAATGGTGCATGACATATGGAACTGCAATCGGTCCACTTACATTGAGCCTTATAAGGTGGCTCATGTCACCCAAAGGTTATGTTCATAGTGCTCTGAGATGAATTAGAAATGAGTGTATCTGTAAAATACCTAGAGTCACCAACATAGCCCAAAAAATTGTGAATTTGAAATGCCAGTTGGCAGCCTATATTGCTTGCATCACTGACTGTCGTTGACTGACTAGATACTGCACTGCATGATGCTATGCATTATACTAGACACTGCATAATGTTATAATCTCTTTAGCCATACAATTTCATGTTGCGAGAAAGTGTGTCGGAACTCCAAAAAAAAGTGTTAGTTTATGCAGGCAGTTGTTGCAAAATTTATTTGCTCATTTGGATTATTTACCTATTATTGTCATGCATACAGTCATCAAATAAAATCAGGTATATGGTGAAAATCTCTGATGCTTTGATGATTGCAACACATTTCACCCAAGACCCTTTATTAAGAAACAATTGTATAAGGATATATAATTATTAATAATAAAGATAATTCTGAGATTTGTGGCTTAGTAACCTTTGTCAGTATTACGAAATAAATAGATCTTCATAGTTTCTGCCCAGTTCTTTTTTGAAAAGGCTTTCCAATTTTCGAAACAAATATAGAGTAATTTTTTTTTCTTTATATATATACATATATAAGATTTTTGTTCTCTCATGGTCATATCTGTTTTGACGTCAATTAGCGTCTGTATTGGTCTATGTTTAATAAATACTATTTTGAGTTTAGATTGATTTTCTTGAGTTTGACTGGTTATTTTATCAGGTGGATATCAGATTGGAATCTACCATGTGCCAATACAAATATGACTTGATTATAGACTTTGTTTATTTATTTAATCTATCACATGTTTTTAAGTGTACAAAAGATGCACTTAGTATCTTTAGATTTTTCAAACAACAGCTAGGAAATCCTTACACAGAGTAAGAAATAATGATAATGACCAACAGCATATAAAATATGTGTAAATATTATTTATTATAGAATCCTAAAGAAAATTTAACTAAATGTCTCATTTTTTGCACTCCATCAAGTTCTGAAAAATCTTGTCTTTACCTTATAAACTAAATAAATATATCTTTAGTCCTAAGTGTTAATCACACTACAATAGCGTAAGTAGCAATATATTGAGCTCTATTTCTCATTTCACTTCTCCCCCCGTACTGCTACGCTCTCCCGTCTTGGGCCGTGCGAGCATTGTAGCAAACTTGCTACCGTGAAATGTTAATGCACGTATCCTCTCGATGGTATATAAACATCGGGTTACAGCATAGATGCGAGGGAAGCGTTACACTGCGCAAGAAGTGCAACGAGTTCGCACCGAGACGAAGCAGCAGGCTCGACGAGGGGAGAGGTACTCTCTTCCCCAGATGCCGGCCACTGGATGATAGAAAGTATTCGTGCGGTGTTGGAGAGGTGGGTTGATCGCCGAAATGGCAGCCTCTAATAGCGCATAGTGCAGGTATTGATTGGATATGGATGATATGGTCACTACCCGCACAAAGTCACTCGTCGGGTACAAAAGTGCTGAAGTATCATTACCGCTTCCGACTATATAGCCAAACATACTTTATTGAAGTTGTCATCTTGGCAAATCCAGCATCGGAACTTAAACGCGACGAGGCAGCGAGAGAAAGTGGAGGATAGTGGATAGCCATCTGTCAGGAGAGTCCCACACACACATGTTGATTAGATTAGTAAGGTGTCTGATAACATACCACCTGGTAAAAAAATGGGTGTCAATTGAAAGTTTCTGATTTCATTTTAAAGTCAGTTAACTCGGAAGGTATATATATATATAGTTTCAATTCTTAGAAAAGTCTAGCCACTCATATCTAATTTATATTTTTAATGTAGGTATAAATCGAGCATAATGTATGGAACATCTCTTAAAATAAAAACTATTAATACATGCTAATAAAATATTCTGTCTTCTTTGAAGATAGTCAATGCATTCTATGGTCATTAGTCAACATTATCAAAAATCTCCTAATACAAAACTATTATGAATAAGTCATTATTAGATAATGTTGTATCCGCACTAGAGGTACTTCGGACAGGAGCCGACCTACTTAATAGTCAACTAAGTTTAAAAGGGAGATCTTTTAGTTCACATGTTCCCAATGGTCTTATGATAAGTAATGGTTAGATGGCGTCTAACATGTTTCATGTATTCTAAAGAATATGGTACAGATTTATGTTGTATATTATGTTATGACTGGAAGAGTCTTCTCGAGAAGGATTTCCTTGTACGAATAAGGTTAAGTGGTTCTTTGTTTACTGTTATGTGTCAATAAGTGTCTGGAGAGGCCTTTGTCGAAGATTATTTTCATTCATGTCTAAGTAAAGCGAGTAAGGTACGTGTCTGCTGGTCCGATCTCATCGGTTGTGACTGTCATTGCTCGCGTGTAGGTTTTGGTCCAAATCTATAGACGCTTTCGAAAGATTTCGATTAGTTTGCTCCTTTACTTCCTGCATTATAAAAAGCAAAAAAAAAACATAATTTACTCGACAGCTGTAGTTACAATTGTGTACTTCATTGACAAATATAAACGCTACCAGGATTCCAAGCCAAGTTTAAATTGATTATTAAAGCCTTGTGTTTTACTTGTGCTCGGTTCATCTATAAGTAATCCGTCTAAGTAATCTGTCGTCTCGTCTGAATCGGCTTACATAGTTTTTAATGCTATTTTTATTTTTAAACTTCTGTACGTGGTGAGCAAACGTATTTTCTAGCCATTCGCGCTTAAGAACCAACTACAAAATGTCGAAATACCTAACTAAACATTAATATTTATTACAGAAGTTATACATTTAACGATCACAAATTGCTGGCTACGTTTTAACTCGTTTCGCAATGGTTAATCTGGATAGATGGAGAGATAGGTAAATAGTAAGTAGGTACATATAATAAAACAATCCTTTCGCGCATTTGTACAGCTACTCAATTAATCGTATCAGGGCGCCGCCGCCGGCGGCCTATGAACACCTGGGGTTTCTCGTGCTGGCATGCGGCTGCTGTCGATCACGGTACGTGTAACGTGATCATGTATGTAGCCGTTTTTTTAACAAATCGGCAGTCTACTCGCTTGTTCTACTAAAATAGCTTAAGCTTACCCTTCTCATTAGAGTCTGATGAACCTCATTCAGATGAGGAACACATGACAGTATCTAACGGAGGACTTCAATGAGACACTTTTTTGAACTAAAATGTTATTACCTAGCTCACTCTGAGTATGGCACGTATACTTACTTACACCGATTATACCGATTTTTTGAAGGAAAGATATATTTTCTCATATTAAAATTATCCTATGATCTTCCTCCAAGGTTTCCAACCATCCTCATATTTATATTTTCTCGTGGTAAAACGTCTTTAGGCGAGTTTATTCTCAGTCTCTACCCTCTGTGTATCAAATTTTATTTAACCCGGTGAGAAATTGTTACACCAGCTATGAGGTGGGTATGATATACCCAAAATTTTGATGTAAAATTTTTGATATATGATTGTGTAATTAGAATTAATGCTTAAGATATATTAATAATAGTAACTATTCAACAAGATGAGTAAATAAAATATCAACATTAAGTTAAGCATCATTATTTTTTATTGAAATAACACAATATCTAAATTATTTTCGAAAAATACAAATTCAGGTAATTAATTTCTTTTGCCATAAAAATCTAACAAAATTCCAACTTTGGTAAATCAATATAACAATAGTGTTTTCTAATTATTATAAATAAAAAAGGAACTGAAAAGTCTTGTGAGATCATGTAATAGAGCACCAAAATTACACCTACAAATCAACACAATTCCGTACCCCAGCCGCGTGTACGCATGTGTATTTGCCGTCGCCGCCGGTGCAACACTAAACTCGTACTGTACCTCACCCCTTGCATCTGTACCTCCAGCTACTGAAACAACAGGACTTGCATGGCAACAGTAACATTAAAATATCTGCGTTTAGAAACTTTTCGGGTATGCCATACCCGACCTCACTCACGCCGGGTTAAATCAGTTCAGACGCTACACAGTTACCTACCTTCGCATTTATAATATTAGTAAGGGTTTTGATACTCAATTTACTGTGCTGACCTGCTGTAATTTTGTACTCAGTTTCATTAGTTCAATGTTAATGTTGTTAATGGGTACTTCCATGGTACTTCGTGCAATGCTATTGTTTTTTTATCACACACAAAACACGTGCATGATGTGAGAGGTTTGACCTACACCTGATTAAACGATCTTATTCATGAGCGTAAATAACTAATCACGATTTCAAAAACTACTCGTACATACATATTTGTTGATGAAAGTGTAATTTTGTAATAAGTTATGTGTCTACAAATATAATTATATACAAGTATTTATCTATGTTAGTTATGTGTATAAAGTAAAATAAGTATAAATAAGGCGAAGTTAACTAAAATATGATTTTAAACTGATTGATTTGAGTGTTTTTTACAGCAGGATTTAGGAACAATGTAACAACTAAAACATCAATCGAAGTCGCTTATAGAAGGCTATTCCGAATACTGTTTGAAATTTTTCGAATTTTAAACGTGATATCGTAGTCTTATTTTATTCAGTGTGAACGTCGAGTCCAGCTTTATATTTAAATCGAAAGCGTCAAACAGGGCGCGAAATAGTTTCGTTTGTACGTTGTACTGGTCGCGAGTCGCGAGAAAAATCTTATAACATTTCGCTTATGTATTTAATAGGCGCAAGAAATTTATAATAATGATCATAAAACTGATAACTGTAGAAACTATCGACTTTCAACTACTTTTGAGAAACAATAGCAATAAGAGATATGCTTAAATTAATATTTTTTTTAAACAACTTATGTATTATTAACAACCGCGAGAAAAATGTTCTGGCTATGAATTCGTTACCCGTTTACTCCAATAGCTAGCTGAAAATTTGTCGACGCGATCCATGTTTCGTGTACCTTACGTGCTTGGCTTGCTACTAAACGATAATCGCCGTTATTTCGAGGGATATAAGGTAACAATATAGCTTGTCGTGGAGCATACTCTACGAACGTGTAAATATATTTGCACATATTGTTATGCGGTATAGATAACTTACGACATTCGTGCACGTATGTCATTATAATATGCCTCATTAGTAAATCGTCATCATGTTTATATAACCTTTACCTTCAGGGTAGTAACAATAAATAAAATACATTTTAAAATTGAGACAGATTTAAAATGCAATATTTGCATTCTGAATATAATAATTGGATATACCGTCATATCACGTTGTGGTTTTATCTAAGTGCACACATTAACTTTAGACCGATATCGTAAGTTCGATTTTAAGAGTACCAGTCTAGTTTGACGATAAATGCATTTCCATACATTAAATGTCAAAGTTATCTGTCGAAAATCGTATTTCTTTTGCTACAGTTAATTCCATATTTAAAAGTATTAAGTTTCTCACCCTTTGCCTTGGGTGCCTCTTTATTCTACTTGTACTAGTTTTTGTAACTAGGTGAGGTTGCTAATGAGACGAAACAATGACCCCACAAATTTTTTACTCTGCGCCATGCGTACACAACTCTTGTCTCAGTCTTGAATGCGTTCAACAAAAGTACTGTTTTGTCCTAGTTCGATCTATCATGGTTGGTGACACTACGGTTTGGGCGTAACATAGTTTGAATTTTAGCCGGCCATTAGTTAGGCGACCTATCTGAGGCACTAATTACATATTTCCTGTTTTTAGTTCCGGCTCTCTTATTATAGTTCCAGTATCATTTCAGATACAGTTGGTGATGTAATGCACATCAAGTTAAATATACAGATGAAGGTTAATTGGTTCATCCTTGGACGACATGGTTATTTCGTTTACATAGTTTTTGGGGATTCGCATTATTATGTAACTGAGCACTCAGTCTCGATCGCATGGCTATCGCTTGATTTGACAATTGAGCATCAACTACAGTCTGCGTATTTACTTTCAGTGACACTGCTAAAGGAGATGTAGCTAAATGAAAAAAAAGAACTATTTTCACATTTCTAAAGTGTGGGTTTTGTCTAACGTAATCTTTCCATCTTTTAGGTGGTTCAATTGGATGTTTCATTGTTACGTCTATACTATAGCAATAAAAAAAAACTAAAATGTGAATATATCATGTGAAGGTCATTTCTTTGATAATTTATGGACTTGGTACAGAAACTTTGGATTCGATGTAGATTTTAAATCAAAGTATTTTAAGTACAAGTATTTTATCCTTAATTTATCTTATGTATCCTTCTTTCTTGTTAGTTAATTTAAATTTATCAAGGCAATGAATGATAATAGCTGGTATTGGAAGGTAAATAAATTGACAATCTGTAGATTATTTCAATCAAACAGATTAGAAATACGACATGGACTTTTGGATACAAAAATCTATATATCGCTGTGATTCGAGAGTAAGATGTGTGAGTCGATAGGATAATCTTGTAACTTTCGTTTAACAAATATTAACATTAATGTTTGCTGAGAAAGAAGTCATAATACGAAACCTTAACTAAAACTACTTTAATTTGTTTTTAAATTATTCCTACGAATAATTTTGTATGAGAACTTTAAAATACTCCAAATACCTAACCAATAAGGCATACTACAGTTAGCAAAGCAATAGTAATAGTCTTGGACACAAACGCTCGAAAGGGCTCTGGAGGATTGTTCGGCCTAACAAGGCGTAAATACGCTGGCTCCCTCACGGCCACTCATGTCGCTGACATCCCATTTTCATCCTTACCACTTTCAGCTTAAGCTCCTACGTTACCATTAACGGGACCGCTTGCGTCTGCTCCAGTTGTTACCACATCGTGTCTGTCTATTTATACTAAAGGGTATGGAGAACGTTCTATTGAATTTATGTTCTAAATACATAAGTGGAGACAACATATATGTGATGATCGTTTAGAAGATTCAATATTTCTACAATTGATTTACAATCGCGTCAGAAAACAGTTTCGTTGTTAAATGTTCTTACAATATTATATGTGGTCGCAACTGGTCTCCAGAGAATATTTATTGCATTTCAATAGAAGATAAGCTTAAAACAGATTTCTGTGAAAGATAAATTCATACATTTTTTTAAACTACATTTAAAGCAACTGGCGATTTAAATGTGATTGAAATACAATGCGATGAGTCAGTTGAGTCATTCTTTGACAAAAATATAGTATTGGTTTCCCAGGGCGCCGCTCCATACTATTCAAATTCTTGGTTATCACTCTGATAGTCGGTAAAAATTTGCTCCACGAGATATGATAACGTTTATTGTGGCCGGTGTTCATTAAGTCATTGTAGTGTTGCAGTGAATCATACAAGATATTTGATTATATTTTAAATTAATAGACAATAATGTTATTTGGATATTATAATAAATTGTAATTAAATTGAATAATCAATTATCTTACATAATAATACAAAAGAGCACTGCAGCTCTCCGCGATTTAAATAATCTGAAACAACCTATTGATTAATTTCAGTTCTATAGTTAGAAAATTATACAAATAGGGTTTATTACCTAAATAGGGTTGATTTCGATAATTTATAACTCTTAGTGACTTATATAATGACATATTACTGTTAAAGGTGGTTATGAGGTAACGAATAATTAAACATAAACATATATAAAATGACTTGATAAAATTGCGAACCAACAGATTAAGGTATGTTTTTTTATAACAGAAATCATCGCTCTATGTGCCCTAAGTTTAAGATGGCATTAATAAGTGATCGTAAATTTTTTTTCAGCACAAACTATTTGTGCTAGCATTGTCTAAGAGCTCATGTAATTAAATGTAGACATAATTGAAATGTAAATATTGTAATGTTACACTCTTCAAGGGAAAAAAGCCCTATCGCCGTACATTCATATTTTATTATGTTCGTCCCTGTAAGACGTTAAATTAAATGTCAAATGCCATATTGTTGATTTCAATAACCACACATTTGCCACACAACTATGTACAAAAAAATAATATTGTTAAAAACGTTAGACTAAGTAATATTGATATATAAAGAAATATTTTTTTTTCTTACACTTACATCAATTAGCCTAGCCCAAAGTAAAGTCTGTAAGGCTGCGTTATGGTGTCTGGACGGATAGACATATTAAATATTTTTCATAAAAATATATATTAACAACTATTGACTTTTTTTAACGGGGGAAACCACCATGCACCATGCACCATGACACCGCGCTGGCAAGGCGCGGCCGTGTGTGAGGCTCTCCGGTCATAGAGGACGGCCTACTCACTAAAACCCCCCGGTGTTCCCATACAGCGCACACAGCAGGGTGCGCTTTCGCGATTCTACCACCATTACGCCAATGGCGTAGTATCTTTGACATTCAAAAGTGATTGTTCATTATACACTAACAAAATAAATATAACACAATAAAAGTAATACTTAACGACATCGTTATTATGTAAAATCTACAATATATTTATTAAATTACGGTACTATGTCTCATTTATTATTATTTTATACATAAAAATAATATATATATATATATATACATATATACATACACACATACATATATATACATACATATATATACACATACACATACATATATATACATACATACACATACATAAATATACATACACAATAAACTTATTTAACTTATAAAACTAAACTTATTTAACATATAAAACATTATACACAATTCTACACTAACATCATCTCATCAGGCTGTCTTATCAGAATAGTATTCCTGTAACGTATAGTAGCTTTTTGCAATAAGATAGTCCTTTAGACTTTTGAAAAACACGTTTACATCTTCTATTGTTTTGAATCTAGTAGGCAGTTTATTATATATTTTTACGCCCATAACTGACAGGCTGTTTGCATGTAATTTTAAGTTAGAGGTGGGCAACATTAGTCTATTTCCTGTAGCTTGACGTAACTTGTATTTAGATGGTAGGTCACGTCTATTCGTAAAGTACTCGGGATATTTTTTAACTAACTTGCAAATTTCGAGTATGTACATGCAGGGTATAGTTAAAATTCCTTTACTTTGGAAAACAGGTTTACAGCTATCCGTCTGTTTTATGTTTGCTACTGTTTTAACGATTTATTGTACACAAAAGAAAAGAACAGGAAAATACAAAATTATAGACAGTACAATAGGTGTAGCTTATTTCTAATGGAATTTCTTCCAACCCACCTGTGATAGGAAAAAAAAATACTGAGAAACGTGGATGTCGCGTGTACAAATATATATAATAGTTGTGTAACAAAAAGTACACATACTTAATACTTACATACATACTTATACATATATACACTAATAAATACATACATAGATAAACATATATACATGGATATATACAAACTTAGATTAGGTTTAATATAATACAGCAAAATTACTGAGAGGATAGTTAATCACGTTAAGGAAAGATAGTGCTCTTTTACTTTCTTCTTGAAAAGCAAGAAAGAACGAATGTCTCGCACTGAAGGCGGAAGTTCATTCATTCATTCATTCATTCATTCATTTTACTGGCTATCTTACCCTTCCACTCCGAAACACCACTAATACTGATTTGCAGGCGACACTTTACAGGTTCTCTCTCCAGTACGTGTTTTCGTGCTGACCTCAAAAACTACTGTAAAAGATTGTAGTTTTATGTTATATGTTATGTTACATAAATTAGATTAAAACGACACGTTTAGCGCAGTGCTTGAGTAATCGGCTTCTACGCAACGAGTCGCGGGTTCAATTCCTGCACGGGATCGATATTTTGTACGACCTACAAAAAATTTGTTTCGGTCCGGGTGTTTGTGCATGTGATATTTCTATATTTGTGATTGAACCCACGACACAGGATAAATATCCAAGTACGGAGCGACATTAAAAAAAATATGGAGTAACGGAGAATAGTCTAACGGGTAAACAAAATACACAAGTGAAGCTGTAGATATAAACTACTCCTAACAGTACAAGTTAAAGGAACCCTAAACAATGCTAAGTACCTAAATCTAGACTTAACATGCCCTATAGAAATGACGAAATAACATTTTCCAAATAGACGAAACGTCAGTTTGTATTTGCGAAATCACCAGTTACATAAAACCAAATCAATTCGTTGTCTGAGTTTTCTAATCGAACACCGTTAGAGGGGTAAAAATATATAAAGATATATATGCATCTGTATGCGAAATATGTCACATGAAGTTAGAAATGTGTTAATTAAAATTCATCGTTGTATGGAACGTGTCACGCAACAAATTTATAAAAACAATCAATCTTTGTATTGCGACATACGGTTTGTATTTCGAGCAACTTTTATGTTAATGATTCAATTATAATTATTTTAAATTGTAGATAACTAATGATATACTTACTATTAATATACGATAATGTTGTACTTACTATTACAAAACTTTTCATGTGTTTTTATTTTTAGTATTTCCATTCTGTTTTTGATTTTAAAGGCAATGTTTATTAGTGATTATTTATTTACCTTTCGAAGAGGTTCAGCGAGCGATAACATAAAAATAATAGACTCAAACAAATTACTTATTTAATTTTATTATTGAAAACGACAAATGTTCTCTTTGAGTAATTTGGCTTGTTCACTTTTCAAAGTTTCTGTATGTCTTAAATGTAGTATGTTAAATGGAATGTTGCATGATTAAACGTTATTATTAGAGATCGGATAATCGGATGCATATTTACCTAAAGTTAATTTTTGGCTCACAAATTATGGAAGCGGCTTTTTAAAATACATTTTGTTAAATAAAAATCCCGGGAAAATACGGGACTGCAAATTTAACGTAGTGATATTGTTTGAAAATTACTAAATTAGCACGTGGTATTTATTTTCAAAAGACCGAGACTCCGGGTTCATTTATATAACTATGCATACATATTTACATGAAGTTTAGTTTCAGTTCCCCGTGCGATTTATGAATGTACGATTTATTACATGAAGAGTGTTATACGAAAGTAGTGAGCTAGTTTGACTAAAACAATAATCAATTAAATAATTGAATAAAAAAACAGAAATGGTGCCCGGGCGTAAGTATGGTCTAGTATCTCACTCTGAGTTAACTTCCGATTTAATGAGTGTGAATTCCGGGATTTTTATTGATGGAAATAAAATAAAAAGACAGTTCCATACTTTGTCAAAAACTAAATTAGGTAAATAAATAAACATCCGGCTATCCAATTCCGCAATCCCGGGATTTTTATTTAACAAAACAATAAAAAGCCGTTTCCATACTTTGTCTTAAATTAACTTTAGGTAAATATGCATCCGATTATCCGATCTCTAGTTATTATGTGTTTTATATAAGTATAGTACATAATTTTGTTAGTTTGAAAGCTAACTTATAACAGTTGGTACACGAAACGTCCACAAATTGGATTCATAACAGTTTTTCTAACATCCTGATAACAGTGCAGAATCAGATTATCGTTACACAAACATAATTTGCTCTTCATAAAAAAATCACACAGAAAAATAAAATGGAGCGCGGTGCAGCAATTTGTCCGCGATGATATCAGCAAATTCAACAGCAATCATACGCCTGTCGCATTTGTGAAGGTCGTGATGCATCGCCATTTGAGCCGCCATTAAAATTAAATTGATATAATAAGTCACGTGACCGGGTCACGTCGCCCGCCTATCGTACTAGCACACTTTCGCCCGACACTTATTATAGACTCTTAACCACTAATCTCGTCGCCAAACCAACATCGTGAAACCTTTTAAGATGATGGACATTTATCTTTCAAAGGTATTAATTGTTTCGAAGAATATGCGGCGGGCACAATGAGAGCTTAGTTTAATTCTTCAGTTACTTATGAGATATCTTTCCGACGTAAATACAATGAGATATTTTTTGTGCGCTAATGAAAGTAATGAACCTACATTTCAGCAGTCTCCCTCTCTCTGTTTAGCTGTTTGTGCAGCAAAGCAGCAGTGTTTACATTGTTATTTCTTTATGATGTTAGTAAGACAATATGGGTTAAATTCCTGGTATTATATCTAATGTCATCCGTCCGGGGTTATTATAACGATGTTTTTATTTTTGTTGCAAAATCTTTTTTGAGGTTTCCGGGTTTTCTGTCGTGTTTATTCGACGTCGGAAATTTCGGGTGATGGCAGCTCTACTCTTACTCTGATCGTATCGGGGTACGATAGCAACATAATATTTAAAACCGGGAGCGAAGTCTGGTTGTTTGCGAACCAATTATCTGTGAATATCAACAACAAAGAACAAAGTAAACACTCGAAGGCAATTGGGCAATTAATAGTCAGTAGGGTGCTATATAAGAATACAAGTTTAAATAAACCTCATTTGAATTTTAACTTATTGTGTATTATGCAGTGATACTAAGCCAACAATATTTTCCTGGTTGAGTTTTTTTACATAATTGTGGCTTACGTGTGTTAAGTAAATATATGTATAGCAGGAATTACATATATAGGAGCTACTTTGAATGTTGACAAATTAATGCAGCTAGTGTTTTGAGTTCTGTTTCGACGTCATACTCGATATAGAAAGGTATTAAGTAATGTGTTTTATTTTTCCAAAGGGAAAATGAGTACATGCATCACGCTCGTTTTTCTTAGAAATGTTAGAAGTGGAGTTGCTCGTAGCAGGAGTTTTCGCACTTTGGTCCATCGTGGATATTTTCAGCGTATTCTTCATTCTAGCCTCACCATAGGTCCAGTCTAAGAGACAGATAGATTATCTAATTAATTGGATCCAATACCGTCAATAATTTGTAATTATAATTTTTACTTGTCCTTACATTTATGGAGTATTTAGATAGTAACAGAGATTTTATATTTCTCTTGCTCTATAAATAAATAAAAGTACCGGATATTAACCACATATGAAGGTAGGTGTACCAGTTGCAATGATAAATAGATATTTCCTGTTACGACAAGAAACTCGCACTACGCCCTGTAAAAGTAAGCGTAGGACATAAAAATGTTCTTAACAGTTAATCTATTATAATGATCAAATCTTTAAAGGTTAAATCCAATCAACACATATTTAATAATGTTACTTTATCAAATATCAATGACTATGCAATTATTACTTTCCAGTATTACTTCAAAAATCAGCCCTATTTTAAAATTTTGTTTATCAATAGATTGCTTGTCCGATCGTGACTACAGTCCCTTATAGTGTAAAATTTGCAGTTTTTATCCTTATTAGCGTGTTACTAACGTGCTACTAACGTAAAGTCACTTTATTGTTCCTAATAATATCCCAGCCATAAACCAGAACATAGCAATCTTAGACACTTCAGAAATAAGATAAAGGTACAGACGCACGCGACTCTACAACAGTGGCTCCCTCTGTTAATTACAATAGTAAAATGGAAACCGTTAACCTCATTCACTAAGTAATATAGGCGTCTTAAGCAATGATGAATAATTATATATGATACATCTTTATATTACGCGACGTTTAACATTTCCTAAAAGTATTAGTAACTGAAATCGATATGATCTGTATATCGAAAGTATGTGAAGGAAAGATAGCATTATGCTAGCCAAAACAACATCGGTGCAAGGAATGTCT
This sequence comes from Scirpophaga incertulas, assembly GCA_036419045.1. Taxonomy (NCBI): domain Eukaryota; kingdom Metazoa; phylum Arthropoda; class Insecta; order Lepidoptera; family Crambidae; genus Scirpophaga; species Scirpophaga incertulas. The sequence goes on along the minus strand of CM071629.1, from coordinate 33,225,058 downwards.
TCATTCTCTCACTGTTGCTATGCGGCTAAAAGAAATTACACCAATATCTTGTTTGAAGGTAAAATCATTGGTTTCTAGTGTCTCAAAAGCCAATGCCAAATTTGTCGAAAGGATAAATTCACAATTGTGTATTTGTTTTATCTTATTAACAAAACTTAAATAGTGTTTCGTTTTCGTAACAGAAATCTCATACCTAACAATATTATTATCCTGACAATAGTGTAGTGGGCGTCGACCGTCGCCATTGTGGGCTCTGGTCCCCGATCCCGATCAACAAAGGTTAACGGTACGTTATACGACCCGTCTCCTCTCTTTGCTAATTGCCAGTGTCCAACATTAGAAATATTGTTGTGACAAACATCGATGACGTCAACGTCAGATCTCTTCTTAACGGAAATAGTCATCTGAGATCTGTTAACTTCCTGTGCCCTTCCCACTTTAAACAAAAATCTTATCTCTTAATGATATTTTTCCTCCATCCACTATGATCCATTGAATGCATTCACCAGTGGCTCGAATAGTTTACAATCCTAGATCAATAGTATCAGCGGTAATTGGAAGGAAAGAAATATTTTTTCTAGTATTATTCTTAAAAGACCACGTTTGTGTATGACTAAATAGTTAGGCATGCGCATACGCAGCCGGAGGACCAATTCTACTAATAAACAATAGCCGACTATGAAGAGGACAATAGCGTTCGACCTATAACAACGATGCATAATCACGTCATTGGACATCTTAAAACACTCCGATTGGTGGAGAGCAGTAGCTGATTAATGAAATTGGCCCTCTGCAAATAAGTGTACTACTGTGAACCGTGGGCGATTGAATGATTGTGCACGGAATATCTCACGTAGCAGTAAGCCGCGGCGGTCAAGGTTACTGAATCTTTCCGTAGTCCGACATAGATCATGGCCCCGATAAATGAGATGCAAATAAACTCCTAGCTCAACTCATACGTATTCAGACCAGGGCAAGTCAAACGAATCTTAAATCATATTTGGAGAAAGCATAGCGCTTTATAATACATTGGTTTATCATTCACAACCCAAAATTTTTGGTTTATCTTTCTTTTTAAGATTAAACAAATTTTGATCATATCAACCAGAATTACAAAGAAAATGAAATAATATAATATTTGCATGTAAACACCGATGTCTAAATATAAAGCGGAAAAAAAGACGAGAAAATCTATATTACTAACTAATTTCAGTAAATACGCGTCGTAAATCTACTTTTATGAATGCTAAAATTAAAATGTTAACAATATATACATATATGTTATGGCGTATATATAACTTTAAAATTCTTCCATACATACGTATGATGGTAGCATCCATGGATTTTTATGCAAACATATGTTTCGGGAATTTCGGAGTATGACTATGTTAACATTGATCGATATTGGCCTAACACTTATTATAATAGGTTGTGGTAATAATGAAGATATAGAAACCAAACTCTGGCGGTAGAACTATGAAATTAGATATAGTGGTTACTTAATTAGATATTAGCATATATATTTTTTCCACTCATGAAAGGAGAAGCTGAGAATCATCATGGATGCTACTACAACCACTGTGGCACACACGGTGATTATGTCGGACTAAAAACGGATCGAGGCGGCTCGACCAGGATAAAACCTACTGACTAAACTCAGCTTGAACCTTGAGTATAAGGGCCCCAAGACTTGGATGTGTGACCGCACCCTCAGAAAGCATGGTTAGCGCTGACCTATGAAGAAAACATATGCGCAGGCGCGATACACCAAAGTGGCTCCGGCCTGAATGAATGGGGCATACACGTGGCGATGCAGAAAGCTGCAGAAAAATAAGACCACAGGGGGTGCGACAGCGCAGACGTCGCCGCTTGCAAAGCTTGAAGATCCTGCTTTGATTGATCGGGAGGGTCAGTTAAGACCTAGGTCGACAATGCCTCAGATTATTAGAATTTACTGTGACCACCGCCTGTCTCACTAAGGGGCTAGGTTGCTCTTTCGCGGTTTGGAAAAACTCGGAGCAAGCTAGGAAGTGATCTTCGAGTAGCTAATATTGGTGTTTGATAATGAGGTATTTTCCAAAAAGGTCTTCCTTCAATAAGAAGGAAGATCTTGTGAAATGCTAGAGCTAAAACAAAGTACAAGGAGGCACAGATAGTCTTAAATAAAATCCTAAAAATCTCCCATTGCGATCTTTTTTCCTTATCCTAAATCGTTATATTGTATCGTTATAGTGTCGTTTGGAATACCATGTCTAATACGCGTAGTATTCATAGAAAGGTTCACATTGCTAATGATACGTCCATCTTTGACTCACTGGTGGCATAAAGGTCAAGAAACTAAGACGTAATGCCGTAAAAGTGCGATTCATAAAAGATCCTACGTCGTTTTATACACGCCCCTGTTTCATAGTCCTTCCTTTGCAATAACTACTATTGATCCAAAATTATTAAATTTACATTTCACAACGCCTCTAATAAGTTCTTGCATTCGATGTTCACTTAACGCTCATTATCCTGCATTTTCATTTTCAAATAAGACCTTCGACTTGCGCAGACGTTTGTGTGCACATGAGAGGAATTTGTTAGAAGATACTACCACTTGCGTATCAGAAACTTACGGTCATTATCTGTGGAAAGAGGAAGTGTGAAACTTAACATTAGTTTAAAAATTTGGTTCGCTTTATGAGAAATTTGATGTATTTTAGCAAATTTTCAATTTTACGATCTCTAAAATGTCTTGTACAAAATCATATCTATTGTAATATTTAGTTTCCATATATTTTTTCGTGAAAAATAGTTTCATCTGCAGCAATTTTGCTTTTGTGCCCATATTGCACCTAAAAGCAATGAACATTTAAACACAGGAAATGTACGCTGCAGCTGAGAACATGATTGTGACTCACACATGGTATTACTGTTTGTGATATTGTGCTCGTAATGAGTCGTATCGACTGCGAGGGTAAGGCGATGCGTTGTATGAATTTAAATTAACTCCGACCCAACTTCGGTCCCCATTGTGCCGATTATAGTTCGAGAAGTACGCTGCCACATCACAAAGCGTGTTGTAATAAAGAGTTTGTAGTCACTTGCCGAGTGTTCAGTCTTGTAATATTGTCTCTTATGTTCTGACTTTCGTCTTGTCCAATTTTAGTTAGAGCTACGTTCAATTAGAACAAGTCACGGGAAATGTGTAAAAATACACTTTTGCTACATGGTGATAATTATTTGTTGAAGTGGGATAGATTAATGTTGAAAAACTAATAAAAAAATATATTTTTTCTATTGATACAAAATAACCAGTCGTTGTAAGAACAATAAATTATATGACACATCGTGCATTGACTTACAACATTCAGCGATAAAAAATAAATACAAATGCTTAGGGTCAAGTAGTATATAGGTCAAATTATGTCTGGACAGGCACTATTAGGGCTGTCGTGTGTTAAGTTTCTCTTTAATATTATCAAATTGTACATTAAACACAACTTTGGATAAACTTTTTTAAATTACAACATGTTTGGATGAAAACATCTTTGAATACATGTTTCATTACTTTGCTATACAAAATGAATTTTATTCTCTTTTAAAATTTACTTTAGTCTGGTGGCGTAAAATAACAACGTGAAATTACGTGTAATTTATTTAAAATAAGTAAAATGTTCTACATATATTTTTGTAGTAGCACGTAATATTTCTTTAGTACAACCCTATATGAAAACAACGAATGGTGGATGTAACTATACGTATACATTGAAGAGTTTATCACCAAAGTCACTTCCTTTTATAACTACGCAATATTATATTGACTCATAAATGATATGGAAGTTATCTGAAATTATAAAACGTAAATTAAGCTTGATGTCGACCATATGCTTTTATTAATTTCGTGTTGAAGCTGAAACAGCATTGATCATCAGACATATCTTATTACAACTTGTAGTCATCTGTAGAGTATGAGTTTGTTTACTTTCTTAATTACAGCGGTCTTCGACTCTGCTAGTAAGTGAAAGATGATTTTTATAGCTTATTGTCAGCTCCTAAGTATCAGCTTATATTCGTAATCAACTCAGAACTGTTTTTATCTTACTATGTAACTTTATGACTGAAGGTGTACTTTCACTGCGAACTAAGAAAAATAAGAAAACATATCAATGCTAGAACTAGAACTTTCTTTGGCTCCAACGTAGAACTCGTCTTTTTGATGTGCTCTAACATCACGAATCTCATTAAACTATATTTTCATAAAAGTAGCTAAATTAAGTAATATTTAGATCGACATCTTGATTTTTTTAAAAACAAACCTAAAATTAAATATTTACCACGAGTCCCAAACAAAAGAATAATTTGAAAAGCAGTGAAAGTGTACGCAATTGGAGCGGGAAGTGATGACGGCTGTCGCTTGTGAACTGGCCGTGAAGACAATGCTAGCATCTGCATCCGCAACCATTGAGGAACCACCGGACTTTAATTTGAAACGTCCCAAATCACTTTGAAATTACAAATAAGTTTTGAATTCCAGCAACGATTTGGAACTCTCGTATAACTTTGGATCTTATATAGATGCTACATACACGCTTTACGGATGATATTGTAGTCACGACTCAGACTATGAAAACGTGGGCACAATGCACGAAAATCTCTTCGAAGTATAGCTTATCAATAAGTGGATCTTCAAATGACTATCAGAAGACGAAAATTATGTCAAATTCTCATGTAAGTAAAGGAGTTGCCCTTTTGTTAACGTAGGCTTCATTGGAAGTGCTTGACTAGTATGTCCTATAAAACAAATAGGCCAACAATAGTCAAGAAGTTATGTGGCATTTTCAACTACCTACCGCAGTCCCTCTCCTCTGTCGACATATGGTACCGAAGTATGGACACTAAGAATGAGCCTTATATGAAGGCTACAAGTCACTCAAAAAGCAATCTAGGTAGAGGGCTCGGAGTTCCTTTGTGCGATCGAATGCTGAACTGATGAAATCCGCAGAACAACCCAGAATTACCAACATAGCCCGGGGGAATTGGACATTGTTTGCAGGATAACGGCTGGTGGACAGGAAAGTTATTCCAGCACACCGGGCCGGCATAACGCAGCATAGGTCCCACAAGGTACGCAGACAATTTGGGGAAAGCGGTGGATGGGAATAGTGCAGGACCAATGCACATGGAGGTCCTAGGTGGAGCCCTCTGAAAAGCAATGGGCGTTTCTTCGCTTAAATAATGATGTATAATTTAGATATTCTGTCGATATTTCAATTCTCGATTAACATTTGAAAATCAATGAATATTTGTGATTCAAGTCCCAATATCTTATATTATTGTAAAGACTAGCAATTTCACCAAAAACACTAACCATTATAGAATGGTTTGGAAAATCATTATAATAAATAAACAGCATATGTAATTAGATGTGTATTCCGTTCATTTTGATGGCTTGAGGTTGATACCAATTGAAATAAGGTATATATATATACGTCCGTTTTTAGTGATCGAATTGATCACAATGTTAAGAGTAGTTGAGATGTCGACATCAGCTTTTAATAGACTAATGCTCTATGGAAAGAAATTATGTTGACTTTAATAACGGCTTTTGATTAATAGATATCTTCAAATAGGCGAAAGTAGGCCTTGTTTTATTATAAACATCTCTAGATCTGCAGATTGAATTTGTTTATTCAGAAAGCGATCATAACGTCCGGAACAGGGATTTGAGCATGCCCTTGACTATTTCCCGTTTAAACTACTTCGGTTGCCTAACGCTATGGTATTGTGAAACGGGCTCTAGTTATAAGTGGTATAAACAATTTAATTACATCTATTTATTAAAAAAAAGTACAGTAAAGATAGAAGTTAAAAATAGCCTTTTTAATATTGATATTAAATCAAATTAAGATAGATCAGTGATGGAACTCGGATGACTCCCAAACTTTCAAAGTTTAGAATACCGTTGTAGAATGGTCTATTTGGAGAGTGTTCTTTATCTTTATGCTCGTTCCACCATCTACCTGTTACCTTACGCGGAGAGCTGCTTGAGACATTTTGCGAAATGTGGGCTAAAAAAAATTACCTTCTTTTCTCTCTATGTTTCCACCACATTGCATACAATCCTGATGACAATGAATAAGCTTCTATTTAATAGACTACTCCATCTTAGACATCATCTGTGTTAATTATCATGCGAGGTAAGGTCATGACCTTACCTCGCTTGATAATAATGGCGCATGGGCCTACTCAATGTGTCTGCTTAATATATTGTTCCATAGTAGAAAAATAAAATATATATCCACTTTATTTTGTATTTCCTGTTTGCTACTTTTCTTTTGTTGTCTCTGGGGATTTAATGGTCTGACACCGAGATTATATATTACAGTCGCATACTTGGTACGATACTCGTAATTTAAAACCTATTTGCACATTTTTTAAAAGGGGCTCCTATTGCTTGTTCCACATAATTCGATTAGTTTTATGTGAAACTGCAGATGGTCGCCAGCCAACCTAATTGCTCTTGAACATTATGATTACTACTTAAGGCGATGAAACTAAATTCATGACATGTGAATATTTTATTAGTATTGAACAATCCCAAAGTGAAGCAAGCATTTATGTGTGTCGCTGATTAGTTTTTTCCTTGTGGGTTATTCCTACAACAGCTAAAGTGAGAAGCTGTCGATAGGGCAAATACCAATTCTGTCACATATGCGTCTTGACAAGAGAATCTAATTTTACTCCCAAATATGATAATTAATGTATAAAAAAATTAACTTCATTAACATTAAAATTCGCAGAAATACAAAAGCTAAACTGAAATAACTTATGACTTTTGTTGCTTGAACGTTGGCATTGTTTTGCATTTGTTTAATTAAAAGCGCAACTTAGGATATATTCCACTTTGAAACGTTAATAATATCTTAACCGATAATTTATCATTACATCTCATATCTGTCCCCGCCAAGGAGCACGCGCGTTTATGTTAGGGCGATTAGGCCTTAGTCAATCGCGCTCAGTCAATGCGGATTAATGGACTTCACATAATATACATTATAAACTCATTGTCTGTCTATCGACCTTTGAATTTTCTTAACAGGTGTGTCCAGGTTGTCACATGATCTTTTCCTGTACTGTAAGAGCGTCATATGCATGTATATATAACATTCTAAAACATTGCTAAACGTTGCTATAAGTCAGATTACACATGTTGACTTTGCAACCACCTCTATTCTCCGTAATACAAGCTGTTAATGTAGTTCAGCTGTACACCTTGATGTATTGATGACTGTACACGGCAGGATCTACTGCGCGCTTCAACCGATTGTTATTCCCGCGGAATTTCAGTTTTACACATGCAATGGATTCTTTTAACTGTACGATCCAAAACTAATTTGAAAAACAATATAATTATGTTTCTAAGATATTTTTTATTTGTTGCAGGTCAGGTATGGGGAGCATAAACAGCCAAGCGACTCAAAACACAGGAGCCTCATCATGAATTAATCGTGAAGCGAGAGTGGATGCTAGTTCCTTGTTATGTCTGTGATCGATAGCTCGATACTGTGATAGTGAAACGATGGACACGCTGCAAGTGGTACACGGCCATAGCAAGGGCTCCAGCCGTAGCCAGTCTCCGTCCACTGCGGAGCTCGCGCGGGACGCGGCACAGGTCACCGATGACGTCATCCGCTCCAGAGTCCAGTCGCCGTCCACCGCGCACCACGGCGCCAGTGTGAGTAATTTCAAGTTATTTGGACGCAAAAACCTCGATGCTGGCTCAAGTCTTATTTTTACCTCCGTGTTGCCTATTTTGATACAGCAATGTTGGCATTGGTACGGTTCGGTGTGAAGTTTAAAATAAGCAATGAAATTACTAGGTACCGCGCCTTTACATCTTATGTCACAAGTACACTATGGTTTTTGTAAGTCTTGGAGATATACTGCGAATCCCATACTAAACAAGTCTACTAAAAGCAATTGTGATCTCTTTCTATTGGAGGGCAGTCCACTTGTTTATAAAAAGAAAAGTAGTCCCGTCTGTGTATAGCATAATGTGAGTTCAGAGCAGATTTGAAACATCTAACAAATTAACTCATAAAACACTTAGGAACTTCTACAAAGACTGCAAAATGCTATGAAAAAGTTACGCGTGTGCGTCGAGATTAAAAATTGTTGGCCGTATTTCAATTTCTCGGCGCTAAATGATTAAAACGCGAACATATAGCTGCGATTAGCACCGGTTTGTTGGCGCGGTTGCTCCATCGTTGCTAACATTATTGTTTATTGTCGCAGGCGCCAAAAATTAAGTTTATTCAAGTCATAACGAACGATGTTATTGGCTCGGCAACTGTTTCTACAAAGTATTGTCGACGACAAATAAATTATTTTACCTGTTCTACCAACATCGCCGCTATTGAAATTACGCCTGTTCTCTCCAAAAGCCTATTGATTTAGTGACTTTTGTCTTTAATATAATAATCAAAGGGCCTGTATTATTAATACAGGCCCTTTGATTGTAGAACTCAAAATCTACTACAGCCCCTTTCAATTTTGTCAAACAAAGCTGCAATAGCTTCAACCACTAATGTTTATTAGATTCAATACCAAATTGCTGATTTTCGTTTGATAATCACCAATTTTTATGACTGTTTAATTAAACTCTGTAAGACCCTTATTACTATTGTCCACCCTTCCACCCTTAGCACTATTCTCATTTTATTAAAAAAAACTTGACACGTGATGAGTACTGTGTAACGGCATATTATCAACATGATCTTTTAAGTGCAATCAAAGCATAATAATTGTAAGTTTATTTAAATCGCTCCACTCAAAGGTAGACATGTAATTCCAACTTTCACTGCTTGTGCGAGGCGCCGGCGCCGATGTGCGCAGCCGCTGTGGCGGGTGTAGCGATGTAACAGATCTCTATTATCTTGTTCATAATGCAACTATTTCATAACCACATATTATGGTGGTATTGTACACATGTTAAATAGACCCCACACCTCCTTCAAAGTGACGTAATAATCACTCATGAAATGAGATTTTTATTCATAAATAAGTACAACTGAATATGCATGTATATAACTTTTTTTTGTTCCGCTGTGGAAAATGCATTGACTAGCATACCCCAGCTGCGGAGAACTGGTGGTTATGTGGGGCTCTCCTCACCAGAAGGGGGAGGCCTACCCACTATAAACCTCGGCGATCCCCCCCACTACGCCTGGGCGTAAGCGTGTCATCCCGAAGGTGAGCTGCATCTCGCCCTGGCGAGGCCATGGGAACCCTTGCTGATAACTGTCACGACCCTGTCGACGTATGGCGACAAGTCACCCACACCATACCACCTGAAGGTGACCCAAAATGGATCCCTACAGCGACAGTCACCCCCTCATAAAGAAGAAGGGGAGCTTCGCCCGTCGAGGAGGTTATCTGACTTCGCTTTCCTATTATATTTACCTAATTTAGGCAATTTTTATTTCATAAATGAAAAATGTCATAAAAAAATTGTATATTTATTAAATTAATCAATATTTTAATGTAAAATAATTTGGTACTTTTTTCAAATAATCATAATGATACTAGATTTTCGCTTGCTTTATATAAGATTTTTCAAAATATTCATATACATATAATGTACTTATATAAGGACCACAACTTAGATAAGGAGGATCATGTGCAATGTAAATCCAATTCATCGTAATAGTGGATTTTTCGTAGTGCAAATGTAAATCTTGACGAGTTGCTACCTGTACTTACGAGAAATTCAAGCTTAAAGCCCAAACTCCATTGTTTTAACATCCAACAGATTCCGTTGTTTAATTTACACATCTCAAAATTCTCTTGCCTATTAAAATACATCTCTCTGTCTGTGGCTTAGGGTACGATTTAATGTAATTAGAGTGTTTAAGCCTTAATGTCACAAACCTCGAGCAGTTATGCGCAGAGTTGTTAGTGGAACTGTCTGGAAGTTCAGGACTTAACGGCGGCCTCCAGCCGTGCCTGTTTTAATCAAAAAGTTTTAAATTTACTCACCGCTAAGGTCATCTTTTGAAGCAACTTTAATTATGAATTTATAAACTTGTTATTAACTAATTGTAGGCGATGTGTTTTATTTAGATTATACTTGAAATTAATTTTAGTTATTTTAGAACAGCATAAAATTAACAATGTTGTTTATTTAAAAACACGTTAATGCATTTCTGCATGGTTATTATGTTGTGTTAATGGCTTGGCGTTCCTTCTTATTCGATTGTGCGGAAACTCGTACTTGTTGAACGGTTTTCTTTCAAGCACGTGTTAATAATAATTTTCCTTATTAAAAGCCGGTAGAGTCGTGTATACTAAAACTTAAGCTTAATTCGAGGAGACTACAATTTTTCGCCGTGATCTTTCCTCATTTCACGAGCCAGACAAAAAATGCAGCACTGGTAAGGCGCCAGCTCTATCCACACTAAATCACGCGTCAGTTAAATCTTTTCAACACATCTGTGTTTTTGCATTTTGCTTTTTTTTTACTTAGTATGTGTACATGTTTTGTGCTAAAGATAATATGATAAAGCGGTACATCATCTCATAATAATAGGCCTCATAAAATTCCAAAATAAATGGTACTAGCGAGGTTACCTAGTGCATTACCTCAATTATTCTGAATAATTTAAAACGAGGTCTAAGACATGGAGCGTGAAGATATTTTATCGTGATAATGAACAGTTCGGCATGATTTGGTAAATAAATCGAATGACTTATTTCTGTCATTATCATCCTTACACACGTGGGCACGTGTGGCACTCAAGCCTATTATGGCCCAGTGGGGATAAGTCGGCTTAATTTCACGAGGTTTTGCTTCACAATATATATACAGTTGAACCTCGTTAAGTCTTGAAAAAATGTTTTGTTCCCTTCCCTTAAAACACCAAAACCTCCATTACTTGAAATTTTCACCCTCTGTTAGTCGAAATAATCACCGAGTCCCTCCAAGCCATTTTGGTACATATTTTCACTCTATAACTCGAAAAATTAAATTTGACCTCTGCATCTCGAACATAGCAACGTTTTATTTTACAACCTTTACGACTTGATAATTTGGAATTTATTACCTCTATTGTTCGAACAAAAATAAGTTACCGACTTTAAGAACTTGCCCACAATGTGAGTACACTATTGTTTCTTAGAAAATATTTTAGGAGTATACGATAATAAATTTATGACTCACGTAAACACGTGTTTGCTTGCTTTGTGTCAAGCTAAGCAAGTCATTTGTTTTCGACTTAAATACTGTCAGAAGTAGTTTAGTTCTACTGCAATACACATCAATTAGTACAACAGTTAACATGAGTGCTGTGAAACGTAAACTAAAAACTTTGAGTCTTGCTGAAAAATTAGAAGTGCTCGAAGCTGTGAAGAGGTGTCAAAAAAAGAAAGATGTTGCTGAACAATTTGGCCTGCCAATAAGTACTCTTTCAACAATAATAAAAAATGAATCTGACATCACGAAAAAAATAATTACTGACTTTTTTTAATGCCATATATTTTATTTAAAAATGATTTGAATTAGCATGTTGATTTATAATAAATAAATATATGTTTGTCACCTCTACAAGTTGAATTTTTATTTATTTTACCTCTCTAACTCGAAATTTATAAAAATAAACCTCAAACTCTTTATGTCGAATCAAAATCCGCCTAAGTCAAAATCCTCCATAAGTTTAAAACTCTATAATCGAATTTTTTGGCGTCTCTCTTGATGTTCGTCTTATAGAGGTTCTACTGTAATACATGAAGACGGAAACTTCTTTTAGACGTGACAAATTGGGATCTTGGCCTCCCGACTAGAAATCCATTGCTGGGACCACCGGCGCTCTTCACTTTTAGTAATTAATCTCTTACTAGAGTCTGGATGTCTAGTTTTCGGTCCGGATAGCCTAAGTATATATTTACCTGATGACCAACACCATGTAATGATTACATGTATTCGTATAGTATTGGAAAAATCATATCTTACACTAGCTGACGTTGTCTTGCAATATAAATTATTTCTAAGGAAATTACGAAAAGGCTATTAATAAATGAGGGATGGTGTTGTATAATGCACTTTAAAGAATATACATGTTTTATTTTAACAATTAAAGACACATGAGTATATTAAAAATGTTTAGGATAGAGTAAGTAGAAAGGAAATAGATCACAGATACACAAAAGCGCGGCAATCCCGAACGCATTCAGACTGTGCGTTTGCATTGACTCCTACAGTTGGTGATAAAAGGATTAAAATTTAGAATTGTACTTATTTTAATGCCACTTTATAAAAAAAGATAAAAATTTTGGCCGAAAATGAAAAATATGTATATATTTTTTTAAATCCCACTAAACCATCTAGGGTTGGCTGGAAGTAATCTCTCTGGGAGATAAGTCCCCCTTTGGACCAATTAACTTGGTACCTGTTAGTATATTTTTATTGTAACTTTGTTTTGTGCAATAAAGAGTTAATAATAATAGCAGATTTTGAGACCTGCTAAATATGCATATAAAATTTCCTAAAAATCGGTCCAGCTGTTTCGGAGGAGTACGATTGATAACTAACATTGTGACACGACAAGTTTACATATAAGATTATTACTTTTTGTTATACTATGTTAATGAATTCATTTAATTATTACCAACGTTACCAAATCAAATGTTTGTATTCGCAAGTTCACATCGAATGAGTTCAAATTTTGATGTTGCTTTAATTAATTTTGCAAGTGAATGTTAAAAAACAATTCGTTAATTAATCATCCGTATCTCGAGGATATTGTGTAAGCCAACGTTTCGAGTTTTGATAGACTTGATATCAATTTGAATGGCTATCGTGATTTTATGATATCGTGGTCATAAACTTTTTTTAAGTGTCCAATATCGACTTACATAAATATTATATATATATATATATATAATATATATATATATATATATATATATTATTTGACATGTGCTCAGCTGAGGTTAAGTAGCGCTTATCTTCAAGTCGGAAACCGGCTAACTATTTACAGGTAATTAGCGTTTATTTGACAATATTAGAGGGGCTAGTGAATATTAATTTTTTTTTTTGTTGAATACGAGCAGCGCGTCTTGTAAAAAAATATTTGATTATTTATCAAAGAAATTGGCTTTCAATTTTCAATTTATAAACTCAAAAAATTTGTAAATTTGTCACTTCATATTATGTATATACAAATTAAACGACCTTAGCGTGTCCGTGACGCCACGAGTGCACTGTATTTTATTTACACGGATTTTAAACGATCCGTGACATCGCCAACATGTTACTAGCTTGAAACGTAATAAGCGAAGGTACACTGGTACTACTACAATATATACACATAGCTACGGTATACACATAGCTGAAAATTGGATACCTAAATGTAAGAAAGTACAGTACGTAGAAACTTGATAACGCCGATTTGAGCATATCTTTCTAGAGTCGCTCTCTGATTTATTCGTTCGGCTGGAATCGACTCGTGTGTAGTAACCATTGTTATCGTGCATTGTGATAACATTTCCGGTGGATTAAATCTACAATTGAATGACAGTTATTATTTCTTCTTTATTGTATATAGTTTGTATGCTGTGACCAGGTTAATGCTTTTACGACATAGCGTGTCACCTATAAAGAGCTCAGTTTCTTGCTTGTTCTTCTCGAGAAGGCCATTTCAATTTACAACTGGTGTAATGTTTGTTCCTAAGGTTATGTAACTCTTAGAACTTTGTACCCCTATAGTTTTTTTTTGTTTTAAGTTTGATTATAGGGATTACAGTATTCTTTGTAAATATGAGGTGATTAGGTAAAAAATACCTATTCCTAGTGGGCAGTACTGAATAAATATTCAGATTAGGTAGTTATGTTTATTCAAGTTAGTAGGATTGACGTTTGACTTACCGTTGTAGTGAGCTTTGGGTAATTTTGGATTATGAAATAAATCTCAATTAATTGAGATGTAAGATATAGTTCATAGTTTTGTTTGATTATGTATTAAATAATCGTTTTTATGGTAAAAGCAAATTTCTTAAAAATCTATATACAACATGATAGTTTAAATGCTATTTTTGGATAAAAAAATTGAACCCCGTGCGGGTTCATTAACCCGGGTTTAGTAAGGTTTCGCTTGATTATTTGAAATAATTAATTTAGTGATTGTAAGAGTCTTGATGCAGTGCCCAGTTGAGGGAAGTAAAAACAGCAACGAATTCTTGAATTAACTTTTATTGCAAGCACGTATACTAATACAACACAGACTACTGCTAATACAATGTTGTCGCCGCCATGGACGCGGTAGGAGAGAGAGAAAAAATGTGTTGCCACATAAAATAAATGTTTAATATTTGTTGGTGATACCAACAGTGATTGTTCGGTATGTTTATAATGTATATTTATTAATGCAAAATGAAAATAGAAATATGAACAACTTGCGGTGGTGTATATTATTAACTAGCGACCCGCCCCGGCTTCGTACGGATGCAATGCTGATACTAAATACAGTACAGAAATACTGTGAACGTTGTATATAATAAATTATAGTATAAAAAACTAAAAAAAAACAACGTAATTATTTACAACATCACATTAGACACCTCAAAAATAACAGTATTTCTCCACTATTTAAACGATGTTATTATTAGAGATCGGATAATCGGATGCATATTCACCTAAAGTTAATTTTTGGCTCACAAATTATGGAAGCGGCTTTTTAAAATACATTTTGTTAAATAAAAATCCCGGGAAAATATGGACTGCAAACGTAGTGATATTGTTTGAAAATTACTAAATTAGCACGTGGTATTTATTTTCAAAAGATCGAGACTCCGGGTTCATTTATACAACTATGCATACGTATTTACATGAAGTTTAGTTTCAGTTCCCCGTGCGATTTATGAATGTACGATTTATTATATGAAGAGTGTTATACGAAAGTAGTGAGCTAGTTTGACTAAAACAATAATCAATTAAATAATTGAATAAAAAAAACAGAAATGGTGCCCGGGCGTAAGTATGGTCTAGTATCTCACTCTGAATTAACTTCCGATTTAATGAGTATGAATTCCGGGATTTTTATTTATGGAAATAAAATAAAAAGACAGTTCCATACTTTGTCAAAAACTAAATTAGGTAAATAAATAAACATCCGGCTATCCAATTCCGCAATCCCGGGATTTTTATTTAACAAAAGAATAAAAAGCCGTTTCATACTTTGTCTTAAACTAACTTTAGGTAAATATGCATCCGATTATCGATCTCTAGTTATTATACATAAAACATCCTCTTCAATCACTCTATCTATTAAAAAACCGCATCAAAATCTGTTGCGTAGTTTTAAAGATTTAAGCATACATAGGGATATAGGGACAGAGAAAGCATGAAAAATTATTCTATGTGGTGATGTAGCAATGTATTTTTTTTACATACATATCTCACTTACTCACTCACCCCTCTTTCCCGTGGGGGAGGCAGAGATCGCAGCTTGTCGCGCGCTCATCGGTTACGGGTACTCTCGACCTGACCTTTCTTCAGTATATGACATATAATTAAAGATAAAACTTATACGTTATACTAAACTTATATGATATATCGCTAATTACATCAATGATAATTAGTCAAACTTGATATTAGTAGTTTCTTAAATAGTACGAATATAGTTAGCTCTAATGACGAGATAAAAAGTCATAAAACTTGAACGATATTATGAAATCCGCTACTCGAAAACTGTAACAAAGTATCGCCGCTAACTTTAAAACACAACTATAATTAAAGATAAAACTTATACGTTATACTAAACTTATATGATATATCGTTTAATTTACATCAATGATAATTAGTCAAACTTAATATTAGTAGTTTCTTAAATAGTACGAATATAGTTAGCTCTAATGACGAGATAAAAGTCATAAAACTTGAACGATATTATGAAATCCGCTACTCGAAAACTGTAACAAAGTATCGCCGCTAACTTTAAAACACAACTATAATTAAAGATAAAACTTATACGTATACTAAACTTATATGATATATCGTTAATTACATCAATGATAATTAGTCAAACTTGAATTAGTAGTTTCTTAAATAGTACGAATATAGTTAGCTCTAATGACGAGATAAAAAGTCATAAAACTTGAACGATATTATGAAATCCGCTACTCGAAAACTGTAAGAAAGTTATCGCCGCTAACTTTAAAACACAACTGTAATTAAAGATAAAACTTATACGTTATACTAAACTTATATGATATATCGTTAATTAGCTCAAGATAATTAGTCAAACTTGATGTTAGTAGTTTCTTAAATAGTACGAATATAGTTAGCTCTAATGACGAGATAAAAAGTCATAAAACTTGAACGATATTATGAAATCCGCTACTCGAAAACTGTAACAAAGTATCGCCGCTAACTTTAAAACACAACCAGTGAATAGCTCCACAGCTATAAGAATGAATTCACAACATCAAAAGCATTTATCCGGAAATGGAAATTGTTTGAGGCTCATAAGTTTAATATTAAAAATAAACTTGTTGCTCTAAAATAGTAAACTTAGGACGTGTCATTGAGAGGTAGTTTCAGTTTAGTTGGTATATTAAAACGTAGTAGTTTTGGCTTAAAAGCGCGAGAGACAGACAGACGTAGTTACTTTCAAATTTATAATATTAGTATAGATTGATACAATTTATACGCATAGATAACATATGTACATATTTGTGATGCCTTTAAGAACGACGCGACCGTCCATTATCTGGATAGTATTGCTTGCAATTTCTATAAAAACATTTGCGACTTTATTCTTAGGTCAGCTGTGTAGCTTCACACGCGTTTTTGGTGTCTGCTTGTTTGCCACTGCTGGTAGGTATATTGACGTTGTCGACGCGACACCAAAACTAGGGTATTATTATAAAGTAGTAGAAATAGATCGATATATATTGCTGCCGGGGAAATTCCTAGGAGCATTAAGTGGACTAATCGTTGGTCATAATGTGCGGAATGTTTGATACGTATGAATTGGCCTTAAATCTTTTTGTGCATTCCTTTCGTATACGAGCAGTCTAGTCTTGCGCTAACTATCAAAATAGTAGCTCAGATTGCATACCTGATGGTATGTAGTTACAGTCGGCTATAGCGAGTGGTTAGACGCAAAATGAAAGTCAAAGTACCTTGTAATTTCATTGTCTAACATACCCTTCACACCGAAACATAGCAATGTGAACACTGCTATATTCCGACAGAAATAGGTACCCAAGCTACCCTAGCATAGACTCTATTCCTTCAGTATTGATCATAATTAGAAGTTCCCTGAGTTATAATATTCACGTTTCTATAAACTGTTCTATACCTACTTATATTTATATTTCTGCGTTGTAGTTTTCTTGTACACATTTATTTAAGTTCCCATAATTTCTGAGCTATTGCAGTCGCTAAGGTTGATTAATAAATAAAAATCTCTTCAAAGCACATCGTTCTGATATGTAACATGTTTTTTTAATACAGTTGCTCAAAAAGTGGCGTATTGTAGGGACGTGTAGCGTTCGGGATCTGGGCTATTTCACACTCGTGCTTTTTTTTGCCTTCCCGAACTCGTGCGTTTTCTTTCCCAACTGTCAAAATAATTTCTATTAAAAAAAAAGCTTCAGAAGGACCTCTCCTACATTATTGACAGATTCAGGAGCCAATTTGACGTCCTTAAAGCGGCGGTTGGAAATCGGACAAAGTTGCAGAAAACTATATTGGTGATTCATGAAACAACAAACTAGAAACTGGGAAAAAGATCACACAATCCATTAATTTAAGGTCCAGTCTGTCTCCTTCACATGCTGAAGAGAACGTCGTCCATCTACGAGTACCTTCGTTGATAATGACAATTCATCAGATCCAATTCCATCAACTAGCAAACGCCATTGTATGATAAATATACAATATGAACAATCATACGAAATTAATAATAGTTTGTCTCAAACAGTAAATATGCAACCTAAAACTTCCCCAGTTAGTATAAAAAAGTGTACCAATTTCAATGTACTCGTATATGTGAATTATAACTTTTATAAGAAATAAATGATTAGTTAATTGAGTTTATTGTTTTTATAATTTGATTAAATTGCTTCATTTTTTCGCAACTGTACTTATTAAAAATAGTTGTTCAGTACACGTACGGAACCGTTATTGCAACTCGTTCCGACTTTGTCGGAACTCTTTGCAATGACTGCCATTCCGTACTAGTAATGAAATATACTATTCTGTGTAGACAGTAAAGTTTATATATAGCTGACCCTGGAAGCATTTCATTGTAACCACTTGACACAAGATGAACCGTATGCTTGTCAATGAATTATCAGGTTAATGACCGTGCACATGTTCCCACAGGAGCCATCGTCCTCGTCTTCGTCGAGGCACGGCGAACGCGTGCACCATGTCAAGTCCCACTCAAAGGACCTCGGCAGCAGCCCGCTCTCGGCCAACACCACAGGAAACAGTTCCAGAGAGTGAGTTGATTGGTTTTTGTTTTTACCGCCTTTAGTTTATTGGGTAGAATGCAAAGCTGAACGAACAACGGGTTACTTATGGCGCAGTTCGAAGAAAATTATTTTTTTTCGCGTATTGCTATTGCGTGCTTACAGTCATTCTACGTTTCAATCTTAATGGCATAGCGTAGCAGTCGAGTAATCGGCTAGAGTCCAATTGACTGTCGGTGCAATTCCCGCACGGCAGATGTGTGTCGATTAGTCATATGTCAGATTATATGTCTATAACTACACTCACTACACAGAGTGAAAACTTAGTGTAGGGTTACGTGTTTTGTTAAAAATAAATAAATAAAACAATTATTTTTTCGCATAATGCTGTTACTAGCGAAAAGAGAAAATTGTAATATATAATTATTGCCATAATACATACAATTTAATGTTGTTATCAAATTCTTTTGAAATTTGAATAAAAAAACATGATTTTATGTATCATATTACTTTTTAAATAGTTAAGTTATGAATTACACATAAAAGTTCAGTCATTATTATATGGTGTGGATGTTGTTATAAGACTTCGATTTTCTGAGAATAATTGATAATATGTAAGTCAATACCGTTTAGGAATTTGAGTGTCAATTGGTATATTTGAATCAATCAGTATAGTCGATGTTTCAGCACTTAATGTTAGCACTGTATTTTCAAGTTAACTGGATATGAACTGTTAAATACTGTCGGCAGACTGGAAGACTCGCCGCAGAAGAAAATACTGACTGGCCTGATGCCGCCTGCCGACTACTCCGGCCCGGTGTACAGCCCCAACGTATCTTACACTCTCTCCGGGGACGAGTACGGGTCGCCTGCGTACAGAGGTAGCCATATCTATTTTTACTAAACATGTCAAAAACTAATTGTGTCGATTTTTATATATACGTCTATCAATTTAAAAAAATAACAAAAATTGCATTCCCCATTTTTACCACCAAAATAAAAGTTACAAATTTCTAACTTTAAAAATTACTATTTTCCATACACACTTTCATCCCTGTACAATCCTTTTTTCTCAGTAAAAAGCAGCCTATGTCCTTTCTTAGGCTTTAGATCAGTGATTCTCAAAGTGGTCCAAATCGACCCCTAGGGATCTATGACAGCCTGGCATGGGTCTACGTCAGCGAAACAACTAACATGAAATTATAACCAAAATCTCGAACGTATTATAAGATTAATTTGAATAAGCTTAAAAATATATAATGTGTATAAATGTATCATCTAGATCAGTGATTCCCAAAGTGGTCCAAATCGACCCCTAGGGGTCTATGACAACCTGCAAGGGTTCTACGTCAGCGAAACAACGAACATGAAATTATAACTAAAATCTCAAACGTATTATAAGATTAATTTGAATAAGCTTAAAAATATATAATGTGTATAAATGTGTCATCTAGATCAGTGATTCCCAAAGTGGTCAAAATAGACCCCTAGGGGTCTATGACAACCTGCAAAGGGACTACGTCAGCGAAACAACTAACATGAAATTATAACCAAAATCTCGAACGTATTATAAGATTAATTTGAATAAGCTTAAGAATATATAATGTGTATAAATGTATCATCTAGATCAGTGATTCCCAAAGTGGTCCAAATAGACCCCTAGGGGTCTATAACAACCTGCAAGGGTTCTACGTCAACGAAACTAACATGAATTTATAACTAAAATCTCAAACGTATTATAAGATTAATTTGAATAAGCTTAAAAATATATAATGTGTATAAATGTATCATCTAGATCAGTGATTCCCATAGTGGTCCAAATCGACCCCTAGGGGTCTATGACAACCTGCAAGGGGTATATGTCTGCGAAACAACTAACATGAAATTATAACTAAAATCTCAAACGTATTATAAATGCAGTCTACGTCAGCGAAAAAAAATTGGGGGTCCATGAAATGAAAACGGTGGTCCACGATGATGGATCTCAACATACACTGATAGTACCTATTTTACTTACATTACCCTATCTTCTAATATAAAGACATAAAATCCCAAATAATATTATAAATGCGAAAGTAACTCTGTCTGTCTGTCTGTTACGCTTTCCCGCTAAAACCTCGCAACCGATTTTGATGAAATTTGGTACAGACAATCTTTAGACATTAAAAAAAAAAGGGATGAAGGGGTTGATATAGAGGTTGAAAGTTTGAATGGGATTTCTTAATTTAACCATGAAACTTTATATTTAAGCACTTGATAAGAAATCATCAAAACATTTGTTGTAGTGAAATAAGGGTTGAAAGTTAGTATACCAGGATTGACAAAAACTAATTTCACGTGGGCAAAGCTGCGGGCGGAAGCCAGTATATAAAACTACCAATGATTTAAAAAAAATATATTATAAATGTGATATTAGAATGTAGATATTCAATATCAGGTAAGTAGGGGGTCTATCCAAAACATGGCAAAGGGTCTACGACACAAAAAAAAATAATTTTCTCTCTGCTCTTGCCTCCCTCTGCCTCTGCTTTTCGACATTCAGCAATGAACATAACTTTGTTTCATAGCATAAATCAAGTATATTTATTATAGCTTGAAGCACGATCATAGGTTGTAATAAGTTTAGTGCATAAGCGTTTTTTTTTTCCTTTTCCTCCTTTTTGTTTTATTAGTTTGCATTTTACGCCCGATGTCACATTTGCGTTCAACAAAACACCGGTGCAGCTTGCTCTGCTAGCTGCTTAGATATCGCAAGTTTTTTTAATTGTGTGTTGTCACGTGATGTTAAAATAAATGAGCTGTCTTTCTTTCAACCTGTGTATCAAGTTTCATTCAGAAGTTTTGACGTGAAAGCGCGATAGACAGACAGAGTTACTTTCGCACTTATAATATTAGTAAGGATGAAATATCACGAGGCAACCAACAGTATTAACTTGTGAAGTAATTTTAATTTAGTGTGATTAAGTACGAGTATGTCGTGTTTGAAACACATTTTTAATAGTGTAATACTCATAAAACATGTTTGTCTGTTTGTTCGTTTTCACACAACGGTTTCAATGCATTTACTGTGGTTAAGGAAATTTCTTCCGGAAGGCTTTTTATATATCTACCTACGGTTACAAATAGTCTAGTCAGCTATTATAAATAAATATAATATGTACGTACACGTTTCTCATCTAAAACGCCTTTTATACGTTGATCCTATAGTGATGAATCTTTGAAAGAGTGTCTATAACGTATTTTTTATGACATCTATTTTTTTAAATGGAATGTTTATTTTGAAGTTACTTAACAAATTTAGTTCTCTTAACGTACAAACAAATTATCTTTAATAAGTTAAACAAATTTTGTATAACTAATGTTGTTAATAAATTTAATGTTAAACTGTTTATGTAATGACCGATGATCCTAATAGTCAGATGTAAACAATTTGCTAATAATCGCCATTAGTCACTTTATTTTTGGATATAATTAATTTGTTGGTGAGTCGAGTAGGCATTATAATTACTTAGGTATAGATAAGTTTATGTGTAGTGCTGATGATAAACAGGAAAAATGGGTTACCACAGCGTTTAAACGTAGTCCCACTTCAGTGCTCGACATAAGCGCAATGCTACCGGTACGTAGATTAAAATCCTATCCATTCGATGGACCAGTTCGTTGGGTGACTTATTATGGTGAGTTATTCGTCCTGAGGCCTTACCATGATCGCTTAGAGTGGAGTTAAAACTTAAAGCACAGACGCAGCCTTTGCAGCGTATAGCGCCGTCTTGCCTGCACTGCATTTTTATTCCTGTTTTAAGCAATCATAGTAGGCCTACTGATTTCACCACTGCATACTGCATATTATATCAATCGATAACGATTGATATTGTTATCGAGTGATGCGTTTAAGTCCGTTAGGGCGATTAGACCTCGTCAGATACGATTTTCCAGTGAGGATGGGTTGACTTGTCATTCACCCTTTAAATTTGTTCAAGCTTATTCTTTCTTTCTTCAGCTAAATTAATAAATCTTAAATGTTGTTTGTTTTCTCATTTTGGTTACCAGAAGCAAATTAAAAAAAACTATTTCGTTTTTCTTTCTAAGGACTAAAACAACACTCGCAGTAACGCTCTATGCTTGTAGAACATTAGAAACAAAAAAAACTTCACATTACATATTGTATAAGTCAGCAGTATTAAAATCGTATAAATACAACACGGTTCTGTGTGAATATATTCATTTTAATAGTAACTGTCGAAGAGATAACGTCAGACTGACGAGCAAAAAAATCCGAGTCGATATTTTGTCGATAATCTCGAGAGGTTGCAACAGATCCGAGAGAAGACATTTGTTTAGTTCATGTGAACATGGACGGGGCGTGGTTCCACCATTTTGGTACGGAAACCAAACAACAGCCGGTGCTTTCAAAACCCCCTCATCACCGAAGTAGAATCTTGAATTTCTTTCTCTTCGATGGTTCGTATGAAAATGAATGTACATCTGTCAGTACACCCCTTTTATTATATGCCATAGTTGGGTTACATTCTGATTTTGCTTCAGGTTCATCGTTCGTTTTTCTTTTTTGCTGTAATTTTGTTGTTGTTTGTTTATACATTATCAACGGAGTTTAAATATATTATATAAGATTTGTTGTAAAATTACAGGTTAATAATTTATTTCTAATATTTAAATAATAATTATTAAATCGACGCAAGGATACACTATTTATTCTATTTCCTTCAAAGTCCATACCAATGGGCAATTGACGATTTTAAGTATCTTTTAAAGTACACACAAATTCTATACACGCAATAACTAGTAATTTCCTCTTTTTCTAACATATGCTGAATTAATTGCAGGTCAAGACGGTGACTACTCGAACCAAGGTAAACTTTGACAAACATTTTTTGTATATCCAACATTAGTCTGGCGAATTATTTAACGTAAACTTTATGTATTGTACTCGAAAGTTGAAAATTAGATAAAACAATTAGAGATTTTGCTAGTCTTGCCAACCATATTTTAATAATTTATTCGTATGACGTTAACGATAGAGCCTTACTCATCAGAGGCCTTACCACGACCGCTTAGAGTGGGGATAAAATAAAATTGAAACAGGGACACCGCTCTAGCAGCGTATAGCGCCATCTCACCTGCACTGTGATTTTATTCCTGTTTTAAGTGATCATGGTTTGCCTACTGGAGATTGTCTATTAAATCAAATAAGCATTTCGTTTTTTGTCGTAGATGAGAGTGACGGTACCAACGTAGCGTCGTCGAAAGCGCAGGCCGCCATTGCACATCTCAACTCGAAAATTGAACGCACGAAGGTTTTGATACGTCTAGAACAAACTATCAGAGATGGTAAGTTCAAAAATTACTTTTAATAGTATTAACTAGTTAGTGCCACTAGTACTTAAGACACGAGTTTTAAGACCTAATTGGGTAGACGACAATTTTTTAAATTCTATACACAATAAGAGTACTCTTTTAAGTGAGAAATATTGTAGGACCAACAGTACACCTGCACCTATTACTTTTGAAAATACATCGACATGTTTGCGGCGCTGTCGCGGGTCGCTCAAATACGCTCCATCCTAAAAACTCTGCAATCGTGACGTCAAAACTAAGTAAACTCGCCTAATTTGTATGCGCGTACAAACAAATTTTAAAATAACTTTGTTATTTGTACGTTTATAATGAAATGTGTTCGTTTCATTAGAACAACGTAAATGATAATTCTCTCATTTTTTAGAAATCTAAAAACAATATAAATTAAAAATGAAACTGAAATTTCTATACTGACATACTTTCATTAGATATAAATTGCTCACATCAGGTAATTATAGTATAAAAACGGCCATAATCAGTTGTGGTCGTCTACCCTATTATCGGTCGGATCGACACTAGGGATTGCAATCCGGAAAAACGGATCCGGTAATCCGGCGGACACGGCATCATTTAATGGTTACCGGATCCGGTACCAATATGTCGGATCCAAAGACTGGATCCGGTGCTAGCAGTTAGTAATCATGCTGATGGTATCTGTCATAATCACAAATACCAAATACTTTATAATGATTTTGATCTCATTTCAGTTAATTACGTAAGGTTAATTGTAACTGTTCGATATTATAGTTACTTGATAATTAATATTGTTACTTATAAATTGATCTATCTGTGAAAGTGAAATCTAGAAAGACTGAGCTACTCGTTACGTCGTAAAATTATTACAAGTTACCTACACTACTAAATTTTAATTGTTTTCTTGTTGTATATTTGTCTTAACATTGGTTAGGAAATAAAGTCGATTTTATATATTTGTGATTTATTTTTTATACACTACCTACATATAAGTACAGTGACACTTGATTAACTAACTTATTTTGTAGTAAAAAGCGAACATCGTCTTGATTTAATTAACGACCGGATTCCCATCAATCCGGCCGGACTGAAAATGACGCCGGATTGCAATCACTAGACACACAGTTTGCAAACGACAGCTCTAAACGAAACTCGACGTCCGTTACAGACAACGTGAATGAGTACCTGAAGCTAGCTGCGAACGCTGACAAACAGCAGCTGCAGCGGATCAAGGCAGTGTTCGAGAAGAAGAACCAGAAAAGCGCGTTGTGTATCGCTCAGCTGCAGAAGAAACTCGAGGGTTACAACAAGCGGATAAAGAACTGGGAGGTGAGGGGTTTATTTTGTAATCGATCTTTTAGTAGCGGTCCACTCAATCGACGAACGATAAGTTTTTCTTTTGCATGTGTTGTGTATTTATCAATTATCCTCTTAAACGGGGTCTAAAATAGATGTTTCTATCCCTAAGTAAATAAAAATGGTTTGAATTTTGAATGTGAATATTGTTATTATTAGTTTCAAATGGCCGACGAGGTCACCCGCGAACATTGTGTGATAAGAGTAACGCGCACAAGTTATCGCTTAATTTTATGTTTCATTTATTTATTTATATACACTTTATTGTACAGTGAATAAAAAGCATATCATTAAAATACGCCCATGCCAGTGGAATTTGTGAAATGGTGAAGTGACACTTAATTGTATTTATCTACTATCATGCTATTAATCCTCTATAAAAGAATCTATAACAATTAGCTTATTGCCAACATTAAAACACTCAATGATATTATGATCATTATATCATCCAAACGCGTGATATTATGAATTTCAAAAAAGAACATTCTCATGCAATGACATTTTCACCACCAGATCGCTAAAATCTTGAAAAAACAAAAACAATAAATTAAGCATAAACATGCTTCGCAGTTAGACTTTTCTTGAATTTACATAGTTCTTACAACGCTGTACAACACCCTATGGTATGAGAATCTTTTATAGAGGATTCACATCATGATTGTAGATAAAGTCTTGTATGCAACTGTTATAATTAGTTATTAAAACACTCATGTGATACTATTACAAACCCACATTCGTGTTTTAATACCCTTGATTATACAACAGTTGCATAAATAACTATTAAAACTATAAAAAATGGTATAATATAATCCCCATATTAAATAAGTGTATTACTTACATAATGGGACACCGTGGGAGAGCCATGCTTCGGCACGAATTGGGCCGGCTCGACCGGAGTGATACCACGGCCTCACAGAAAACCGGCGTAAAATAGCGCTTGCGCTGTGTTTCGCCGAGTGAGTGAGGGTACCGGAGGCCCAACCCCCCTTATTCCCCTCTATTCCCCTTATTCCCCCTATTTCCTTTTAAAAGGCCGGCAACGCATCTGTGACTCCTCTGGTGTTGCGGGTGTCCATGGGCAACGGTTATCGCTTACCATCAGGTGATCCGTTTGCTCGTTTGCTGCCCTATGCTATAAAAAAAAAAATACACATACAATATAATGTAGTGTAAGTATATTGCACAAAATGCATAAATAAATAATAAACTTATATTCACATTAATTTTTTTTTATATAAAAAGTGGAGTCTCCATCTCCTTTGAGAAGGACGTCAGAGGTCTGCGCATATTCACAGTGATGGAAACCCCGCTGTCGTTCTAGCGGCTTCACTGAAAATCAGCGTCACAGTGTTCTGTGACTTAAAGCTGAGTGGAGTCGGTTTTGGTCGCTTATATTATTATTATAATTAATATTTTGTTCCTTTTTGTAAACACTACTAAGCGCCAAATAAATAATTTTTCTTTCTTTCTTTCTTTCTTTCCTTTGATCTGTCCCAAACGACCCCGGAACGGCGCCGGGGCCGCTAGCACGCCATGAGCACAACCTTCTGTTCGTGTGCCTTCCGCAAACTCGCCCACGGTAAAGTTGAATATCCATCTGCCATCCACGGCGGAAGCCATCTGCGGCTTCAGCATAGGTTCCTAAAAAAATCTCCATCTAAAGCTCGTGTAATGCAATCCAACTCTGCTCTCTGGATTCTTAAGACCCATTTTACCATATTCACTTTTCTTATCCTTTCTGGACTTATTTTCTTATGTTTATTGATGTATGTTTATTGTTGAGTGTATAATATAGATCTTTATAAATATCTCTGTTTTCCATTACAGCAACATGGCACGAGCGGACAAGCACACAGACAACCGAGGGAAGTGCTTCGGGACATGGGGCAAGGACTGAAGTGAGTTGTTATGGCTTATTGCATATGTTATGAGATATACAGGATTTCAATTTGGCGTAATCAAAATATACAAGGCGGCTGAGGTCTAATTGGAACAGCTTCGATAAAGAATACTGCGTACTGTCTCATCCAGACCCTTAATATACGAGGTACTCTTGGTTTATACCTTACCTGTTTAGCTTTTATCAAAGGCACAATTCACTCCGACACTTTCTTTGAAAATGTTATTAGTTTCAGTTTCGCAATGTTACAATATTGGTCTCACTCTAAAAGTTGTTCTGGTTCCAACAATCTCTGAATTTCCTATATGTTATAAAACTAATATACAGAATGGAATTTTGTTATCCTAATTGAATGGAAAGTACCGTTTATACTGTAAATAGAAAATTATATTAAAAAAGAAATCCTTTATTTTTGAACAGTAAAATTTACTTGCCGTACTCAGAAATCGAATAAACTGCACTCCGTAAAAAACTACAGCCTGTACTTTTAATTCATCGATCAAAAGCGTCAAATATTTGTGTCATCATAGATTGTGATTGGGATTACGTTAAAATCTTCATAACCTGGAAGAAAGACAGGCCCGTCGCTGAAGATCCCGAGGGTCCAAGCAAGAGACGAGCCACCACTATCCAGAAGGGTGCGAATGTGCATTTCACATATTCCTTTTCATTGACGTGTGTACTATTTATATAATTTAATAATCCATTGCCTATACTATCTTCAATATTTGATGCGACTATCTTTGAGTAAAATGTTATATCTAGTATTAAGAATTTATTATCTACAGTATTAAGAAGTTCTTTAAAATGGGTGTATTATAATCGGAGGTCGGAATTAGGTATAGTTATTTATCTACTAGCATCGAAATGTTGATATTAATATGGATCTTCCCGGGATTTCTAACAATTCCGTGTGGTCCATAATAATACAAATAAATAATAATAAAAACCTCAGAGATAGACAAATACAAGAAAGATTAACAAATTAACATACAAATTTTATTAGTTTACATTAATACACAATACAAATTATTGATAGTCTTAAGCAAATTCTCATACGCACATTTAGCCTTTTTTATAAATACAAGCTAATACTTTTGCTTCTAGCCTAGACTCGGGAGGTTATCCAAACGGCCAATCAGAATCATTTTCCTTGTTCGATTCATTAGCAGTAAGATTTGAAGTAGTTTTTACAAGCTATGTTGTGTGAACTACAAATGTGGCAACATCGCGCGTATTGGAATTTTGCAACTTTGATGTAAGTTTGGCAACGTCGCGCTTGCAGTAATTTAAATTGTGTAAAAGTAAATATCTTTTTATTTATAAAATCACGGGATTTTTTCTGCTCTTTAAAATTAATCTCGCGATTTGAGGCATATCCATTTGATTCTTTCGCTGTATGAAATCAGTGTAAGTACATGAATGACTCTACCTAATTCCGACTTCTGGTTGTAATGTGTATTATATATTATTACCTTTTTTTTTTGTTCCCCCTGAGGAAAATGCATTAAGTTGCATACCACAGCTGTGGCGAGCCGGCGGTTATGTGGGGCTCTCCTCCCCAGATGGGGGAGGCCTACCCACTAACAACCTCAGGGAGGGCCTTCCTCAGGCATGTAGGGAGCCCCCGGGAACACCAAGTTACTTCCGGGAATCCCCAGCCTCCGCTCCCCCGCCGATACAGGGGAGCTCTCCTCGCGGAAGGCTACAATACCTCCCCCGATCTCCACCACCGACGACGCCCCCCGGCCACGGAAGGGGCGTGGTCCTCCCGGGTCGCCGTATTCGCGTATAACAATTAGTTTATTGCCAATATTAACACTCAATGATATTATGATCATTATATCATCCAAACGCGTGATATTTTAATTTCAAAAAAGAACATTCTCATGCAAAGACATATCCAACAAAATCCACGTGTCAAATCAAATTTTAAGTTCTATAGAAATAGAAATAATGAAGTGGTGAATAATAATTAAAATATTTCAATTACATCAGGATCTGCCAACATTCAACAAGGTGCAAAGGTTTTGTGCATTTCAATAATTGTACGATCCAAAATGTAAATAATTATTACAATAAATAATTCTTTTCCTTATTAGGGTTTACTTTTCTTGTATTTACATAGTTCTTACAACGCTGTACGACAGCCTATG
Source organism: Scirpophaga incertulas (assembly GCA_036419045.1). NCBI lineage: Eukaryota > Metazoa > Arthropoda > Insecta > Lepidoptera > Crambidae > Scirpophaga > Scirpophaga incertulas. The sequence continues at coordinate 33,195,838 of CM071629.1, read as the reverse complement.
GTATGAGAATCTTTTATAGAGGATTCACATCATGTAGATAAAGTCTTGTATGCAACTGTTATAATTAGGTATTAAAACACTCGTGTGATAAACCACATACAACAGTTGCATAAATAACTAATTAAGTATTGAGAATTGTCAATACTCGTGCGTAAGTTTCAATATATGGTCACTGCATGAGAATGTTCTTTTTACAAGCTTTTATTTAGTTTCACCTGTCCCGTTGTCTGTCGTTCTGTAATCAAATCTTGCAACTTAAATTTGATCCACTTCCCGGTTTCCGATTGAGCTGAAATTTGGTATACACGTTTAGTTCGGATGACAATGCATGATTAACTGTGTGACGTCATTCTAAATCCAACATGGCGGCGTATCTATCCAATATGGCGGCCAATTATTTTTAATGCACTCCTACAATATGGGCATCAAATAAAAGGGCTTGAAAAGAACACCTCGGTAAATAATGTGACGTCACTCTTAATCCAATATGGCGGACTTTCCCAAGATGGCGAACCAATTATTTATAATGCACCCCTACAATATGGGTATCAAATGAAAGGGTTTACTAAGCTTGGTTTTTTAGTCGCAAAAATAAATTAAAAGTAAAAAAATCCTTTTTTAAAAAGGAGCTTTTATTAAAGCGCTAAAAAGAACAAAATAAACTTTTAATACATGTAAAAGCTTGTCGTTAGAAATATTCTATAAGTAAGTAAATCTCGCGACAAGCTTTTATATGTATTAAAAGTTTCTTTTGTTCTTTTTAGCGCATTTAATAACAGCTTGTTTTTAAAAAAGGATTTTTAGTACTTTTAATTTTTGAAATTCAAATATCAGTTGTATTGTAATGTAACATTGTAAACGTCTTGTGTGTCCGCGTAGGAACGTGGGCGGCAACATCCGCGACGGCATCACGGGGCTGGGCGGCAGCGTGATGGCGGCGCCGCGGGAGTTCGCCCACCTGTTCTCGCGCTCCAACCGCTTCGGCTCCGCGGACAACATCGCGCAGCTCGCCGGTCTGTATCACTCACCATACCAACGCTTCTAGTCCTGATAAAGCCATCCTCTGCGGCAGGGCCGACTTAAGCCGAAAAATCCAGTTAGGATGAAAATGCTTAGGGACTCTAGAGTGACTCCAAAACATGACATATAGTCTACTTACAACAGTGCTATGGCTATCTACACATATCGCGTCGGAGTTAACTCTAAAGTCTAATCATTAATTCACTGGAGTAAACTGACGTTTACGGTGTTACCACTTTATGATGAACAGAAAATAGTGTTGTGACTAGAATATTGAAATCAAACTCATTCATTCAATTTCATTCCGTCCTCAAATCACATTACTCATTTTATTTACTTTATTAAGAAATCTTAATCCAATTTTGTTTAATCGATGTAATAATATTAGCATGGTACCTTTAGGGCAAATAGGTGATAACTTTGAAATGGCGTAATTACTCGAATTATATATATGAAATGAAACAAAAATATTCAATGGATAGATTTTTATTCGTCATCGTCAGACATAATTTTATCAGTATCGTCGTCGCTGTCAGTGACACTTATTATAAAACGGTCCGTAATATTGTAATTAACTACTAATATAAATAACTACTATTACACAGTGGTTGAATCTGTATTTTTCTTTTAAAAAGATTGCAATAATTAAAGTACTTCCAAATGTTCGAATAATTACAGCTCAAAAAATTGATTTACTGATTAACTGAACGCATAGTTCGGGAACGCTAGCAAGTGATTGAATTTCATTTTTTGTATCTGATAGAATTCATGTACCTATATTATAATTAATTGAGTACTTTTTTTTAATAAACGTTGTTACTGACTTTGTGTGAGTGATCTGAATAACAACAAAGGGTAAAGTACTTATCGATTTATTCAATTTATCCAATTATATTTGCAGGTCACCTCACTAGTACGATAAATATGGCAGCATAATTTTACAATGTGACATTAGCATCTGTCAGTTTACTCCAGTGAATTAATAATCAGACTTTACAGCCGCTGCCGACTTATCGGAAAAAGTGGGGGGGTCTTAGAGATCATTCTACAACCGCTACTCGCAACAATCCGGAAGGGCCGACTTATTGTAAAATGTGAGAGGAACCTTGCGAGGAGGCGTGAGAGCCTCCACACATATCGCGTCTCTATAGTCCACTATCAGCGACACACCGAAAAGGTCAATTTATTGTAAAAAGTAGGAAAGATCCTAGGTAGTTTTCTACACATATCGTGTCGGAGATCAGTCCACTACCCACGACACATTTAGAGCTTGCCAGTAGTAACAAGAAAACACGGGTGATTGGAAATTGCCTCTTCAGGACATTCTGCGACAGGACAGATTTTGAATTAAGAAGGTGGGGAGACTCCTATTAGATGTCGTCATTCTATAACTCATTTACAAACTCACTGGGGCAGAGCCAATACAGGGTGAAAAAGTTGGGAGCATCGTAAATTGTCTCCTCAACATGTCGTGTCATCTACCCACAATGATGGGGCAGGACCAATTTTAAGTGACAAATCCAAGAAAGTCCACGATTACCTCCTACACATGTCGCTTATAGTATAATTCTACCCCTTGTCTTCTCTCCGCCCTTGATACAGCTTCACTGCCAATTTATATTGAAGAAAAAAATCTATGAAGAGTTTTCATAATTATATTCTAAACATGTTGTGTAGATTCCTCACAACGGTAAGGCCTGTATCGTCAATAGCATACTATAAGAACCCCTGGTTACATGTCAACGCACATTGCACTAGCGTGATTCTGACTTGATGATTCTAATTTGTAATTTTGACCTAGCGGACCAAATAGTTGAAGTTCAGCACGAAAAAGAAGTTTCATCAGTTTGGAGATGCTTCCCTAGAACACCCCTTTTGTGAAGCCATCCATTGAGTAGTCTATCGAACTTCTAAAGAACTACGCGGAGGCGATCATTTTTGCTTAGGTTCTCTGAATTTTAGAGGGGTTTGTGGCCAAAATGTAACATTTATACAGCGCGTAATAATAAAGACATATATGTAGATTCCATAAATCAACTTTGAATCTGAATCTGCCGAATTAAATTTAAACATATGTGATTAAGCTGATTTTTTTACTAGATCTATGTTAAGCTTTGCCGCAGTGCCACTGTGTCCGTAAATTTAATTTTATACTGATCATATTAGATCGGTAACCCTTGATTTGATTCCGCCATTTTGTTATGTTCTACACGAGTTAAAAATGTATAGTGACTAATGATTAGAGATAAAAATATTAATTATTCAAAATTTACGAACAAAGTTGAATGTTTTTCAAATCACTGAGCAATATGATATTTATAAAATCTTTAGTCTTCACAAGCATAGAAATCCATTTTGTCAGGTGTTACTCCCATAGTTTATCTGTCAAAATGTCATAGTTTTGACACATAAACTATAATACTGACAAAACGAACTTTTTAATTTGTGAAGACATATGTGTATTGCTTTATAATTGTCAGCTTATGTACATCGTATTTTATGTTGCTTTACGTGTTAAAAATAAAAATGAATTGTATATGTATGTAATTATGTGTCTACCTATAAACATTATTATAATTACATACAAAGAAATTTCTATATGAGGTTATTATTTACAAACATGACTACATTATTTTTTAAACATCCAATTGAAATATACATATCTAATAAAAATCTATATAGTAACGAAGCTTGCGTATTAAATCACTTATATGACACTTGTCTTCTCATATCTATAATTTTATTGATACATATATAATGCTAATGTATTGATACTATATATTTTCCAATAATTTATTGCATATTTAACAATATATTTATTTTGTCACACAGAGAACACGGGTCCTTGTGAGTATACACATAAAGTTCAGTTTCGCTAACTAACTTCACGATAGTTTATTGATCAGAAATCACGGTGGAGGTATATAGTCGCCTTTTTCAATCTATGTTATTAACTTTATATATATATCGTAGTGGTTGGAGTAGTATGGATTTTGGTTGGAGTATTTAGTATGGCATTTTCTTAATCTATTTTATTCCATATTGATGCGCCATCATAGATGTCAGTACTGTATAAAACTGAAAGATATATTACTAGATTTAATTTAATTGTAAATACGCTTTGTAGTTGTTCATTTAATGCATAAGCATTTCTTGTATATTTCCCTCGTGTACTGTGAAAATATTTCTGGTCATGTATCATAGTTCAGTTTATTCTCATAATTTATAAGGGTTTCGTTACATTTTAAATCATATTATAAACCAACACCCTTAACTGTTTACACCAATTTTGTCCTTTTTATATCATAATTAGTCTACACCTGGTTAGCCATGTACTGAATCGCCTAACACTTTGATTGTACAGTAGAGATTGTGGAAATGCAGGTATCCGGTACAGAGGTTCCCGATACCTGCATATACTCTGGTACAGAGGTTCCCGATACCTGCATATACTCTGGTACACAGCGGAGATAACTGGTCCATGAATACCATAATACATTTTGCATTTTGTATCACTTTTTGTGCAGATTGATATCGTATCCAGCTGGCGTAGCTCTTACAATATTATATCATAGGTCTTCTTTAGTTTGAATTTTTATTTCTCCGTATTATTGTTTTTCCTTTTTATTTAACTACATTGAAATCAAACATAAAAGACAAAGCACAAACTTTTGAGCAAATAAAATAAGAACTATTTTTGACACCGTCTTGATCAAATAAAATGCACTCAAACCCTGATTCAAGGAAAATAAAAATTGGACCTTAATTAAAATATACACATTTAATAAAAACATTAACAACTTTTGTAGCCCCTAAAACTGCTCGAGTTATACAATTATATTTGCGATATACAGGTTGTCAACTAATATTAATATCGTGAAAATTTGTATCAGTAATTTTCACGATATTAATATTAGTTGACAACCTGTATATCGTAAAAATAAATGTATAACTTGAACTTGACCTTATATACGTTTTTTTTTATTTATTTCTGTCACTACATGTTATCACATGCCCTTTCAATAGACACTACACTACTAGCATAACACAAAGTACTACTCATTATGTAGTATGATTACTCCATTGAGATTAAAACCGCCTGTCCCACACTAAAAATAGTCAATTGAATCTCATACTATCATATGTGATACTAAATATAATATCCACTTCATTAATGTAGCGCATCGTTAATTTAAAACTCTAAAGTTAGTTTTGTTTTAAATAAACTTGTTTTAACAATTTAAAAAGCAAACCGACTTTAAAGATTTAATAATTAACCGTTGTTTTACAATTAGTTGTTAGTACACACTTTTAATCTTATTTGATTGCCGTTGTGTCATACTCTTATGAACGTAAATGTATTTTTATAACATATCATTGAATATTTACATCACCGTGTACTGGATTATGAGATAAGCGACAACTCGCGATAAAATTCAATGTCAAGACAGTGGATGACTAAGTGGCTGGGTTAATCTACAGATAGATCGCAGTTAATATTTTTTCATGTATTATGTTAGATGGAATCACTTACGTATATCAAATTGCGTCCCCTTCGTCTTTGCAACGAATGTTTTCTTGTAGTTAATTGGTTTTGTTCGAGGAATTATTTCTCCTTTTACTACACCGGCCTGTTTATGAATCCTGTGGTCCGAAGCTGGTTACTATTTGACGTTGGATATTTGCATACACATATATCTCCGGTCACGACGTGCAGTTAATGCTACTGTGGAGAAACATTTGACTGCTTTTCGTGATTTATTTGTAGGGCAATAGAGTTGACATATCAAAGTAAGGATCTTTCTTGACCATCGTTTAAATTATAATGAAAAGTATTAATTTTCTTGTACGTAATCATAGTCAAGTGAAGGAATAATAAATCTTCCATCGCAGTCAGTTACGATCCAGTTATTATGTAGACCGCTGAAAGACTTCAATTACCTGATGTGGTACATCTTTTCTTGTATATACAGTAAGAATGGATAAATTAAATCACAAATGAAAAACAAGGCGATCGAATGTAATTGAAATTGACCTTGAATATTGCACGTTTGTCAATATCATATCAATTCTCGCCGTTCTATCCGTTGTCTGTAGAACATTGAAACGAAAGTGATTGAGCGCGCTCCACTGATTTTGCAAATAAACCAATGTTGATAAGATTCCGATTCCGTGTTATCGGACAGCCCACGTACTTGACGTAATCTTCTCAAGGTGTCGTCTCGCGAGAATAACGATCTCCGTTAGTGAACGCACATAGAGCGCGCTGACATGTTCTTTAACAAATGCCGACGGCGTCGCAAAAAATGTAATTATTTTGTCGTGTGATCAGTGTTTGTTTTGTGTTTTGCATTCCAACGATCACTTTGGGATCTTTGTTAAGCCGTCATTGAATATGATTTGTTCTTGTGAATGTGTGAACTACGTTTACATTTGTTTATTTAACAGACAGTACCTTGATACATTTATGTAAATATTTTTTTACTGTAATAATTAGTACATTCAAAAACTAACTAGTGAACGAGTTTCTTTTTATTTTAAAAATTTGTGAAATATACCATTTACAAAGCTTTCAATTATATATGTAGAAAAATATTAAATGTCTTTTATATATTTTCCAAAATATGTGTCAAATATCGCACAAATTTATATGTGTATGAGTATTTATTATGTCTATAATTTGAGAATAAAACAATAAGGAATAATGCTTTGCTAAAGCTTACTTCACACAGTTAAAACACTACAGTTAATCAAACCCTGTGAAACGTGTCGCTTATCATGCTGTCTCCTTCTTGCACGCTAGCCCCACAACATGCGGAGTTGAGAGGTAAATAAACGCTTCTACACTTGGTTATAATATGTATGTTGTGTTAAGTATGCATGCACTTCCATAATATTTATAACAAAATCTCAGACTTTGAAAAGACTCCTTGAATATATAATAGTTAAATATTTCTTGGGTAAAGGAAATCTGTTTAGATGGCGGTTCTTGCTTATATTTTACTATGCTATCTATTCAATAATTATTTATACCATTAAGAAATATAATCTGACTGGCTTAATCATACTGTGTTCTTTTTACACCACGTGCGACATAAAATAAATATGCAATCCACCTGATGGTACTAGAAAATTTTAACTTCACTTGTTGTTACGCGTATGATATGTGCTTCACAAAGTATACGTTTCATACAAGTCTATTATCACAGATTAGTGCAAAAAAGCATATTTCATTTACAATTATTAGTCTATGTTATTAATGATAATACATATTTTTATTATTAATTTTGATTTATATGTAATTAGCTGGATCTAATATATTTATACCTAGCTGTTATTTAGAATGACAGCTATATCAGATTGTAATATTTTTCTTTTATATTAAAATAATGCAACCAAAAATTATATGTTTGCATTTTATTAATTGGTATAACGTACACGGACCTTCACTTAATCTAAGACATGTAAATTCTGTGCAAATAAATATTACACAAACTTCTCCTCTCGCAAATTTCATTCTTGCAATAAACAACACCTTTGTACATTTTGTATTTAATGTTATTTTTGTTTAAAACTAAAACAAACTTAATTGTGTGCATAAATTGTTAACTAAATATGTTTGATTTGATTCAATGAGCACAGTAAAATTTATCGAGTGTCGTGTCCGTGTACTGTGCGATGTGTACGCCAACGGTTTGGCGAGCGGCCAATGCGTGGTGTTGAGTGTTGCTACAACGCAGCGAACGCGTCGTCGGAAGGATCGCGCGCGTCGGAGGCGGGCGAGGCGCCGCGCGGGTCCACGCTGCCGCGTGCTGCCACCTCGCCCGCGCCCAAGTTCTCGCCCGACGCCTCGCCCAGCTCCTCCGTCACCAGCGAGGGCGCGCCGTGAGTACCCAGTACCCTGCACACACACTACACACTCCGTAGCCGATTGTTTAGTAAATCGGTCTCAAGGTGTCACCATATCCGAGGTCCCAGTGGAAGCAAGTGTTTGTGTGATGAATTTGGTTGTTTGATTCCGTGACGGACATGATTTGGTTTTGGTGAAATCAATAATGACGCTTTCTAACATGTATAATGGGTAAGTTTACCCGTTATAAATGTTATATAGAGACATATTTGCTCTACTTGCTAAAGCTGATAGGGGGCGTTCAAGTATTACGTAACGCAATCGGGGGGGGGGTCTCCGGTAAAATGTTACGATGCGTTATAGGGACATTAGCGGGTCTTTCTTACAACACCGTATGTAACATTGTTTCTTTTTATAACAAATTGGCAACCCTTTTCGCTTACGTTTTACGGGGAATCCCTCGATTGTATTAGTCTGGTCGTCATTTTTAATTTTTTCACGCAAGCTGTTTAACGTTACGGTGTGTTACAAGGGGGGGGGGGGGGTGTCAAACATCTTCAACAATTGCGTTACGTAATACTTGAACGCTCCCTAGAATCTTATTTCTACTATCTTCTCCCTTTAAAATAAATACAGCTGCTACCCTAATATGGTTCTTGCAGTGTTAACGAGTCTGATGCTATTTAAAAAAATACTAATTTGATTTCAATTAAATTTACAAATTAGTATTTATTGAAAACTCGCACACTGGGCTGCGCCTGTCCTGTGGAAATTTTAACAATTTGGTTAAAAAGGGCACTAGAACGCGGTACGTCTTGAACAAAATGGAAATAAAAAAAATGAAATCAACGGGCGACAAACAAATAAAAAAGAACAAAAAAATGCCTTAAAAATAAATAAACCATTGACCAAGGCCTCATCACCCTAACATAGTTAGGATAAGCTCGTGCTCATTAGTGAAGACGGATATGAGGTGTGATGATGACAAGATGAACACTACAAACTTCCTTTTGTTCCAGGTATCCAACTCAAACAGGATCAAACAATATCTCCGAGACGACGTTCACGATTAAGCCGATACTGAACGAGCTGCGCGAGCGCAAGGAGGACTACGAGAGATTGGCTGAGAAGTTGGATGCACTCAAGGTAAATAACCTGTTGTATTTTTTATGGAAATTAATAACTGTAGATAGCTAATGCTTTCACCATTGTTTTCGATGAATATTGAATCCGTAAATCGCTGATTCATTTTCGGCTTGAAGAAACTGAGCAACTATATATGTAAATATATTGATACTAAAACTTATATAATGTAACTGTGATTAGTTGATGACTTGCGCGTGGTCGTACATAGTAGTGATGTGCCGAGTCGCCGTTTTGGTGGATCGAGTCGATTCGAGTCATCTTATACGATATTCGAATCAGGACTCGATTCCCTGATTCGTGCCCAGTACTCGAATTCTATGTTTGGTATTCGAATACTTCTAGACTCGAGTCCGATTCCTAGGCGTGAGTCTAGAACACCGGGCACGGCTGCTTCGGTGAGTATCTGTGTCGAATAGGACGGGAGGGATCGACACATTGCCACCACTGCGCATCCGACCCGACTCGGCCCAGCACACGCTGGCGGAGTGCCCCGCGTGGGCCTCCGAGCGCCGAGTCTTGGTCGCAGAGATTTTATTTATTTATTTATTTATATTTGGGAAACAAACAGTAAATATCTGGATAGATCTGGACAGTAAAGATCGGGCGAGATCTGTCTCCGCCGGCATTGATTGCGGCAATGCTGGCGGACGAGGGAGGTTGGAGGGCTGTGGCCTCCTTCTGTGAAGCAGTGATGCTCCAGAAGGAGGCCGCCGAGCGGGGTCGGGAGATGGCCGATCCCGCTCGAAGAAGGCGGCGCCGGGCTCGGTAGAACAGCCGCGGCGCCGCCGCGGGTCGCCGGCGGGCGCGAAGAAGAAGGGAGGAGAGCCCCACATAACCGCCTGCTCGCCACAGCCGGGGTATGCAATTTAATGCATTTTCCTCAGGGGAACAAAAAAAAAAGGCGTGAGTCTAGAAATGCGAGTCTGGATATTCTAGCCCAGTCCAGAACTAGAGTCCGATTTTAGAACAAAAACGAAAAATAGAAAGAAGTTAGCTACGAACCGATTCTTCCTGACTCGATACCGGAATCGAGTCCGGCGTACTCGAATCAAAATAAATTGGTATTCGAGTAGGCGAGTCCAAAACAGGAATCGAGTCTGACTCGAGTCAAACCGTACTCAGCACATCGCTAGTACATAGTGTGTCGCTGGTATTTAAATGTTGCAGGCATTGACTCGAATCTTTTATTCATAAAATTTCGTCCCACTAAGATTTTTATCACGTGTCGTGGGTGCAGCCACAAAAGTATCCTAGTGTGGGGCAAAACTTATTGATCGATTGTTCGTTGTTCACAGAATTTATCACAAGAGGTATCGTTCCTGTCAGCGGCGTTACAGGAGGAACGCTTTAAGACAGAGCGGTTGGAGGAGCAGATCAATGATCTCACTGAACTGCATCAGAATGAGGTACGTGCAATGCTATTATGTTGTTAGATGATCGGTCACACATCATCAAGCGTCGATCACACCCTATCGTCGTCGACCTAGAATCTTACATTCATATTTAATCTAGATTCAGTTTAGAACTTAAATAAGGTAAAAATTGGCCTTGCGACATTTTCTTTGCAATACAAATTCGAAGCTTCAGTATTATTCGGTTCAGTATTATACAGCATTAGGTATTTGTGCTCCAACGGTGGCGAAAATCACTAAAGAAGCCTATGGTAGTAGTGGTGTTAAACAGAACAAGGTATCTACTCGCACGCCTAAGAAAAAACGTCAGCCCCGTAAAGTGACAGCAATTGAGAGTTTTGAGGCTGATGCTATTCGTCGTCATATATATGATTATTATCCAAAAAAAGAGATTCCTACTTTGAAAAAGTTAGTTTCGTGGTCAAAAATCTTCTTTGTCAAAGGTGCTGCACCAAATCGGGTTCTTGTATAAGAAATCCGACAAAAGAAAAATTTTAATGGAACGTAGTGATATAGCCTTGTTTCGCTGTGAATTTTTAAGGCAAACGAAGAAAATAGAAGACTGGTCGAATGTCGTTTTCACAGATGAAACTTGGCTCAATGCTCATTCCATATCAAAAGGTTGGACTGACGATACTGCTGCTTCTACTTCTGCAGTGCCAATGGGAAAAGGTGAATGCCTCATCATTTGCCATGCGGGAACTACAAAGGGATTTATATCAGACGCTCTCTCTCTCTGTTAGCGTAGAAATAAAAAAAAAACAGGAGACTATCATGAGGAGATGAATGCGGACGTGTATGAAAAGTGGTTTAGAGAAATGCTTACATCACTTGAAGAGCCATCAACAATATTTATTGATAATGCACCCTATCACTATCGCCAAATTAATAAAATGCCAACACAGGTCAACAAAAAACACGAAATTATAAACTGGCTTCGTGATAATGGGGAAGTTGTGGACGAATTCCTACTAAAAGTAGAGTTACTTAAAATATTAAAAAGTAAAAAGCAGCCAAGGCCGCAGAATATGGGCATGTTGTAATCAGAATTCCTCCGTACCACTGTCAATATAATCCAATTGAAATGATCTAGGCACAAGTCAAAGGACATGCTGCAAGAAACAATACAACTCTCCTCCCTTCACAGCAAATAAAATGCTCGAACTTTTAAAAAACGCATGTGCTAATGTGACGCCTGAAAACTGGGCGAGTGTCGTCAACAAGACAAAAAATATAATATTTTCTGATTGGGATCGGGAAATTGAATTTGACAACATACCTACACAAGAGTTAATAATAAACACTGCAGATGATTCAAGCGACGATTCGAGTTCGTCTGAAGAATCTGACGATTCGTTATAATAAAACAATATTAAAATATTTTGGTTGTTTTATTTCATGTTATAGGTATGATGAGAAGATTATATCTCCCTGATACAATTTTAACGTGTTGTCTATTACAACAATTTAAAACTCAGTTGTCAGCTGACTTAACTGCAAACAAGTGTAATCGATTATTTGCGATTCATTAGTTTGCACCGAATACTTTTGATCCTGTCACTAGATGCGATAGAACGTAACTCTTTTCACAACGAAAATGAATTATCACTTATATTTTATGAATAGAGCTATTTACGGCATATTAATGTATTTAGTGGGTAATAATTAAGATATATAAATATTATTGGGCAGTTTATATATTTCTCTGTTCACTCGTTTCAAAGTTAATAATTGCGTATAATGAAACAGTTACGTTCTAAAGCGTGTGTCAAAAGTAAAATAAATGGTTGGAACGAGTATAAGTTATTAGACACACTATTTTTTTTTTGATGAATATAAGATTTATTTTTTCTATAACAGGTGGAGAATTTGAAGCAAGCTTTAACGGACGTAGAAGAGAAGGTTCAATATCAGAGTGAAGAACGGATACGAGACATACACGAAGCATTGGACCTTTGTCAAACTAAAGTGAGTACGGTTTAGTCAAATATAAACTCTGGTGCTAATAATCGCGATTCATTACGTCTATCATCGTTTTGAGTATATTTTTACCAAACCAAGGGCCACCTCTACAGTACACAGTTTTAAGACAGGATAGTCTAATTTGCGATACTTGTAAGGGTTTGACGAGACCCCTCATAAGACATGTTATTGGACTTCGTTACACCAGAGTTATTCAAATAGTATCCCGATTACCTGGCTGGATCCTTCTCCGGAACCTATTTGCCTCGACGGAGACTACTCTTGGAATCGCGAAGGCTGTTGTTGATTGACAATTTTATTAGTTCTTCCTGCTAAAGTCAGAGAATTTAAAATGTTTGTATAAAATATTAAAATGAAATGTAATATTTCAGATCAGCAAACTGGAACAGTGGATGGCCGGCGGAGGCGGGGGTGGGGGCGCGGGCGGTGGCGCCGGGACGCGGGCGGGGCCGCTGCGCTGCCGCCGCGCCTGTTGCTGGTCAAGCTGCTCAACGTGGCGCTGACGCTGCTGCAGCTGGCGCTGCTGCTGGTGGCCACCGTGGCCGGCGTGGCCATGCCCTTCCTGCGCACCAGGTACTGCCCGCCTGCTGCTGGTCAAGCTGCTCAACGTGGCTCTGACGCTGCTGCAGCTGGCGCTGCTGCTGGTGGCCACCGTGGCCGGCGTGGCCATGCCCTTCCTGCGCACCAGGTACTGCCCGCCTGCTGCTGGTCAAGCTGCTCAACGTGGCGCTGACGCTGCTGCAGCTGGCGCTGCTGCTGGTGGCCACCGTGGCCGGCGTGGCCATGCCCTTCCTGCGCACCAGGTACTGCCCGCCTGCTGCTGGTCAAGCTGCTCAACGTGGCGCTGACGCTGCTGCAGCTGGCGCTGCTGCTGGTGGCCACCGTGGCCGGCGTGGCCATGCCCTTCCTGCGCACCAGGTACTGCCCGCCTGCTGCTGGTCAAGCTGCTCAACGTGGCGCTGACGCTGCTGCAGCTGGCGCTGCTGCTGGTGGCCACCGTGGCCGGCGTGGCCATGCCCTTCCTGCGCACCAGGTACTGCCCGCCTGCTGCTGGTCAAGCTGCTCAACGTGGCGCTGACGCTGCTGCAGCTGGCGCTGCTGCTGGTGGCCACCGTGGCCGGCGTGGCCATGCCCTTCCTGCGCACCAGGTACTGCCCGCCTGCTGCTGGTCAAGCTGCTCAACGTGGCGCTGACGCTGCTGCAGCTGGCGCTGCTGCTGGTGGCCACCGTGGCCGGCGTGGCCATGCCCTTCCTGCGCACCAGGTACTGCCCGCCTGCTGCTGGTCAAGCTGCTCAACGTGGCGCTGACGCTGCTGCAGCTGGCGCTGCTGCTGGTGGCCACCGTGGCCGGCGTGGCCATGCCCTTCCTGCGCACCAGGTACTGCCCGCCTGCTGCTGGTCAAGCTGCTCAACGTGGCGCTGACGCTGCTGCTTCCATCTTCACATCTTCTTTCACACGCCACATTTCCCTAATCACACTTTTTCGCAATTTATTCTTCATCGTCGCTCCAGCCATTTGAGCCTCATTTTATAAACTGTTCCCTATAATGTTATATACTATAGTCCCTTGTTGGTTGATAATTTCAGAGTTCGCGTGCTAACAACGAGCTTGGCTGTGATGGTGGGCGTTGTGGTTTTGAAGCAATGGCCTGAAGTGGCGCAGCTGGCCGATCATTTGGCCCGACGTTTGAAGGCGTACCTTATGGCCGAGGCGCGCGAGAGGTAATGGTAACGATTACACTGCACCGGAGTCTGGCAATACTGGTCCATGCGGCCTATTTGGCCCGACAGAATGGCTTGTGATCTGGAATATATCATACTTATACATCGAATGTATTTTGACATTGGCAATGACGTGTCAAATGAAGCAAAACTTGGTACAGCTCTATTCTGACCACATTGCCAAAAGTGGTCCGCCGACTCGATTTAAATACAGTTTAAATTTAGAGGCAGAATGAGAGGTTTCTTCTTTATTTGTGTTATATTTATTTTAATCCCACCATGCTAATGCATACAACGTGTTAAAAAATTTGCGCAAAATTTGAAAATTGGTTTTATGTTGAAAATTGGTAATAGAGGAAATTCCACTAACAACAATTTATCAAATAAACTCATGAATTTAGAAATAGTGCGGATCGGTTGACTACATATTTCTTTAAATTTCATTTCATTTTGCATTATTGCATCAAATAACTGTTCTATGTGAACAGTTATTCATTTCAAAAACAATCATCCTATTCGTAGACCAGGAGACGTATTTTTGAATCATTAGACGTGAATTTGGAGTTCGAAAACGAATACAAATCGTGCGCGACATTATTTTCTACTGCTTTTTTTAATCACTCGAATTCAGTGTTGTCATTAAAAACAAATTCATAATTAAATTCCGTTTCACGCAGAAAAATTCCAACAACACAACAACAAAAACAAAAACAAAAAACCGGCGATGACCCACACGTGAAACGGATTACTGTCAAGATCACTTCAGCGTTGGATATTCTACTAGTACAAATGAAAAACGTGTGGGTTGAACCACTCGCACAACGCACGAAATAAAAGTTCAGAAATAGTGAATGCGTTTACGAATCTCACGATTTCGAATCCGAATTGGTTTTCTATTGTTTCAAAAATTCGTCTCCAGTGCCGAGACCACAGCGCCAGCGACGCTCTGGAAAATTGTATAAAGTGTATTATTTCTTTTATATGTCAATTTAGTTGGCAGACTGATGTTTTGCGCGATTTTAATAACACGTTGTACTTCCATATAATAAAGATAGATATGTGAAAATTATTTTGATTGCTAAAGAAAGAAATCCGTCCGTCTTGTGTCTATTCATGTTTCATAGAGAAAGTCAATTTAGAAGTTTGTTTTTTGTTTTTTGCATTTCTTGCCTTTATCATTAAACTAATTTTCAGTTCGCAGAATAAAAATCAATACACATACGAGTCAAACTGCAAATATGGCGTATTGTTGTAGGATCATTTATTACCTGTTTTTAATACCTTCAATTTTACCTCTTATCACACTGCAAATTTAATATTCTTCCCTTCTAATTTATATCACAGTTCTCCCTTTAAAACACAAGTTTTACAATTTTTTATTTATTTATAAAAATATATTTTCATAAAAAATATCAGCAGAAGGAATTAGTAGTAGATATTTAATAATATTCCTATTATTAATAAAGACAATAAGTTGTAGGCAAATATGGTGAATGTCCTTTATATGCTGATCCAATTAATATTTTACTTCAGCTAAAGTACAAGTAAACAATTTTTACAGATTAAATAACTATATATCAAATGTTTATTATTGTTTCAAGATACAACAATAATGAATCAACGAGATTATTTATTTATTTTGATATACATAATTGTATCTATTTATTAATCATATCACAAATTTTATACATTTATATAATATAATAGAAGTATAGTGTCATATGAATATACATCGATCTCACTTTTTTACATTTTATTTTACTGTTATTTTTAATTATGTTTTCGGTTTTGTTTTCTGTTTTTAATTTTTTTTTCTTTTGTTTTATTTTATCAGGTATGAATGCACATCGCTATGTGGTTGATAGATGTTATGGTTGGTAACATTTCAATGTTGTCTATGGATACCATATAACAACGGATGCGCATGTATCTATGGTCGGCTGACGTTTATTCGGCGTTCCGTTTCCTTGCTTCAGTGATACATAGTTTAGATAAATGATAGAAATATATGGCCTTATGATATAGTAACTCTGTAACTCCACACATACACAAAACTGTTTCACGCGAGTTACTGTAACATAGTTATATTTTCTAATTTGTTTATTAAATCCTTAAACTCTAGCCAGGTTATTCGTTTTATTTTTATCATGAATATTCTTTAATGTATTTATTTTCGTAGAACCAAAATTCTTTTTGCTTTGTATAAAAGTAGAGTAGCTTTTTCTTAAATTTGTATGCTAGAGTGAAAAGGATATTGGAACAACGCGTTGTATTAGTTAATTTTGTAACATGAACAATTGAAATTGATTACGGGCTGGGTCCCTAATGTTTTATAATTAATTTGCTTGTAAGATTGTGTATACTACTTTGATAGTGTTGTA
Source organism: Scirpophaga incertulas (assembly GCA_036419045.1). Classification (NCBI taxonomy): domain Eukaryota; kingdom Metazoa; phylum Arthropoda; class Insecta; order Lepidoptera; family Crambidae; genus Scirpophaga; species Scirpophaga incertulas. Next base: position 33,179,324 of record CM071629.1, on the reverse strand, counting down.
AACAACACATATTTGAATAACGATTAGCAAATTTAAGTTGCATTGCTCGCTAGAGAGATTATCATAAAATCTCTCAAGATAGACAATTTGTATATTCGTTTGTAGACGTGTCGTTTATTTTTTAATCTAAGACTCGTTGATAGCAATAAAGTATTTTTATGGTGTCTTACAATAAACTTGAAATGTGTACATAGTATGCTATACTTGCATATGTACAACATACATATGTTTAGATTTGTTTACGTTTAAATATAAAAGTATGAAAAAATTAAGTGTCGTCTTCTCGAGTAAATATCTTAGATGAGTAAAGGAAATAATAGATGATGGAAATTAAAAAAATATGAGAACAGTATAGTTGGGAATAACGTTTTGATTATGATTGAAAAATGTTAATATGGCAAAGTTATATGACCAGTCATATAACAGTAAAGACATGTTTGCATTGCTGTTGCATACAGTGGACGGGAATATTAACTGCTTTGTTGACTGAAGGGGTACGATCTACGTGATTTAAATATTAAAGATTATATTGCGTATTACAAAAAATATATATATTATATAGGATTTGTAACAATTGTGGAATATGTAATTATTCATTATGAACGATACATATAAATTGTTCAAAGAGTTGTGTTTATAAAGCAATAAATAGTATAGTAATATATAAAAATATCTAATTCTTCCGTGTTACCATGATGACGTCTAGGCACAGTACATAACCGAGTACATACCTCTTGAAAAATAATGGCGTCTCTTGTAAACAGCGTTATAATTTATTGCTAAAGATTTCATAATGACTGATTCATGTGTGTTTTTTTAAGTTTTATGATAATTATTCGTAAAATGGAGGGTCTTAAACCACTTGTGATGTTATTTGTTGGCGCTAGAAAAGAATGTTTTAAATTATTGTAATTTTATGATTGTCGGCTCGCGTTGGATGCAATGTTAGACGCCGCTTCTATTAGCAAATTGACAAGAGTAATAAACTGGGTGGTATTTATTATGTGAACGAAACGCGTCTACTGCGCGGTTTTTGCATTATCGGTTAGAGAAATTTAGTGACACCTAGGCAAAATTCCAAATTATTTATTGTTAATTAATTTGTTTCTAGATATTTGAATTCACTGGTTCCTAGATTTATAATAAAGTATAAATTAAATTTTAACATAATTGAAGTTGATTGAGATATATAAACATGTGTGAATAACTTAATTAAAATGTCACCCCAAATGCTCAAGATTAGTTGATAGTACTATGCAAGCGACAGCACGCCCAAAATTTAATTAGTATCATCTAAACCTCTATCATAACACTATTGTATTTTAATGATAAAATAAACATTCCATAAGTTCAAACGCTAGCTCCAGTCGGTACACCAGCGTAGGCTAGTGGCCGCCATCTATTGAACATGGTCGATTGTACAAATATAGTGGCGCTTTTCAAATGAATCATGTTGTATGTATATTATGTAAATATTTTTTTACACAGTAAAGAGATATAGGAAATTAATTTTTTACACGATAATGTTTTAATAGCCAACGACATGTTGCATGCCTTAATATAATGGAGTATATATACTGTGAATTTTTTTTTTCAACTTGAAGCACAATATTTTCATTGTTCTTAGTGTTTCGTTAATAAGTGTTATAATGTCTTAAATCGGATTGTAATAGTTCTCTTTGTGTTAGTTTGTTTAATAATGGCAAGAAAATAAGATATATCGTTATGACCGATTATGAATATTGTCAATGTAGTTTTGTTGTATACGTTATAATTTTTAAGCAACCATTTTTATATTCGAGTTACTCCCGTGATTATGTTTTAATTTGCAAATGCCGTGCTGTACGGATCAATGATATTTATTGTATGTTTATAATTTGTCTCTATTTAATTTGTCCCAATAATACCAATATGTTAAAATTTTGTTGCCGGCTATGGATTGAATTAAATCATCACAATTTTATAAACTTGTGTATCATTTAAATGACCTAAGCGCTCCTCCTTATCTATGGTAGAAGGTAGCTTTCCTGAAAAGTTTATAAAAAATTAAAACACTGCAATTAGAAAAATAGTTTAATTTAAACATACAAAAATAATAAATCAACAGTAGTAAAATATTGAAACTTATTGGATAATAGTGACTTAAAATTCATTGATAAAATTACAAATATTCATATATAAATGCTTATTTTATGGCGTTATTTGGCCGACTACGGCAAACTGTACATATTATCACATGATTATTTTTTTATGTATCTGCTGTACAATAATTTACTGAACAGTAGCAAGCATTTATGAAGACAAGTTTCTTTTATAATTCAACACAACACACAGGCGTCATTTACAGCCAGATTTATTTTCTCTTCTCTATATAGCGAGATCATTATTCCAAATAATGGTGTCGCATGTACTTAGAGAAATTTTTGCAAAAACCAGTGAAACTCAAAAGATACACGAGAAACGTAGTTCTTTGGCGAGAATATCATAAATATGGAGCACAATACTTTACAGACAGAAAAAAGGGATCAACCTCGGAATTTGAGATAACAAGCTGGAAACTCGTATACAGCTTTATTTTGGCGTTCTAAAAGTTGTCTCAAAAGTCTCATATTATCTCGTGTCTGCTTCGTAAGTTATTCGAGGTCAAAGGTCACGAAAAACGGTTTTTTTGCAATTATTCCCGTTTCTATGAGGTGAAACCCTAGTGACTGGACTAATACTCGTGGAAGTTTTTTGATCAAACAATATATGTATGTACTGTGGACGTCACAGTAAGCGCTACATTTCTTGTAGTACTAGTAATAGTACTAACATGTACAATAAGAGTGGTGAAAAATTAACTGTACAGTGTAATGTTATAGTTACTGTACTTATATTTATTGTCAATACGTGCTCTTCGTGGCCTTCGAGCCGTTTACGAATCTTCTTTGTTCGGTCTTCGATCATTTACGAACGAGGACTTCATCTTTATAAGAGTAGACGTGATATTAAATTTTATTCAAAACCAATTACAAACTAAGACTTAAACTCTTGTACGAATCGGTATCATTGTGTGTCTACCTACAAAACGCAAGGTTTCGGGACGTTTTGTTATTGATGGTAATTAGATATCATGCTAATTGAGTGATTTGTCGATTAATTGTATATATCCTTGTGAATTTGAAAAGACTCAACGTCATAATCTTCAGATTTTAGATTGATATCAAGTATTAATAATTATTACTACCCGATGATCAGCCGAGACTCCAAGGATCTATTGGTAAGTTGTGCGCTGTTAGCACCCAGCGCATTAATTGTAATGAGTTATATATTTTTAAATTAATAATTAAGCATAATTTATGCTCTATAATATATACTTATGATAAATCTGGTTGCGTACAAAAAATAATTCGTAATTGGTTTCATTACAGCAAAGAGGAAAACATGTTCGTTCATAACCGGTCACGAAGGCCCAGTTTCATTCATTTTGTTATATTCAGCACACATACGTATAATAATATATATAGATAAATTATCTATAGTTAATAACTATCTTGATCACCATCGATGGTGGTGACTGCCCTGGCGAGGGACCAGTCCGGCTTGGGCGGCACTGGCGGCTTCTCCGCACCCAAACCTGAGTCGTCCAGGTCCTCTTCTTCAGGTAGGTCCACTATTTCCACAGACTCAATAGAGTCGTCCAGAAAATCGGTGAGTTCTGCATCTGACCTGATAGATTTAGTTTAGTTGACAATTTCATAATATAATTGTTTGTTATTGAGAATTATGCTTTTTCCGTATGCACTAATGTTTTCTTTATTTATTTATTAACCAAGAAAGCAAACTTTATAACACATGCAACTAACTAATGAACATAATTTTGAATACAAGAATTCGATTTCAGAAAGCTTATAACCCTTAAATTTAGTAATTCTGATTAATTAATATATTAATAAAGTATTTTAATAAATTTTATACAAATAAATAATATACTAAAGTGTCAAAAAAAAGAACTAAAAGTCAAAACTTTAAACCAAAAATTAGTTATGACGTAAAATGTTCGGTAAATAAAGGCAACTTCATAGTGTAGACCACAGAACACAGAAAGAGGTTAGAATGGCGAACATGCATCGTTTGTACGGGAGCCGCTGTCGCCAGTTTAAGAAGCCAGCGCTGCGTCTGTAAAGTCACGCATAACCAATCAGGAGAAGTACGCATCGCGCGATAACGAACTGGACCAATCACAGCACTGCACTCACCAGATTCAAATAATTCCGTCTAAAAACGATATTATTACCTTAGTGATTGACGAAAATGAAAAATTATCGATATAAAATGTCGATAGCAAATTTAATATTACAAATATTTTCAATACTGAAAACGAAATATTACATTCATGTAGGTATTTAAAATTTGATAATTAATTTAATTGTATATACCTATACTATAATGATGAAACAAACTTATTAAGTGAAATAGATGTAGGTTGGAAGCAAAGTAAACTATATTTCTGTAAATCTTGTTTCCATAACAAACATATACAGGCACTTTTATATGTGTGCGATAGGACATTTTTCCGACATGTTCATACATTTTGCGATTTTGCAGTGGCTATCTTTTCACAATTTTATAATTTATTATGCCCTAGCTATCTGCAATATCATTCATTTAATACATTTACATATAGTATGCCCGAATTCCCGGGTCGCCGTATCCACGGGCGCGACTTCCTCGCGCTCGCCGGCAACCTGCGGCGGCGCCGCAGCTGTCCTACCGCGCTCGGCGCCGCCTTCTTCGAGCGGGATCGGCCATCTCCCGATCCCGCTCGGCGGCCTCCTTCTGGAGCATCGCTGCTTCACAGAAGGAGGCCACAGCCCTCCAACCTCCTTTGTCCGCCAGCATTGCCGCAATCAATGCCGGCGGAGACAGATCTCGCCCGATCTCTGCGACTAAGACTCGGCGCTCGGAGGCCCACGCGGGGCACTCCGGCAGCGTGTGCTGGGCCGAGTCGAGGTCGGATGCGCAGTGGTGGCAATGTGTCGATCCCTCCCGTCCTATTCGACACAGATACTCACCGAAGCAGCCGTGCCCGGTGAGTATCTGAGTCAATCGGTAGGAGACCTCCTCCTTCCCGTGGAGCCAAGCTTCAAGGCACCTAGGCTCCCGCCTAGGTACGGTAGCCTCGTACGATCCGTATGGCCATTATCCGCTGCAGGCTCCGTAGCAGAGCTCTGCGGCGGGGGGACCTCGCGCAGTCTCGCGACCACACGGGGGCCCCATACATGGCCACGGATCGCACGACGCCCTCGTACAGGCGGCGAACTCCATCCCTTGGTGCCCCGAGATTGGGCAGCAGGCGATGCAACGCGCCCGCCACCCTTTTGGCTCGGGGGACCAACCGCACGAAGTGCTCCTCGAAACTCCAGCGAAGGCCTAATCACCCTAACGTAGGTAGGGTAGACTCGAGCCCCTCGGTGGGGACGTATGTGAGCTGTGATGATGATATTAATTATACATGTATTTGGACATATTAATAATATTTCCACGGTCGCACACACCGATTAATTCGTTTAATAAAAGTATAATTTAAATTTGATTAAAACTTAAATAAATACTTGAACAATCTCCCAACAAATGTTCGAGTTTATCACACAATCATTTATTCCTACCAGAATATTAAAAAAATATATTTATCGATAAAACATAATGCGTACGTTTTTTGGTAAGCACAGCACTATGGCCTTTTACTACGTTTATTGCTGTTATTCAAATGCGTCGCTACCGAATTCAGTGTACTACATTACGCGCTCTGAGTAATGTAATTAGACGCATGCGCGTACATAGCCGGCAATGTATATTTTTTAGAAAAATATTATGTGTCTTATCGTTACGATCAAGCTTTGATATTTTTTTTGTAAAACGTTAGTTATTACGATCAAATTTGCTATTTACCGATGAAAAGATATTCCATCTTTAGCTACACTTGAGACCTGACTTCTTGCTTTGCAGGTAATTACAGCACAAGTAGGCATTTTCATTAATAAACGCGCAGCACTTCGTAAAACACTCTCCGTGATCACTCGTGACTGACTAAGCAACGCGTTCGCATTATTGGCCACAGTCATGATCATTTGATCATAACTGTGGCTCGCGTGCCACGCCTACATAGCCGTTCTAATCTCTTTCTGTGTTCTGTGGTGTAGACGCACATGCCGAAAGTACGACGCTGAGTTTTCGACAGCTCACCAAACGCGTTGAATTGTCGAAAATTACTGCATCATTGTCTGTCGAAGTAACGAGACCCAAGCCTACGCATCTAAAATTTAGTATTGATTGAAAAATATATACGTGAAAACGTAGAAGTACTAGGGTGTCAGATGTTAGTGTAGGTTCTGAGAAAAATAATAACTACAGTTAATGGAACTTGGTATATATTTCTGCAATGTATAGAAACCACCAATAGGAATACCTATTTTTTTTTTTGAAGGACCTATGCTGAAGCCGCAGAAAGCTATGTTCAGATTTACCGTGAGTGTGTCGTATCGTATCCTACTCTTAGTCACTATCGTTTAAAGCATTCCTCCGAACGATCGAACGAACGCTATTAATTTTGACATAAGAAAGCCTCAAATGACAACGATGAATTGAATTTGACAGACGAACATTCGCAAAATTTACGTCAAATTGCGAAAAGTAATACGATACGGTTTGAGGTGTCGTTGTAATAGCCCACGTCGACTAAGCGATATTTACCACTACCGGTTAAAACCGGAGAGAGAATATATTACGGTAATTTGTTTATGTACTGCACTCTTACCTACTTATTTCTGCCGTAAAATAACTATTAGCTGGCTGTGTTCAATGTTCATTTGAAAGTGAATGTACGGCAGTGAAATTACAGAATACCTAGATTTTAATTTTTATATCGTATGTAGACAGCGTACACTGATGGTTCTTGTGAGGGTGGTATATTTGATGTAAATCGTAAAAGAACCTCACGAACCTCTTTATCAAGATATAGGTAATAAAAATCTGTTTATTCACACGCGGACGCAAATAGGAAAGAATATACCATCAACTTCATTGTACGCGGCCTTAATTCACTTTACATATACAGTTTATAGTATGCTGTGTGAAATTAATATCCAGTTATTTCAAACACGACTGGTTTTAATAAAATATATTATTATTGTCTAAATCTAAGTAATAAATATATCCTTCAATGCGTTGATATAAAGTGAAAGCCCCCAAAAAACCATGTATAGTTTAAGAATTAACAATCTCAAAGCTCTTACACGCACAAAGCATTTATTAAATCTATCACATGCGCACGCGTCGATTGTATTGTGTATAAGAAAATATTTCTTTTCATTTTATTTGTGTAGGAAATGGAAAATAATATATGTAGTGTTATCTATATAAGACAAGCAAGTCACTCACAAATTCAACAACATATAGCGGACATCACAAATATTCCCAAAAACAATACTTACGCTATCCCAAACCTCAATTGCGTATACCTCGAGAACACTAGACGAACCACATCGTGCACTCGATTATAAGCAAAGAAATTGTAATACATATACAGAATATTTCAGGGCCGATAAAATAATATTTTGTGGTGTGATAAACATCAGAACTACTTTGCTTCCCTTAGAAACTAAATAAGTTATTTTTTGAACCTAAGTAACGACAGCCTTACATCTTTTTCTATTTCTTTTGTGTTAATGATTGACTAGGGCTGTCATTTGGAAGGTTTCCGGATGGAGGAAGATACCCGGAAATGTGTATGGTTCAATGTCTAACTTATTATATCCTCAGTCCAGAAACATTTTGTATTTACTAGTGATTTGATAAATTAATTTCTTTCGACTGAAGCTTAACTAATGAACAAATTGTCTACAAAACCTTTTTAAATTTACGAGTAACATTAAAGGACACACGTAGTTGCTATTTAAAAAATAATTCCAGAATCTGTTTATCAATTCCGTTTTATTATAGGCTTACATATTTTGTATTAAAAATTACATGACAGCTAGCGATGTTGCACTTACAAAAAACGGATACAAACAAAAATTTGTTACACTTAGTAATTATTTCGATTCGATCTCATTAATTAAAACAAAAAATAAACGCATCACGATTACGACTTAAAATCAATTGAATAACTAAAATTTTCAATAAAAAAATCTCAAAAATGTCTTCAACATAAAAAATATTACTAATTAAAAATAATGATCTCAAAATAAATCGTTGTTCCCGCGGGACATCATAAAATCAATAAAAATAAATGCTCTATAAAAATATTTTCACAAAAATAAACTTAATACAAATTATTATATATTTTCATAATAATATAATCATACTTAACCAGTAATATAAGGGAAATATATAATTATAGTAACATACATTAAAATGCAAACGCCAATAGGAATGACTATTATCAAGGAATGTCATACATAAGTGAAGTGTAAATTCATAAGAATATATTGTGGCTACGTTTATAATATTATGTATTCATACACATACATACATGTGAATGGCAACCCAAGCAATCACAAAACAATTCACATACATTACCAAATCCAAGACACATTTGCCAGATAGCGGTGACAATTTTGAGTGCAAAATAATAATAATGTACACACAGCAACCCATCAAACTTTACACGTTGACATTGAGAAAGCCATCATATCGCTTTAAACAACGATGGTCTCTTAGTACAAATGTATAGTTTGACGTGTTGGTGACTGTACCCAAGTATGGTTGTAGAATCCATTTACACTTAAGAGGATTTGATATAACTCTTCGCTCGTCTTTTATTCGTCTCCGAAGTATCATTAGAATCAAATCAGTACATTAAATTTAAATAATGTTTGTATTAGATTTTACATTCAATGCTAACAGAATTGCCATCATTAAAAATTACACTAGTTGACACTTTAAGTAAAAACTTCTTAGACTCGCACAGTATGGCCCTTTTAAGGAAAAAAAGATTGATCAATATCTTAAAAATCATACGAAAACAATCAACAAGAATAAATTTTAAACCATCTTATTTTCTTATTATGATAAACAAACAAACACAAATTATACTTTTAAATGGATTATTGAATCAAACATTTGACATCTAACTGCAAAACTACACCGTGGTCCCGTTATCTAAAGGTAACCCCATCACCGTTCAGATAAAAAAAAATATAGTGTCTTGAAGAAATGGCAAATGGAAATACACAATACAATACATATCGAAAACAATATACACTCTTCAGAATGTCAACTCATTGGAAAATGTTCAACAAAACGTTAGGAAATATTTCATTGAAGTTAAAATCATCGTTTATTACCACTATCTTAAATTTTAAGCTTATAAGTAGCCATCATAGCTAGTATAATCATTACCTCGAAATATTATAGTAAATATTATGTACGCAGCGTAGCCAAAAAAAAAAAAGTTTCGTTGTATAAATGTATAAAAACATTGACACATTCATAATACTAACTTCCCATAAGTACACTAATTGTTTAGACGTCAGACAAATACGCGATTATAATTAGATAAGATAAGACCAGACATTTATTTGTATAGAGCGAGATTCGCAGTGAATGGAACGCGAAAACATTCTAAAAAAAAATATATAGTAAAAAATTATAGATAGAAAAATACAGTACTGTATAAGAAAAGTTGAAATTTAAAACTTTTAAATTACTTAATAAGATATTGGAGAAACATAATCTTCGCGTGACTTTCACTGCGAAACACCCTACGAGGTCTACCCTATAATATTAATAAGTTACCCTTAAAATTAAATACAAAATTGTAGTTACATACATCCGTGCCTCAAAACCACGTGCACAAACAACGGGACATACACAAAACCGACACCAATGTATCCGGTAATCATTCGAGAAATTCCTCAAATTTTGCTTCGATATATCTATAAAAAATTACTTATATCGACAGAATGGAAATGACCAATATTAAAAAAACTTGTATACATAAATATATAGATAATATATTACTAAAATGATTACATTTCATTACTTTTAATAAATCATTCTTAATAATGGAATGCACCAACATATGGAGGTATACGAACCGAACGCGTTTTATCAAACGCACTCGTTCGATACCTTTTTGGAAATAGTTACGGAATGATAGATTATTACACATATTTTGTACCAATAGGTGGGTTAATTATTTATTTTGTCCGAAAACTTTAGATTCTACACTTGTCGATATGAAAACAGTCGATAAAAATAAAGCTCTGTTCACTAAAAAAATATTAGTCATTATTACAAATATTTTAAGGGGTTGTATCGCAAAATTTCATGCCTTTATTTTAATGTTACAGTGTAATATACAAAATAGGCCAAAATGTGACATGTCCCTACATTCTATTATCGTATTTAAGTCGAACACTAATGCACTAGGGATATTTAGAAAAATACTTGATCCCTATATATGCGGGGTTATTAAGTTACTACTAATAAACGTATGTCGAGTGAACGGTTTGACAAGATCTGTGAAAAATTTTGTTTGTTTTTATCGAATGACAAATAAATATTGACGGTGAGGGACAAGTATTTGTGATGGTATGTGATTTTTATCACGACACAAGTTCATTAGCAAAAGGACTAATCTTAACTTTATACTATATATGGTGTTACAATAAAATATGTCTATTGAAAGGAGAAACAGAGAATGGTAAATAGAAATTATAAAAATAATTCATAATTTGGCACGTACACAAAAATAAAAAATAATCAATTGGGTTATATTATAAGTTAGTAAAACATTGTTGAAAATATTAATTAATATTTTTCATAAAAATACCAATTCAATATCTGTATTGCTGTTACGGTTCCTAATGGAGACTATATGAATATCGCCAAACTTTAGTTACAGACTCGAATTTTGTAAATTACTTGCAATCAAATATTATAAACTTTTAGCATAACTCAAAAAGCAGAGGGAACAATATCCTTTCAGCTTTTTGCGACACATATTTTTTTTAATATATATATATCAATGAATCTCCTTTCACTAGCATCAGTCGCAGCGATATACATGGTGTTGCGAACATAACAGCGTCGGCGCATAATACATGGTGTTCTGACTTACTGATTGGCGACAACCGGCGCGTCCATGGTGGGGATGTAGTCCAAAGCCATTAGGCAGGCGAAGACGGTCATTATCATCTTGGGTTTCCGCTCCGTGATGTCTTCGGGAAGCGCGTATACTCGCGCGCCGCACCGCCTCGCCATAGAGATGGCGTACTTCGCATTGGCCAAGCACTCCTGGAAATTATCACGACGCCGTTGGAAACAGTGGGTAGACGACAATTTTTTAAATTCTATATATAGGTATATAATAAGAGTACTCTTTTAAGTGAGAAATATTGTAGAACCAACAGCACACCTGCGCCTATTACTTTTGAAGATACATCGACATGTTTGCGCTGTCGCGGGTCGCTCAAAAACGCTCCATACTAAAAACACTGCAATCGTGACGTCATAACTAAGTAAACTCGCCTAATTTGTATGCGCGTATAAACAAATTTTAAAATAACTTTGTTATTTGTACGTTTATAGGTATACTTTCTATATAAAAAAAAATGTTACATTTAATGTGAGAATGCTAGAAATGTGTTCGTTTCATTAGAATTACGTAAATAACAATTGCTCATTTTTAGAAATCTAAAAACAATATAAATAAATAATTAAACTGAAATTTCTATATTGACATACTTCCATTAGATATAAATTGCTCAAATCAGATAATTATAGTATATAAACGGCCATAATCAGTTGTAGTCGTCTACCCTATTCTGCTAACAGGCTGCAGCCGAAACACAACCGCGCTCTTTAACTCAACGGAACGTCATATATCGTTATCTAATAAGGGGCCGTCCATTAATCACGTGATCTTTTTTAGCATTTGTTAAGCCCCCCTTGGTGATACGTAATGAGGTTTAAGACTACCCCCCCCCCCTTCCCAACATCACGTTTATTTTTTCAAAATATTACCTTTAAATACAGGTAAATAAACAATAATTCTATTCTGAAATTAAGGGCCATGATAATAGGCAGGGAGCCGGTACCACTAAAAGTCCCGTCATAGCGACTCAAAAAATATATATTCAAATAAATAGTACATAAGTATAGGAATAAATTAAGCTCGGTATCGCGCTAATTCCTATTACGGAAAAAACGCCAAAAATAAAATTGTCAAAGGCAACAGTTCAGTTGCGTTACAGATGTAATATATTTGCATAATAGATCGACAGGGCACCGTTTCTGTTTACATTTATGCAAAATAGAATATACACACTTTTTTATGTTCATTCCATGCATACATATAATAGCGCCTTTTTCCTATGGGCGTAGGGAGAAATTACAGTTTTTCACTTGCTAAAATCGAAACATACTTCGAGCTGCCTAGCTAGCTAGCTAGACTTAATACTTGCACGCTGTCGGTTACGTGTACTAGAGACCTAGGCTTCTTTCAGATTATCGCCTATTTGGACAAGTATATTCGTTTAAGCCACCCCCCCCCCCCCTACCAACTGGCCCATTCATATATGTCTTATAAAATTTCTTTCGTCAGTCGTGTTCCGTTCATGTTTTCTACGTGACAAAACCATCTAAGTATTCCCTTCTCGATTTTTGTTTACTTCATCTTCTTTCACACCGCAAATTTCCCTTACCGCACTATTTCGCAACTCACCCTTCAACGTAATTCCAGTCACTCCTCTCAAAGCTCCCATTTCTTACTAGATGCACAACAGTACTATTACGGCAAAGACAAACGAAGGACGGTGCAATTAACAAACAATAAACTATTTAAAATGGATAATAATATGGGTCACGTCAAAATACCTTTCTTTATAGACTAACAACACCTATGTTGAGTTTACATTTGCACTACGAAAACAGCCGCTATTACCAGTGACGTCAGAGCTGTCTCAAGATTTACATGTAAAGTCGGTCAGAGTCAGTTGGCAGGTAAGTGCGAAAACAAATAGGAATCAGTTGACATTTCGCCATACGGAAATGGAATTTTCGACCTTAATACATTGTCAGAGTGTCTGACGATATTTCAACAAAATGGGTCGGGAATTAAATTTATCTGTTCAGACTCACCTCTTCATCTTTTCCGGGCAGAACAATGCTGTAGTTGATAGAACCTGGCTTAATGGCGTCTATCAGGTCGATCACCACCTTGCCGTCAGCTAAAACCTCATCCTGGCGAACGAAAAAAAAACTAGGTTAGATAACAACAACTGTTGACAATCAACCAGCCCCCATAGCACGAGATGAGAAACAAGGTATGATAAAGGGTTAATCGTACGATAGTTATACCGCGATAGCGGTTACGCCATTATAACATATAATATAATAATATATAACAACATATTTGTCACGTTCATCTTAGATTATAAAAGGTGTCGGTCTCAAAACACAGGTTTTTATAAACATAAATGGAGTGTTCCAACCTTATCACAGACTGATTAATAATTTATCTTTAAACCCCAATAAAACTAAATGTATAAAATTTTCATTACCAAATGTAAGAAAAGTAAACACTATTGTTAAAATGAATAAAGAAGTGGTAGAAATTGTGGAATTCACTAAATTCTTGGGTATTACTTTGGATCCGACTTTGCAATGGGATCCACATATTGAGACCCTATCAAATAGACTAAGTTCTGCAGCATATGCTGTAAAAAAAAATAAGACAACTTACAGATATTGAAACGGCAAGATTAATTTACTTCAGTTATTTTATAGAAAGTATTTTTGTTTTTCAAAAAAAAGCAGTCCGCGCTATTTATAATTTTACGAGAAGGGATTCTCTTAGAGATTTATTTAAAGAGATTAATATAATGACTTCAGCGGGTCAGTATATTTATGAAAATTTGATTTATGTGTACAAAAATTGTAACACATTTCATACTAATTTTCAAATGCATAATTTAAACACAAGAAATAAAAATTAACTTGCCGTTCCAACGTACACAGGCTACAAAAAACTAGAGGCTCGTTTATGGGCAAATGTATAAATTTTTATAACAAGATTCCCCATAGTGTAGCTGAATTGCCTTTTCATAAGTTCATTGTACATGTTAAAAAAACAAGGTACATGTTAATGTTAACATGTACATATTAAAAAGACGCTAATGAGTAAGGGCTATTACAAAGTCAATGATTATTTAAATGATGGCAATGCTTGGTGTTGATTTGAGGATGCATTCTAACGTGTAAATATTTGTTTTCCCTTATAAATTGTAAACACATATGTACATTGTATGATAACGACATAAATTTTGGAAAAATTGTAAAATAGCCTATTATGTTCTGCCTTAACAAATCGAACGCTCCTTCAGACACAATGAGATACGAGGGTGTGATGGGGATGGAGTTCACGCGTAATGGAGTGTGAATGTTCTGTGTGTACCTGGAAGCTCCTGATAGAAGATGATTTGCCGGCGGACTGCAGCTTCTGGTTGACCCAGCTCACGATCTCCTTCTCGATGATGGGGCTGCCGGTGTTGGCCAGGCGCGTCAGCACGGACAGGGTGTACGCGCGCATTAGTTGCCAGATCAGGGCTGTACGACAACATATATTTTTGACGTGAATACGTCTTTAAAATTGCTTCCATAGGGACGCAAATCAAAAAATCGAATGATAACAAAATCGGGGGATACAGTTTAGTGTTGTAGCTACATATCTATCATCCCCGTCCAAATTCCAATTACACCACTGGATAGCTAAAGGATCAAAGAATTTATTACGCCCAGTAAAGACTGTAACACATCGCGCGCGGTGGAGGGGGAGCCCCGCCAATTTGAAGGCCATTTTGCTGCGTACTATTACCCGTTACGAGACGTATTCACGAACAACACACGGCCGTGTCCATAACACAGCCACACCCCCTTTTTTTATTATAAGTTTGGATAACTAAATTAAACGGTATTGGAGGATAGGAAGTAAAATAGAAGGCAGCTTCATCTAAGCAATATACGAGAAAGTAACTCCAAAACGTCTCTTGTGTATTTTTTTTTTGTCTATACCTACTGTTAGTAATGGTCGTTATTTCAATAACAGATAATATAATGAATCATTTTCCCGTAGTGAATAACACGTTATTTAACAACGGCTTATACGGCGTGCTGTTGCTGTTGACAAAATGATCGCCTAGTCGCATTGTTGTTGTTGCCACTTGCGTGTGTGCGGCACGGAGCGAGCGAGTACGACTGTGCTACAAGCTACAAGTGCGAGCGAGAGAAAGCTAACCGTTGTGTAGGTGTAGGCGCTCGCTCTGTTGCCTGACCGCTTATTCTTGTAATATCAACCTTTCTCACAAGGAAATAGAGTTCCTATTTGTTTATTTCTTATAGTAATTTTACTAATCCCAAATTCACAATTTTGTACCTTCGCCTTAATGTTTTTGTTAGTATGTATATTGTCCAGTTACCCAGTGTGAGGGTGGCGTTTCCCTCGTTGATGTCGGCGCCCGCGATGCCCACGAGAGAGAAGCCAAGTCTGCGGCCCAGTTCCACGGCGTAGTTGCAGTTCTCCAACCGCTCCATGAACTTGCGAAGCTTCGAGAACTGCCGGTGCACCTGGAACAGATATCAAAAAATTTCAATCGAATGTTATGGTTGCGCGGCAAATTTCAAAATTTGGAAAATTTGTATCATTTGTATCCAGATCAGTACAAAGATTCGAATCAGTAGTGCTTCATTTGTATCGGTGACTCTGAACCGATTAAATCGGTTCAGAGCCACTGATACAAATATTCTGATATCTGATACAAATACACAGATATAAAATATATATTATTTGAAATTGAATGAAACCGACATGCAATTGAGCGACCTGGAGACCTATTTTTGAATTACGAATGCGATTTCGAAAACCTCAAAGTCACCGCTGACTATTTAGTCAGCGAGGACTATTTAGTGAGGTCACGGATTCCTAAACATCCAATTTTTGAAAGTCGATCGCAGAGCTGCCAACATAGATAAAGTACACACATAAATGTAAGAGTTCGGTTCCACGCAGAATGTAGTCGCTGCGGTTATTGCCGGCTTAACCATTATGGTTATTGCGAATGCGACTTCGAAATCACCGATGTGACTAATAATCGCCGATTTTCAATCGGTCAATTCAATCAAATCGGTGCTTATTAGTCACATCGGTGATTTCGAAGTCGCATTCGTAATTCAAAAATAGGTCTCCTGATCCGAAGCGCTCCGACTCTGAACTATTTACTTATCTCAATCGTGCGAGCGCCGCGTGCCGATTGAAACCGAGATGCAATTGAGCGGATAATTCATTTGAAGCGCTGTATAGAGATCAGTGAATCACTTGGAAGAAACGACTCACTAAGTCGTTTCTGTAAAGATTGACTGTCGACATCAATAGGGACCGAATTTGCATATGCATTGACATAAACGATTGAATATGCATATGCATTTGCAAATACAATTTGCAAGCTCACCCTCATAAGTGTCAAATTATAGATTAGTTTATGACAAATAGTTTTGATACATAATATAGTGTCTTACATGTTTATAAAATTTTCACGCAATTAAGTGTTCAATACATTTATCAACGTAATAAAACAAATGAAGTTAAATAATAAATTAAGAGGTGGAATGCTATTAGGCAGTATACCTGACAATGAGTCACCAACAGGACTGTGCGAGACTCAACCGGCTGGCAGCAGGGTATACCTACTAAACCACCTCGTTATCTATCCTGTTTTTTTTTATAGGATAGGGCAGCAAACGAGCAAACGGATCACCTGATGGTAAGCGATAACCGTTGCCCATGGACACCCGCAACACCAGAGGAGTCACAAATGCGTTGCCGGCCTTTTAAATGGGAATAAGGGGGGAAGGGGGGTTGGGCCTCCGGTACCCTCACTCACTCGGCGAAACACAGCGCAAGCGCTATTTTACGCCGGTTTTCTGTGAGGCCGTGGTATCACTCCGGTCGAGCCGGCCCAATTCGTGCCGAAGCATGGCTCTCCCACGGTTGTAAATGTAGGGACTAGAAGCGCAATTTCTCCAGATCACCCTGGCACAACCCGGCCAACTACGGGCTGGATATTAATACGTGTACACAAGAATCTTCGGCAATTTCGTACCGTCCAACAGTCACTAACGCGCAATGGCCAGGGGGGGGGGATAATGGGGGTCATGACCTCCCCCCCCCCCCCGAGCTGGTTCCAGGACTTAGCTGGAGCACTAATTGAGTATAATGATTTTATTTATATATTTTGTCATAATACAGATTTTATGTAACTCGCGTCATACCCCTCGACATATGTACCTCTAGCTGTTATGACAAATCACTCACCACGGTTATGGAATATAAATGCTTCTCTGATGTGATAGTGCTTCTCTGGATGTCTTCAAGAGAAGATGGTAATATATACGTGTATATGTACAAGTTATTATGTGTTAAGTTTTTCAAGTGTACAATGAAGAATAAATATTACAGGGCCATATAGTATACACTATATGCCCCCCCCCCAAAACTGGATCCGCCCTTGCTAACGTGCGCTTCATAAGATTTGTGCCGTCATACCTTCTTCCAGTCCACAATGCCCGGTTTGATGATGTCGTAGAGCTGGAAGATGACCAGCCCGTCGGTGAGGTCCGAGTAGAGCCAGTTCACGTGAGGCGCCACGCCCATCGAGTTCATCCAGTTGCGGTACGCTGTATACAATAATACCATTGACTCGTGTACAATACTGACACAGTGGATACCTTTGTCTCAATAAAATAGTAACATTTTTAGTAAAACATAATCATATGGATTATGATTGAATAAAAATAGTAGATTGTAGACTCGGCTATAGTCCGAGAAGGAATTGATTCTTTTACCCGTGTTAAACACTCTACTTTTCACTTCGAATATATGAGGAAAATAAAACATTGTTGTTTATTTAATCTATTTGTTGATAATATATGATAATATCAGTAGACCATCAGTAGGCAGAACACAATTTGCCTCGTCTTTTTGAATCTGGTGTCAATATTTCGGAATCGCTTGAACTCATTTTTAAAGTTAAAATCTTAACTAGTATAAGAGATTATTTGAATTTTTTCAAATTCCGTCACAGATATATATAATAAATTCTAGAGATGAAACGGATAGTGATTTGGCCGGATACCGGATACCGGATATTCGGCTAACTATGAGGCCGGAGCGCCGGATATCCGGCCACCGGATATTCGGCCGCTTATTGCGTTTCATATATGTGTGTGTATGTGCAAAATAATCCGTTACTAATATTATAAATTCAGTCTGTTTGTCTGCTACTCTCTCACGCCTAAACTAAAGAACTGATTTTGCTGAAATTTGATACAGAGATAGATTAGACAACGAGAAACAATATAGATAGGCTTAAAAACTTTTGTATTCCCACAGAAAAGCGCGATATAGACGAGTTTAGGGCGTAAAGCACTCAGCGCGAACGGTATCGCGGGAAACATCTAGTATTCGGTATTCGGCCGGATAGTGCCCTACTATCCGGTATCCGGCCGGATAGTGAAAATAGGCCGGATAGGCCGGATTCCGGATAGTTACCGGATATCCGTTTCATCACTAATAAAATTCACATCCCGCCAATTTATGTCGACTGTTTAAATTTTAAATATGGAACTCACCGCGTGTTTGTTGCGCTGGAAGTAGTTTGCGCTAAGTTCACACTGGCTATTTAGAAACTCACATGGCCGCAGCATTTTTTTTTATAGTTCACAGCTGACAGTTCGTAGCTGACATTCGTAGTTCTATTTTTAAAGTTCATTCCGGCCCTTGGGTGGGAAGTAAATTGTATGAGTTTTTCCCTCCCTATGTCGGGAAGCAGCATTTTCCACCCAATAGTCAGATCAAAACAACATAACTCTCCGAGTATGAGAAATGAAAAGACCTTTTCATTCCTCATGCTCGAAAAGGAGCGTTTCCTTGATCCTAGTATTGGGAGGAAAACGCTAGTCCCTCCTTAGGGCGGAAAGTAAAATTTTAAAAATAGAACTGAATTAGGTTACGTACATACAATCTTTGGCACAATCAAACCCTAACTAAATGGGTAGTGTAAAAAAATCTTTCACTCACTCTTCTCCTCCCTGGTCTCGTCGAGCTGGTGATACTCCTGGTGCTCCGCGGGTGGCTGGAGAGCGGGATGCTGGTTGAACAGGTTGGCTACGAACGCCAAGTTCAACTTATAAACGCCGGCTACTACATCGGCGGGAGTGACGAAAGCTCTGCACCGAAGTTTAGCGGCTTGTTGAAGCATTATCTCTGCTCGACGGTGGAGATCGGTTTCCTGTGGACAATTTAACAGACATTAAGCAAAATATTAGTATGAGCAGTTAATTTGAAAGAAAAAATACCTGTGTTCCTGTATGAAGACAGTAATCTGAAACCCAAACTACTCGTAGTATCGAGAACCATTTCAAAGTGACTTTTTGTTGACACCACATAGGCGCTCTAAGTATGATCAACTAACATCCTCTCACCTTCAGTTTCCAGCGTAAGGGAGCGTTCAAGTATTACGTAACCCCCCCCCATCCCCCCTTTGTAACGCACCGTAACGTTTTCTGTACCTCCCCCCTGTAAACGCTACGTAACACTCAAGTGATCATTTTTTTACCCAAAAGTCGCAATAAGTTATGTTATAATTTTTATCCTTGGTATACATAAACACTAACGAATACTGACAACGAAAACAACATTAAATGACGTACATTACAATTTAGGGATTCCCCGTGAAATATAAACGAAAAGATTCGCCAACTTGCGGGAACTAATTAAAAATGACGACCAGACTAATATAATCGAGGGATTGCCCGTAAAACGTAAACGAAAAGGGTTGCCAATTTGGGAGTTATAATTCCCTAATTTTTAATTAAAAAAAAAAACAATATTACGTAACGTGTTGTAAGAAAGGCCCCCTCCCGCCTCTGTAACGCACCGTAACGAGACCCCCCCCCCAAATTGCATTACGTAATACTTGAACGCCCCCTAACAACCGCATCGGAAGGTAAGAACTGCCGCAGCAGGTGACTACAGATCTGATATTCAGCACCAATTAACATACATCAACACTCAGAATCTATTTTAGGAAGCAGCCGTACAATAATCGTTTCACATTGTCAGCATTTACTTAGAATAGTTTGTATTGTTGTATCGTTTCGCAATCATCCAGTGCACGTCATCCCGCCGCGCATCGTGACCTTGTGCTCATTAATATCATCAGCAATTAGTTATTATATCTTATAGCAGCAAACTTCTATCTTTTATTCTTATCATCATCAGATATCAGGTGTACCGCAAGTACATCTTTTTGGTCCTTCGAGCCGGAGCAGCATGTACGGAGCAGCCGTACAATGCTCTATAGAAGACTCTAGAGCATCAACATCATCATATCATGCTAACATCTACTCACCCTCATAGCATCCAGCGTGACGCCAGCATCAGTGGGAGCGATCTGCTGAAGCAGGTGGCTGTATATTTCAGAGTCGGCGACATCCGCTTGGAAGTTGGTGCAGCGTCTGGTAATGCCGGCACGTTGCAGCTGGTGGTTCACCCAGCGCAAGAGGATAGCCTCAGGTGATAGGGCCAACAGGTCTTCGATGCGCTCCTGTAAACGGATATAGGTAAATTAGACAGACATGAGCTGGCAAAAGAAATTAATAACAAAAGCCTTTATTCAGTAGACATTAAGTTAAATAATAATACAAAACTGTCATCTATGATAAAATTGCCTATTATTTTATCTATAAAGACTATTTCTATTTTTCCTTATTCCTTGTTGACTCTCAATTAAAATATTAGAAGGGAAAGAAATTTATGCGTTTTTTATATCGGACATACCTCATCATTCAACAACTCTGTAAGGCCCGGGCAGTGTTCCAAGGTGATCTGGTTGAAAAGACCAATACGGATGATCTGCCAAAGGAGCCCCAGAACCAAGTGAGGTTTGCCTGTAAAAAACAAATTGACTATAAGTTTGTGTCTTATAGACAAAAGCAAATAAAAAAATAATATTTGTCTAGCATCAAATAATGAATGGAATGAATTAAACTTTAAATAAACACCATATATATAGCCAAGCATCAGCTTGAGGTTCTCGAGTTTGGTACACAAAGCGAGGGTCTTACTTTTATGCTTTTACCTGTAATGTGTGGTAATGACACCATTGACACTACCTGTAGCCAAAGTGTGATCCTAATTCTTAATGATTATATATCTAATAGCAAGAAATAAAATAGCAGGATAAGGTTCTAGTTATATTGGTATCGGTCACTTATTGTGTTGGCATCAGTTTCAGTATTAGTGTTCTGTTATTGTTAGCAGTGACTATCATGCCAATGCCATGTGAAGATGAAGAATGTGTTATGATGGCATCAGTGATCTGTTGTGTTGGTATCACTGGCCTGTAGTGTTGGTAACAATGATCCTACCTTTGGCTAGGTCATGTGCGTCAATGTTTACAATGTTGCAGCCGATGGCCTGCGAGGAGACCAGCGCCAACGTGAGGTTCTCATGCTTGGTGTACAACGTGAGGTTCTTTTTGTTGATTGCGCGTTCGTCTATAGTGTCTGGGCACGAGTGATTTATCACTTTACTGAAATAAAAAGAAATTTGATAATACACAGTTAACAGAAGACTGGAAATATAGCATCGTTGTGAACAATACAAAAGTATGATACAAGGACTTGTCACATCATATTTTGCTTTACAAAGAGAAATAGACAACCTTGGTATGGATCTGTTGCCTTTCAAGTGCTTTTATTAAAGATGCAATTTAATTTTTATTCTTTCTATTGATCATATTATCAAATATATTTAAAATAAAATAATTATATATAATATTATGAAAAAAAATAATAAATGTTTCTAGTACAATTATTGCGTTTATCTTTGTAATTTTTCCTGCACACAACATATACTGGAACAAAAAAATTTAATTATCTAATCGGGCTGAATACACTTTTTTACCTCATTTCTTGATTGATTAATATGTACATTCCTTACCAAAGAATGAGTCCGTCCTTAAGTTTCTCATAGAGCTGTTTGCCTTCAGCATCAATTGGTAGAAGGTGCATAAGATCCGGATCGTGCTCCAGGTTGCTGTTAATCCAGCCCGAGAAGGCCATTTGCTCCTCTAACCGGACAGAGTGTGTTGTGCCTGTAAAAAGATAACATATTTGCTACAAGATCATCAGTTAAATGAATATCTCTAAATGGTCTAATAAATCCATATTAATATTATATATTGGTAAAATGTATTCAAAACGTAACAGACAGAGTTACTTCAATATAACTTAGTTGAAATTTCGTATGGGGATAATTTGAGACGGACAGAGTATAATTTATAGCACACGTTAAAGATAAAAAAAAATTAACTGATTCTGATATTACAAATATTCAGTATACAAATATATTTTTAGACTCGAGGAAGGGCATAGTATTGATACAAAGGAAATATCTGTTTTCTATTCGAAGCTAATTCAATAAATTAACTTTACCATCGCTAGAAGCTTCGCTCATGCCTCCTAAGTGTTCCAGGTTTTCTTTTTTACTGACTGCTTGTTTAAACGTACTGGAGACCTGCAAAGTTTAAATAACCACGAATTCAGTTTTGCATCATCAAAAATATACATTTCTTAGCCCTAACCAGTATTATGTGTCCGCAGTAAGCCCAGCTAGAACCCAAAGCGTAGTGGGTCGTGGTCTAAATACCGATAGCATTCATGTCAAATTCGGACAGAATCAAAAACATATCGAAATACACTTAGAAACAGAAAGTGAAAGTTACAATAAGCCTTATTATTTAGGAATAAGAATGTGACAGCTCCAATAAGCATGATTAAACTTATATCAAACCCGTTAATACAGTTATAAACCAATAGAATTCTCGGGGTCAATCACACGACCTCTAGTTAGGCTGATCACGCGTTAAATAACTTCAATCGTTAGATCAACGCTCCCGTCAATGATTTTATAGCGACCCCTTAATTGAATATTGTATGTACTATTATTCAGCTCTTGTCTTACAACTAAACAAGTCGTGGATCAAACTAAAAGCGAGTAACAAGTGATATTAGTGTACAAATGCTGCAATCGAAACCATCGCTTCAACTTGGGATTAGACTTTCATGCTATACGAATTGCGTAGTAAATTTTGTGGTAGCCCTTGAGATAGAATAATGCTAGAATAACTCGCTTCCACCTGAACAAAAGGTGTTATATGTTCTGGCGTTTATTCGCTATTTATACAATAATAACAAGATATAAGGCTTCAAATTCCCTAGTTTTGGGGCTCTTTACAGAAATTAGTTTTGTCTATAGCTACGTTTCATCCACATATCAGGTTAAGCTATGCAGTGGTAAAAGTAAAAGTGGTAGAGCTCGCTTATTTATACGGAAATCTGTGATCACAATGGTAGTGTTTCGACAACGCTAAATGATTTATTAATTTCCTCCACTTCAATTTTCGGCAATTTATCTGTAACCAATTCCGGGTGGAATGAAATTTAAAAAAAAAATTGGATGAGTATAAGTAATTGTCACAGAAAAGTAAGGTACTAGAAGTGAAATAAACGCGTGGTGAGGTACAGGTGACACTCACGCCACCAGCACAATCTCTGCGTTTTGTTTGCTCTTCAGTTGCTCCCGAAACATGTGTGTAATCTTTTAAATAGATTCTTCTACAATTTGCAGTTACAAAATTACAATATTGACCATAGAAATGTTTTCTACGGTCAATATTTTAATTTAGAAACAATGCTATTATCTTAAATTCTATATAATTTATACAAATAATATGATTGTTACTGTTTGCTGTTTCTGTCACATTTTTGTATTCGTGAATATTTAGGAGTCCCCTGTAAAAGTAATGTACTGCGTAGTAAATGATAAAGTCGTGCTCTCAGATTCTTAGCGGTACACCTGCAGTAATCGGTCGCAAACATACGTAAATATAATATTAACGTTAAGTAAGCGAACGTATTGTACTATATTTACGGTCTAATTCAGTTTGTATCTTTTTCGGGTGTTTGTTAGCGTGATTGCATAACTATTGTACTCATTATTTTTAGTGTGCTATCATTTAGCTTTATACGGTAACGCTGTAAGCGCTGGATGTGGACAGCGCGGAGCCGCTTATTTTGACCTTTATCTAGTAAGAAGTAAGGATGTTTTTCGGCGGATATAATTTAGATGAAATCTTTATATTTACCTGCTGTGCTTTGAGATTGGCGCATAGATCCTCGAATTCGGTGAGCGAGATGCCGTTCTTTCGTGCGTCCCCGTTCATGCTCCCGTTGACGCTGCGCCCGTTGCGTGGTCCGTGGTCGTACATCTCCTCGATCATGCATCGCACCTGGAAACGTAAAATCATTTATATAATAAACTAAAATGACTAATAGAAACTAAAAAAAAAAAAAATAATAATAAAAATGCATTTATTTAGATAAATCATTACAAATAAGTTGCTGGGGTTTCCCAGAAAGTAGTCGAAACAGTTGTGATGGGAAACCTCGCTCTTCCTTCGAACAATACTAAAGATTTACATGGCATTTTTAGTAGAAAAATTTACAAAGTAAAAGAAAAGAGATTCTGTTGATGTGCGAAAAAGTAAGTATAGTAATTATGTGTAGTGTGTGTATATTTGTGTGTATAGGTGTGTGTGCGTGTGTGTGTGTGTGTAAATGTGTGGTGTGTGTATGTGATTGAGTATGTGTGTGTCCTTGTAAATGATAAATTATCGTCACTTAAATGAAACTAGAATGTCTTCAGAAACTAACTAATAAAATAAAAAAATAATAATCGCATAATGAGTGACCGTCTGGTTGCATTTAGAATTACATAACCAATTAATTTCCTGTATTGGTTTATTTACAGTATTAAACGTTGGTTTATTTACAGGAAATAAAATACTAAGATATAATAAACCTACCATTACCGATAGCACATATATAAGCACAGCTAGAAGCTACATTGATTTTGAACGTTGAAATGCAATAATGTTAAATTTGCACATTGCTCCATTGTATAATAATGCGGAACACACAATCTAAATGGCACATTATTAATATGGACTATATTTTATCGAATAACGAACATTATATTATAATTATAAAATAAAGAACATATTTTTTTTTTATCGAATTTAGATCTGCATGAGAAAAGCATATGTAGGTATTGTATGCAAATGCTACATCATTAAGCGGTATACAACGCTATTGTTGTGGTAGGTACTACCGTGCATACCGTACGCTGCATTAAGTGGGCCCAACTTATTAACGATTATTTTAGAATCAGTACCCGTGTAGTTGACAGTTAATCATTGATTAAATCGCTAATTCATCACTCACTGATTTTACATTAATTTATTACTTCTATTTAAATTATTATAATAGCTCTATAACATTAAAAATGCAGTTATTCGTTCACATTTTTTTTTAATTTTAAGCGCCACCGGCTATATTTATTTTTGCATTAATTTTAATCTTAATGTGCAAGTTTTGGTTACATTGAATCTCAGAATTAGGTTATTGTAAACTAAAACAAAACTCAAAAAGTGTCTTCTGTTGTTTGTCAGAATTTTGTTTAATGTTGGACTATAACTTTGTGATTGTTGTATGTGATAACGTTATTTCTTAATTTTTTTTAATGCCTATTGACGTCATTTGATATAAATATATATAAAATATATGCAAATATACTAAAGGAAACGATTTTGTGCATGCACTTTTACTGTTAGTTAGAATCTTATTAACGACATTATCGTTTATAACAGTTCCCAAGTCCCAGAAATCCGCAAGAGACTCGACTGGGCGAGACAAATGGGACTTCACAACTGTAAGTGTGGGTACATGACAACTAATTTCGTTTGGTTAGCGATGAATTAAATTGTTGGCTTCACTTCTATCAATATAGGCAGATAATATTTTAGGAAGGTCAGCGACCGTTACTTAAAAAAACTTGCATATTTCATATTCAGTACAATATGTAAAGAGTTGTCGACCTTTTTTGTAGATAGATCAAATTTTTTTCGAGATTTATAAATTGATAGTTATGGAGCTAAAGGCGGTCTGTTGCATCTGGAAGTGATCTATGGAACAAAAAAGTTTGGAAACCTCTGATTATATAATTTATTGGGGTAGCTACGAATACAAGACATTAATAAAACGTATAGAATTCAGATCGAATCTACGAGCGTGTCTTGGGCATAAAATGATATTATCTCACCTTCCATTGTGGGATCTTGTAGCCGACGCTATCAAGGGCGTCTTTGAGCTCCTTGAGGTCGATGTATCCGTTGCCACTGGTGTCCAACTGTAAGAAGAAAAAAATCGCAGATAAATAATGTATAATTATACCAATATTATGTACTATATGTATACACAAGACACATGGTACATATAGCAGACATTTTACGTATCATAGACTGTTACCACTAAAAATATTTTCACACAACACTAACAAGAAAAATTACTATAATATCACTTGTAGTTACATTTACCCATATTTTTACTGATGATTTCATTAAACACAACAGAACACCTAGAAATATGTCTGTCCCCTAGAGAATAGAATTACAAGGTTCACGTGTCAATAATCGGCAGAAGAGGCTTAAAGATGTTCTCAACACAACTCTAGAGCGTGTGTAGTGAATATTTACTTATTTTTTAAAACCCCCTTTTATTAGTAAATATGCATCTGAATTTGGGTAGGAAAATAGTTAAACCATTCTAACTAGATCAATGCGGTTCGCCTACGATTTAGACATGAAAAAGATAAAATTGGAAAGCCTAAACTTGGGATTACAGATTATATAACGATCATATTGCACACCGATTTCAAACAATTCCACATCATTATGTGTTATCACTGAGTCACTTTTACGGCAGTGACTACATATCTATGTACTGATCGAAAGTTGATAATCTTTAGGTAATATTTTGAAGCCGATAACAAAATATATTCCTCCGAAATATTATAACAGCTGTACTGATAAGCGATAAACTATTTGTAATTAGACACCGGATTTATTAGTAAAAGTTATACAGTTTGCCACAGCCAAACCACTAGTCTATCCTATAAGAAGTCCTCATAGTCATGACTGTAACTAAATATAGATGTTTTCATTGCATAATTATCTGATTTGAGTAATTTTGACACATAAAAGTATGGAAAATTAGAACATTCCGTCTTATGTTTAAATACACATTTTAAGATGTCTCGCATTAAATGTAATATTAATACAGAATATATTATTAATACAAAAAGTATATCTGAAAACGTACAAAATAAGCAGTTTTTGGGAAATTTGTTTTAACGCCCATACAAATTAGGTGAGTTTACTCAATTATGCCGTCACTGTATGGAGCGTCTGCGAGTGATCCGCGACGATACCACACACTTGTCGCTGTATCTTCAAAAGTAATAATCACATATACATCACTACCCAATATATTTCTCAGCTAAAAGAGTGCTCTTATAATAAAAAGAATAAAAAATAAATTGACATCTACCCAATTATTCAAATTTCGAAGTTATGTATTTTTGTCAATAATAAAAACTGACCCCATTTTGAATATATGTACTTATTATATTTATCATTTATAGTTTCACATGATTATAAGATTATTAGAGATAGCGTTACTCTAACCAAACTGAGAATCAAAGCGGAGAACGACGTCTTCATTCACTCTCTATTTATATAAGGCACTAAGCACTGCTATAAGGGCAATTCAAGAACCTGCTTTTTATGAGTATATACTTTTTTCGCGATCACAAAGTTAATGTACTGCTTTATTAATCTCAAATTAGGTTTAGTCAAAGCTGTTGACCTTTATTAAAATATGCAACATTAACAACAAATCTAAGATGGATCCATCTGCAATCCTCCATCAATGAGTGGCCTCTTAAGCTGGCTACCTAGTCTAGTATATTTTAACGAAATCACTATTTTAAAGATATAATATCAACAAACAATATACAATAATAATGAAGCGTTTTTAGATTTAGTTATCGGTTGAATTTAAACACAATTATTACAATAAAAAGAGATGTCAAGAATGTTTACTAGGAGAAGTTTGGAATTCAAGCGGTTATTCCTTTGCCTAAATTCAGTCACTTGAAGAGTCCTAATTCTTATTTAATTCACTTCACTCAATTCAATTGATAATCCATTAAGGACGACTAAATTTAGGTGCGTCGACTAACTGCTTTAGTTAACTTACGACTACAAATGTCGACCTTGAGATCGTTTCTATTCCCTACGAAATAAAAGCTGTTTTCGTAACTCAACCGATTATTTTGATGTGGCGATGACTGTACAATACATAATCATGTTTCAAATATTTGAAATTTCAGATACAGTTACTATCTGCATGGTCTGATATTGAAACAATCTTGCTCTAGAACATGACAGATAAGATAATTACATTGATTTCATTCCAGTCTAACTATACGGTTGTTTTGAATGCGGTCAATAGGTTTTTAAGGACATACCTTATTAGGCGATAAATGTTAAACAATAAGTATTCTTTAGGACCGAGTTCTCTTAAACCAATAGAGATAAGTTGGGACACTTTTATTGTAATGAACTAAAGTAACTGTTTACCAAAAACATAACATTATTAAATGCAGAAACATGATTAATAATATTTCACTCTATATAAACAATCCAAATATCACTAACTTGCTGAATATTTAAAAACAACGATAAAACTGAACTGTATATTACTAAATAACGTAAAAGTCTCGGCAATAAATGTGCAAGTATATTTTCATAAAGACTGAAAAATATTGTCAAATATAATATCGATTATATTGAAAACATAATAAAGTGTAACATGTTGGTTCGATCACAGAATATACGCGATATTAGAAGTTATGCAATTAACAACCGACAGTGCCGAGAAGTTATCCTGAAAACCTTATCAATAATAATATCACATAATTTTCCTGAAACTACAAATAAAGTAGGAAATATAATTGTGGTACAAGTTTCAGATAATACATATAATTTGATTATTTTTATATTAATGGTTACAGTCCGTCCAAAGAAAGAATGCGTTTCTGTACATAGAGTATGGTTTCTTTTTGGATTTTATCGATTTTCAAAATAAGCGTCGAAAATGCGTTCCTTCAGCGTCTGAGTTGTGAAAACAATACCTATGTTCAACTTTCTGACTTTTATCTATTATCATTATAATATAATTATGAAAAGTATTTAAGATAAAAGATTTCAATTAAATATAATAACAATCATGCTTGATGGAAAGCAATTATGAGCCCTATCATATTATAGGCTCGCCAAGAAGATTCCTGTTTACACCGGCCCTAAATGTACACCCTACACCTACACTGAGAGAAAAAAGCTACGTATACGTAGCCTGCCGCAAGCTATCTACCACGTAGCTTGCAACGGGATACTGGTTACGAGTGTTGGACTAGTACTCTAGTTGTCACCTACTTGATAAGGAAGTTTCATACTGATGCTGTTATAGGAGACACTATGCTTCATCATGGTATTACGGGAACATCCGTATAAAAACTGTGCATCAATCTCAATGGAGTAACAACATGACATACGTAGCTTGATATATCCAGTACGTATGTGGCTGTGTTATATGCTCCTGTGTTGGACTACGTACGGTAACTATGTGATTATATTCATACTGGACGCCACTGAGTTAAAAACATACGGCATACTTGAATCCTCGTACGTCATGACGTAATGCGGCTGCATTATATATTCGTGTGTTGGGGTTGGTACAGTAAGAATATCGTTACATTCTTACGGTACGTTACTACGTACAGTAAGTACTCATCATACTTGCACCCTGGGTACAAAACTAAATACCGGTTCGGGTTCCGTAAAATCACGGACTCCCTCACAATTGCCAGCTACTTACCCAGCATGTTGTTACATACGTATGTCAGTGTCCTTACATACATAATTGGTCTAAGGAATTACGTAGTTTTTTTTTCTCTGTGTGTCCATATTGGGAACAGATTTAGTCAAGTTCTCCGATTAGCTGCTTGTACAATAAAGTACTAATTTAACTAATAGGAATTACATAAAACTTTATAACTTTGGCAAGTATTTTCAACCAGATTGTTACTAGATACATACACATAATATACTCATGCTTCTTTCCCATGGGTAGGCAGAGACCACAGTTTTCCACTTGTTTCCAAACATACTTCCCTAGCTCCCTCGACTTACATTAATACTTTCATGCAGGTCATTCGGTCACGGGTATTCTTGACCTGGCCTTTCAATATATCACCTATTCGGTACAAAAATGCTCGTAACTCGTAAAAATTCTTTCGTCAGTCGTCTTTCGTATATTCGTTCTATGTGTCAAAACCTATTTAAAATTTTATTTCCTTCTCGATTTTTGTCACTGTTTTTCACTACTATCTTTTTTAACACCGCATTCCGATCTCACATTATTTTGCAATTTATCTACCATCATCACTCTTGGCATTCCCTAGCCATTACGACAAAGACAAACAGAGGAAGGTGCAATTAATATCATCCTCTTGCCCATTTCCCATTATCTGAGGTCGGCGCAGTAGATCTTTTTCTTCCATTCCTCTCTATCAGCCGTCATTTCCATGCTTACTCCTTTCATTCTTATATCATTCTTCACACAATCGATCATCTTTTATTCGGCCTTCCTCTGCCCGTGTATCCCTCCACTTTCATATTCAACACTCGTTTTGTGACATGACTTTCAGCCCTCCGCATCACATGTCCAAACCATGCTAATTTACTTCCTCTCACATTTTCTACCACTGGCGCTACTTTCAGGCTTCCTCTTATGTACTCATTCCTTATCTTATCCATCCTTGTCACACCATACATCCATCGTAACATTCTCATTTCATTTGCATGCAATCTATTTTCATCCTTCTTCTTGAAAGGAAGGTGCAATTAACAAGCAATAAAATATTTAAATCGAATATGGGTCACGCCTGATTAAAGTCATCAGCCGCTACCAACGGCGGCCACAAGCCAATGTGCCTAGTCCATTGCTCATTAATAATTAATCATTTAGGTCGACTATGAATATAGGCCAACATACTTCCGCTCACGTTGGAGCGTATAAATAATCACGTGCAGCAGTTCCAGTAACCCATAAATGGATCTATTAACCTGATTACATGTCACTAATAAACTATTTTATTTCCGATACACTTAATTTATCTACTTGGTAAATGTCATGTAATTTAAACTGAATTATTTAAGTGACAAAGTTTAGAGTTGACCCAGAAGAAATTGCACGATCTCTACTATTTGTCCTGCGCTACCTGGCTGCTTTTAATTCTACCCAGCCAAAAACAGCCCCTATGACATGAACTACAAAACAGGATATGATAAAGCGTTTATCGTGCGATATTACCGCCATCTTAAAATTTTGCCTTCGTATTTGGACAGTTCAAAATTATCCACGATTGATCTTTAAAATTAAATAAAACATATGTTAGGTATTTTCTTATGAAATTACCGCTTTGTATGTAGGTTTTTAGAATTTAGCTTTTAAGTAATAATATTAAATTGAAAATAAATACAAAAATTGTTTTCATAACATTTCAACCAAGCAAATAGGATCTACTATCGGCATTGTATATATATTTTTTTCTATTAATGATACAAATTGTGAGATTGGAGAAATAAAAAAAATAATTGTAGAGTAAAATGAAATACAAAAATAAATATTTATTATACAAAAAAGTAAATTCTAAAGTTCGATATACAGACAAAAAAACAAGCAACTTCATAGATAACTTATTAGTTAGCTTAGCTTATCTTTGCAATACGCCAGTCTGGAGCATGATCATGTGCACATCAATAAACTTGCGGGATTTTTTAAACGGCAACTAACTGTTACAAAAGTAATAAAACTCGTATCGCACGCATCTTCACATCGGAGGCCGATCCATACACGGTTCCTCCTATCAATCGATAACAATTATTGTATAAGTATTGTATGTAGTCTAAGCCATCAATAAACGATAACTGATTACTTTCATTTTCATTTACCTATTTGCAAATGGCTAATTATTTGTAACAGTGAGGGATTTTCCGAGTGACAGATGAATAAGCTTTCAAAGTCAGTTCATAGATGACGCTACGTTTCTACTTAAATTGAACCTACATTTAACAGGTTTAAAACAGTGTTAATAAATTTCTGTAGATTATGTACAATACACATCGCACAGTGCTACATTTTCAGATAATGTGACATTACTTTTTGTAGTGAAAATGTTTTAAAGAGTAATATTTTCAAAATAGTAAATCTATAAATCCTAAAATTAAATCCAAGCATTTTCATCATTTAAGAAATGATCGACATTGTATAATACCTTTTTTCATTTTTATAGTTTATTATTATTTTTTTAGTTTATTTATCAATCACATAAAATAGTATTAAAATTTAGATATAGATATCACTTAAGCCACTAAAGCTTGAATGTGATACCCTTATAACAATTCTGTTCTCAATATATATTATTAAAACATAACAGATAAGTAAACATAATATACACAGATTTTAACTACTTAGATATCCATACGATACAATCACAACTCAGACAGATAATACTTTTTCAGTTGAACTTTTATGTTTTTGTTACTAATAATATTGCGGATGGAGGAGGCAAAGAATTGATAAACCGAGGAACAAGGAATGAATTCGTTCGTTCGCCATAGCAATTCCTTGCCTTTTTTGTAACAAGTTTGTTTTGAACCATTCTCCGTGTGTATACAGGATGTTCCACTTCAACTAAACAAGTGCTTTAAATTTATTGTAAAGCAAAGCAGTAATACTGGAAGTGTGTTGTAGAAAGTTACACATTTCTCAATGGACGAATGCATCACGAATAAAATGAGTGCCTTTTAAATATTTATTAGGTTTAATTTTAGGGTAGATTATAAAATTACAAAACAACATCATTAAGACTCTGGACAAAATCCCGTCGATTTGCTATTACGCCAACAGTTTTACTTTTTAATTGGATATCAGAAAATCCCTCATTCCTCAACGAATGTCAATTACAGATTTACGTATCCGTTAATACTCAGTCATTTGTTAATTGTATGTAGTAGTTCCTGAGTATGTTATTACTTATTAGTCTTATTAAAGAAATAAGTAATACGCTTATCACACTCGTCAGCCATAATGTATGCCACAGCCGACGACCTTGCGACTACATTCATCGCCAGCAAACAGAGCGTGGCGCCATTAAATTTTAGGCTGTACGGTTCATTGTTAAAAAATAGCGTTCCATTAGAGTGAATTTCACCGAGGAGCGACTCGCATTGTTTTGCATTATAATTAAAAATGAGGCGCGAATAAATGGACAGGTGCAGAATAGTGGCACCGATCCTTTGACTGAATGCAGATCGTGTAAGCAATTAAACTGATTTAAAACTTCAGAAGGATTCGACGATATGTTGATTAAAGTTTAATCTCAATCAACCTCATTGTCATATTCTTGTATGAGTTGTAAACACTGGCAGTGTGTAAACGTATACCACCTCTTTGCATGGCAAATACTACGTTTACGTTAAACGTCTGTTTGTCTGCACGACAGAATCAACAACAACAAAAAACTATTCCAAATTCAAATCAATTACCTCACCGATGAGCAACTGTTATGCTATGCGCTCATATAATTGGTGTTAAACAAACGCAATTCGCGCGCGCTAATTGTTCGATTGTCAAAACGGTGTCGATTGGTTGTTAATCTTCGCAGTTCAATGGTTTGTTGATGAAAATTACGTGCGCTTTCAACAGTTTCGATATAGCTGGAGTGTTTATTTTTAATTCTGCGTTCTTATTTCTTATGAATCGTGTGTGATGTCATAACAGTATCGCGAAGGGATTGGCATGATTCAGTTTTAATTTACATTCGTCGAACTACGATGTAGTCTTGTACTGACATTAATATGGCATTAACCAGTGAATGTCAAATTATAAAATTTAATCTAAAACTTGTTAATACGATTGCTCAATAACATACATAGAAATAAAAATTATATAATTTTTATTGTAATTACATAATTGTATTTATTATAACTTTTTTCCTAATTTAAATTGACATGAATATCTATCATGAACAAATATTCACAGAAAATTTAATATGATCATAATATTATTAATTATAGATTATATATTGACATATAGAAATTGTATACCTATAGTAATTGATAATTGTTGTTATTATAATGTTTCCTAATTCCAATTAGATATTGGTCACGTCAGTTTGATTTTGTTTTTTGTTTATTGTAAATAATTGTATTACTTATCATATTCCTTCTTGATTTCAGTTCATATTAATAGTATTTTGTGCTAATGAAATTTAATAATAACTGCTGTAAAGTTTATATGTTTATATGCCATAAGACGAATCAGGGTTGTACCTACAAAATTGTTACATGTCATGAGTATTAATGTACGGAAGTGAAAGTTGGGTATGGGAGAAACGACATGAAAGCAGAATAAATGCAGTAGAAATGAGAGCTTTGCGGAGTATGGCAGGAGTAAAACTGAGTGACAGATTGTATAATGAAGTGATTAGAAAGAAATGTGGTTTGAAAGAGGATATCGTGACAAAAATAGAGAAAGGGATGCTTGGGTGGTTTGGGCATGTGGAACGGATGGATGAAAGTAGACTGACCAAAATGATTTATGAAGCTGGAGTGAGTGGAGATACGGTACGAGGAAGACCTAGGCGAACATATTTCGAACAAATCGAAAGTGTCCTCAAAAAAGGCCAGGTCAGAAGTACCCGCAATCGTCGAGCATGTATGAGGAATGTTCTGAAAGTAGATGAAGCGAAAGAGATATGTAAAGACCGTAGCAAGTGGAAAGACGTAATCTCTGCCTACCCCCATGGGAAAAAGGCGTGAGTGTATGTTTGTATGTATGTATGAGTATTAACCCACGTTAGAACCAATAAGTAAACTGAAATTGAATTAGTCTTTACACAGTGTATTGTAACAATGCACCTTTACACATTTGCGCTACAACTGTTTTAATTCAAATACACAACATCAATACAAACGCGATACTACACTTATGCAACGCGAACCGCGACTATCGTCACTGTAATCGTGATGTAACGTACAACAGTCAGCTATATTATCTGTTATCATAATGTAATTATTTAACCTGTCAACCGTCAAAAGCCGCGAAAAATGCAATTGAAACAATTTTAATTACGCTCACTGAAATTCGTTTTGAAAAAAGCATAAGCGTGGACCGGGTTATTATTATGTCAATCTATTTACAAATGAAATATCATTAAGCGGTTATTCATATGCATCGCTTAAATATGCATATGTATGTAAAAAGATGCAGCAACACTGCTCAATGGATACGAGATTGCGATGGAAGCATGCGGTCAAAAAATATGCTGTTACACGCATGTGTAAGGAACCTTATACGCCAAACAGAGGAACCAGTTGGAAAAATGTGCTTGGAATAAGTCGCATTAATTTATAAGTTATCAGTAGAGATCGGATAATCGGATGCATATTTACCTAAAGTTAGTTTAAGACAAAGTATGGAAACGGCTTTTTATTGTTTTGTTAAATAAAAATCCCGGGATTGCGGAATTGGATAGCCGGATGTTTATTTATTTACCTAATTTAGTTTTTGACAAAGTATGGAACTGTCTTTTTATTTTATTTCCATAAATAAAAATCCCGGAATTCCGGTACTGTAGAACATTTTGGTAATGCAAAACTAGTCGGTAATACGAGCTCGGTCTTTTGAAAATAAATACCACGTGCTAATTTAGTAATTTTCAGTCCCGTATTTTCCCGGGATTTTTTTTTACAAAATGTATTTTAAAAAGCCGCTTCCATAATTTGTGAGCCAAAAATTAACTTTAGGTAAATATGCATCCGATTATCCGATCTCTAGTTATCAGATAGGTATAAAAAAGGCTTATAATGTATACAAAAACGTGCCCGGATCGCTTTAAATTCGATGTTCATCAATACAAGACAGTAGGTATCGGTTGACGATTATTAAGCACTAATGTATTCACATCGATTGTCAAAATTTACACTAATCGCCATAATCCTACTTATTCGGCGCTTTTCCAACATGTGTATATTAAAATTAAAATGTATACTGCGTATATTAGAATTTTTTCGCAGTCCATTCACTCAACTCTTACTATGAAATGACTTTTGACAGCAAGCTATATTGTTTTTATCTGAAATCCAGAGAAAAAACATTCTTACGATGAAAATAAGATTCATATTACGCTTTCTAATGTTTGTTAAAATATAATTTTAATTCTGAAAATTAGTAAAATATCATTATTTTCGACCATAAATGTATGTTGTTGATAATATGTTTACACTCGCATGAAAATACATTACGCAAAAAAAATTATGTGATGCTAAGTGTCAAATCTACAAAAAAAAAGAAAGGCAGAAATACAGTAAAAAAGAAAATTCACTATGACTCTTTTTATCTAACAGTGAATAAAAAAAAAATGTTCTTTCACATATTTACGTAGCAATAATATTATAATTATATTATAATAGTTATTTGAAACGAAAATTAATTAATTTATTAGTAATCAATTTATAATTTAAATAAAAGATGGCTACCCTTTCGGTTCGGGCTCACTTACGCATTTACATAATATGGCCACTATTATATCATATCTAATTCGTGTACATTGTGTCTGTGTGTCTGTCTTGAATAAAAAGTTTATTATATTATACCTATATTTTATATATTGAAATATGATGAATGTTATAAGATTGTGGTAGGCCTGCTGAACATCCAATCTCACACACTTTCCCTCTTTATAACCTACTTTCCGAAAAAATAATGTATGTGTAAACATACATACATACACTCACGCCTTTTTCCCACGGGGGTAGGCAGAGATTACGTCTTTCCACTTGCTACGGTCTTTACATATCTCTTTCGCTTCATCTACTTTCATAACATTCCTCATACATGCTCGAAGATTGCGGGTACTTCTGACCTGGCCTTTTTTGAGGAAACTTTCGATTTGTTCGAAATATGTTTCGCTTCATCTACTTTCATAACATTCCTCATACATGCTCGACGATTGCGGGTACCTGGCCTTTTTTGAGGACACTTTCGATTTGTTCGAAATATGTTCGCCTAGGTCTTCCTCGTCCCGTATCTCCACTCACTCCAGCTTCATAAATCATTTTGGTCAGTCTACTTTCATCCATCCGTTCCACATGCCCAAACCATCCAAGCATCCCTTTCTCTATTCTTGTCACGATATCCTCTTTCAAACCACATTTCTTTCTAATCACTTCATTATACAATGTGTAAACAATCTACAAATAAAATTAATTTTTTGTTCGATAGTCAGTTTAATATTCCATTTTCATCTTAATCTTCTCTATACTCTTCTACATTCCAGTTCCACAATCGTTCAGAAACATTTATTAGTAACCCATGACATGACACGATTTGTGTATATGTACATTTCCTCTTACCATAAGCATACGTGAGGAGACCATTAAAAAGCATAAATGGCGAATCAAGGTCGAGGCTTAGTGGTTTTTTGTGATTGTTTCTTGACTGTTTATAACATCATCACCGTATAACTGTCATAGTATGAACATCATGGGTAAAACCACTTTACTTCTATTTTTCCCGTAGATCTTAGTAGCAACAGTCAGCTATAGGACATATGGTCCTGGTGAGATTCGCTGAAAATCTGCAAGCGCCGTTAAAACATATGCAACACTATCGCGAGAAAAAAATCAATTTTGAAAAATCTTGTATAATGCAGATTAAAAACTAGTTCACTATACGTCAAATACCTACCCAATCGTTCTACTATTCACTCGAATAATGAACGCGACCAAAACATTTGCAATATTTGGGTAGCGTTGATAAATCAGTCAAACAGTTTCACTTTCGATCCGCCGTGATAAATGCAAGGAAATGCGTGTTATAATCTATGTAACATCAAACTTGGGCTACTGTGCAATATTTTAGCTTGGTGGCGTTCAACCGAAAGTGGTTTTACTCGTTTGTGACTATTAGTATTTATTGAGAGCATTATAAACTTTTTTAAAGTTAATGAATAAATTCTTCAGAATCGAAGAAGTTCGTTTTGACAGGCGTTATCGTTCTTTTGTTTTTCCCCAGGAGAGGAAGGCTGAGAATCCTCACAAGGAACACGAAACGTATCCAGGATACCCCCCCGCAACAGCAAGTGTCACGGAGGTTATGTCGGACTCCACGCGGCCAGGGCGGTCTGACCACGTGACCTACCGACTAAACTCAGCCTGTGCCTAAGTTCTAAGAACCATATAGGCAAATCGGGAGGGCGACCGCCCCTCAGGAGAGAGGCAAACGTTATCGTCATAGTTATCTGTCAAAATTATGACATTTTGAAAGATAAACTACAGGGATGACACCAATCACAATGGACTTTTAGATTGTGAAAATTTTGAAATATAATATACTAGCTTTCTGCCCGCGGCTTCGCCCGCGTGGATTTCGGGATTGGGTGTATAGAGGGTTAAGGGTCATAGCTTTTGCCCACGGCTACATATACGCGGAAGTCGGTTTATGGTGCGAAGATTTTATCGCGCTTCCCGTGGGACTATCCGTTTTTCCGAGATAAAAAATGCCGCAAAACTCCTCAAGAATCACTCTATCTATTGATGAAAACCGCATAAAAATCTGTGCAGTAGTTTTTGAGCGAAGCCTTTATTGCGCATCCCGTGGGATCTGTCGATTTTTCCGGGATAAAAAGTAGCCTATGTTACTCGGGGAGAATGTAGCTTTCCAAAGGTGAAAGAATTTTTGAAATCGGTCCAGTAGTTTAAGCGTGAAGAGGTAACAAACAAACAAACAAATAAACAAACAAAACAAACAAACACACTTTCGCATTTATAATATTAGTTGGGATAAATATTGAAGCTTAAACTCGTAAACAGATCTAAACAACCGATTGTCTATGACTTATGTTTTTAAAATTCTGACGTTTCGGATGACATCATTTACTATATTCTTTAATGCTACTATTTTGACAAACAAGCAGACTGCCCACGTGATGCTAAGTGATTGCAGTCGCTTTTATACGGTTCCTTTAAGATTAACAAAAAGTGTATGATGCCAACATATGACAAAATGCAGTACCCAGTAATTTTATTACCTTTAAGATAGGTTTCAGAAATATATGACAACGGAGCGGAGGTGCCCAAGTAGATCGACCCTTGTGTAGTGTTAAACCGGTGTAAATGTATAAAAACTCCGGTGTTTGTGCACTGTCGAGCTCATCTAGTCATGTATATGTATTTTAAACGATATACTATGGTTATTTAAGGAATAAGGTAGGGGAGGTTGAGCCCACCTATGCTTACGAATTGACTGGTAGCGTAGCATCAAACTTGTGTTTTGTACTGAATTGGGTCTGTCAAGAACATGTTACACTAATATAGTGCTGCTGAGCGTGTCTATAAAAGTAAATCAGTCCTCGTAGCATTGTCGTCGAAACGCGATATGATAGAGCGATTTATCACTATGAACTGTCAGTCAAAATACATAGGATAAAAAGATGGTGGTTATATCGCATCACTAACGCTTTATTATATTTTGTTTCGTAGAAATCATACATACGCTCAACAAGGCTTGTTGTACAGCCTGTATATAGTTTAACCACGAAAACTGCAACGAATATATAGATAAGGTGGCATAGGCAAGGTCAACATGTGTAGTCTGACTGATAGTCTTGTATGCAACTGTAATAAGTCGCGTAGATCATGGTTTTTAAGACAAAAGAAGGGTAGATTTAAACGTAAAATGTCCTTGACATTGGACGTGAGTGGGGGTTTTGTTGGTAAGGGCAAATCTGGCAGCTTTGCAAGTTGCACATTTTCTGTAGAAATCACTCTCTTTCAAGTCTACTACAGTATATTCCACATGCAGCCAGATATTCGTAGAAATGGTATAGCGTCCGTGAATTTTTTCGCGCGGTCAAGAAAATTGTCTTTATACAGTTAAGAATAAGACATGCGAGTCTTAGGCAGGACTGTTCAATAACATTCAGAAAATGAATGTTATTTAGCAATGAACAAGAATTCGATTTTAATAGAAACACAAAAAATGTTGAGGTCGTGATTAATACATTTTCAATGCAAGATATTGTATATAATTTCTATAAGAAGTATTGTATTACAATATTGGAATAATCGGGTAAGCACCGTGACCGATGGCTTAGCGTCAACAAACCAGATGTGAAGTCGACAGCACAATCCGATATCGAAGGATTAACTGTCGATAAAATGCCTTCAGAATCGGCCAAACTTTAAGAGAGATTAGAGCATATAGCATGAAAATCGGCCCAAATGTTTATCTAGCGATCGTAAACGGTAGGATTAGCTTCTGAGAATGAACTCCCCGCTATTGTGTCCTGAGCGCTACGAAATATATCTGTTTAAGGGAGGTTTGAGAACATTATATATGAAGTAGATAGTGAGTTTGTGTGCCTAAATTCGATGAAGTTCAATGGCAACATTCAACGCTTATCATCAGGTGCACCGTCTCCGCTCACTGCCCACAAGAACACACAAAACCTGAAAAGCTGGAGAACCTACCAATGTTCTCCCATTTCCCCATCAAGTCATGGTCACACTGTAAAATCTATCACCTGTTAAAAACCAAATAATACGTTTACTGCTTTAGTTGGTGGATTGAATACAATCAATCTACCAACTACTTTCAATTGCAACTGCACTTTGCATTTATAATCCGTATTCGCTCATTGTATTTTAAAGGTATCATTAGAAAGAAGTTTTAATATCAAACATCCATTTATTGAGCAAACATTTTAATTTGACATCTATCACTATAGTTATGTGTGATGTGGAATTGTTGCATTTAATTAATATCATATTGAAATTTAAACAAAAACACTAAAAATATAAGCTAGTATTAGGGTAGCTGGAAATATAATTTTGATACTTTTCCTTGCTCCCCACCCGAAAAGAACCGATGGTAATAAATAAAACATAAAAAAGCGATCCCCTCAAGATATCGGAAGGGAATATCGGCAATTTGAAAAAACTTCAATGAATTCTTCTTTAGTGAATTTAAGGATTCTGAACGAAATGAGTATTTCGAAGTACCTATTTTAAATTGGAACTCCATCAAAATTTTATATAAAAACTGAGACCGTTATTCAGAATCGCAAATAATGTCTCGTTGTATCAGAAAGTAACTAAGTCTTCGTATCCAAATAAATAAACTCTAATTCGTGAATCAACAATTCAACAACATTCAGACCTTCGGCAATCGAAATCAATTCGCTAATTAGGTTAAGAATACGATTTATTCTTATAGGAGGAAACTGGAATATGGAAAATAAGACTGCTTATATTCAATGAATCAAAATAATCAGGAATTCGCCAACGAATTTTCTATTGTTTGATGACAATGAGGCATACAATTAGTAAATGACGAATTAA
Source organism: Scirpophaga incertulas (assembly GCA_036419045.1). NCBI lineage: Eukaryota > Metazoa > Arthropoda > Insecta > Lepidoptera > Crambidae > Scirpophaga > Scirpophaga incertulas. The sequence goes on along the minus strand of CM071629.1, from coordinate 33,137,793 downwards.
CGTGCTTAGGTAGTGCCAATTGATTGTCGCATATTTATTGGCAGACTTACAGATTCTAGAGCCAATCGATAGCAACCCATGAGGGGCGTTGTTTAAAAACTGACCCTGTTTTATATGTACGTAGGGACATGCTTATTTTTAAATGTTTCACAAGATATTGAGTGAAATAGATCACACAGATAGCACGGAACTAAAGGAATGATTGGTGGTAGGGCTTTTGAGGACCGGCTGGCTACGAACTTTGTTGAGCAAATTTTGTCGCCATAATAACAATAGTTAGCATTAAATTGAGGACCGAAACTAGAAATACAACAAGAGTATTTTTAGCTTCGATCATATATTTCTGATATGATCGAAGATTTTTAATATTTAATGATTCGATCATTCAGTATGAGGACGCATAAACAAATCATTATTGCGTTTGTTGATGCTATATTAAATTAACTAAAATTGCGCTAAATAATAAATAAAGCAAATTATAACAATCCTTTGTTAGAAATAAATTCCACACTTCACACACCCTTGACTCAGAAGGTCTCAACATGTCAAGTAAGGTCCAAAGTGAGGCTGAGACGGCACGAGCGCTTTCGACGTGACGCGACCGAGCGAGTGACTCACCGAAATGAATCACCACCAGTTTACATAACATAGACGGTCCTTGGATTATTGTGTATATCCAGCTTCGGTAAACATACTGGACAGATAAGTGCTGATGTTTTGCTTGACATATTGTTATTGTCATCAAAACTTTGAACCGTGTCACAACGGGGTTATTTTTTTACTATAAACTCATTACGTCTGATGACAAAATTGTCAAAAGCCTTGTGTTTTGATCTTTGTAGGAAACAAAAACTATACAAAGTTAAAGTCTTGAATATTTCTTACCTCTAATTGGCGGAACTTTAACTGTGCTTAGCTATCATCTACAGACCTCACTATCATCTGATTAATTTGGATGATTTTACAGATTTAAACGCGTTGTTACTACTTCAGCGCTAATGTATGACATTGATCAATACATATTACACTTTTAATTCTATTTACGACTCTCTTTAAGCTATGTTTCCTTACTTTCTTGATTCGATAATGTATGATTAAACACTCGCATCAGTAAAGTCCGAAATATTACGCATTACCATACAAAAAACCTTTCATATAAAAAGAGAATCATCAAAATCGTTTCACCCAGTACAAAGTTAACAAACAAAAAAAAATACAGACGAACCTCCTCCTTTTTTGAAGTCGGAGTAAGAAACAGCCGCCCTTTGTTTTCCATATAACGAAATAAAGAAGCGCATACAAATAGCTGGAATATTTTTGTGATAGACAAACATTTGATTTATCCATCAACGTATAAATCGTTGAAAAGATATGCATGCTTTTTTATTTATGAGGCGATAAAATTATCATAATTATATTAAAATTACACCGTGTTTCGATTTTTTTTACACTGAGTGGGATTTTGAATTGCTCTCAATTTTTCTTCACGTCTATTGATTTATATAACCTAAATAATATAAGTAACGAGTAAACCGTTTTCGTAATAAAAATGAAAAAGACCACAGCACTGTATTAAGCTAAATAAATATAAAACAGAATAGCGTGTATATTCGTTGCTTTATTTTCGTGACAAAAATGTTTGATTGTCACACAAAAAAAACCGACATCGCGAATCCGTGATTATATGATACGCGTGTATAGACCAAGGTTAGGAATAAAACTCAAAGATCTCGTGTCTAGACTAGACCGTAATTGGGCCGAGACAGTTTCAATGTCGAATTTCCATATTTGTACGTCGTTTTTCTTAAAAGGTATAAATAGCGATTTTGAAACTTAAATAAATGGTATTAGCAGACATAAACAACCTACATAGTTATGCTGATAGAATTTAAATTTTATTGCTCAACAATAAAGTTTATTTAGCTTGCTCAGTAATCTATCTAAAGCACAGTATGTGTATACGGTATAGTAAAGAATTCATAATAACTTTGGCATTTTCATCCCCCGTAATATGACTACCAAAACACGATATGATACAGCTATTTATCATTATACACAGTTAAAATGTTATATCGTGTTTCGATAGTAATGCGGAACATCTGATTTTATCATTTCTATAATATAAGAACTATTAATGTCATTTAGTGTTACATTACACTCTGAACGCACCGTATAATGTTTGTATACTATTGAAACAGGTGCAGCATTTAGCTTGACAGAAGCTATCTCAAAAATAGCTCCAATGTTCTATATTGGCTGTAAATAATAATAAATTGTGTTATTAGTTAATTAAATGTTAATTAATTAGTGATGACCGTGGCGGAATGGTTAGTAAGCCGGTTTCAAGGTGTCGCCACTATTGAAGTTGCGGGTTCGAGTTCCGGTGGGGGCAAATGTGTCATAGTCACAGTTAATATACGAGCGTACCAGGTGTTACAGTAAGTTGCATAAATAGGTAACGGTGTGTATTAATCAGAAGTAAAAGTTGGTGTGTTAACCTTTGTATATATATTATTTATATATATGTCAATGATATTAAGTATATACAAACATGTATATAGATTTTTTTATATTATGCATTTATAATATATATATATAAAAAATTTCTAGGTTCATGGGGGGAGGAGTGTTTACAACACAACTCGCTACTCATATTCAATTCAGATATTCAGCATTACATAGAAATGAAATACAAACTCATACAATTGGATAAAAATGGAAACAAATCGCTAACGATTAGCTAGTTATTTTGACAAAAATATATTTGAAGTTTTAAATGCGATTAATAAGTAAGCGTAAAGTTACTTAAACGTATCTGAAGAATAATACTTTTGTGTAAAGCTTCATTCACATGTTGCGTAACCAAAACCGCATAAACTGGGCGGAGACAATTTTTTTTGAAAATTAATAACTAGGAATATTCACAAACGCTTTTTTCGTCATTAGCAACCGTGTGGATGACATATCATAACCACGCCGACACCACGACAAAAAGACATCAGGCAACTCAGTAACATTTTTATATTTATAACTTTTATAGTTTATAAATAAAATAAAAAAAAAACAACTGGCGTGCGTTGCTTTCTCATATTTAAATCTGTGATAGAGTTGTTGCCGGTCCTATAATGAAACTGCAAGTGGTGTGGTTGATTTGCGCTGCGTAAATCAAACTTTAGCTCAGTTTTTTGTTGAATTGATAATGACCAATAAATTTCATGAGCATCAAATCTTAACTAATACATCTATTTTTTATGAAACTTGGCAAAAGCACTAGTCATGTATGTATATGTACATATATAAATGTTAAAATGAATGACATTACGGACTGATAATCGACATGCAATATATTTTTGGAGAAATTGTCATGCGGATTATTGACAGAATGACTTGATTCCTATAGAAAGTTTCTCATAGAGAAATCTTAATTCTATAGTAGGTTACTTAAACAATACCACGACTAATAAAGTGATGATACTGGTTGCTTTTATAGTACTCACAAAAAGTTTTTAAAGTGGAATCGAATATTGATTACAGATATACTAAATATACCTAATAGTTTCTCTTAGTATGCTGGCAGTGTGCTAGTTAAGTGCAAAGATTGCGAAGGCATATAGTGCCCGGGGCCGTGTCATTGACCCCCGAAACGATGCTTATGCGATTAGAGGACCATTGACCCGACATCGGCAGCGCGGCCCGCGCTTACATCCCAGGGTTGACAAAACAACCGTACTACCCTGTCTCGCCATGACAATAACGAATGGGATAATAACTCAATTGGATTTGTTCACGTAAACTGAGGAATCATTTAAATAAAATTAATCGTTATATTTCAGTCAGATATTATTTAAATATTATAATAGATTATATAAATTTGATTTATGTAGTTTTAAACCGCAGTATCACACCATTAACCAACTAAGCAAAACCACAAATCAGTCATAAAAATTTTCAAATATTTTTAAAATTTTCAATATATCAAATATCAATTCAAAGGGAATTGAGAATTTGCGAATTGATTACTATTTCTTGACCGATAACATTGACAAGAAACAGTGTTTCTGGCGACCCTACTCCCGACTCATATCTTCATTCGCTAAAATTTAATTAGTAAATTACTTTCGCTAATAGAAAATGCTTAACTTTAGCTCGTTTAATAACAGCGATATTTAGAGACATTACGATACGATACATACAAATATTATGTACTTATTTGTATGTTATCTTTGTTAATATTCTTACCGTGCCCATAGAACTGTGTATAATTAAACTTTATGTATTTGTAAATTAACATTCAATTCCCTTCATTCTTTTCGTTACTGTAACTTTAGTAACGAAAAGTACAAAGGATTATAGAGATAGAAAACATTTGACAGCAATTTTTTTAATCGGCAATTTTTATTTATCGTCACTGGGATTAATCACTTTCAAGTGAAGAAGTACAAACACGACATCAATAACGGATCTAGTTAGCGAAGAATCGCATTCTCTCTCATACAGAGACTCGTCATATAAATGCCTTGGCATAGCTAATAAAAGTCCCAACCTAATATCATTTTAATAAAATGAATTGCCGAGTCATGCATCGCATAATATATAGTATAGTGTTATCGTGTCGCACATTAAAGAAAAGGCAAAATTAATTTTGTAGTGGTCTTACGTTCGCCTCTAGTCATATAGATATTAGCACGCGTGGGTGGCAGATACATTACTGAGGGTACATTTGACCATTGCCACACATTTATATCATAACACAGAGCTCACAGAAGCTCGAGTCTATGAATCTGTATTAATATTAAAAGTTATATTGTATGTATGTAACGGATTCATTTTGAAATACAAAATTATCCCTGATCGTTATAGGTTATTATATTTCATTCCTATGGGAAAATTTGAAAATACTGGGGCGATTTCTAAAATTATTTCACCATTAGAATGAAAGCCAGGGCGGACCGCTGGTTAAAGCATAAAACATATTAAAGGGTAATTAAAGATTAAATGAATATATTGCGCGACATTATAAAACTGACCCCGCTTTGCACGTATATACTTATTTTTTCACAAGATTATTTACGAATGAAACAGATAATACAGAAGTAGGTCACGGAAAGAGACAGCTTTACGCTAGCCAAACAGAGCATTGGAACGAGAAACGATTTGTTCATTACACCAAATACCCGAATATAATTATGCGCCTCACCCAATGTGTTAAAATACTACGCCCCCCTTCGAAGGCGAAATGGGGAGTTCGAATAAAAACAAACGATCTGCACTTTATTATCTAATTTGCGTTTCAACGTGTTGCTGACTTCGCATAGATGGCGCTGTCTATGACCGCACCGGTTGATATGAACAATTTTTATAAATATTTTATATATTAATAAATTCTAGAGCCGCTAACTAAAGTTGTTCTCTCTACGCCTCAGTGGGTTGGGTTTCAAACCCCGCTCTAGTGCTATATCTACTTCTTTTCAACATTATTAGTTTACGCTGAGTTATAAAGCTTATGCCGGCTGTACACATTGGACCAAGTGTTGGTCCAACACTTTGTGTTAATAAAGAGGCTGTTGTTAAAAATCCTTTTGCTGTCAAAAAATGTGTGAACGGAATACCGACACTATTCGGTTGCCTGGCTAACGTTGACGCAAAGTACCAACACAACGTCAAGTACTTCGCTACAAATGTGGTCAATGTTTAGAAGCTGGCTTTAGATCGATTACTCTAACTACTGGCTAGCTAATCTAGTGTTCGCAATATATTTATAATTTATATTATATAATATATTTACCCCAATAAGATAGGAGGTTATTCAACTCTTCAAATGTTAACTACACTGAGTTAACTCTTCTTTAAACACGATTGGTCGCACTTTCTATTTTGTCATTCATTTGTTTTTATTTTGTGACCATTTGTGGCTACCATTCGAAAGATTGCTCGGCTAAAAGTGAAGAAAAAATTTTGTAATCTCAAGTTAATCTTGCTACAGACAGTTTTTATTAGTTACTTGACGTATTCATTTTTTTATTGATTAAAACGTTAAGTAATAGAGTCTGGAAAATTAAGTTCTCCCGCAGCTAATTTCACTAACTCGTTGAACAGACGACTGCATTTCAATTTTGATTTCTTTGTATTATACAGTAAAATATTTTAGGAAGAATGATTGTAATTCTTTCGATATGCAATGGAATTAAATGTAACAAAAACATAACATATGCTGTTGTGTGTATTTAAATAATATAGTACTCAAAATTAACAAGCCAAACCATCCAGTGCATCGAATATTGAAATGCCATCGAGGCTCGATAACGTTGCCGCTAAGATTAGGAGAATCGGATCTTACTGACATCACCATATGATCAGAAAGCACCTTTTCCTGTTTTCCAAGCACTTGCCGTCAGAAGTAGAGGTCAGGTTGCGAACAATAGGTGCGAAGCGGAGCATGAGAACATAGCATCGACGACGCTGCGCATGCGCATCCTACTGGTGGCTTACTACATTCGTTTAGGGCAAGGTTAAGGCAATGTTGAAACAGAGACACCGCTATTGCGGTGTATAGTACCATCTTCTTCTCGCTGCGGTTTAAATATTGTTCATAGTAAGACTCAAGTTCCCACGGGTCAGACTGTCAGCTAATTGCTCAGTGTTAGCGGCTCTTCATGTAAATGGGAGCGTTTGGCACATAAGAAAACAACCTATGGTTTCTTTCAACTCGATTTCACGTACCAAGTTACCTGTCATAATTTCAGCTGAGACATACCTGCTGCCGAACATACCGCAAGGATCACACCGATCGGTCCTGGGGTCTAGCACCCCATCCAGCGCCTTATTCTCGATTTTTACGAAATCTTCGCTCCATATTATAGGACGCCAACTAACTCAGACGCGTAATCCTCTCTATTGCCCTTCGGTTGACTGTATTCATATAAAACATGTCAGTTTTTAGGTTCCATGTATGATAGTGATCACAGTGATAGTTTTGTGCGAGTCTATGTACGTCTCTGAGCAATGTGCCCAAATCTTGGGTCCAAATGGTCTGTCATAACTGCGATATTATCGACAAGTGCGTCACCTACTCACCGTTGATGTCATCTTCTCCATCACAAAAGCTTAAAAATAAAATCAATCAGCGCAACTGAAACTGAAAGCAACACCAAGCAGTCAGCCTTGTCAAGCAGGTAATGGTCTACGGTACAGTGGCCTTTTCAGAATCCGGTTTATTCTGGGGGCTGAGAATCTGCACGCATCTCGAGAACACAAGAGCGAGATGGGTGTTCTTCATGACGTATGACAGATGAAGGTCTGTCTAGTCATTAAAAACGCAGGCCGGAGTTCGGCCCTACCGCCATAATATATTGACGTCGTTCATGTTATCATATCAGTCTTTCATTTCGTACCACTCTACGAAATTGATATCCCGATACTGTAAGTCAACTCAATAACTTTATTGCCATTTGTGTTGGCAAAACGGTCATATGTAATTGGGCGCAATTTTCAAGACAATTTTGGTAAAACCTAATTCTTTATTAAATTTTATGTGGTATAATAACTGATAGAAATTGTCTTAGTAAAATAGGCAAAATATTTCAACTATTTTAATATAAGGTCATTATTCAATCCTATTATTTATTGAGCAATCTTAAACTGTGATTTAAATATATAATGTGGAAAAAACTCGAGTACTTGTCGGGTATATACATCTTTCGTCATCTCCTACGCATTTTATACTGAGTCATGCATGCATATAATATGAGATATCAAAATGTTGAATAAAATTACTCATCCCGACATTATAGCTTAGATGCTTTTAATAGTAATACTATTTATAACAAATGTTATTTGTGGTAATATTTCTAATATAACTTGTAATAGAAGTTTATTCCCTCATTGTTGTGAACTTCAACATAATTAACAGCATCACGATTTTCCAATAAATCCGTGTCTGTGGTTTACGAGGACTGTCCCTGACGAGGTTCCGGCAGAATGGGGACCACTCTACGAAATAGCTATATAAATATGGAGTTATCGCTCAATTTATTCACAATTAATTCTTTGACTCGCTCTTTTTAATATTTAGAAGTTAACTTCGACAAGTTTTGCATCCATATGATAGTGTAATTTAGTTTTTATTGACATTGCAATTAATAAATATTCTACCCCATAACCCATTTTTTATAATAACAATGATAGCGAGCAAGTTAGAACTTTCCTTTGAATTATATTAAAAATTAACAGCACAATATGATTTGACAGAATTTTAACGTAAGGCTCGACCCTGTCTTGTTTTCAAATGATAGTTTCTATTTTACGTTTCGCTTTGAATAAATGTTTTAAAAGTGGCAACGGAAGTTTAACAGCATAACTTGAATACAGTATAGTAGTTAGATTTTATTACGCGAAGTAGTCTAATCCTATACATTTCAGAGCAGACAAAGAACGACTCCGTGAACTGACACAAAGCACGGACCGCAACGGAGCAAATCATAAAGTTAAAACGTTTGCACAATGGTGGAGGGACCAGTTGCATTGTTGCGAAACTGCAAATCTGGACTGAACGATTCGATTCCTTTCTCTAATCGAGAATTCAACTCGAGTTCACGTATCGTTTCCAACAATGCGTTGCGATATTGCGTGAGTTGCCATAATTCACGTAACTGGGATTGCGCGCCAACTGTGTAATTTAAAGTCATATCTCGGCGCGATTTCTTCGTTGACACGTCCACATCTGGCGGTGAGCGTTTGACAGATAACATTCATCACGTCGCACAAGTCGTGACGTCAATTAATCGTCACGTAATCACGATGTTTGATCGCCGAGGGAAGATCGTCCGACTTGCGCCGGAGCAATTAGAAGATAAGATTAATTACTGGCACATTCTAATAAGCTAATGAGCATTCGCTGCGTTAGTGAGTCGCATTGAACTAAACAATGAACAAAAAGCCTCTGTAACCTAGCAGTAACTAGTTGGAATGCCGATATAGATTTTTTGTGCGAGTACATCTGAAGTAGACAAAAATACAAATTAATATTACGAGTATCGTTAATAGACACACATTGATTCAAAAGAAACTACTTTTAGGAGTATGTTGTGAAAACTACAAATAAAACCCGTTGCGCCACCTATAAGGCAAACCCAATTACTTTCTCTAGATTCTCTGATTGGATTTAAGGTGATTTAATACGATTTACTTTTAAGGTTTTCACAATACGATTTGCTAGAATCCACAATTATGTAAAATAAGCGAACTGGAGGTTATTAGGCTTGATGATATGAAATTTGACATCAATAATAAAAATAGAACAATATGAATATTATATTCACATCTCGAGTACATTATATTACAGACACATTTTTAATGTTTCTCAATTTTCTGTAGAATGTTAATGGAAATACTAAGTTAAATGCCTGTGGTTTTCTCGTGAGTTTGCTGTTGTCAATATAAATGTTCCATATTTCGATCAATTGTAAGTATCATAATTTTAATTATATCCCCGTTGTCTTGCTGTTGAAACACGTAATATAGCATTTGTCTCGAGTAAGCGAGCCTGTTCTACTTATGATGTGATATATAAAAAACAAATTCATTATACATGTAAAACTTTTAAAATGATATTCTGCCACGTGTTAATTAACTACGTAACTCTGTTGCTATTAAAAAAATATTAAAATTGTCAGATAGTACAAATACATTGCTTCTTTATTAAGATTCAATGAATCTTCATAAAGCAGCAATATGATAGCAACAGATAAATGAATAATCCGGGTGCCGGCTATCAAAGACAAATCCCAAATGACAAATAAAAAACTCCACCTTTTTGCAGTTTTAGAAATCACTATATACAGATACAAGTGAAAAGAAAATCTAATATTTAAACTTATTAACATAGTAGACACACAATAAATAATAACAAGGTTAACTGGAAGAGATCCCGCCAGGGATATGTTCGCCTTTGCATATATGTTAAATGTATTATTTATGTGTATGTGCATTAAAGAGTTTTACAAACAAACAAACAAACAAGCGTAAATACGATGATCGTAAAAGTGAATCAATAACATTCAGTGTATGATATCACTAGTATTGATTTATTAAATTACCAATGCAAAGATAGCATGACATTGTGCATAACATTGCTCCGCTATAAGTTTAAGTTTTAACGATAACTTCTTAGTCTCCGTTTAGTACACTAATGGCCGTTTTCACCAACCTTGTCTTAGCTTAGGTGACTCCTAAGAGACATGCTGTCTCACTCTTTTCAGTTAATATAAAAAGTGACAGCATGTCACTTAGGAGTCACCTAGCTAAGGCAAGGTTGGTGAAAACGGCCATAAGGACCGTATACTAAAATCAAATTCAAATCTCTGCTTGAATACAGTTAGAAGAGATAGATGACTGTACTAGCGGCGATTGGGATTTTAATTTGATTTTACTATAAGCCATAATAATAAGATTTGATTTGACTTGTTATACCATCACCTAACTTACTCTGAGAAAGAAATATCATAATTGTTATGAACTTTTGGCTTTATTTTAAGAATAAGTTTTATTTCAGGTTTAACTTTGAGCCAGGGCAGTTATAATAGAAATGCAAGATTTAGAACTATTCGTCTGACTGCGAGCACCCGATTTCTATTAATTTTTGACAAATGATCGTTAGCGACTAGTGGTCTTACTTACGTCAGTGTATTTTTTACCCTAGTCAAAAATGATGGTGATTACTCGAATAAACGTCAAAAGCATATACATCACTGTCGTTCCTTGTGACAAGAAAATTGATACTTTCACTTTTTTCGTACCACAGATAACATATCATACAGCAATAAAAACGACCCGGTTGTGATTGTCATTGGTTTTTATTTTTCTCTGTGTGAACGGTATGTAGTAATAATAATGGAATAGAAAGCTTTATTGTATTACATGCACAGTAACACATAACGTTCCTGCATGTAATGAAATGTGTAGTCTTTGTGATATTGAATTTCCATTAAACATTATAAATACGAAAAAGGCATTTAATAGGGAAATGCATAGCCTTTTACTTAAAAATTGGTGGTAAAGTTCCACAAAGTCCCAGTCAATCCGCGTAATACAGAATATCGTCGACCCAGGCACGTCATTTCTGACCCTCCGACTCATGACGCTGGCTCTTCAAGCCTTGCGAGAGGCGGCATCTGCGCCGCCATCCTTAGTTAGTCCATACTTCGCAGCTTGCTGCATATGTACGAGTAGCCCCATCACTTCAAGGCGGACCCACTTGGCGTACCGAGCCTTCCTTCGCGCATATGTCCTCTTCGGAGGGCAGCGCCGACGTGCCCTCTCCTGAGGGTACGCCAACCATTCCGTACAGCCAATAAGGCCACTAGGGCCAAGCTAGGCTGAGTTTAGTGGTAGGTCTGTTGGATCGAGCCGCCTCGATTCACCAGGAGTCCGACATAATCAACGCATCCCTGCTTGCCTGTTGCGTTGGTATCCATGAGATTTCTCAGCCTCCTCTCCTGAGGAAAAAAAAAAAACCACAAAGTGCTACCGATTTGCCGTTTTACAGATTTATATCAATTATCAAAAATACTCTTCTGTGTAAAAGTTTATTATATAGTTAAGGATTACTTCAACAATGTTTGGGTTCAATTTTAATGACTCGACAGTTATGTTGCAAAATATTTTGACTATAGTAAAAACACAGTGAATCTATTGCTTTTTACATATAATGTGAACTTGTTTAAACTTGTAGAGGAAGTTGGGTTCGAACTATTTATCTGAGGCCAACTTCAATTGACGAAATAGACTCTGATTCTAATTTAGGATCTGTAAGAAAACCCTTGCTGGTTATTTCTTGTGAACCAATGGCGTCTATGACTTGTAAAAGTGATTGTATATATAAAACCTAGTTGTAAAATAAATGTTTCATTCTGATTTTAGCATTTGATTCTACGTTTTTAACAAATCGTCTTGACGCCATAACCGAATCGACTCGATCGTAGCATACAGTTTATATGCACCGCCCCCGTTCTGGAGGCCGGGAGCGTTAGTTCAAGCCGATAGGTCCCGGCCTTCCGCCGACCAAAGGCTGTAGGTAGTGTTTAGTGGTAGGCTGGCCTTCTGCTAGAGTCCAACATAACCATCCGCCGTAGACCGGTTGCGGGTGGTATCCGGTGCGAGGTCGTCCAAGCACCAGGGGGTTGTCATAGCGACCACTGTGGTGGCGCGCCCCCTATGAGGATTCACTACCATCCCCCGTGGGAAAAAAAAAAACATATAGTTTATTAACAGTCAATAAAGTCTACTTTGGCTTAACATAGTAAAGGATGAACAATGCAGTTGAGTTTGAAATTCGAATCGTCTAATCTATTCCTTTGATTATTCATAATATTCCATATTCATACTATTCGTTTGATTTACGGCGCAGTTTATTGACATTTATCTGTCAAATAACGTACCGTACAAGGCGATATTAATTACTGGTACCTGTTCCACCACAACGTGCTCTACCATATTTGTTGACTGGCGTAGCACAACAAGAGTTTGCACTTTTTATAATATTATTTATTCGTGTTACAGCAAAGTGCATATACAGTTCTGTTCGTTTCTAATAATTTCTTTTGTTACACATGTGTTTCTAAGAAATTGGAATAAGTCATGATTTCAAATTGGTCGAAGACGATTAGTACCGATAAATGTAATAAACTTTTAAAAATACTGTACTAAACTAACTTTGACTCTGATTTTATTATAATAAAATACCTTTTACCTAAGAAAGTAGTGAATTATTGCTAAAAGTGATGAATTACGATTATATATCTCCATGTAGCTAATCATTTTAGTTAATCAAACTTATCATAACGGATATATATACCTTCGGAAAATCGGATGATATTAAGTAAACACAAATTACTTGATGTGAGTCGTGTGTAGTAGTGTTGCCATCTGATAAAATACAAAAGCATAATCGTTGTAAAAAACCGGATATTTAATCTCAAGGCTGGACATAATCTTTTTTATAGCCAAGAGATTAAAAACTATAAACTATATTTCAATAAGACTGACGAATGCTTTCATGTTGACAATACAATAAAGCTTAATTGTTTTTTTATTATAATTTTCCTGTTAATCATATGATTTAACAGTAAAACCATCGTTGGCAATCAAAACGCGCTCAGAAAGAAGAATAGACCCTTACACGAGGTAATTAGGCCCAGTAATGACAAAAAAAATAGAACAATAGGAAAAGAGAAGTTAATTACATTGGTCAGCAATTATAAAATTGGCGACCACCCACCAAAGCAGCATTTAAATAATTTGGTCAGCATACAAAGATTTTGTTTGCAATAAAAAAAAACAGGCAGCAATTCTTGTTCCGCAACTAATTTTGATAATGGTCAAAAATTAAATCATACATAGGCAGCCAACAATAAACATGAGTCTGCATAATAAACATTCAGTCCGCAAATAACTACTTGAGCGGCAAGTTTCATGATGAGCGCAGAAAAACATTGTTCTATAAGCAGTATATTTGATTGGCTATGTTAGGTTAGGTTTTTTTTTTTTTTACAATTGAAGTATATCATTTATTAGGTTAGGTTAGGTTAGGTTAGGGTTTTTTTTTTTTTTTTTTACAATTGAAGTTATTGATCATTTCTAGGTTAGGTTAGGTTAGGTTAGGCATTGACAAATAAAGTATTTTTGCTACTCTTAATGCAGCACAAAATGCATTTTTTTGCTTACACTCTGAGTGCTTACCAAAATTTTATTAAACCCATGAGCACTGATTGCAGGCTATATTAATTAATATGCTGTACAAAAATAATTACAGCCATCCAGAATGACATAAATTGCTGATTGATTTGAAATGTTTGCTGACCATGAGTTGCTGACCAATTAGCTATTTCTGCTCACCGATATATATTTTTCTGCTCACAGAAATAACAATACTATGCAAAACCATTTAATTGACACCCAATAGGAAAATTCGTCAATTCTGCACATGAAACACAAAAAACAAATGCATTTTTTTTATTTTCACTATTAACCTATTAAGCGAAACTTTTTTAATCATAGTTGCATCCCTAAAGATTCATAGTATAGTAATCATCAAACAGATAAAACAATTTTTTCTAAAAATCGGGACTTACACATGCTATGCTGAAAAGATGTTACACATCCAAATTATTAAATCGATTTTCATTCCTATCAATTCTACTCAGACGATTGAGATTAGACTTTTTAGACCGGGACCAAATATATATTTACTAACGCTATAGTGGACTCATTTGCCTTCTTTATAATAAGACCCATATAGAAATACTAAGGATTTCCGTTAACTTAGTTTTAAGAATTAATTTATTAAATTTTGTTATCATCACTTGGACCAAATAGGAGACATACCAAGGGAAGGTCTGGTGAAGAGTACCCGTAACCGACGAGCGTGAATGTTGTATACTCGTATATAAATCTTCATGGAAAAGGCGTGACTATATGTATGTTATCACAATAACAAAAAAGCTATTGAATTAGTATAAAAAATATATTTTTTTATATTCTTTAAAACTGTAAAGTAGTCTATAGAATCTCTGGAAATTTACCTATCTTTAGGCAACCCCACCATAGATCTATAAAATATTACTTTAGCAAAACTGTAATATAAATTAAAACATACATTGAAAACGAAAGCATACTATTAATATTTCATCTGTTAAAACTACGAGCTTTATAAATGCGCACAATATTTAATTTTCACCGCGGCTGCGCCCGCGCAGTCAGTCACGCTGACATTCTTCGTGTCGTCACACAAGTGAGTTTCCTTATATGAACAATATTGGCTTGATGAGTAACCGGTACAGCTACGGTTAACCTTTAAGTATGATACTTTATGCTGATACCTACCCTAAGTACCTTGCAGTGTTAATGTTGTCTGAATATTAATACTCAAGAGTGTTGACTTGCATTGTAATCAATTAACACGTTAATTCATAAGAAATATAGAAAATATTTTTATTTGTGACAAAGATCCACATAAAACTTGACATTGTAGATGATTCAGTGCATTTTATAACTATTTTCATATTTATCAATAAAGTTAATATCAACTAATACCAGTTTAAGAACTTAGATTATGATCAGCCCGATTTGACTAAGTTAGGCTGATGATAATCTAAGTTTTTATCTCTTTCTAACTTGTGTTATTTATTGAAATGTGGAACAAGACAAAAACAGATATATTTATACTAGATTTATACAGAACATCAAAATTATTTGTTTGCCTGACTAGAAAACCATCAGATCTATTAGGTAGCAAAGCTGGCCAAGAACTCATAAAAAATCTCCTCGTTCCCTGAATATTAAGTGAAGCTGTAAAACAGTTTGTAATTCATTAAAAAAAAAAATCTTTCATCATACAATAATTCAACAGTTGAACTAAAGTCGTACATTCTATTTTTTACAAGTAACATGAAAGGTAACAACGATATGAAAAGATATGGCAATAAATGGTAGCGTCCAGAACTCTGGAACAACTGAGAAACTATAATCATATCGAGATTATTACTATCGCTACAAACTTTGTTAAACTAATATTAGTTACTAGCAATCCCTCGTAGCATACAAAATAAAATATGATAAAAAAATCAGCCATCTTGAAATATATCCATTGTATTTTGACAGTTCAAAGTCATAAAACCCTTCTATTATATTGTGATTCAATGGTCCCAATGAACCGTTCCAGGTGCAATTCGTTTATGTACATAATATTCTCTTACTAGTCTAGAATCTAGAACATAATTAACTATCAGTTGACATAATTAACTATTGATGACTACCTCCATAGTTGAGTGGTTAGTGTACCGGTTTCAAGGTGTCGCCATCTCTAAGGTCCCGGGTTCGAATGCGGTGGGGACAGATATTGCGAGTATTTGTTCCTTAGTTGTTGTTATATATTTATATGAAAAATGTTTATATTTATATGTCTATCCATCACCTTAGACCCCATAACATGGGCTGGGCTAATTGATGTTAGTGTAAGAAATATTTATTATTTATTTATTTATTCCACTCTGCATTATAAGTTATAGATATAGTACATATGCGACACAGTTTACAGTGATTCATTATCACAGTTACAATACAAATTTTAACTCATAGCAAATAAATTAAGTAACTTTTATCTAATTGCAGTGACCGTTGACACTCAGACACATTTATTTCAATACTTTATCGCTTACCGATAAGCTTCTATATATATAAATCAATTGTGCGACTAATTGTTATTTGTAATTCGACGAATTTTCTCGCCGACGTTATCACGCGCTATTTATTCAAATATTTATTTAGGATTGTCTTAAATCATCAATACTTTTTTTTATTTCTGTAACAACAAACTTATTAAAATTGTCTTTGTCTTTATTATGACAAACTAATACAACCATCATAACCTATTAAAACATAAAATAAATTATAACATAAGCTTTTTGCAACAGGAATCGATATATAAATAAACATGCAACCATTATGTAATACATACTTAATATCAAATAATATAAATTCATTCCAATGACAACGAATATATTGAAATATTTCAAATAAATAAATATGCAAACTCGACCGTAACTATAAATATAAATTATCAACCCAAATGTACAATAATTTCAACTATATATCACAAAACGAATAAATATAATGCATTAAATAACAACATTACGGGAACAATAAACAATAAGAGTCGGAAATAAACTTCCGCTCTGCGCACGATTTAACCAAAGTTGGAATTAGCGTTTTTCTCGAATGTAATAGGAGCGCAATTAATGAGAACACGATATCACAAGCTTCCAAATTATTTTGTTTGAAACATTGTCTCGAATCATAGGGACTAGTCGCGACAACAATTTGAATTTAGAAGTATTATTTTCTTTTCTAAAGTCTGACCCTACCAACTTCGGACAATCTTTACCTATGAAGGACATGACACCTCGTCAGCTGCGGAAGATGGTCGAATTCCAAAATTGAAATTTTATTAAAAAGCAGTTTTCTTTATAAATATCTTTTCTTTACGTTTTGTAATATTTGAAATAATTCAGATATTCACGGAAACGAATCCTTCATAAAAGTGACCATTTAAATCGGTTCTGATTTTGTGTGACGTAACTAAGCACGGGTCTTTGAACCGAGAGACTCGAGATCAATCTTAGCATGTAAGTACTGATTTGCAAGGAAGGGTTGATCGCCATAACATGGGAATAAATGGATGACGATATATTAAAATTAAAAGACAATAAAATTTGGATCTTATTTAACACTATTTCATAGCTGCAATTAAAATGAGTAATGCAAATAAATATGCTGCTGACTTTACATATATGTATACAACATTCCTTATGTGGTCACGGCTAAATCCGGTTTGTTGGTAGGACACATTAGCCGACACCGTTACGTACACACCAAACTCCTATGCATTATCGTATACCGAAGCGAGAAACAACTGTCTCTAAATTCGACGCAATTCCGCGATCAGCCTTTGTGAACCAAACTTGCGCGACGCACGCGCCTTCGCCATACTAAATCGTCGACGAATTGTAATAATTAGATTAGCGAAAATAGTCCTTCGGACGTCGGATGTAGGTATTTGTTTGCGTGCGGAGATAATAAAATTTCATTGCCATAGGGAATAAACCATAAATGTTTCCTTACCTTACAGTGACCGTGTTCGCAATTTCTTGTTCATACCGGTTATGATTGCGATGCGAAATTGTATATTTGATCACTATACTAGACTAAAATAAATATATGTACTAATAATATATGTATCATAAAGATTCTAGCGAAAGTTGTTGTTAAGTAAATGTTATATGTCGATTGAAAATTACAAATTTTTGTTAACAAAGGATTTTTTTTTCTCTCAGGAGAGGCTGAGCATCCTCACACTTCAGCACCTCACAGCACAAAACGCGCGCAGGATACCACTGAACGGCAGGTATCACGGTGATCGGCGACCAGCGGGGCCGGCCACCGAGAAGGCGACCCCTGCATTGCACCAGTCGCAGTCAGTCGGTGACCCCCCGGATGCTCCGGGGGATCGAAGGCCTCCCCAGTCCATCGGGGAGGCGAGGGAGCAGCTCACCTCTGGTGAGCCGACGCCGATAGGGTCGTGGTAGTTTCCTCATGGTATCCTACGGCCCTGTCACGCCGCTGGCAGTTCTACTCGGCGCGTCTGGCGGCGATGTCGGACGCACTGTCGATCGAGCGCCAGCGGCATGCGTCAGTGGAGGGGCTGAGGTTTTCAGTGGGTAAGCCTACCCTCTATGGTTCCACGGCCTTCCGAGGCGCCGGGAACCACCCAGCTCGCAGCAGCAGCTCCAGCAGCAGCAAGAGATCGGGCGAGATCTGTCTACGCCGGCATTGATTGCGGCAATGCTGGTGGACGAGGGAGGTTGGAGGGCTGTGGCCTCCTTCTGTGAAGCAGTGATGCTCCAGAAGAAGACCGCCGAGCGGGGTCGGGAGATGGCCGATCCCGCTCGAAGAAGGCGGCGCCGGCAATATAATGTAAAAAAAAAAGCCTACCCACCTGCTGGGGAGCCCCACATAATTCTGCGCTTTTGCCGGGGTGCAGGGTATGTAATTCAATGCATTTTCCTCAGCAATAACAAAAAAAAGGTGTCACGGTGATTATGTCGGACTCCAGTCAGAGCGATCCGACCGCGTGACCTGCCAACTAAACTCAACCTTAGCCGTGGCCATAAGGGCTCTACGGCTTGAATGAAAGTAACAAAGGAGAGTTCTTTAAACTAAGGGACGATTTTTGAATTATCAGAACTCTTTTCATTGTACAATCAATTAGGTGGTGCGACAGATTTATAGAGAAACGCAGTAAAGCTATCACCTCCATTAAAAAGCGATCATTGTATTTAAATTAGCGCGTAACCAATAACAATATTAACAGTACCACCAACCTTAGTCTGATGTTAGTTCCTTGCCTTGACCTTGTTTATATAGTCAATTAGTCACCCACCGTTTTTAATTGAAAATACAGAGAATTGAATTAACATATCAATATTAGAAATTAATAAACATAACAAACCTTAGGTATAATATAAGTTCGGCACCGGAATATTTATTATATAAATGATATGAAATCTCTTGGCCTTTATCTTGTCTCAGGGTAAGTGACGATTAGTGTGCATAGCATAAGTTCGGTATAGTTCGGAAGGTATTTAACGTATCTAAAGAAATAAGTCAATCTATTATCTAAACCATTTAATTGCATTATGCCCGCTAGGGGCACCACGCCGTACAAATTTTCATACAAAAATTTACGCTGTCAATATCGACTGGAAATGAATGTGAACTCATGATAGCTACACGGCTTATAAAATATCGAAACACCAAATGGTTTGAAGCACTACACCTACGCAGTCGTCAAACAATGAAAAATGACATTAACATCAAAACTATAGCCAACATCAAATCTCCTGACATGGGCTTCCCGAATATTGCTACAAGGCGAGGCACTTGAGTGGAGTGACTTTTTATAGCGATAT
This sequence comes from Scirpophaga incertulas, assembly GCA_036419045.1. Classification (NCBI taxonomy): domain Eukaryota; kingdom Metazoa; phylum Arthropoda; class Insecta; order Lepidoptera; family Crambidae; genus Scirpophaga; species Scirpophaga incertulas. Next base: position 33,118,273 of record CM071629.1, on the reverse strand, counting down.
ACCGGATGTTACATAAAATTGAAATAAATATTTAATCGGTCCTCGAATCAGGAAGCCCGGGATCGATCCTGCCATGTACCAATGTATATTTAATTTTTCGAATTTCATTTACACCTTTATTTGACGCTCCTACGTGGAAGGAAAACATTCTGAGACCACTTACATACATACACCTGCGAAGAAATTAAAATATTCATTATATATTTATCGACTGTAAAAATACGGTAGATATTTTACTACGATGCTATAGCGTGTTTCTAAAAGAGTAGACTAACAAAGTCTACTCTCTCGTGTTAGTCGCGTATGCATCGCGCGATAGAATCGATACGAACACACGATAAAATCGCTAGACACATCGTTATCGTTAGACCAATATTGCCTTCGCACGTGTTTGTCCATTTTACAACTATAATGTTTAGTTATTTCTTTTTCGATTCTGATCGCGTTTTAATCGAGTAGCAATACGAATCGTAAAAACGTAGGCCAACTACATCACTTTGGAGAGCAACGGCTTTTCTACATAAGCCGCCGTGGCTGTGAGAGCTAATCGTACGCACAACATATTTAGGATGCCTTCCGACCTTGCCTCTGTGCCGCGAATAGTCGGCATAAGTTGACTAACAGAATACCACGAAGTTACTGTGTATCATTAGTGCCTGGTACGTTTTGTATCCAATGAAAAGACAGAAGTTATAACGTAGGTACTCATTACACCCTTGGTATTATAGATTATTGTCAAGATTTGAGGCATACACATTAAGTACGTAACAGGCGTCAATACTGGCACTGAATACAACAAGTATTGTTTATTTTTACAAATAGATATTTCTTGTTACGATCTAAACATACTCATTTTTGGTCCAAATTCAGAGTCCAATCAGACGTCTAGGACTAATAAAACCTTGTGACTTGTACGTTGCTGTCTCAGTCAGTGCAATAGCGTTAGCTTTCTAGGGCTATCTGAATGCACGGCTTTGTGATTTGATATATTACAGTACTGTCTGCAACACCTTGTAGTGATTTTATATGTTACATTCCCAATCAGAGCTATAATGCTGTTTCTCTAGGACTGTATCGACTGTGGTTTGTGATGGTTGTAGTATGGAACCTTGTAGTGGTTTTCTACGCTATAGCGCTGTTACTCTAACGCTGTATGCACTGCAAAATTTTGTAGTAATTTTAAGTCTAAGTCACGACGCTGTAACATGAAACGACATTACGAGACAACAGTATTAAGGAATGGAGCTGACATCAAAAGAAATCCGCCAAAGAAAGTAGATCGGTTTTATGTTATCTTTTGTTATTGGAATAAACGGCTTAGGTACTGGCCTTTAAATTTATATTTATAAATAAATTATTAAATTGAATAAAAATACACACAAAAAAGTGAAGTGGAAGATCGTATTTAATTACGGCCACAAAATAGCTTTTAGATTCAATTCCAACATTTTTAATATCTGAAAATTTGATATCTTAAAACCGCTGCAACTAATAAATCATTACAATGCTATACCAAGTCACGGATAACATCTGACAATAATTTTAACACGACCCGACTAGAAATAGGTAGAATATGTTAAAATTAAAATAGCTCTCATATCCAACACTATCTAAGCGGATATTGAGTTACACCCAGCCAGTGCCCTGTCTGTGCGGGAAACGTTTAAATTAAAACTATTGATTTTTTCAACCCCTTCATACGATGACCCTACGGATAGCGAAAATAACACCCCAGGGCAGCATTTAATGCGCGCTTCGAGCTTGAAAAAATAGTTGGTAACCTGTGACATCACCGCAAGATGATGACGTTTAATAAGCCTATTTAGTATTTACGAATATGATAAAAATTACACGAAAAGTTATGTTTAGTTTATTGGACGTTGTCCTATTAATGAGTAAAACGTTCCCTGGACCAAATAATTCAATATGGGACTTTGTTTTTCTAGTTTTCGAATTATTTTGAATTGGACTGTACAGTTTAGTTACAGACAGCCATATTTTGTCTTGTGGCTTGCAAATAACATTCGTTATCATAATTATTAATGCAAATATTTTATTTAAATAATTCAAATGACATTAATTTTTTATATTTAAAATACATATAAAAAATTAAAATTTGATTAAAAAAAATAGGCACGTCTATCCCAACTAATATTATAAATGCGAAAGTGTGTTTGTTTGTTTATTTGTTTGTTTGTTTGTTACCTCTTCACGCTTAAACTACTGGACCGATTTCAAAAATTCTTTCACCTTTGGAAAGCTACATTCTCCCCGAGTAACATAGGCTACTTTTTATCCCGGAAAAATCGACAGATCCCACGGGATGCGCAATAAAGGCTTCGCTCAAAAACTACTGCACAGATTTTTATGCGGTTTTCATCAATAGATAGAGTGATTCTTGAGGAGTTTTGCGGCATTTTTTATCTCGGAAAAACGGATAGTCCCACGGGAAGCGCGATAAAATCTTCGCACCATAAACCGACTTCCGCGTATATGTAGCCGTGGGCAAAAGCTATGACCCTTAACCCTCTATACACCCAATCCCGAAATCCACGCGGGCGAAGCCGCGGGCAGAAAGCTAGTTGTTATATAAAGGTGAAATAAAATAATAGGCCAGTAATACATTTTAAAAATTAATTGAAATGGATTGTAAAATATATTATTAATACGTTTAGTATTTGCTGTTAATTCCAACTGACACCTGAGGTTTCTGAAAAAAAAAAATAACTTGAATTGACAGACGAACAACAAAATCACCGTATAAGAGTTCCGTTTGTTAGCCCTATCAATCTAGGGAATAAAATATGTACCTAGTTTTTTTTTTTTGTATAGAGTTTATTATAAGGATACTGTTTTCATATTTTTGATTTATTTGAAATCATTGCAAGCCATAGGCAGGTTGAACCTGATGTATCTGCTACAGTTTATCAGAATTAGGACAAATTAGATTCGATGTAATTTGCACGCAGCAGTACTGGCATAATAAAAAAAAACCGGTCAAGTGTCGGACTCACGCACAAAGGGTTCCGTACCATTGATTTACGGTTTACGATTTACGAGATATTAAAAAAAACTACTTACTAGATCTCGTTTAAAACAATTTTCGTTGGTAGTTTTATAGTAAATCATATGTTTTTTTTTAGATTTTTCATTTTCTTATTTTAGAAGTTAGAGGGAGGACCAACAACCAACGGGAGGAACAACGAAAAACAACGAAGCGTATGTTACGCAGACTATACGGTTTAGAAAAAAAAATATTTTAGTAACCTCGATATCATTTTTGAAGACCTATCCATAGATACCCCACACGTATGTGTTTGATGAAAAAAAAAATTTTTGACTTTCTGTTCTAAGTATAGAGAGTCCCCAATATTTATTATTATTTTTTTATTTTTGCATCAAAATCTTAATGCGGTTCACAGAATACATCTACCTACCAAGATTCAACAGTATAGCTCTTATAGTTTCGGAAAAAAATTGCTGTGACATACGGACGGACAGACGGACAGACAGACATGACGAATCTATAAGGGTTCTGTTTTTTGCCATTTGGCTACGGAACATTAAAAATAATAAACTAATCAACAATGTCAATCGAAATTGAGCAACAGTATCGATATCAGTACAAAATGGCATCGTATACTACAAATATTCAACTCTGAACTAACTTTACATGACTCACATACATTCAAGCGACATTCCGTTTAAAGTTACTCAGGTTGTGTTCATTAGAAAAACAATTCGTGCGATCGTGCGTGGCGTGTCATAAAAAAACAGTACTTCCATTATCATACAATTTTTTGTACTATTACGGAAGGGTTTTTGGTGCCATGTCATTATACCTGATAGTCAATAATAAAGCTGAAGAAGAAATTACATTATATGGCTTAAAATCCTTAACACGTTCGCTGCGGCGCCGAATTTTGACTATCTTACTATACGAGTATATGCGGTATGAGTTAAAACAACCTCATAACTTGCCTTCTTGGAGGTGCGATGCGAGATCTTTCAGGCGCATATTATGTCTTTCACTTTAAATATGACTATTTGTTTAGAAATAAATATACCAAATAGTTTTAATATGATGTTATTATGTAGCTTTAACTGCGTTTTATGTTCTGATAGCAGATAACTGTGATATTATAGAACATTTTTGTGGGGTCGAATCACCTCATAATGCATCCAAGTTAAAGTACATAGTACCTTATACACTAGTGATGAAAAATATCGATAAATTAAAAATTATTTTAATCATAATAACAGTTATATGTAATTAATTTACATGTGAGCATTATAAAAACATTCCATACACATACTTTTTTCACATTCTTTACAATATATTACGGGGAGTGCTCCGAGGAATTGTTCGGATTAATTCCTGCTGCAAGTTTCCGTCACCGTTCTACGCGACATAACATTCATTCTCATCACCTAGACGCTTGGCAGTCCACCACAGTGCGTTTTTCTAGGAATTTTCTGCCATGCACTACTAAACTGTGGAATAAATTGTCGCCTGCAGTATTTCCGAACCAATGTGATATCGAAACCTTCAAAAAAGAGCATATTCCCATTTAAAAGGCCGGCAACACACCTGTCCTATGATGTAGCGGGTGTCTATGTGCAGCGGTTATCGCTTACCATCAGGTGCTCCGTTTGCTGCCCTATCCTATAAAAAAAAATATGATAAATTATCTAAACGTAATGCACTAAAAACACTATTAGCCTCCACCTTACAAAAGCTTAGCGCACCTTACAAAAAAAGATTCCGACGAATTGAGAACCTCCTCCTTTTTTTGAAGTTGGTTAAAAATAGGGTAAAACACTAAAACATATTTGCTTTGGCATTTCCCCGAAAAGCGCACACAGCTAATATTAGTCGATTGCACACAAACTAAACGGAAATTGTGTATTTCACCAGAAAACAGCACATAACAGAAGTGTAATTTACAAAACAGCTGATTCACTAATACAATGTAGTACGCGCACAAGAATTACGCAAGAAATAGGAATTTATTGGAATGATTCATTGATTTCTTACCGCAATCGAGGCGTCACAATGGGTCAAACGAAAATGTCATTTCATTGTATTGGATGACTTATTAGGGGGACTTTCACTTTACTAGAATTTCCTATATTACTTAGTAATGGGAGCTTTCTATGGGGAGTTATCCTCAAAACTGATAAAACTGCAATTGTCAAAAATATTTTATAATTTCCACATATAGTTGCAAAGGATTCGTACAATCGAACTAGTAGCAGCGTCTATTATTATTTATTAGCAAAGAACGTTTAGTGATACTGACTGATTCATCATCAAATACTATATCACAACTGACGCTCATTATCATATCCGTCCCCACCGAAGGGCACTATGTTAGAGTCATTAGGCCTTAGTCAATCACGCTGATCAAGTGCAGATTGATTGATTGCCTCGGGATGTTGTCTTACATCGTAGGAGCGTCAAATAAATATGTATATGTAATTCGAAAACCATAATGGTACACGGTAGGATCGAACCCGAGCCTCGCGATTCGAAGACCAGTAGGTACCGATACTACAACGCAACCTATAATTGATTGCGTTGTATTAATATTATAAACGCGAAAATTTGTGAGTGTGGATGGATATTTGTTAGCCAGTGCCAGTCCAGTCTCCCACCACTGCGAGCAGCCGATAATAGTCTTGCCCACAGCGCAAGAGAGAAGGCTAATCTCTTGGTCGAACTTTTTGCCTCTAACTCGACTATGGACGATGAAGGAGCCACAGCAATCCCTCGGTGTGAAAGTTCATTGCCGGAAATCTGCATTACAAAGCGCGCGGTCAGACGGGAACTCAAGCTCCTGAATGTACATAAGTCGAGTGGGCCAGATGGCATCCCCTACAGTGGTGCTAAAGACGTGTGCCCCTGAATTGACCCCCGTATTAACGCGACTTTACCGTCTTTCTTATCAGCAGAAAAGGGTTCCATCTTCGTGGAAGATCGCCCACGTCCACCCAATCCCCAAAAAGGGTGACCGATCCGACCCGTCAAATTACAGGCCAATCGCGATAACGTCCTTACTCCAAAATTATGGAGAAGGTCATCAACAACTGCCTTCTACGGTACCTAGAAGAGCACCAGCTGATTAGCGACCGGAAATACGGCTTCCGTCACGGGCGCTCAGCGCTGGTGATCTTTTAGTTTACCTAACGCACCATTGGGCAGAAACTTTGGAGGGCGAAGGCGAGGCTCTCGCCGTTGGACTGGATATCGCGAAGGCGTTTGATAGGGTCTGGCATAGAGGTCTTCTGGCGAAGCTGCCATCATATGGAATCCCCGAGGGACTCTGCAAATGGATTAGCCAACTTCCTGGATGGCAGGAGCATTAAAGTCGTCGTTGATGGCTGCTGCTCGAAAACCATGCCCATAAATGCTAGCGTTCCAGAAGGTTCGGTGCTCTCCCCGATACTGTTCATTCTGCACATCAACGATATGTTGTCCATTGAAAACATACATTGTTATGCAGATGACAGCACGGGTGATGTGCTGTATACCAACCACCAGAACGTCCCCCGGATGTCGCTACATGAAAGACGGTTGCAACTTGTGTCTGAAGTCGAGGACTCTCTAGGGCGAGCCTCGTCAAGTTCAACACCACGAAGACACAAGTGTGCGCGTTCACTGCGAAGAAAGACCCATTTATCGTACTGCCTCAGTTTCAGGGAGTCGCTATTCGTATGTCCGAGTCTATTGGGATTCTAGGTGTGGAAATTTCAGCCACAGTGCAGTTCGAGAGTCATTTGGAGGACAAAGCCAAAATGGCAAGTAAAAAATTGGGTGTTCTCAACAGAGCGAAGCGGTACTTCACGCTCAGTAAGCGTCTGATGCTTTATAAAGCTCAAATACGGCCGCATATACGTACATACGCCGGAGTACTGCTCACACCTCTGGGCTGGAGCCCCCAAATATCAACTCGACCCTCTTGACTCCCTGCAAAGGCGTGCTTTCCGTATCATCGGTGATCCCAATATTACGGCCTGAACAGAGGCCTTGGAGCAGCGGAGAGATTTTGGCTCTTTGTGTGTTCTTTATAGGCTCTTTAACGGAGAGTGCTCTGAGGAACTATTTGCAATGGTGCCTTCGTCACCTTTTTACCATCGCACCACCCGCCACCGCAGTAGAGTTCATCCATATCACCTGGAACCGATCTTGTCTAGTATAGTTCGGTTTCAGCGTTCATTCGTTCCGCGTACATGCAAACTCTGGAATGAGCTCCCAGCTGCGGTGTTTCCTGAGCGCTACGATATGTCTAACTTCAAACGAGGCTTAAAAAGAGTATTTCTCTCCAGGTAGGCAGCGGCTCAGCTGTGCCCCTGGCACTGCAGATGTCCATTAGCGATGGTTACTACTTACCATCAGGTGGGCCATTTGCTCGTCTGCCACCGTAGGCAATAAAAAAAAAGCCTTTCACGGAAAACTACTGTATGGATTTTAATAAAACTTTACAATAATACAAGCTTATACATCAGAATAATACACATAATACAATTTATATAGATATACGCCACGCTAATATAAGCTACTCGAAATAAATATTACACGGTATCACAATATATTTTTTATATAGGTACATAATTTTAATAACATTCTATTGCGACAACTTTAGTGATTCTTTTTATATCCATGTCATTATTAAAACTGATCCTACGAGAATTCGCGCTGGATGTTTAATTTAATAAATAATATAAAAAGTCCAGAGGGTATTTTATATTATTTATCAACGGATATATTGAATCAAGATTACCCGTAATCGACAAACGTAGTACATGAAAGTATTAATGTAAAAACACCATCAAGCTGCTAAGTATTCAAAATCAGCATCATCATTTCAGGCAAGACTTCCACAGCATTCTAATTCCACCTACCTATAGATCCTGTGCTGCTAAAATCCGACGCTATTAAGACATTTTTAATTAATTTTGTGGAAGACCTACCACAGAACGATAAATATTGTTAAAAAAATATTACGAATAAGAACAAAGGAGACCAATAGAAATAGAGAATGAATCATTTAAACGAAAACGAATAAATATAGCCATGCCCGCGCTAAGCAGTCTGCGCTTACTTATTAGCGCTTAGCATTCCACCTCTGGCTGATCTGGCTCTGATCGGTACACGGTCATTGCCATTCAATAGTATGTACACCAGCCAGGATGTGTTGATACGCAAAGTTTACGCAGCGACACAAAAGCTACATCAACAATCACCGAGATTGAGGCTCAGGAGAAACTGGTCGAAATGTGCGATTTTTTACTTGCACGCTTTTGGCAAGGGCCCGTTGTGTCGCCGACAACGGAGGCATTATATACACATAAGTAATCCTCGTCTAACATTGACTAACGAAAATAACTCGAGTTGTGTTCACCTGAACAAACACCTGTATTAATAATGATGATGTAAAAATCCAGCGCACAGTGAATATGTTCTAGTAATGGCGCAAATAAGGAGTAGAAATGGATTTTACATATTGCCCAATTATGTTACTCTATTCCTAACAAATTATATTAAAATTGACAATTAGTGCAGTTACATTGACGAAAATTGCTTTATTAAGATTCATTGTATCTAAATAAAGCAGCAATGTACTCTATTTGTTACATTCAAACAAATTTGATAGCAACAGATTTATATGTATAATCAGAGGGTGATTGCAGTATAAGTATAAATATTCTTTGTTGCAGGCTCCTGCTTTAATTTATGATTTATAGAAACTAATTAATTTTAATCCTACAGTACTATATATAAAGATTTTTAAAAAATCTTGAAAATAGCTTTTATTTTTTCCATCAGAATCTAATACTTTTTAAATCTTTTTATTTTGACTTCAAATTTATTGAATTAGTTTCATGTTTATTGAAGTGTATTTAAGTCTTATTTTATTAATAAATAAGGAGGCAATTTTATAGGTAAGGTCTTAAATACTACCATGAACATAAAATATCTTTATTATTTTTACATAAATTTGACTAGTCAAATTTAGGTTATTACAACCCTAACACGAATGAGACACTAGACTACAGACATAATTTTTTTACATCGCTTTATTATTAATGGAAAATAATTTTGGCTGTTTATATTGTAACAGGAGGATAAATAATGTAATTAAAATAATATAAATATTGATCACTACTTTTTATTAAATACATTAATTGTCGACTTTCACATCGACTGAAAACTTGGGAGTTCTGTTACAAACTACTGTTTGAAGTCGTCTCACTCTAACTTGAGAAGCACACGCTATCCTGCAAATGGACCAACGCGAAGGATAATTGTGACAACTATCCAAAATTAATAGATCACCTGATACGTAGATTTTAATGTGCTCCAATAGCTCGCTCGGCTTCTGCTTAGGAGCCACATGTTTTTATTGCCCGTCATAGACATTAACGAATATTATCAGGGTTGTCACTTTACCATGGATAAATTTTTAAGGTTGAATATTCGCCATACATTCACATAAATACTCCCATATGACAAAGTCTTATTCCGTTAGCTTTTAGCTTCAAATTCGTTGTTCGATAATGTTAGATAATATATAATAATAGATTTTTATCTCTGAAATTGCCGTTTTACTGATTATATTATATATTATATTTACTGAATAACATCATTTAGAAGGCAAGAAAACTTGTGTTTTCGTTAAATTATAAATCGTACAGTACAAAATTCTAATTTGACCGTCTTGATTTGCAATATATGTTTTTTCAATTTTAATAAATAAATTGTGGACTTCAATAATAATTAAAATTGTACTGTATTAACAAAATGTAATGCAACTATTGTTTTATATAGCTTATAAAATTAAATAAGGTATAAAATTAGGTGTACGGACGAATAAACTTTTTTAATAAACAACACACATTGTTTATGTAGAATTAAGCTTTAGGGCAATAGTAAGTGCAGATGGCAGGTCACCATTGCTGGTTTGACTCTGCTTAGCGATATAGGGTCCCTAGATAAAGTATTATTCGCGTTCGATTTGTTATCGAAATTGTTTCGATATCTAACTACAATATATGGAAAAGATTCCACATTATGGAATCATTCCCATATGTTTCATTCTAACGAAACGAAAGAGAATGTCATTAGTGTTACTTTGGCTAGCCCTGATCAAACGTAATCGGCAATCAGAAACATACATAAATGACAGATTGGTCTGTTTGTCGAGATAATCCAATAATTATTGCAATAGTTTATCTGAAACAGTAGAGCGAGTAAGAGATAGATCATACTATTTGTGATCTGTACTCGAAAATGCACATTGAGTATGTAACATTTAATGAGTGGTAGCCCTAAGTAAGACGAGTCCGTCAATTTTGTACAAACAAGACCACCTTGTCCTCAAAAAACATTTTACATTTATGCTCGAGTAATGCAGTAATTGCTCACGCGGTGATGCGGTCATAGGCGACTTTAATGAGAACATTGATAACTTTGATGATACAAAAACATTATACTGCACTCATAGACAAGACAAGGAACACGCAGAGACACGTATTTATTCACTAACATATAAGACCTTATGGCTTACGTCATAGGATCGTGCCAAGGAGCATTCTTGCGCCACATTCTTTGACCAAGGTCGATGCACATCGACCTACGCTTGAATGTTGTATGTTACCAAGTAAATGCCCTATGTTGTAGAGCAATAAAAAAAACTACATATTCTCTTGGAACATTTCGTTTTTAATTTCCCAAACATTATATATATGTGTGATTTTTTAATTGTATAAGTCGTATTTCATTTTCATTGGCTTTATAATATTATTTAAATAAGAATATTAACAATATAAATAAGAATAAAACAAATAACAATAACTAGTTGTCTGAGGTTGTCTGATTTGACACAAAAATGTATAAAAACATGCTTCATAAGAGATACACAGCATCTAAAAGAATGGAGAACCAATGAGGGATGCAAACAAATGAATGCAACTTTCGTTTCTTCTCTCTCATTCTTGTCTCAGTAGTGTCCATAAAGCTAGACTGTTAAATCATAAAATTAAACTGACACAAAATACAGAAAGTCATAGGTAGGGTAGGCTCTAACTGGACATTGTCCCCTGAACTAGCACCTATTCACAATAGGTGTCATGGACAGCCCTCTATGCAGAGGAAACACCACAACATGTTCTCATAGAGTGCAGAAACATGGTGGAACAACAGGCAATATTTCTTCACTCCTCAGTATCCTTACAGGCAGCATGCAGAAGCCCCAAAAGGCTTCTGGCATTCTGACAAGACGTGGGATGGTTGGAGTAAGAAAGAAATCAACCTGCACAGCACACACTAGCTCAATTGTGAAGATAAGTGCGGATAAAAGTCCACTCAAACTAATAGAGAGAGAACACAGGCATCGGAACCAGACAGTACTAGTATTTCCACAAGATATTTGGCTATTACCTAATAACCTTTCCTCTCACACCTACTAAATCTGCAAGTTATCTTATTGCATCAGACTGCCATTGCGCTTCACTCACTCTCTTCATCAATGTTATTAGTAATTTTCATTAACAATTTGCCCAAATAATTAAACTAGGACACTGCATAATCACCAGTGCACTGTGGAGTTTTGCTGGCAGAACAGACAAAAGCTTAATATGATTAGCAAGAAATACCAGTAAATGACTAACCATTACTTTAAATTAATTAACACATCCCAGGCAAGGCTGTTCTTTAGTAGACTCTCTCAATAGATGTATTTTTGTATGGATTGGGAGGGTTGTATGTGTTAAATAATGTAGCTGTTATGTTCACATCCAATAAGCAATCTTTGTTTTCCATTATATTCAATAAAATTAGGCTGTATGGTGGATTTTTTTAAAATGAAAAATATTAATTAATAATAGTGTTGATTAAAGTTAACTTCCTGATGCAGTTTACATATTGTTTATTTTTCTTTTTGATAAATACTCTTAGGATATTTGTATTTAAAATTGATCACAAGTACATAAAATCTTATGATATGACTACTAAGCTTTAATTGAAATATTATACTAAGTAAATTAAAAATGTTGGTTTTATTGATACCGATAAACAGGTTAACCGTATCATCAATTCATCACAGATAAAATACGTGTACATACGTAGGTATAAGTAGATAGATTACTTCCTAATAAATTTTATAGCGATAGATAATGGTAATAATGATCATTCAGCTATTCTAATTGTTGTTCACTGCGCTGGTCAGCCCAATATGTAGTCAATAATATAATTTAACTATAGAAAAATCACATTATTACTGATATACCTATTGAACATCACATAACTATGAAAAATCACATTATAAAAACAAGCCGGCCCGAAATACCGCACCGCGTTTAGAGTTACTTGCATCGAATATAAAGGACATTTTAAATAAAACATACCTGTGAAAATTGTTCTCTGATCTCCGCAATCTCTTCGTCGGTCAATTTTGAATTGTCTGCCATCGTTACACAGGTAAAATCACAAAAACAAGTAGCACAACATCAATTGATAGCGTACACAGTGAAACCTTGTATTGTAATTCACAAAACACAAAAACTTTAGATGTATGATTATTATTACACTTCTAAATAATTATATAGTGTATAATTAAACAGCACTACCGAAGAGATTACACTAAAGTTTAAAATAATGTTTTGCCTTTCGATCGTTGCGTCCGTACGTAAATGAAGGCAGCCGAGCAATGTGAGTGAAGTTGTTGCAAAGTGATTCTGGTAGTTTGATGGCGACGGACGGTATGACGACATTAGTGAGGGAGGGCGAAAGAGGGAGGAATGGAATATCTTTGCTCTGAAGTTGTTTGTACCAAGCCAGCGACATCTACACACACTACCTACATTATTTGTTAAATGATAAGCATACTCAATGCTCATCACATAAGCTATCTAAAATGTGGTTTGCCTTCGGACACTTTCAAAGTAATAAAGTAATTTGTCAATAGATGGCGCAATGACATTATTGTAATGTAATTTAACCATTTTTTTTGTTATATGAGGTAGATACAGGTATTTTAAACACTTTCAAGAATTCAAATTTGTTAAGTAGTTTAAAAGATCTAAGCGAGCAGGCTTCATTTTATACTAGGTAAGTAAAGAAAGAAGATTAAAAAATATACGATACGGTTTGAGGTGTCGTTGTAATTATCGTAAATTTGACGTTTATTTTGCGAATGTTCGTCTGTCAAATTCAATTCATCGTTGTCATTTGAGGCTTTCTTATGTCAAAATTGATGTCGTTCGTTCGATCGTCCGTTGAAATGTTTTAAACGATAGTAATTAAGAGTAAGATACGACACGACGAAGTCCACGATATATCGAATATCGTTTTTAAGAGTAAGCCCACTGTATTAATTGTAGAGGTGTGTTAATCTGTTTAAGTTATATAATGTAGCATAACGTTATGCTACATTAAAATATCATGTTATTTTTTCTGCTATAATTATAACACTTTATAAAATAAAGTAGTAGTAAAGCAATTATAGTATGCTATTTAATTTTAATACCTATCTAAATTTTATATTTACAACATTAAACTGGCCAATTTACTAACGAAATGCACAATCCCAAGCGCATGAAACTCCGAACGTCAATCCTCGCGATCGAGGCTCGCACATTACTGGAGCTTAAATTAAAATATAGCAGAAAAATAACATCTTCATTTAAATTATAAGTTATAACCTGATTTGCTTATTATAATCTAGTCATTATTGACAACACAATAAAGTCTATCCAAATAAAGTTTTGGACACACGTAAGTCATTCTCTAATCTATATTATTATATTATCTAGTCTAAACCCTTGTCAAATTTAACAGTTCGAATACGAATGTATGTATACATTTATCTCTTGGTTATGATTTATTCTCTATAACGATCACAAGGAAAGTGTCTTAAAATACCAACTTAATATTCAGTTTCTACATTTGGAGATGTTCATTTCCTGTTCAGTAAAATAAGCGATTACTAATGTTTAAAACTGATTGTAGTAATACATATAAATTTATTAAAATCGTCGTCGTAGTATGGTATTTTATATTTAACGAATCTCGCGACCTACTATTGCAGAGCCCTGATAAAGAGAAGATTCTATTTTGCACTATCCAATCTAGATGGCGCTATACGTAGTACCTACGTGGCTTTGTACCGGGCGGGCTGGGTCTGTTTGTTTACCATTCCAACGCACACATGAGATTACTTTAAAGGTTACTTCATTATGTACATTTTTCACAATCTTTGTAATCTTAATCTATATCGTACGCAGATGATACAAGTCACGTAGATCTCAAATATTTACAGGAATCATATTTACATAATATTGTAACTTTAATCAGATAGGTATTCAAAATAATAAAACTAGATAAACAAAACATTGAAATTATGTATTAGTGTAATAACTATCACGCATGTTAAATAATAATTGCAATATAACAATAGATTATACTGCAATATAACACTATGCTGTGTAAATACGACATTGGGGACACGAAGATCGCGAAGTAGCGTGGTTATTATGCCGGTTTCATGTTGTAATTTCTGAGATTCCGGGTTCGAGTCACATTGGAAGCAGATTTTATATAATGAATCTTAGGGCAATTTCTCCAGCGTTGCCAATGTCCCGATTTTTCATTCTGAAGACGAATTTAACGATAGAGTAAATCTGATTTGAAATATTATTTTTTTTTTGTTAAAATACATTTTCTATGGCTACTTTTGCTATCTATTGTCACATAAACGTAATTTTAAGTCAAATAAAAAAATAAATATTTGATTATATACGTTTTCTTACTATGTCCCGCTTCTGACGGAAGAATCCCGCTATACGATTAACGACAAAAAATATACGACAAAAAATACCAAAGTCCCGACTTGGCAAAAAAAAACTGGCAACGCTGATTTCTACCTAGATAACCTAAATAAATCAAGACTTGACATTTCAAAAACTAGTTTACTTAATATACTGTTTCCAAACAAATTGAAATGATATTATTTAAGCCTCTGGTTCAGATAGGAAGTATAAAAAAATACTTTAGTTAAACTAAGTTGTAACCTTGTCGTCTATCATCTTTCAATAAAAATCATAAGTTAGAAAAAGAAAAAACAACATACATTAACTACGTCAGGCTTAGCTTTATTAATAGGCGTTATTATTATTGTCGATATGACAAAAGTATATCTAGATCTAATTGTATATCTATTTTTTGAAAACATTGTTCTTAGACTGCTTTATGTTCTGAGCTATAGCAGTTATAATTAAAATTTAGTTCTGTTACGCTTGTCACATAGCTAAGATCGCTGATTTTACCTCTACTCTCAATAATAAACTCAAACATTAGACTTTATTAAATATTGAATACCACTAACATTCCACTCACGGCTGTGCCCGCGTTATATCGAATTTACCTATAGCAAGCAGATATTTTCTCGTGGTAGAAATTATAATCATGCACTTCCTCTAGCTTCTATGTTGCTCATATCAAATTTCATCAAATTAGAAATGGATTATTCTGAACATCCAAACCCACAAACTTTTCCCCTTCACAATCAAATTTTCGAATAATTTAAGTGTTGTAAAAGTTGTTTTTTTCTGGTTTCAACAACACTTAGTTAAAATATTTATTTGTCAATTATGCACGAACTTGAATATAGGTAGGTAATATGATGATATATATTTAAATTGTATATAAATTGTTGCCGGAGGTGAACTTAAAATAAAAAACGCACATAAAAACACTATTCGCCAATCGATTGGTGGTACAAACTTACGACTACGATTCGTAGTCGTATATGAGTTGTTTGATGCTCGTGTTTTGTAATTTATTAAAAATATTCCCAATATAAATGCATTAATTTTTATTTATTCATATACAACGCTAAAATCTTTTGTATGTAGTTTAATAGGAATTTCTATCAAAAGTAAAAATAAAAAAGTATATAATCAACAAAGCCCACACTTGACGTGAAGTTCGAAAATTCGAGTCTATTCGAGAGGAACAGGGAGCAAATTCGGAGGGTTTAATTTTGTATCGCATTTCGTATATCAAAATTACATTAATTATTCATAGAAATTCTCAAAAAAAGGTGATTGCAAAAATATTTTCCCATATCAAACATGTAGTGTGCTTAATTATGAATGTCAAATTGGTACAATTGTTTATTTAATCCATTCTGTTTTGTTTACTGATTTTTTTTCATTGGACTATGATTTTAGACTTAGGTAACTTAATTTTTTTTATTTGGGAATTATTTTAGAAGCGTAGAAAATACATCTAATAGAATTAAGAATGTTCAAAAAATCAATAAAAATATCATCTACTTTTAAATGAAAAGAAAATAATATGTTTGACGAGCTGCAGTATCTTACTAATGTCTTAGTGGTGCTATAAAATAACAAGAAATATTATTAACCAGCATATTTTTGTTCTTCAAACTTTATTCAACATAAAATAAAAATCAGTCTCTCATTAATTAAGTTATTAGATAGACGAAAAATATCAACTCTTCAATCAAATGTTTTCGCAACTTCAGCTAACCATATGACACACTTAGGTGTCATAACAACCAAGTTATTGTTTTCCGTTTGTTCACTCTTCAGCAGTCTTGATGGGTCCTGTCTGCTTTATCGGCACCGACCTCTCGCCGGTAGCATCAGCTTTCCTAGGTGCCACAACTGTCAGCACTCCGTCAGACGAAAGCAGCGAGGTAACAGTTTCAGGATTGCTGTCAGCAGGCAATTTAAACTTTCTGACGAACTGTCTCGATATAAACCCATGTTCATCTTTTTTCTGATCGTGTTTCCCTTCTACTATGACCAAACCATCACTAGTTTTAACTGTAATTTCGTCTGGTGCAAAGTGCTGAACATCAACGTTGACCTGCCATTTGTCTTTCTCAACTTTTATTGATGAGCCAACTTCCTGAGGCCACCACGGTCTTAGCTTAGGGATTACTGGACTGGATACTGCTGTCATGACGTCTTCTGGGGTTATTGTTAAACCGAAGTTTTGATCCAAAATTCTTCGTGGCCATGGCAGGTCGTAATCGAAGAGGCGTGGAGACAAAGCCATTGTAATAAATTGATAAATACTGACCCCAATTAGAAAGCAGATGAGAATCTTTACAGATTTATTTCAGCTTGTTATCGTATCGACTATTGATTTGGCAACTGTTTTCAGACTGATGGTATGCGCTCTAGCTCCCAATTTATATGAGCGAGGTAGTTGGCACATGACGCATGATGTTTTTAGAACTTTCTCGGCACTATCAGAGCAATCGTAATCCGTGGGTCGATGCCCACGCGATGCATCCACAGCTGATTCAGTTCTATGAAAATATTTATGAGTTTGCTTTAGCTTTCAGGATGATGCTAATAATGTCTTATTATATCACGAATAAGGAACTGAATTTTTTTAATATAAGAAATTGAAGTATTTCGTAAATTATCAAATTTTTACTCATAATAAAAACTGAAGGTTTTGATCGATTTAACACGATACTCTTTTAGACGAACTTACTTAATCAAGTAAGTTCGTCTAGGTCATTTTCCACCAATTTATCCATTCGTATTTTTCTTGTTTCTACATGTCCAACATAGAAAATATGTTTATTTTAACAGTTCAACGCGTTTAGTTTTCTCATGTCGTGTTTCTGAGTACATGTTACCTGGGCTGGATTTTTTTCTCCCAATGGAGAGAATCATTTCAGGATGTCCGACTCTTATGGAGATCCACTCCATAAGAGTATCTCCATCCACGGATGTTCGCGTCAATTTGGGAGTTACGCTCTACCTACTGACTAAACTCTGCCTTATGCCTTTTTCGCAACTGGTATTATCAGGATTCTCTCATCGCGATGGAACTCATAAGACAGGGAGCGAAGTAGCGCTACTTTGGGAGAATGTATATAAATTAAAATGATCGATGTGTCTGATTTAATGTACAGAAGCTACTTAGAACTTCTCTATGTAAGGTGGTTAACTATCAAACGCTGGGTGGTTGTTCAGTTGTTGCTGCATGTAGAGTAGAAGTTGTTGTGTTATGTTTTTGGGTATGTCAGAGAGAACATATTTGGGCCTACGGTGCCTTTGCTGTGACGTGTGATGTGGGCATAGTATATATATACTCAAAATCATTTACACATTAACACCCTAACTTATGAGCTGTGTATGAAAATACTAATGCTTGTCAATATAATACAAAGTTTCGCGCCACTTCTGTCTGTTGTTCGTAAAATAAACATCCCTATAGGAGACTATGGTGATATAAATGAACATCATGCTTAAATTGCAATTTATTTCTTTCACCCACTATTAGGGTAAAAAAAGTTTATGTGAATATTATAAGACGTCACTCAACTTGTAGGTATTGCTAAAAATAAATAATTGTTGTAGATGAATTGTCATGTTCGCCCACGGAAACAGTATTGAGTGTTATTTCTATTTTTAAAATCTGAAAATAGATCTGTAAAGCAAGAATGAGATTGGCTCATATATTAACGATTTCACTCCTCAGTATTACGATCATTACAATGTATTTTTTTCTGATGTTTTGACATAAGTCATGGTACAGTTTCGGTGTTGAAAAATTAGTGCATCATCGACTCAAGTGGATGTAACTAATAAGGGGGAAGAGTCTTAACTATAACTACACCTGTTCGGAATTTAAGTGAGCATTTATATTTCAGAATAGGCATGAACTTAGGAGTTCTATTTTTTTTATCATATCGCAACTCATATACTTCCCTACCAAGGGGCTTGAGACTACCTTAACTAGGTATGTTAAGACGATTGTAGGCTTCAGTCAACCACGCTGGCCCATTGCGTATTAGTTGACTACGCTTTCTTCACAGGTTCTTTATGTATGTTGCCTCACATGTTTTCCTTCATCGTAGAAACGTAAATATATGTAAATATGTATTGCAAGAATTGAATTGTAGAATCGACCCCGAGCCTTCCGAACCTGCCGATTGGTAGACCAGTGTGCAGACCACAGCGCTACCGATGATCTTTTATCTATAGTGAAATATTAGCCAAATATTGTGATATCTTAATAAAACAAAAGTTGCGTCACATAACTGCGTATTTACTGTTAGAAGAAGTGTAGAAGACTTTAGGCTCGTCATTTTGTATTCTCGCCTGGTTTCTGTACTGTTCTCAAGGAATCTTCTTCGGATTCCGTGTACTTAATTTTCAGCAACGTCTCACAGGGCATGTCGACGTTGCAAACACACCTCGGAGCCATTACAGTAAGAACCCCGTCAGCTGATAGCGTGGTCTTCATAGTGCTAGGATTACAGCCACTTGGTAGTTTGTACTTTCTGATGAACTTTCGTATAATACAGCCTTGATCAGTCTGCTTCTCCTGTTTCCCCTCAATCAAGACGTACTCAGGCCTAGCTTTGACGCAAAGCTCCTCCCTTCTGAACTGTCGCACATCGATGCTGAGCTGAAACTTATCTTTGGCAAGCTTTATCGAAGGTCGTATGAATCGGTTCTGTGTTAAGAATATTCTTGGACGTAGACAGCTCATGAATGATTTCACCAACATATTTTACATTTGAATATACTATAAATCTATGTGTAATATATTGTCATTTTTTGACCTACGTATGTCCATAATGTTAGCATTATTGAATTATATTTCTGACATATTATTTCTTTTTTTAATTTATCATGAAACTAAAACAGGCAAAGGTATTTATAGCCACATAGCTTTCATCACTAATATTTTATAGTGTTATGATATAGTGTTTTATTCGCTCACTACAGTTACTTTTATTATTTCGCGCACTTGTTGTTAAAAACATATCTACCTGCTTTTTCGTAGAGGTTTTTGAGAGTGATATTTTTCAAACGTCACAAGAAGGATAGGAACAATGTATTTTGTCTATGTCTATTATATACATACATACCTATTATCTCCTACATAGTCTGTAGTCTATTTCTAAGAACATGAAATGAAATTTGTTGTGTTTAGTTTGATAAGTGACTACTGTAGACTGCAGACTACAGATATTTTTTAAGTAAAGCATTTGTAACATCCTAACCGATTTCTAGTCACGGCTGCCATTTTCGACTGCCTGTGCGCAAGAAGAATCATAATTCACAACTATCGCTCCAACAGAATACTTAGTACGATTATTTCACGCGAATAGCCCACTGGTATTGTTATCCAATATAGCCGAAATACTAGTAGACTCAGCCGGACATATTCGTAAAGAAGACATCGAGATGTTCATTTTATTCAATTTCATATCAAATTCTTTATTTGCTATAAATAGGGTTACGTATTTAAACGATACGTTTGGCGCATCGCTTGAGTGATCAGCTACTGCGCAACGGGAATCGCGAATTCAATTCCCGCACGGGACAGATATTTAGTATGACCTACAAAAATTTGTTCCGGTCCGAGTGCTTGTGCATTTGTCAGTATATTTATGTGTGGTACTGTAGAGACCATCCGATTTTAATTGTTCTTACGTTTATAGATTCGTTTAATCTTTCAAGTGTTATAGTTCATTATTTAGTAAGTGAAATGCAATATCCAAAAACAATGGTCTACAAGGTATTATTTTAAATCAATTGTCAAAAATACTGTTATGAAAACAACTTATTATATTGTGAAGGATTACTTAAATAATAACTTATTACTCCTTTACTAAATAATAAATAACAACGCTTGGGTCTAGTTTTAACGACTCGATAATTAAGTTTGATTATAGTATATAACGCAATGAAACTATAGTACCGTATCAATGTGAACTTGTTAAACGTTTTGTTTTTGTTTATTCGAGGCCAGTTTGTAAGACTAAAAAAAGGAATGAAAATAATTTGCCCTTGCTGGTTCTTTCCATTGCAAGTACGGCACAGTACGGTCTCCCATCGTAGATTTCTGAACCAATGGCGTACGCGTACTATATTTCACGCTCATTAAAGTCATTTGCATTTTAAATACTTATTTGCAGAATAAATGTTCAATTTTTTTAAGAAAAAAGAACTAAATAACAATGATTTTATATGATAAAATTATTTCTTGATTCCCTTCACTTGTAAATTTAAAGAGCAAGAGACGATAGCTCGTAACATAAAACATACCATAACGACTCCAATTACACAAACTATAAGATATGGGTAGATGTAGAAATTGAAGTACCTAGTTATTAAATTTTGAAAGCAATTTGTATTACCTTTACGAATGTAGCAAAGGACTGTAGTTTAAATGAAAGAGTAGTAAGTTAAATTAAAACATTTATTGCATAAAACTTATTTACAACATTCAGTCTCAACTTTGGGAACTTAATATAAAATAATACAGGAATAAAGTAAAAATGCACATATTTGGTTACCGAAGTTTGAGATGACGCTAATAGAAAATTACTTCACGAAGATGAGGTAAAACACTTTAACAGCAATGCTACTCCTGCTAATAAGCCGTCACCAAACTAGATTCACTCAAATAAGCAAACAGATGTAGGTAGGGAGAACAATACACATTACTTTGAATTTTCCTTCTTGTTCACGTCGTTGGCTTGGTCCTTGATCTCCTTGCGTACGGGCCCAGTTTGAGAGATAGGCACAGTACGCTCGCCCTGCACGGCCGGCGGCCGGCGCGGCGCCGTGATGGTTAGAACGCCGTCAGATGATAGTCGCGACTCTACGCTCTCCTCCGCTGTGCCCTCAGGAAGGGCGTAGCGCCGGGTGAACTGTCTTGAAATGAACCCGTGCTCGTCTTTGCGCTCTTCGTGCTTACCCTCCACCACAATGTATCCGTCTGCCGTCTTCACGCTGATCTCTTCCGGGGAGAAGTGTTGCACGTCCAAGTTTATCTGGAACTTATCCTTGTCCGCCTTGATGCTCGAACCTAGGTCTCGAGCAGCAGTTGCCAGTTGACGCCAGGGCCTAAAATATTCCGTCGATAAAGATGGTGTCACGACTGCAGTCAGGAGATCGTCAGGTGTTATCGCCAACCCGAAGTCTTGATCTAGCAAGCGGCTGGGCCAGTAATGGCGGTGGCGGGGATATTCACCCAATACGAATGGTAGCAGCGACATATTCGTCTCTTCTTAATACAAACTGAGAAAGAAATCGAATATCTAGAGATTTACTCAGCGAAGAATCACTTGGATCACCTCCTTTTCTCGCTTGTTAGCGCTTCGAATGCTTGTATCAAACTGATTGTGGATAGGACCGCTCGTCGAGTATTTATACTTCCGAACCAACGCCATCTAGTACTGAGTAGATAGTTCCAGAAAACTTCGATGTTCACTCGCATTTTCGCAGCCGGCCGGCCGGCGTTTACAACAAAACAAACACGTTAGTGTGTATACACGTGTCCGTGACCTTCTCCCCAGTTTGTTTACTAATCCATTTTTAAATGTGTGTGTGTGGAGCTTGTTTACGTACTCGAATAATCGCAGGTTTAGTAGTGTAGATAGTATTTTGGAGAAATTTCGTGAAGCGTCTGCTTATTTTTGTTATGTAACGTAAACAATTCAATCTAAAATTATTAGCCGTGTTGTTACCCGTTTGTCGAAGTTTCTTTTTATTTTAAAGTATTAAATGTTATTTTCCAATAAATTTATATAATAAGGCATTTGTCCCGTTATTTAAAAAAAGTTAATTATTTGTGAATAATGGTTGTTAATGGCGTTGATAGCAAATAAAATCAAAATTGGGAAATATTATTATGTCTAAAAATAATTTAAAAACTAGTGGTAAGTTAGTGGTACTATTATTTAAATATAGACTAGGCTTGGTACTCGTAATTTCTAATAGGGAGGACCAGGGTTGGAACCTGCAGTATACCAAAACTATAAATATGTTTTGCTATTTTTAATGAAAGAAAAATCACGTATACAGCTGCTATTTATAAAATTTATAGTTTGATCTGACTCTGAAGGCGCAGATCAAGTTGTACTGGCTTGGAAAAGTTGACTAAGGCATTAAAATCCTAAAATTAATTTGTGATACATACATATTAACATGATGATACTTAAATTAGGTACCTAAATAGCGAATAAGGATAGTATAAAATTATTTGTAGGTAGTTAGATAAAACATAGGATGAATATGGTTGAAAAAAGTACTACAAAAAAGATGTTATCATCATTATTTTCGTTAATAAACTCGTCGAAAGTAAGTTTTGTCACATCATACCTTCCTATCATAACTAAAATTTGCTAATTTTACTACATCTGATTTATTTTAACGACTTCTTGATAATAAAGCAGGCAATATCCAGTAATGAATTTATTTGTGGTAAATTTCAAGATGGATGGATGCATGATCAGCTTTGCAGCGACCGCCCTTAATTAATATCAGAGGCATGCCAATGCATCACACATTACTTGACTATATAGTCAAGTAATGTGTGCGAGTAAATACTTGCGAGAGAAAACGCTGCAATCTAGCAAGTTTTTAATGAAGTATTTTTTCTAAACTTGTTCTGGACAATCGTGTGAACTATCTCAATGCCAACATCTAACGTCTACGTGTGAGGGGTGAGTTGTAACCTTTTGCAACTCGACATCCTAGCAACAATGAAGATTTAACACGATTCCCGATCGATTTACACGCAGCTGCCAATGACATAGTAACTTCTGAGAAATATGCGATTAATAGTTATTTTTCATTTGTATACTTGTTTACACGTTTTAAAAATGTCCATAACAATTGTTATAGATAAAGATCTAATGTACAGAATATTTCAGGGCATCCATTAGAAATTAAGATCACCTTATGTTGGAATACTACGCAGCAATCTTTTGAGCGCCATTGGCGGCTACTGCAAGTGTACAGCTAACACCAATGATATTATAAAAAGGGTTTTGGTAAAAACTTTTTATAATATCATTGGCTAACACAGTGCAGGAAAGTATTTTGTTGTCAAGTCTGAGACATGTATCAATGGTATTTCTCTTATCTAACTGATATGCCCGTTAAATATTATTTCGTCAGCCGTGAAATAGACTTTATGGATTTCATTTTTGTCTGAGGCCATCTTACCAATATCATTGATACTGAATATGGCCAGTCCGTTTCCCTTTCAATGAAATTACTTGCTTTGGATTTCTTTGCTTAGTAACTTAGTAATAACTACTAATACAGATTTAGAACTAAAATATTTGAAACAGAAGCTATTAAATAAATAAATAAATAAATAAATAAATAAAATAGTAATTTAATGATTGAGCTTTGCCAGATTAAAAAATACAAAACAAAATTCTTTATTTAGGTAAAAAAAAAGAGCTCGGCAATAACTGTAGTGGTTGTCAAAGAAGAACGATTGACATACTGAAAAAAAGTGAAGTAAAATTATAAAAAATACAAGCATACCCAGGCAAGGGCTTTATCATTATCTGGGTTACATTATCCGATTCATTATTTTCGTTAAAACTACCTATTTAGTTTAATTATTTCTAGAATTGTATTGTCAATCGGACCCAAAGACAGTACATTTATAGCATCTCGTACAGTTTAAAATGTATAAAATATTATGTGTATGGATAGAAATAAATGATTAAGATAGTCTTTAAAGCCAACGAGTAATTAACGAATTCCATTTCTGCCATAAATTCTTATGAGAATATGAGAATAATAGCAAATGACATTAGTTTGTTTCTAATAAGTAACTTATACGACAAACAAATTCAATCTTAAAGATATAAAAATATCAATGGAAAAGAAATCCAGAATATTTCCGTCCTGCCCGAATGTTCACTATTGTTCTAGATTGTTGTGGAAATATCGATCGAGCCCTCCTGCCTGGTCATTGACGTCGCTACTTCTTTTCAGGGGTGCCTACACCAAAAGTAAGAGCGGGCCGCATTCAAATTTATTATATTATTTCTCTTTTTATTAAATCTATTGAGAGTCGATTGGTGACTATATTATGACGATATATAACGATATTTAATGCACTGCTGAAAACACTATTTAGGATCGATCAGTTACAAAATTTTTAAAATTGTACAAAATATTACAATTTCTATTTTATTTATTTACATTTATAAAAAAATATAGAAACAAGTTTTTTTTTTGTTATCATTACATTTACATATATATTAGTAATTGCTACAATGTTAATTCTAACACATTTTACAATTATTATTATGCTAGTCTACAAAGTCTCGCGTAAAGTTCGGAATTATTCGGTATTTCTTGTACATTACACGGGAGAGGTTAAATGAAAACTAAATCAACGTAAAAAATATCGCTAATAATGATTATTTTACATTTTTATTTTTTTGTTATTACGGTATGGAGTAAGTTATTGTCACTAGATATTGAATAAATATTAAGTAGAGATATACTGTTGTTTTATTGTACCTATTCCTCGAGTTGGCAGTGTTATAAAAAAATCCATAAACTGAAATAATATTTACTTAATCGATCACATTAAACTGCATTCTAAAACAATTAGCTGACTGCAACTGACTATTACAACTTCTATATCGTAAATTAAAATTTCCATAGAAATGAAGCAGTCGGGTAACTAGGATTAGATATAATTGACATACAGTCTGTTTATAAGTGGAATTAATATGTTTAATTTCAAGGATGTATTAATGGAATATTACAATGATACCAATATAGATAATATGGCTATTATTTCAATGAAAACTACCACATAAAAATTCTTATAATTTTATTTATCTGGAAGTCACGACAATGTAAAAACACCAATCGGATAGGCTGACGTCATCGTCAGGGTTCCTAAAATAAACACTTTTGAGAGCTGGAAGATTACTTCAATCTAGTATTTGTTTATTGAAAAATTTCATTACAGTTCATTATCATAATTTGACCATAATGGCAAAGACCCACGTTTTTGTGCGTTTTATGAAGTTATATATATTATGGTTAAACTACGAATAAAATAATGATATACTGGGTATTATTCTGATATATCTTATGCACACGATTTGCTTAAAAGTATTTTGGCAAGCTTGTTAACTTTCCGATTGCTATTTATTAAGCTGATGCTGGGCTATGAAACTGACCTTTTTTGCGAAGATACCCGTAACGTACAATTAATAACAAAATAATTTCATTGCCTATGCCATTACTGGGTATTGGTCTTTCCTAAAATTTGCTAAGAAGCTAGTTGTATTGAATAGATTGATATAGGCTTTGCAAATAGCTTTAAAATCCATACATACCCATAAAGCGTTTCTGAATGCGTTTTCATCAGCATACTCGTAAAAACTTACCGTGTGGCCGCACTAAAAGTGGACACCACATGTCCACTTTTGCCATCCCCGTAAACCGTTGCCCCCCCCCCCCGTAAGGGGCTATTTAAAAAATGATGAAACAAATACTTTTGTTTTGTAATGATTAGCCTAGAATATATTGCACTTACTGTAGTGAATTTAAGCTCAACCTATTTCGCGATGTTCAGTTTTTCAAATCATTTCGTATTTAAGATTCCCAACCAATTAGTCTTCATTTCCTTTATTATATATTATGGTTTTTAATAAAATTATCAATTTTGAAATACATATATATTTATATCATATTACAAGTGATCATTACAACCAGTAGATAGAAATAACATTTTACTAGCGGGCCCTAAAAAGTGACCCCTGACATTCAGCGGCATAGAATCAGTAGCTAGAAGTTTCGAGATACTTCTACAAAGCACTAGATGGCGCTGTATTTCTGTATAAATACAGCTTCAAGGGCTGCCATTTTATCATTCTATTTCCAAACGAGAGAGAAGTAAGTTCTTTGACAAGAACCAAGAACGCAATCAACGGCCATTTGCAAATTTTGCATTTATTTGTATTCGTGAAGAAGAATCTAATAGTCAAGAAAAATGTCTCTTCTGCCGTATTTCTTCGACGACTTTGGCTTGAGGCGGCCGCGCCACATTGTGAACCAGCACTTCGGATTGGGGTTGTCTCCTGATGATTTGCTCTCTGCTGTCGTCGCACCAACTATGCATTCTATGCATCACGGAGATTATTATCGACCCTGGCGTCACCTGGCAGCTGCTGTTCGAGACGTCGGCTCAAGCATCAAGGCGGACAAGGATAAGTTCCAGATAAACTTGGACGTGCAGCATTTTTCGCCGGAGGAGATCAGCGTGAAGACTGCAGATGGTTACGTCGTGGTAGAGGGCAAGCACGAGGAGCGTAAGGACGAGCACGGGTTCATCTCACGGCAGTTCACGCGCCGTTATGCACTACCGGAGGGCACAGAGGCGGAGAACGTAGAGTCTAGGCTATCTTCTGACGGCGTGCTCACCATCACTGCACCACGCCGGTCTCCGGCTGTGCAGGGCGAACGAGCTGTGCCTATTCAACAAACTGGGCCCGTACGCAAGGAGATCAAGGACAACGTCAATGAAGCTTCCGACAAAGTTAACTCCAAGTAATTAAGTTTAAATCTCTACCCTTCATTCCAGTTTATTTCTTTGTAGTTAAGTGCTAAAATGTCATGAGTTTACGTTTATTGTGGCAAGTATTGTTTTATATTTTATAGATAAGTTAATTTCCAAAGTCATGTATGGCAGTGCCATTTAAGACTGATTTGTTTGTAAACTTTATGTGATTTCATTTGAATAAAACATTTTTAAGTTCCTCATTTAGTGCATTTTCATTCCCCATGCACTTTTTTGCCTGTTCACCTTTTGTTCGCAAGCTTCGGAATATGGAAGAATTGGGAATTTATTTTCACCTTAAGCTTCATATGAGGATTATTTTGTAATTTATTTTAAATGAGATTGGGTTTATTTGTTCTACTAAAATGAATATGAACTTTAATGTAATAATTATGATTGTAATTTTAAGTGTTATTCACATGTTATTTGACATGGCATAATTTTAATAATGAACAATTTACCACTGCAATCATTTATCTTCAAATTTCAAATCTCTCTTTTTCAAATTAATATTTTTTTAAACGTGATAATAACTTATTCACAATAATATGTACATATCATTTAATTTACAGTACGATATTTGAAATGAAATTGTTTGATATACATGGTAGATATTTATAACAATTATATTTTCAATGGTCAAGCCTTCTCCGGTGGTATGCATAAAAGCTTAACATTTAATGGAACCTGTAATTAAAATACCTTTAACAAATAAAAGTAGATTTAAAAGCGTGTGTTATTTGAAATCTTGTATCACGTTTTTTACTCTAATATTTATGAATGCTCCTTAGGGACATCATGCCGCTCAAAAAATAGTATCAGTAAGTATTTTTTTTTGTCTTTTTTTATGTCTTTGCCAAAATTCTTTGGAGCAAGATGGCTATGTTAATCTGGACAAATTTTATACACCAACACATTAAAACTCCCAAACCAAACTCGTTTATATGCCACAAGCTAACTTAGGTTAGTTTATTTCTGTCTTTTCCCTAAACAATATTGTCTAAACATCACTATCTAGTACAACTAATACAAAATTTTGGTGAGAATCGAACTTAAGACTAGTTAAATCTGAAATCAAATAGATTCAGAGTATCAGTAAATTCAAATTTTCACAAATGAATTTTAGTTTTTACAAAGAAATTTAGTAAAATATTTTTTTTTTTCACCCAGCGAAAATGAGTTTATACTAAAAATTGAATTTACCTTCGTAACAATAGCTAGGTATTCTTAGATTGTATTGTATTATAAAAGCTAGAAAAAGTGGTACATGTCGGTAGTAAAGTGAATTTTGTGATGTAAGATGGACTTATCTCAAACATGATGGCGTAGCTGGTATAGGCGATCGAAAATTAGTTTGATATGCGATTTAATCAAATCACTTAGATTTTCGAAATTTTCATAGTCCATTGTGTAATAATCATTGCATATAACTTTTGCAGAGAATTCTCCATTTGTAGATCTTGTTCTCCACAAATTATGCACTCAAAAATTGTCTTTTCGACAAATTAGCAGTTCTTAATTGTCTCTCTTTAGCTAGAAGTTCTATTTCTACTAAATATCAGGCAACTATAACGGCATAGTTTCTAATCTAATAGACTGCGCTTTCGGCCGGATGTCACGTTATGCCATGGGATGCTACGGCATTTAGAGAAACATCTCATTTTTAAAACAATACTTTTTTATTTATCTTACGTCATCATTATACCTTTATTAATCGATCAAAATGATAGCCTTAATTATTAACACATTGTTGGGATATTCATTTTGTTTAGAACATTTTCTTTTAAATCGCCAATTTCGCCAACAAAGACGTATCCTTTGTAGGTTTCACATTAGTAGAACGATTAAGCCATGACGTGGTTCTGGCGAGTGCACATAAGATATTATGTGTACTTTACAAGGGCTAAAATTTCATTGCATCTTTTCACGAAGAAAAAGGTAATAAGTGGGTAGTTGAATTAAAAACTTTTTTTATACGAACCTCTGTATTTAGCTACAACGAAATGACGGCCCATCCCAGGCGGGATAAAAGAAACGACGTAGATACGTACGAGTACTATGCTATTACAGTAACGGTGTATAAAACAATTTCATCGTTTAGAAGCTCAGTTACGCATATCACTACAGTGCTGTGTATTCACAATATAATATTTTTAAAATTAATATTTATCTAATTTTTTTTCAATATCGGCTTGAACTGTTCCGTTTAGTGTTACGAACAATTTTATAATGTTAAATAAAATAAAAAAGCGTGTATTGAATATTTATTGAGAGTCAGAGTTTGCACAAATCTAATAATTTCAATAATGGTCTAAACACTCCAATATTTATTTGTTGAAACAATAATAACATAGAGATACAAATAAAGTATTTGTGGACTTTGTCTCTGCAGGTTTGCTATACCGTTTTTGACATTCCAAGCCGATACTAAAATCACATTCTACTATTAAAAATATTGCTATACATCGATACTACGTAGCTGTTAACACCTTAAGGACTGGCATTGTAGCTTACACACAACAATTTAAGATTTTCTTATATAAAGCGACAGCATGACCGTGAATTCCGTTCATATTTGTATACATAAGTAAACTCTAATTAACCAATTCTATTCAAAGATGTAAAAAATTAATAAGTGCGTTTTACTAAATACGTTTAACATTACTGCTCAACAAT
Source organism: Scirpophaga incertulas (assembly GCA_036419045.1). NCBI lineage: Eukaryota > Metazoa > Arthropoda > Insecta > Lepidoptera > Crambidae > Scirpophaga > Scirpophaga incertulas. The sequence goes on along the minus strand of CM071629.1, from coordinate 33,088,194 downwards.
AATATATCAAATAACACTTAATAAGTAAAATTTATTTTAAAAAGATATATTAGTGTATGGAAATACATATAGGAGAAAGTATTATCTTGCGTAAATTATAACGAGCACGACGTTATTACATAATTATATTTCTTTATTTGTACACGAATGCGACATCGCTATGCGATTATCCTTATATGTTACTTTAATTATACTAAACAGATAATGCACTAATATGTCAAAATTAGTAACTAAAATATAACCAGAAATTAAATTGATACTTTTGCAATTACTAAATATTACGACTAACATTTTAGACAGAGTGCGAATTTAACATTTATCTGCAGAAAATATGAATATTTTATTCAGCATTTTATTTGATGACAAGAACAATAGAAACAAACTATAAATATAAAAATTATTTACATGGAAGGCATGATGGCGTGTGTTCGGTTTAACATTACTTGAATTTTATATAATTCAGATTTTCCTAGTAATAGGACGTCCTTTAATTGAACAAATTTTTTATCGCTAATTGTTAGAATGAAATTAAACCTATAGCCAAGACGCAATCTAAACGAGTGTATAAATTTTCAACAATTACACATACATATTGTATAAAATAAGTTAGTACAATAAATATTTATTAAGTCTACAACACAACATTATAAATATCTCTTCTTATTTTCATTCTATAATATCTACAGTAATCCCCTAATTCTATGCTACATTTAGATGATCGCGATAATTTGCTTTGCAACTTTTAAATGCTAGTAATAGAATAGGTACAAAATTGAGCTTTAATGATATGTTTTTAAGAATCACTTTGTAATAAGTAATAACTGTCAAGAATTTTGCCAAAATGTAATAGCGTGTATTTTGCAGTGTAGACATAAATCCATAGTAAGATCCAACTTGTAAACCTTTTTACAAAAGTTATAAATACTAAATGATATGTTTCAATTGGTAATTGATATGTTATGATTTTATTCTTAAGTCTACACACGATTGAAATTTAATTCAAGGTCACTTTACTATGATATGCATTTGTGATTTCTATGATATTGAATATTTAAACGATTTTATTCTTAATATCCTTTTTACCTTATAAAGTGTTTGTAAAATACGTTAAATGCATAAAATCAATAGTACATTATTTAGATTAGAATAAACACATTGTACGAGGACAATTCGGATTTAATTCAGGTTATTTATATTAAATTAGTATTCGGTACCTACCTATGTTAGTGATTTGAAAAATATTGAATGACACAAAATACTTATTGTCAATTAAATTAGGTAAGAATGCCGTAATTAGAAAATAATGTCGTCATATTTTTTATTTGTACCTATACGACTTATATACCTATATTTGAATAAAATATATACTTAATGTCAAAATGATAGGTAATAATATTATGATTTCATGGTGCAGAATTTTTTATCAATAAACATTATAAATTTTTATAATTATGATGAGTTCATGAGATAGACGATATCTACTAGGTATATACCTGAATGATTATTATCACTTTGCACAAAGTGAATTACGCATTGTACTATAATTGACAACAAGGAGTCACACCAGCAATGATTGCTGAAAAAAGTGGAATAATAGGGAAGATTCAATGTTTTGTCAATTTTAAGACATATTGGTATCAGATTGAGAAAAAAATGTTTACTTTTGTATATTTGAAAATATTATAGTGAATTTATGTTTTTGTATAGTTAATCTAATCGAAAGGAATAGATTGTGTTAAGCGTGTCATTATAAAGAATATAGTATGACTTTAAAAGTATAAGACACTCCTTATTTCGTTTTCTATTTGTCAAAGGAGAAAGTCCTGACAAAATAACACATAGATTATACCTTTTCTTTATAAATAAGTGAAGTTTCAATCTCTGGATTATGCAATTTCCCCCTTGTATATTATCTTCACTTTATTCTGGCGAATAAAAGCGATAATCATTGGCTATTTATTAGCGCATGATTTTTTTTATTTCTTTTTCCTTGTACGTATGCAGGAGTTTAGAGTAGCTCTAAAGGTCTCGGAGCCCTCATAGTTATATTATTATCATATTTGTTTCACGTCAATAAATTGTATTATTATATTCGTTTATTTTTTTACTCCACTTTTAGAGAGTTTACACTAGAAACTCGGGCCAAAGCCAACCTAATAAGGGATTAAATGGAATAAGTTAAGTTGAGTTTTGAAGCACTTAGAAACTACGGCATGTATTGAGAATGACGGCTTTTTGAATCAAGGTGAGTGTATGGGCGGTCTATCTATTGTATCTAGGCTTTGTTTAAGTGGCTAAAATGCTATGTTTAAGTGTTTAATAAAGATTTCTTTTTGATTTGGACATTTTAATGTATCTAGTATTTTTCAAATTGAAGGAATATAAGCAACAATTAATAGATAATTCTCGTTCATTCGGTGTTATTGAATTTGGTTGTTACTTTTAGAAACGGTTTTTTTAGAACTTGTTCTTTATAAGTGAGTGGAAATACATGCGGCGTAGACTTCAGTCATTTTATTTTTGATAGCGTGACGTACTAAGGCTTCAGTCATTTTATTTTTGATAGCGTGGATTTTCGTCGACATATTATAAATCTATACAGAAAATAGTAACCCTATCTAGACATATAGTATACATATAATATAAATAAACAAATTATTGTATAGAAAACATTTAAAATAGTTTAAATAATAGGTATTATTCTAGAAATAATTATGACAGTTACAAATTGTAAATAAAATCTATCAAATAATAATTTCAACGTGAAAAGACTATATACGATTTAATAACGTTAATTTATATAATTTCAGAATCATAACTAAAAAATTATATAATTTACAGCAATTGCTCCTAATACCACTAAGTTTAAATGTTTATAGAACACAAGATCTACCTCAAATTAAAGCTTTTTGCTTTACCATTTTAACACATTAAGTTAATTCTACAGTGTCGTCCCTCCGAAGAACATTTATCTAAGTGTTATCTACTACTTAACTCAGAACCTACAATTTCGGACAGAATGGACTGACATATAAAACACAAGTGGTTCAGTGAATACTATAAATCATTTAATTTTATATTAATTTAAATGTAGATTCTAATTTATATAAATATATAAAATATTATAACATTTAATTCTTACCCATTCTGTCCGCGATTGTACAATATAAGGGTGCATACACATTGACAGATACACATTGTCAACATTAAGTATGTGTGTCAACATTCAATACTGTATTTATATATACATGAATATATATAAGTGTTGGATATTGATACACACAAGGACTAACATAAATGCGTATACCTACAATACTACTATTATGACATTGAGGATATTTAACGCGTTTTCTGCTATTGTCATAAATTCTGTATAGATCCTTAATAAAACCAGTCTGTATAGATCCTCAATAAGTTTTATATATCATATAATACCCTTAACTTCTACATAATTATAAATAAATATTTCACTTCAATCAACTGTAGAAATAATAGTCATAAATAATTGTATCATGTTTTGGGAAATAACATGATTGACAAATCATTTTATCATATCAGCTTTCGATCTCAAACAAGCTTGTATGAGGGTACGAAGATATATATCTACTATAATGGAAGTGTTGTATTGTATATGTTTTATATAGTATTTAATATAAATAAATAAACTATCTACACGAAATATAATATTTTTTTAACAATAGGTCCTTAATTATGAAATTGCTTCATTTCGCTTGTATGTATTTAAAACTTTATAACGTTTCAAATTTAAGGGGTATAGAAAATATGTATTGTTGCATTATTTTTTACCTTTGAAGTGCAAGGTTTGATAACAATCAAATCTGAAATATCCGATTTGGAATATTTTAAACTAAAAAAAATCTCAAAATGTATCTGCTGTTTAAGTCAAAATGTACATTTATGACTATAACTTGTTGAACAAATTTTATTGCTTTCTAAACTATCTATATTATTACTTATTTCAAATGTCTATTGACGTGTGTGTGTAAAATTTTTGTAAAGTTTGCTCTCTTGGTTGTCAAATAAATATGGAAAACGTGTGTCTCCATACAAGACAGCAATTTCATACTTCAACTCCTAAAATTTTCGGCAAGTATGCTATACATTTCAGAGGTATGAAGATTCATACCAACTACAAGAAAAGGATTTCAATGAGTCTGTAGCAGAAAACGCGTCACCGAGCATTTGGAGATGAACCGAACGTGAACAGTGTAAAAGGCATAATACACGTATATACAAAACCCAGCCTTTAAGATCGACCTACAAGCACCACTTCTAAGTTGGAAATAAACTGAGAAACATTTAACTATGATATGTTTAGTTTACCTTTCAGTCTTCATTCTACTGCTAAAGTCAGTCCTAAGCTAACGGATTTCACAATCTCATAAGAAGAGGACGCGATATTTCCAAAACGCAATACTAAAAGCATTTTCGAATCACAAGATTTAGTACATCGAATGTAATAATACACATCACTAGAAAAATATTTAGATATAATTGCGTCAGCAACAAGTACATTAAAATTATCAAATATTGTTATATTCACAGCATTTATGATATGTATCGTTCGCTTAAGACTATTTATGTCTATTACACTAACAACTACGTCTTTTGTGCTATCGTTCTGTGCGCTAATTGAAGCGAGTGCATTGTGCTCTTCTATCATTATGACATCAATAAATTCCTCTTTCAAAATAGTTGTGAATTCATTAATGCAAATAAATCTCGGCTTGAAACAAGCGAGTTTTATGAGAATAGTGTAGATTTGAGTGCTTAGACTAGAATCGAATAAATTCGATAGGGAATTGACGATTTTCTTGTTGATGAAAGGATTGCTCGTGTGGTACAGGATTGTGAGGATTAAGATGATGATGTAGAGGATTTTGCTTGGGTGATGGGCGGTGATGGCCGAGCTGGGTGGCGCGGGGTACACTACGTCGACTTCGGCGATCTTGAAGATGGATAGGAGGAGGTGCGACGAGATGTCTTCGTGCTGAGAGTTGATTCTTGACTTCACCACTTTCAGGACGTCAATACATTCCTCCTACAAAACCATAAAATGTATAATAAATAAGTATTTTTTTATACTCACAACAATTACAAAGACTCTTAATTCCCCCTGACTGTCCTACTTCTATCACTTCTGTAGGACTAAACTGTCTGTGATTATTTATTAAAATAGTTTCTTGGCCTTTTCCGATCTAAGAATCCTTATTGCCGATAAGGTCGTAGCCAATCCAATGAACGACACCGAATAGATAGATATTATGTATTGTTGTGCGAGCATTCGTTTATTTCGAGGAAGTCAAGGGATCATTTCTTCTCGATCCCTCTCTTAGCTACTGCCTTGTAGATATTGGTTATACTTTTTGAAATTACGAAATAAAATTACCTTCTCCCGGTCCAACAAAGCCTCCCCAGCGTCTTTCAGCGCTTCCTGCTCTCTCTGTGGCACGCTCGCAGATATTATTACGTTTTCGTTGCTTATGTTGAACAAGGTGAGGGTGCAATTCGTCTGCAAGTGCACAAAGTGTAATATAAGTAATATAAGTATAGTCATTAAAACGTTAGTTTAATTTCTTTATTAATTTTTAGATTTTTATTAAGAAATTGCAGTTTATTTGTTTTTACATCAAAGTTAAATACATTTATGTAAGTTAATAATATTTACATGACTGATATACATATAATTATAGTATGTAGTTATTTTATGTTGTACAAAAGTTCGGTTTTATGAAGCAATGCTAAATTTAAAAAACCGACCTACCACGATTTTCTATAAAAACGAGAAGAAAGATGAAAGAAGAAGCGAGATGGCGCAATATGCTATAAGAGCGGTGTCTCTGTCTCAATATCATTTTGAGTCTGCTATAAGCGGTCAGCCTCTGCCTGTGTATACACCCTTATAATTTAAAAGAGTAAAAGTATTCCAAAGCAAATTAATATGTAGTAAAAAGTAAAAAAAGTGTTGTTGCAGTGTTGCTTGGTATATTGTAATTTCCTTGAATGCCACTGACTCTAGAAATAACAATAATTGAACTAAATTTGGAGTACACTCTTATTCGGCGTGATATTGAGTTATTCGTCTATTTGTGCAGCATATACTTGCCATTATCAGAGCTGGTTCAGATTGAAATGAAATAAAAAAAAATCATCAAAATCGGTTCACGCGTCGAATGTTCCGAGGTAACAAACATAAAAAAATACAGACGAATAGAGAACCGTTCCTTCTTGGAGTCAGTTATAAAGATAAAGTTACCCCCTGGCGGTCCACGGAGTAGAGGTACTGCTGCAGCAGCCGCACCGCGTCCTCGGCGCCCAGCCCCGTGTGCGGCCGCAGCAGCGCCTCGTCCACCGCGCTGAACCCCAGCAGCAGGTACACGCCCTCCGGCAGCTTGTATTCGCCTGGAAACGATATCTTCTTCGTCAACGTCACATCTCATATTATAGAGGCCCGAGTCTGCCATATTCAAAGACTGTAAAAACAGACTTCGCTACGTTTTAAAGAAAACAGAATTCATACAGAAACGTTTTGTTCTGCATACAGTGGCAGACGAGCAAATGGCCCACCTGATAGTAAGTGGTAACCATCGCTCATGGACATCTGCAGTGCCAGGGGCACAGCTGAGCCGTTGCCTACCTAGAGAGAAATACTCTTTTTAAGCCTCGTTTGAAGTTAGACATATCGTAGCGCTCAGGAAACATCGCAGCTGGGAGCTCTTCCAGAGTTTGCATGTACGCGGAAGGAATGAACGCTGAAACCGAACTGTACTAGACAAGATCGGTTCCAGGTGATATGGATGAACTCCACTACGGTGGCGGGTGGTGCGATGGTAAAAAGGTGACGAAGGCACCATTGCAAATAGTTCCTCAGAGCACTCTCCGTTAAAGAGCCTATAAAGAACACACAGAGAGCCAAAGTCTCTCTGTTGCTCCAAGGTCTCTGTTGAGGCCGTAATATATTGGGATAACCGATGATACGGAAAGCACGCCTTTGCAGGGAGTCAAAAGGGTCGAGCTGATATTTGGGGGCTCCAGCCCAGAGATGTGAACAGTACTCCATATGCGGCAGTATTTGAGCTTTATAAAGCATCAGATGCTGACTGGGCGTGAAGTACCGCTTCGCTCTGTTGTGTTTAGCGGCATTTTGTAAAAAGTTGCAATTTCGAAAAAATTAAATCGCGGTTTTCTTGGAGTTGCCGGCGATTTTCGACTGACAACCCCGGGTGAGCTTTTGTAGTGCTCGGTAAAGGAAATCGAACCGTGGGGCAATTTACCTTGATTTTGGGGTAATTTCCCTGATTTCGGGTAGAATGTAAATTGCGTGTTTTTCGTTTTTTTTTCACATGGCGGCGTCGATCTATCGTCGATGATCATTTCTACCACCTTTTTGGGCCACATACATATATGGCAACACTGGGAGCTATGGCAGATTTTAGTATCGGCGACTTTGTCACAGTTACTGCCGACCGGTGGAGAGTCCACTACACTGGAAAAATTTGACATTTCAAATTTTCAAGATGGCAGCGGCGCTGGCGGCCATTTTGAAACGGTTTGTATTTTTTTGCTTTATTCTCACGGTTTTCAATCCCAATACGGTGATATGGGTATCGAATGAAAGGATTTTTTCAGCCCTGTCGAAGCCTATTAGTGGCAACGTTAAAAAATCAATATGGCCGCCGGTCCAAAATAGCCAAATAACATTTGTACTGTAATCCCTACAATATGGGTATCAAATGAAAGGGAAATAATTTAAGCGGCAAAACGTAACATGTGATGTAAACTCAAAGATGCTTGGGCCATCTGCCAAGGTTACAAACAATTTTCGCCGTGGCAAGAATATAAGAGGATTGCTGGATTGGATAGGTATTCCGTCATGATGACAATAAAAATAAGGTATGATGACGAATACAAGAACAGGCGACTGCAAGGTACAGACCTGGGCTGGGACGCATGCAGATGAAGGCGCCGGAGTAGCAGTAGCAGCGGCCGCGGTAGGCCTGGTAGGCGGGCGCGGCGTGCGAGTAGTGCGCCAGCCGCGAGGAGCACGGCGCGCGGGGCACGCACGCCACCTTGCACGACACCTGCAGCGACGGCTCGCACACGCACAGGTCCGTACACTCCGCCAGCTCCGCCGAACGGTATAGCTGTCGAAATCATAACAAGGTCAAAGACATTAAAAAAGGTGATGCTCAAAATTTGTATGGAAGGTGGGCCGGAGTAATGTGCAGCGACGAAACTTCACCAGAGAAGAGTATAAATTATTGTAGATCATCTGGATAAAGATTAGATTTTAAATATCTCCCGCTTTTTTTTTTGTAATTAAAATTTAAATTTTTTAATACTAGCAAGTTGATAGAACCATTTTTTTTAAGTTTTTTTTCCTTTTATTAATTTGCGCAAGACATGCTGTCAAAGTCGCATTGACAGCTGACGAGTGTCATCATTGGTCACAGACTATGTACATTCAGGGTGGTCAGTAACATAACATGTCTAGAACTTTATGAATTTATAATCACTAAATTACATTTCTTTTGTTAACTATATAACCATTTTTCAATAAGATTTTGTAGCTACGCCGTAGCACACAACCACATTGAACTTACTGGGACAATAAAGTCAGTTGCACAGAGTCAGGGTTCCCAACTTAGGGGTTTTCCCCCTAGATTTAGGGGCTAAATAAGTGAGATGGGATTTTTTTAGGGACTTGAAATTTTTAGGGGTATTTTTAGGGATTTTTTGACTCTTAATATTTTTAAATTTTTTTTAAAGATAATTTTACAAATGGCTCTCGTGTGATTCAATGTAGCCAACAAAAACATTAATATTTATTTCTTGACCTACCGACTTATAACATCTAGTTCGTAATTCTACAACCACTCTGTGGTAACTATTAAAGGTACTCTGTGGTGGTGACTGGCGGCAATACTGGCGCCACTGGCGGTTATTTTATATTTTATAGCCTGTGCATATGGCGGCGTGATGGCAGCGTATATTAGTATGTTTGACATTAGCTTATTTATGTCAGTCAGATAGGATACCGCCAAAAAATAGTTCAGAATATTCTTACGACAATTGTTATTTCGATTTTGGTTTGTATTGTGTGTCGACAAGAAATTTGTTAATGATGCCGAAGGAAGATAAAAATAAAAAAACGTACAGTCAGAAGTACACGAAGATTTGGGAAACAGATCCAGACCTAAAAGGTAAATAGATTTCATTGCATTTTTTGTAATTTATAAATGATCAGGACAAATAATTCAATTCAATATTTATGATTTTTTACTAGAGTACCATGGGCGTCATCTAACTACTGCTGTACGGCACTAATCGTTCTTCAATAAAATTAAAAAAGGTATTTTTTTATTTAGTTAGGTTAGTTATTGGAGTGGATAAGCTGGTCAGGAGTCAGTGGTGTTGGTGATATTTGACATGTTATGGCTTTTTCAAAATTTATTTCGGGTTTGGACAATAATGCATACTTGAACAATATTTATAATATAAGGAATGATTGTTTTTTTTTTAAACAATTTAATGTTTTGGTTGCTGAGTGGTATCGGTGTTGCCATGATTAAATGTTTCCCTATCTTTTCACCCAAATCAAAGCATGTTGTGATTATACTTCCTAATTATACATACATCATCGTATGTCATTCAATTCATAATTCAATCAAGTTATTTACAATTTATGTTTTTATAGCAGATTGGCTTGCAGCAGATGTTACGAGTGAGACATCGGCAACTTGTAAATATTGCCGTGTTGTGTTAAAAGACCACAAAAAAGACTTGGTTAATCACGCTAAAACTGAAAAACATAAAAAAGCCACAGCCTGGGAAAAATCAGCAAAAGCATTTAAACCTATTTCTGAAGTATATAAACCAGTCTTGTCAGAAAGTACGAAAATCGCCGAGTTGAAAATCGCTGCCTTTATCGCAGAGCACTGTTCTTTGTTGACTGTAGATCATTTGATTAGTATACTCCCTCAATTAGATCCTTCATCAGATGCTCTAAAAAACCTAAAAATTCATCGAACTAAGTGTTCTATGCTAATAAAAAATGTACTTGGTCCATCAATGCTCGAAGCTTTGGTTGAAGAAATAGGAGATTTTCCGTACTCCATTATAATAGATGAAAGTACTGATCTTTCTACACAAAAAATGTTGTGTATTATGATTCGTTTTGTTTCACATAAGGCAAAGCAAGTTGTTACAACTTTTTATCGAATAATACAGATAATAGAATGTGATGCAAAAAGTGTTCATGAAGCGATTGTCAATCAACTAAAAGAGGATGGCATAAAAATTGAAAATATGATCGGAATCGGCGTTGATGGAGCAAACGTTATGGTTGGTAAACATAACTCGGTGACTGCTATTTTTAAAAGAGACCTGCCTGATTTAATTGTTGTCAAATGTGTTTGCCACTCTCTGCATTTATGCGCGGAAAAGGCGGCTGAATCATTACCACGCCAATTAGAATTTCTTGTAAGAGAGACCCATAACTGGTTTTCATATAGCCCTAAACGCTTAGACTATTATAGAAAATTATACGAAACCATGAATAATAATATTAATCCGAAAAAAATCCAAGGACTTAGCGGAACTCGCTGGCTCGCTCGTTATCAAGCTATCAACACTATTGGAGCAGTGGGAGGAATTAAAGCTGCTTTTTTCTATTGCAAAATCTGATGACAAATGTTACATGGCGGATCAGCTTTATGATATTATGCGGCGGCTTCCTTTTAAAGCTTTATTGTTTTTTTTTACAAAACGAATTAAAACATGTGACGCAATTAAACTTACTTTTTCAAAGTAATCATGCTGAACCTGTCAAATTGTTTGAAGATTTGTTTTTGCTATACAAAATTTTGATAAAACGTCTTGTTGTACCTTCACAGTTGGAAAAATTGGAGGACTCTGAACTGATAGAATTTAATTTCCGAGAATATCTGATGCATACAGCATCGATGTATTTTGGTTATGACTTTCATACCATATCTCAAGAACTTGAGGAAAAGGATCTGTTGGATGTCAGGGAACGATGCAAGACCTTTTTATGTTCTCTGACCGCGCAGATTCAGAAAAGGCTTCCGGATAATTTATCTTTGTTAAAAACTATTGCTGATTTACACCCAAGAGTTGCTACATCACAAGTCAAACCCGATATAAAACCAATATTAAATTACATTCAGCGAACTCATATATATGGCAAAAAGAATGACATTGAGTCTGAGTGGCAACAATTAAGCAATAAAATATGGACGAACACCTCTTCTTCAGCTGATTTTTATTTTGAAGTATATGATGATTGTGACTCAGCTGGCTGTAAACGTTTTGAAAATATTTCTAAATTCGGATTAGCATTTGCCACTGTTCCAATTTCAAACGCGAGTGTCGAACGTGCATTCAGCCTCTATAATGTCATAAAAAATAAGTTGCGGAATAGACTATCCATTAAAATATTGCAAAACATTTTGATGGTCCGATTTACATTAAATCGAAATGGTGGATCGTGTACAACATTCAATCCAACTAATAAAATGTTAAATTTATTCAATGTTAATATGTATGACTTTAAAAATAGTGAATCTTCTGATGAAGTAGAAATATTTAATGTATTAAATAATTTAGATTAAAAAAACTTTTGAAACATATTACAACATATTATTTCTAAATCATTATGAATTTATAATTACACTAATTATAGTAGACGGTCCTCGCTCTATAAAGTTACGTTTTTAAAAGTTACCTTTCCCTCAAATTGAAATTAGTTCCCCACTCTAACTGGCTATTGGCTACAAATCTCTTAATTACGCCTCTGAATGTCCGTTTTTAAAAGTTACGCTACCCCCGAAAGCGTGTATAGAGCGTCTACTGTAAATATTTTTTAGGGGGACAACTCAATAATTAAGGCGATTTTAGGGGTTTTGACACAAACTTTAGGGATAAATATTTTTGAGAGTTGGTAACACTGCACAGAGTAGTGGCAGTTGCTTCAGAACGCCAGCTCTGGGCGCTCGTGCTAATTAATTAACTCGGTTGTTTTATTTATGCATATCCTTCTAATGTCAAATTATTAAGTGTTACGGTGGATCAAATTTAAATAAATTATTTTTTAATATACTTAATTAAAACATTTTAACCACGTTTTGGGATGTGTTTACTTGAATATCTAGGTACTTTCAAACATCATTTACAGAAATCCGGGGGATTTAAAAAAATATAATAAATTGTAAATTGATGAACATAAGATTACCTATCGATTGATATATCTACGTCTCTGCACATGATTGAGGCCCACTTTTTTCCATGTCCTTTAATATGTTTAAGTATATTAAACTACTTAAAAATATATTCAATACCTTCAGATGAAGATGAAAATAATTTTATTTGATTAGTTAACTTTCGAACGTCAAAGATGCTAAGTTTAAAACAAATTGGTGTACAACGGAAACTATGCACAGTAAATAACCAGCAAGCGCTATTTTTTGAGAATTCTTTTTTAATAGATTCCTCGATTAAAAACTGGCAACAGAGTAGGTAAATGTTTGAGCTTAACTTGAATGATACAAGATTAGATAAGTCAATTCACATTGCATAATGTGAGAACTTGTGACAGAAAATGTGAGTAACAATTGCACTTTACAATTTGGTTGGTTATGCGATATGATCTATAAAATAAGTACGGACAAAAAGCTGTCACATTACAAATCTTTTTGACAGGACCGAAGTCTGTCGGATCCGCCAGTTTAAAATATAATCCTGTCATTATTATTAAGGACTTTTGTAATTGTTAATTTAAATTAGGCTATATTATTTTCATATATGAATCTATTTTCATTAGTACTTGAAATATTCAAATTATGGTACTTATATGCGTTTAATACAACATTTAGTATTATTAAATAATGATTAGCAATTATATTATTATTATTAATTTATACGTATTAATTTATTTGTTCTTGTAATATATCTATTTATATATTACTTTATATTGTTCCCGCTACTCTTGCAAGCTTCTATTGCAATAGAAGTCCAAACATTTTTAATAAAGCTTTGGGATTTATTTCATTATATAAGGCAGAAGACGTAGGAACATCACTTTATTTGTTTAATTGATTTAAAATGAACGCAAAAAAATGACAAATAATACCAATAGTCAGCTGTTATAAAAAGAAGTTAGTTAAATAGACTTTGATTGATTGTTATAAAAAGAAGCTAGTTAAATAGAAGGGCTTTGATACTTAGGATAAAAAAAATGTATTTAGTCAGTAAGAGATAAAAGCATTTTTATTAATGCTAATGCGATTTATATCTATACTAATATTATAAAAAGGAAAGATTTGTTTGTTTGTTTGTTTGTAATGAATAGGCTCCGAAACTACTGGACCGATTTCAAAAATTCTTGCACCTTTGGAAAGCTACATTATCCCCGAGTCACATAGGCTACTTTTTATCCCGGAAAAGTCGACAGATCCCACGGGATGCGCAATAAAGGCTTCGCTCAAAAACTACTGCACAGATTTTCATGTGGTTTTCATCAATAGATAGAGTGATTCTTGAGCAAGGTTTTGCGGTATTTTTTATCTCGGAAAAACGGATAGTCCCACGGGAAGCGCGATAAAACCTTCGCGTCATAAACCGACTTCCCCGCATATGTAGCCGTGGGCAAAAGCTATGACCCTTAACCCTCTATAGACCCAATCCCGAAATCCACGCAGGCGAAGCCGCGGGCAGAAAGCTATAGATTAATAACTCTGTAACTCGCTTAGTAGACTCGGGCATGAGATTGGGCATGAATATTTGTTAATGTAGGATAATAGAAGAATTGGCTGTATGAAAAAATATACCTTTGACCATTGGCAACGAAACAAATCTATTAAAAAATAAACATGAAAGTCAATGTCATATCCATAGATTGTCATATCATCGAAACAAGAAACAATAGTATACTAATCTGTGCAAGAAACGCCTGTTCCCACTATACAAACATTACTCTTTGCGCCTGTCCCTATGGACGAAAATTGACAACAACAAAAGAAAATAGGTTATCTCTATTAAATGAATGTTGAATTAATTCCAGTTGAAGACATTACTTCTAAATGATGTGCATGATGCCAAAATATATAGATGGCAAGTAAAAACCGCGTTACAACTCATATAATATATTACATGATTCTTGATATTATAAAAATTGTTTTTTTTTTTATACTTTTTCGTACGAAAATTAAGAATTTATTAGAAGAATCTAATTGTTGTCATTTAAATAATGTTAGCTTTCATGTACGTTTGTGGGAATTCGCCGCTCATTCGTCATCATGGGTCGCGTTGTCGTCGTCGTGGTCAAAATAGTGTCGTGAGTTATTGTCGCAAACAATAATAAAGTAAACTGCTATACTAAAGTAATTTTCATTTAATAGGTTTCTTTATTCACTCAATAAAACACTATTAATCATTTCCACGATGTATTATATTTTAGCAGTAGTTACTGTACCAATAATTGACAGATATATGAGCGGCAAAACTTAACAGCTAATCAAAAACGTGTTCCCACACAGACTAAATATATAGGTAAAATAACTAACAATGTAGATACAATATATTTATAATTGTCTTATTTCAACATATACGCACCCGTCTAGTTTCTCCCATTTTGATGTATTGAGCCTGGTCGTCGCTCTCCGGCTTCTTAACAACGCAGTATTTCGCCGGTTCCATCGTCGTCGTAGGTCGGGTCGTGGTCGTAGTGATCGTAGTGGTGGTAGTGGCGCGCGTCGTCGTTGTCTTCACAGTGGTAGAGCGCGTCGTTGTCTCGGTCGCCGGCTCGGATATCTGCTCGATCTTTGGCACCACAGTTTGCTCGGATTGGGTGGTGTTCGGGCTGGGCGGTTCGCGGTTTTCCTATAAACAAGTAGCGAGGAATCTGAGTTTGATACTTATTCATACACAATGCTCTATGCTAGACACAATACATGAGGATATAGGATGGGTGGATGGAAAAATAACTTGAAAATTTGAAAAATAAATATATGAATAATGGGAGGATGCAATGTATCTACAATGTACATATTTTGTACCTTTACACTGAATCATGATTTTGGATAATAAGAAATTCAATAATTATTATGTCGTTAATCAAATAATTTTAATTGTCAGCGATAAGTACTTTTTTATTACCATAGATTAGATATTGATATGTAGTTACTAGAAATGAATAAAAACAGATCACCATTGCAGTTAAAATTATGGTATGGTTGAAGTTAACTGTTTAACTTGTAACATTGTTTATTTTAAATAAATTCATAGCTTAAACAAATATAAATTACAATATTTATTAAAATTACTTGAAACATAAACAGATATTATTTATTTTAAGGTAAGTTTACCTACTTAAAATTTACAATAAAATTCCTGTCTGATTCTTCAAAGCTATTGCACATTTATTTTATTAGCCCACCTTTCCCCTTCGGCATGGTGGCTGTTATTTTTAGAATGTTGGCGGACTGGTACTGGTTAAATGTTTGGATATGTGGTAAATTCCAGGGATCTATGCATGGGTTAAAAAGGCATCTTAAGTCAACTACTGCGCACGGTCGACATTGACACCTGCTTCGTCGCCCAGCAGTCTTTTGCCAGAAATATCGACTTTTGGAGGGTGCATAATAAGATAGATAGATAGATATAGATATACTTTATTCAAACTGACAACACAAACAAAACACACACAAAAGAAAACATTATAAAGTACTAAATTACATTCTGGTAACAAATTGTACATTAAAGAAAGGTTTGAGTTTCAAATGTGTGCTGCATTAAGGGAAGGGCTAATAGTGAAGCATACATTTTATTGATGAGTATATAAGGCTATGTAGCTCTGTATATAAGTTTGACGTCAATAAGTCCCTGTAGAGGGGTATGTGTTGAATAAAGATAAATTTGATTTTGATTAAGCAGCAGCACAGTCCAACAACCCATGCTCCATTTTTATATAAAAAAACTAAAAATAATATTAAATTTTATATTGTTGATGCTTGTCACTTTTATTTATTAGCCTGCTTAGGATAGGCCTGCTGCTATAGGATTTTGAAGTAGGGTTAAATTAATATTTTTTACTATGCAAAAATATTAATTTCTTCAGGGGAATTAGATATAATGCGGACAAAGGCACGGGAGTTAAGTAGAATGAAAATTAATATAAGTAACCAGGGGCAAGTAGCTACTCGTTGCTCACCTCCAGATCAGCTTTGATCACTCCCTTGTTGTGTCTGTGGTGCGTGGTGGTGCGGTGTACTATGGCGGTCTCTGGTGCCACGGTCATGTAGCTAATGCTATTGTCTGCAGGCGTGGTCGTCAAAAGAGAGCCATAAGTCTTCACATGGTAGTCGCTCTGGGAGTCGACTGGAAACAGATTGGAAATAAAATATATTCAATGTCAATATTTTATTTTGATGAAAGGTTTTTATATAGTGCGCACACACTGAATTTTGTCTATGTGATTTATAAACATACTGTGCGACCATAGATTTATTGTTCGACATATATCGATCGAAAAAACCATCCAATGTCTGTCAAAACCGACTTTTTGTCGAGTATCAATCGATCAAATTTTCTTTTTATTTAATCTATGTTCGCTCTACTATTTTTAATCTATGAGATGTGGGTAGATGTAAATTGAATTACCCAACGCCATCTATTAATCGACATGGAATACTCATGGATCGGTCACTCGGCAAATTCCTCAAATGTAATATTGATCTCTACGTAGCAGCTTATCAAGGAATACATGTGAATTACGAAAATAATTTTTATTGCGTAGGTGATAGAGGCGGTCTCAAGATCAAATAAAAATCTGTAACAGAGGGCTTATGCAAATAAACCCCAACGTCCGAATAGGACCGCACTCACACGCACTTCACGTCGCTTCTACAAATAAACCATAACGTCCGAATAGGACCGCACTCACGCGCACTTCACGTCGCTTCTAGAAAATTCTAATACAAAACGCGATGAACGTTAGCGTGCGAGTCAGTGAGCCGCGAGCGATGAGCAGTGCATGTGTGTCGCTATCGTGCCCCGTCTGTCCGCGGCTCTCGCATTTTCGTATGTGTCGGGAATGTAATAAAGACAAATTCTTCTTTTACGTAAAGTTTTAGTTTTATTTGTGACATACCAGTGTTACAGTGGCGCTCCAACTCGTGGCCTGATCTCATATAACGAATCGGGTAACAATTTACGACAACAGTGAATTTTTTTTTATACTCGAGGTCCTGAACTTTATAAACGATGCCGAGAACGAAGAGAACCATTCGACGACGAAATAGCAGTGGAGAAAATGCGAGCGACGGTAGCGATTCAGAAGGGCATGAACCGGCAGCAGCAACGTACGCTGCAGCCGAAGATCCCTGCCGCAACACCGCCCACGTCAGCCCACCCACAGCTCAGTCAACGGCAGTGAACGGGAACCCCGAGTCCAATCCTAGTCCCCAAGACTTCGATACTTTTAAATTAATGTCAGCAATGATGGAGTCATTCGCGAGAGTACAAGCGGAATCAAATAAAAACCTCATAGAGTCACTACGAATGCTCCAGAATGGCAGCACTGGCATACCACCCTCAACACCCTTGACACCTATGCATGCATCCACGTCGAACGCCAGCATGTCAACGAGTGGTAATTTCGCAAAATGCACTGCCAGGTTCGACGGAAAAGCACGAGAAACCGAAGTTGTCGAAGCTTTTATTGACGCAGTCGAAGTGTACAAGGAATGTACCGACGTGTCCGACGAGCACGCTCTGCGAGGCCTCGCCATGCTGCTCGAGGGCGACGCCGCAGTGTGGTGGCGCGGCGCACGACCCAGCATCAACGCGTGGAGCGAAGCACTCGCGCGTATGCGCGCCATGTACGGCGCCCGGCAACCCGCATACAAGGTTTGGAGAAACATTTTTGTGAGTGAACAATCCGAAGGTGAGCGTGCCGATGTATTTATTGCTAGATTAAGATCTTTATTTGTTAAATTACCATATAAATTAAGTGATGTAATGCAAATTGATATTATATACGGGTTATTACATAAGAGAGTTCGTGAACGATTGTCCCGGGATTCTATTATTAATAGTATAGACTCATTGATAGAAAAAGCGAGAGATACGGAAGACGCGATCTCAGATATAAACGATAGCGAAATTAAACTTAAGTCGAAATCGCATAATAATAAGTTCGAACGATACGACCGCGGTACCGCTACCAACGGTCCAAAAGTCACTCCGAACTCGATCGACAACTCGAAATGTTCTCGTGTTCGTTGTTCATATTGTAAATACTACGGTCATCAATCAAGTGATTGTCGTAGTTTAAGTAAAAATAACGCCAATAAACTTGATTCAAAATTTAATGATAATATAAATAATTCTGATGTTAATGCGACGCCGTCGTCGACCCCAGTTCGCTGCTACGGTTGCGGGCAACTGGGAGTAGTTAGATCTAAATGCGAAAAATGTCGTAGTAATACTGCGTCCCATAGCGCCAATTTTAATGTCATTACGACAGAAATAGAAACATCTACGCCACATCCTACAATAGGCATAAAAATTCTAAATTACCCAGGTGTAGCAATTATAGACACCGGCGCTACGAGCAGTGTCGCAAGTCCAACGCTACATGCGATTCTAGTAAAGCATGGTATACAATTTAATGAGATCGAACGTACTATTGGTCTTGCTGATGGCTCACGTCAGACTAAGAAGATTTTAAAAACTCAAGTGCCTGTAAGTTTAGGCGACAGAGAGATTATTACGGAGTTCATGGTGTTTCCCGGAGACAAAACAAAAACTCTATTGGGCCAAGATTTTATCGTTAAGGCGGGTTTAATACTAAATGTACCTCAAGGAGTATGGTTCTTTACAGATAAACCAAAAAAAAAATTCGACTTCGTTAACTCATATATACTGAACGAGATTCCTGACGAGGAGTTTATGCAAACCGATGCCGCCCACCATATATTACGCAGAGACGAAGGATCGAAGCTGTCACCAGATGAAAGGCAATTGCTCAACAACTTTATTCAGTCAAAAACCTCGCAGTTCGCATCACATGGACCGGCGACAGACTTCGCAGTTCATAGAATCAAAGTGAGTGAGTCCCAGGAACCATTAGCGTCCCCGCCATACAGGCTATCGCCAAAAAGAAAGGAGGCATTGGAAAAAGAACTCATCAAGCTAATTGACAATGACGTCATAGAAGAGTGCGAATCGCCATGGGCTTCTAACGTTGTTCTGGTCCCCAAGAAAGACAATAGTTTTAGGCTATGTATCGACTACAGGAAACTGAACGCAGTAACGGAACCTGACCGTTACCCACTCCCGAGGGTAGAAGATATCTTGCATGCGGCGAAATCAAGTGAGTATATGACGACTCTGGACCTCCGATCAGGGTACCATCAAGTTAGCGTACACCCAGAAGACAGAGACAAGACAGCGTTCACAACACCGCTAGGAACCTTTAGATTTAAACGCATGCCAATGGGATTACGTAACTCAGGAGCTACATTCCAACGTCTTATTGATCGTTTTCGTTCTAACTTAAAGGATATAGAGATCCTAGCATACCTCGACGACCTGATAATTTTATCACCAGGCCCTTTCCAGAAACATCTAAACGACCTTGAAGCAGTCTTCGCGAGACTTTCCATGTTTGGCTTGCGAGTGAACAGGGAGAAAAGCTACTTTGCTCGCGAGTCTGTAAAATTTTTGGGCCATGTCATAGTGCCTGGGGGAATACACGTCGATCCTGAGAAAACTTCAGCAATCGCAAGTATTTCTAACCCCCAAAACATAAAACAGTTAAAAAGCTTTCTCCAAACATCCAGCTGGTTCCGCAGGTTTATACCGAGCTATGCTGATGTGGCAAGACCACTTACTAATTTGCTAAAAAAAAATAGCTCATGGCAATGGGAAATTGGGGAGCAAGAAGCTTTTGACAAACTAAAAACCCTTTTGACAACAGCACCAATATTACGACAGGCTGACGAATCACAACCGTTCATACTCCGAACAGATAGCAGTGGTTACTGTCTTGGAGCCGTTTTAATGCAGGGGGAGAGTCACAACGAGAGACCTATCGAGTACGCCAGCCGGCTCCTCACTGATGCCGAACGTAATTACTCAACGACAGAGAGAGAAGCCTTGGCCGTAGTATGGGCTGTCGGAAAGTTTCGTGGATATATCGAGGGAAATAAGGTATTCATCAAAACCGACCATCAACCTTTGCGCTGGTTGATGAGCCTTAGATCACCTAGTGGTCGGCTTGCCAGATGGGCACTGACATTACAAGAATACAACTTGCAAATCGACTATACACCAGGGCGGGCAAACGTTATAGCTGACGCCCTCTCGAGACCAACAAATATTGAAAGTGACGATAACACTCTATGTTTAGCAGTTGTAGATCTACCTCACAGGGGCCGCGAAGACGTCCGAGAAAACCAATTGAAGGACCTAGAAGTAAATAAGATTATACAAGATATCGAATCAGATGACCCTCGAAAAGGAAAACCATGGGCAGATAAAGGGTATATCATGAATGACGGTATTCTTTACAGATATAGCTTGGAGGCAGAAGATGAAGAAGGAGCAAGCTTAGTAGTACCTGAACACGAACGAAACAAAGTGCTAGCTGAGTTCCATGACGCACCAACAGCTGGTCATTTTGGAGCCGAGCGCACATTAAGCAGAATCAAAAACAGATTTTACTGGCCTGGAATGCGCACATACATTGCAAATTACATAAAAGCATGTGTACAGTGCCAAAAGTATAAAGCCAGCCTGAAAAAACCCTCCGGCTCACTCCAAACTCCAGCCGTAACACGAAGATTCGAAGTTTTATCTATTGATTTATTTGGCACCTTAATAGAGACATTACATTAACATACACAATATTGTATTGTTCTCATTGCCTTATTGCAGCAACTTGTCACAGGTTGAAAATAGTTATAGGTATAAATTAAATTTCACATTAAGTACTGTATGCAACAGTAATAAAAAATTGCATATGATTGACACTAACAGACTAGTTAGTAATTTTTATTTGACTAAAAATAAATATTATATTTGTAATTATTTTAAGCGACAAATAGCAGTATCGCTATCTTATTTTTTTTCAGTAACAGCCAAGAACTTGGCTACAATAACTGCTCCTATTGAGCAATGTGCTTTTATAGATTTGACTGTCAGTAATTCTTGTACTGACAATATTATTGATATTTCTTTAAATTAATTTCTAAGACAAAAGAGAATTCCTCTCGCTTAGAAAACATTAGTAATACTGAAATAAATTTAAAGAGTCCACTTAGTACTAATCTACATAGTAAAAATGTAATTAAAGTAATGCATCAAAACATTCAAGGAATGTTAGGAAAGGACTTAGAAATTGAATTATTTATAAATTGTAATAATATAGATATATTTTGTGTAACAGAGCATTGGCTTAAAAATTATCAGATCATGCTTAATTTTAACAATCATCTAATAGCTAGTTCTTTTTGTCGTGAAAATGCAATACGTGGTGGCTCCTTAATTTTATTGAAAAAGAAAATTAAATTTAAAGAACGCAGAGATGTTGTGAATCTCTCAGTTGAACGAACGATTGAGATTGCTTGTGTGGAACTGGAGCATCTTGTTGTATTAAGCATTTATAGGCCCCCTTCAGCATTATATGATTGCTTTGAGGCTACCATGGATGAAGTTTTAAGGAAGATTTGTAAATTGGGCAAGAGTTTGATTATATGTGGTGATTTTAATATTAATTTATTGGAAAATTCTAGTTTATGTACTAAAATTATTAGCTTATTTCAATCATACAATCTCAAAAATATTTTTCTTGAGCCAACCAGAATAACTGCTAACTCTGCCACATGTATTGACAATATTTATACAGATCTTATTCTAAAATCTAAACAAGTTATCAATCAATTAGATTCTGACCACTGTGGACTAATAATCGCTGTCCCACATCAGTGTAAACATGAGGCAAAGAGAGACATCACTGTTATACCTAAAACTATAAATAGATTAGAACATTTTAAAAGTAACCTTTTTGATAAAATACCTTACTTAAAATACACAAATAATCCAAATAAATTTTACAATGATTTTTTTAATCTATTTTGCAAAGAATTCAATAATATCTTTGTGCCAAAAAGGATTTCAATTAATGATGTTGTTACTTTTAGTGAGTGGGCCACACCCGGAATATATAAAAGTAGAAAAAGACTTTTTGAACTTTATAATGAACGTAACTATAACACGAGTGTAGAATTTTATGAATATGTAAAAAAATACTCTAAATTGTTTAAAATGGTTTGTCGCCAAGCAAAGTCAAGTTTTTTAAGTTCGAAAATTAAAAACAGTGCTGATAAAATTAAAATGACCTGGAGCATTATTAACGCTGAAACTGGACGAGTTAAACTTCGTGACAGTAACTACAGTTTAAATATAGGAACTAAAAGAATAACTTCAGATAGTGAGGTAGCTAAAGAGTTTGAAACCTTTTTTACCAATATTCCTATTTTATCAACAAATTTTTTAAACTCTTCCCCAACTGTAGCAGAATCCATCCTAAAAGAAAATGTTAAGGATAGTCAGACTCTTTTTAAATTTCGACAAATTGAATCGGTTAATATAATTAAGACTTTTAAAACATTAAATAAAAAGAAAACCGCGGACCTTTGGGGAAACTCCGTAGTTGTCACAGAATCAGTAATTGAAATAATAGCTCCAATTCTAGCTTGTATATTTAATGATTCTATTGAAGGTGGTGTTTTTCCTGATTTAATGAAACATAGCAAGATAACTCCTTTGTTTAAGTCTGGTAGCTCATTTGATCCCACCAACTTTAGACCTATTTCAGTGCTACCAACGTTTAGTAAAATTTTTGAGAAAATAATGTTAGACCAAATGCAAAGCTATTTTCGTATTAATAATCTTCTGCATAATAATCAGTTCGGTTTTAGTAGGGGTCGCTCAACAACTGATGCAGGTGTAGAGCTTTTAAATAAGATATTTGACGCCTGGGAGGATTCACACGATGCTTTGGGTGTCTTTTGCGACTTATCCAAAGCATTTGATTGTGTTCTCCATGAAACTCTGATTAAGAAATTACGTTATTATGGTTTCAAAGGCTCTTCTCTGAACCTTCTTATTTCATATTTGAGTGACAGGATTCAGAGAGTCGATATTAATGGTACGAGATCTCAGGGATCTTTGCTTAAGATGGGCGTCCCACAGGGCTCAATTCTTGGTCCCTTTTTATTTTTAATATATATAAATGACCTTCCCTTTTATGTTAATAATAAACACGAAATTGTACTCTTTGCAGATGATACATCACTTATATTCAAAATTAAACGGAGACAAAATATTAATGACACTGTGAACGATGCAATCTCTAAAGTAGTCCACTGGTTTAACGTTAATAACTTGCTTCTAAATGAAAGTAAAACTAAATGTATCAAATTTGTATTGCCAAATGTAAAACAGGTGAAAACCGAAGTAATTATAAAGGATAGAAATGTGGACCTCGTGGACACCACAGTATTTTTAGGAATTACTCTCGATTCCAAACTTCAGTGGGGCCCACATATTGATAAACTATCAAAACGGCTCAGCACTGCAGCATTTGCAGTTTTGAGAATACGCCAATTAACTGACGTAGAAACAGCTAGATTGGTGTACTTTAGTTACTTTCATAGTGTAATGTCGTATGGTATTTTGCTGTGGGGAAATGCTGCCGACATTCAAACTATATTTGTGCTGCAGAAGAGGGCCATTCGAGCAATTTATAATCTAAAAATGCAAGACTCTTTAAGAGATAAATTTAAAGACACTGGTATAATGACAGTTGTGTCTCAATATATTTATGAAAATCTAATATATACCCATAAAAACATTCATTTATTTAGTAAAAACAGTGATGTCCATAGCTTCAATACTAGAAATAAGAATAAATTACATTTGCCTCACACTAGACTCCATAAAATTAATAATTCATTCAGAGGTAACTGTGTGCGTTTTTACAACAAAGTTCCAAGCAATATTGTACAATTAAGCCTAAATAAATTTAAAATCATTGTTAAAAGTGTACTTATTAGCAAAGCCTATTATACGGTTACTGATTATATAAAAGACATGAATGCTTGGACTTAATGTTTCTTAGTTCCACCAGGCATTGCCATGAACCTTTGTAATTATACTTGTACCTATAAGTTGACTTTTGTATGACTTGGTAACGATATATATTTTTGTAAATGTCGTTGCTTCTGTAAAAGTTATAGAGTTTCTTGCGCCCGTTCTTCTCTATAACTAAAAGAAGTCCGAATGGGTAGTAGGGAAAAAAAAAAATTTGGACTATTCAAAAGAGCATATCTAATTGCCTACTTGAAATAAATATTTTGACTTTGACTTTGACTTTGACAGAGAAACAAAACAGATGGATACTGATTGTAGAAGACGTGTGCAGTAGATGGGTCGAAATTTTCCCTCTTAAAAAGGCCACAAGTGCAGAATGTGCACAAACCTTAGTTAACGAAGTTTTTTTGAGATATGGAATCCCACGGAGATTAATTAGTGACAACGGCGTACAATTTGTCAGCGACATAATGCAACAAGTTTGCTATACTCTGCAAATAGAGCAGACCCTAACTCCGTTGTATCACCCACAGGCAAACCCAATCGAGAGAAAAAACAGAGACCTTAAACCTCAACTTGCTATTCTCGTCGGTAGCAATCATGCTTCCTGGGACGAACATATTGCTGCCATAAGATTTGCCATGAACTCCGCCATAACAGCAAGCACGAAGTGTTCGCCAGCCTACCTCACCTTTGGTAGGGAATTACGAGCTCCAGCCGACACAGCAACTGACTTCAGAGCTATAATTGAGCAAGACAACATCGTACCATGCATAACACCATTCTTAAAAAAACTCGCGATTACTCTAGACGAAGCCAGAGACGTACATGAAAGAGCACAAGAGAACAGTAAAAAACATGCGGACTCTAGGCGCAAAGAAGTAGCGGAGCTCAACGTCGGTGACTATGTGTTACTTAAAACCCAAGGTGTTAATGACACTAGCTGTGGGCAGATCGCAAAATTTATACCACGCCGCGACGGGCCATATAAAATCAGCAAAGTAATCAGTAATACTACATACGAATTAGAAAACATCGGTAAATATCATATTTCACAGCTAACACCTTTTGTCGGCAATGCAGCAGAGACACAACCAGTAAGACCTAAGCGCAAACGGGGTCGGCCACGGCGTTTCATGGAATAAGTGTAATTAATTTTAAGTACCTAATTTTAAGTTTTTTTTTGTAAGACAGAAATGAGTATATTAACTTAGTACGTAACATCTAGACCTACAATCAGGCAAATTTATATAATTTTTTTTTGTGTTGTATGTACATGTGTGTTGTAATTCTTATGACTTTATGTATATGATTGTAAGCTGCTAATACAAATGCGAGGGCGCTTCTTGTATTAGAGGGGGAGGTTGTAACAGAGGGCTTATGCAAATAAACCCCAACGTCCGAATAGGACCGCACTCACACGCACTTCACGTCGCTTCTACAAATAAACCATAACGTCCGAATAGGACCGCACTCACGCGCACTTCACGTCGCTTCTAGAAAATTCTAATACAAAACGCGATGAACGTTAGCGTGCGAGTCAGTGAGCCGCGAGCGATGAGCAGTGCATGTGTGTCGCTATCGTGCCCCGTCTGTCCGCGGCTCTCGCATTTTCGTATGTGTCGGGAATGTAATAAAGACAAATTCTTCTTTTACGTAAAGTTTTAGTTTTATTTGTGACATACCAGTGTTACAAATCTTACAATATTGTATATAATAGAACTTTAAATTGCAATAAAACAACGATAGATTATTCGATTGACAAGAATTTTTTTTTATTAGTAAGATAATCTTGTGGCATTACATTTTAAATATAATTTCTGGCATATGACCGCCACGGCTGGCTCGGATGTAGTCCAATCTGGACGTCCAATTTTCGATGACTTTTTCCAACATTTGTGGCCGTATATCGGTAATAACACGGCGAATGTTGTCTTCCAAATGGTCAAGCGTTTGTGGCTTATCCGCATAGACCAATGACTTTACATAGCCCCACAGAAAGTAGTCTAGCGGTGTTAAACCACAAGATCTTGGAGGCCAATTCACAGGTCCAAAAAGTGAAATTAGGCGGTCACCAAACGTGTCTTTCAATAAATCGATTGTGGCACGAGCTGTGTGACATGTTGCGCCGTCTTGTTGAAACAGCTCCTGGACATCATGGTTGTTCAATTCAGGAATGAAAAAGTTTGTAATCATGGCTCAATACCTATCACCATTGACTGTAACGTTCTGGCCATCATCATTTTTGAAGAAGTACGGACCAATGATTCCACCAGCCCATAAAGCGCACCAAACAGTCAGTTTTTCTGGATGTAACGGTGTTTTGACATACACTTGAGGATTATCTTCACTCCAAATGCGGCAGTTTTGTTTGTTGACGTAACCATTCAACCAGAAGTGCGCTTCATCGCTAAAGAAAATTCGCTTATGAAAATCGGGAACAATGGCAATCTCGTTTTGAGCCCATTCGACGAATCTACGCCTTGCTTGATGATCGTTTGGCTTCAATTCTTGCACGAGTTGGATTTTGTAAGCACGCATACCAAGATCCTTCCGCAAAATCTTCCATATAGTGGATGGACACAGATCCAATTCCTGTGCTCGATGGCGGATGGACTCATTCGGGTCTTCCGCAATGCTACGCTCTACAGTAGCAATAGCTTCTTCTGTACGCACCGTACGGCGTCTCTGGGGATGCGAGTTATCAATAAGAGTAAACGTGGTGCGAAAACGTTCCATGGTTAATCGAATTAACTGCTCTGATGGACGATTTTGTCGAGGATAAAATGGACATAGTGCGCGATACGTATTCCGCACAGAACCATTATTATCGAAATAAAATTGAACTATATGCAAGCGTTGTTCAGGCGTGAGTCTATTCATGATAAATTGCCAAACCAAACTGAGAATAAATCACTTGTCACCTGTTAAATTGGTCGCCATCTTGAACAGTAATGCCAACTTAAAGTTCTATACCTCTAAAAAAAACACCCGTTCTTTGAAATGATAGGCGCTCTATCTATTGTACAAACACAAGCGAGTGATTGAGAGTTTTCGCGAGTTTTCGTTTAGTTCTCGCGCATATTGCATACGTATTGGAACGTGTCTCACTCTAGAGATTTATGAAAGGATACACAGTCATATAACGCAGGTGTGATATTGTTTTTGAGGTAAAGAAGCCAATGTAGATGATCATTAAACTAAAACAGTTACCTCAGTATTATCTTATTAAAACATAAAAATGGTATAATATGAGATTTGTCGGAAGGTATCCAATCTGGGGAGCCTTTGCTTCGTTCAATTTCAACTGTTCGTCATGTGCAACGGACACCCGCAACACCAGAAGAGGCACAGATGCGTTGCCAGTTTTTTAAATGGAATAAGTTCTTTTTTGAAAGTTTAGATATCGGTTCGGAAATATCGCAGGAGTCATTCCACGGTTTGGTAGTGTGAGGCAGGAAGAGTCAGCGACTCACTAACCTCCATCACTCATGAGAATGCTGAATGAATAGCTTGCACTCACCGACACAAGGGTTGAGCCACAACAGCCGCTGCCAGCCGAGGCATTCATACAGTTGGGCGAAGTCAGTGCCACGGCAGGCGCACGCGGCTCGCAGTCGAGTGCCCAGTACAGCTACTACAGCAGCCCTGCAAGCGGCGGGAGAACCGGCGCAGCCTTGGGTGACGGCGTCCACTGCACACCACTGCTCGTAGTTCTCTAGACGGATTCTTTAGGAAAAAACATATTTTTAAGCCAGTGGCCGAAACAGCCATTTCAATAGATTGATCTTGGTTTTGATTAGGTATATATTTAATAAAATATTCATACGTGTGTAAGGTGAAAAAAATGTATCCTCTGTTCATTACTTTTCTGTTATACAATCATACTTAAGTTAACGGTAAAATGGCAAAGTCACACTTTTGACGACACGTTTGGCACAGCGGTCGCGTTTGGTTACTAAACGGGTCGCGGGTTCGATTCCCGCATGGGACCTTCGAAAATTTATTCCGGTCCAATATGCATATGTACATGATAAAAATCCTAGTGCAAGGCGACGGTATTTATAAAACCAGAAGAAACTAAGAAAACGAAAAAAAAATGGATTAAGGCATAGAGTTTGTGATGTTAAGTCTTATAGAGTTCGAACGGGTAGAGTTAGAAGTTTGTCTTTATACGAGTACGAGTACGGACAATTTTTTGACAGTGCAAGTCATTCTAGTCTTGGTAACAGGCGGAATTTTATTTCATTTTCATAAAAGTTACAAATTTATAATTTTTGTATTATTTGTGTACTAATAAAAGTCTATATAGTCTATAACTTCAAGGGCATTAGAAAACACCCTAAGGAATTTGATGATCATCCTGAGTCAATGCAATTAAAACTTTACATATTTAAGAAGTTCACTATTGACAATATATACTAAGAATTTTGTATATTTAATATCAGCATATAATAGCAGCAAAAAAAGCACTGCAGATTTTTGCTGCTCAAGATCTGAACTCTGAACCTCACTACGGTACCACAGCAGGTAAAGCGCATGTTCTCTGAAACTTAAGTAGTCTGAAATTCGCATATTACGTGTAACCCGAAGTACATATGATTCATTTTTATTTTGCGGTTAATATACGGTTCGCGTAACTCTTAAACGACATCACCGGGGACACAAAGTATTTCAAAGCATGAAAACTGTACACCCATTTTCTTTAATACTTCCACCCCTCAATCCGGAACACAATAGACGCAAAGGCTCGGCATTGTGTTTATCCCTTCCTACATAATAAATGGCACGCAAGAATAGAGCGGACGCTGGCGGTGCGCTGCCGGCGAATTTGTCTATCCCTGACTGTAATAACTGAAATCCTCCCGTGAAAAGTTTACACAAACATAATAATATCTCGACGGCAAATACGAAAGAGTTCGCTCAGCTTGACTCAGTGACGTGAATATGTCATAGTGTACGAATGAATCAGTAGAATTAGTGGTATGTTGTTAACTATATGTCTTCAGGGTAGAATTTTGATCAACCGATTAAGTTTCTCTGTTGCTATTAAAATTTGATAAAACAACAAGTTACATTGCTGTTTTTTTAAGATTTAATGTGACAATTATCGTTATAATGAAGCAACGTAATGTACCATCTGTTTCAACAATATTTCGTAGCAACAGAAATATATTTGGTACGAAATCGATATTGCTCATAAATTATTTATGTATTTTTTTTGTTACGCTTTCAAATCAGAACTAAGCAAAAGCATGGGGATAATTTGAGACTTGGGGTATAGTTTTTATTATGGCCAAATGTCCCCTGTACGAAAATCCGATAAAAACAATCGATTCTGATGACTATCACAGAATTATTCTAAATTGTATGCACTTTCCGTTGTCTCAAACGTATAATATAAAGATTGATTATGATATTAATTCTACATGATATTCAACGTCAATTAAAGGCAATTGCACATGTCGTCATCATAACAGCTTATATACGTCCCCACTGAGGGTTACGAGTCTACCCTATGTTAGGGCTATTAGGCCTTAGTCAAGTATGCTGGCCTAGATACACCGTTGAATTTCTTCGCAGATGTATTCAGGTTGTCTTACGATGTTTTCCTTCATCTTAGGAGCGTCGGATATGAGTACATATGAAATTCGAATGATTTAAAGCGAAAAACACATGGTACATGGCAGGACCGACTCCGCACCCCACAAATTTGACGACACGTTTAGCGCAGTGGTCGAGTGATTGACTTCTACGCAACGGGTCGCGGGTTTAATTCCCGCACAGATTTTTTGTATGACCTACAAAAAATTGTTCCGGTCTGGGTGTTTGTGCATGTGAGACTACTATGTTTGTGACTGCACCCACGACACAGGATAAAAATCCAAGTGTGAGGCGAAGTTTAAAAAAGAAAAAAAATGAAAAGAAAAAAGCATCCGATAAGTAGATCAGTGTCGAGACAACAGCGCCACCAACGCTCTTTGACGCTCGTGCACATGTATATATATTTCTTAGTTTATGCTAATTGTGCGGGATCAGCGGTGGTAGTAGAAGTAATTTAGGATTATTATCAGTATGTAGTATAGTATTCAATTTCCGTATTCGAGAATTGATTAAGTTTAATTTAAAGTTAAGTTTATTATAAGTGACAATTTTCGAACACCTGCAGATGATATTTGATAGCTTCTTCTCCCCATTGCGGCGCTACAACCAGTGTGAAATGAAAATTAATCCTTTCTGCAAAGCAATTTAGCAGCTTGATTAAAAAAAATGAAATGTCATTGTATGCATCCACAAATGATATACCATCAGTAAATAGTTCTTGTTAATTAAGTCACTCCTGGTTGCAAGCTATATAGGTACCTTAGTATATAGGCAACTTACATCTGCTACTTTGAAGACTAGCATACATTACGGGGACAGAATAATCTATACAAGTAAGTATAAGGGGATGTCCACCTGAAAGGACTCGCTGTCGTGGTAGATTTCCCACTATGGCATTGAATACATTTATGGGAAGAAACTTTAACAAAATTCCGACCGTTTAAAGGCTAATATGATACTCTTATTGCCGCTTT
This sequence comes from Scirpophaga incertulas, assembly GCA_036419045.1. NCBI lineage: Eukaryota > Metazoa > Arthropoda > Insecta > Lepidoptera > Crambidae > Scirpophaga > Scirpophaga incertulas. The sequence continues at coordinate 33,057,418 of CM071629.1, read as the reverse complement.
TTAACTTAGAGTCTGTACAAGTTATTAACTTAGAGTCTGCGTGCATCAACAAAGTAAAAATTTGGTAAATTATTTACTGGAGTGTAATAATATACGACCTTTTTTATCGTAAGACAAAAGAGCGTCCTTTTAAGTGAATAATAATATTTTTATCCATACGAGCACTCTTTGGAGAAACTCGGGAAATTTAATAATTAAAATGTAACAACGCCTAGTCAGTTGACTTATGTTACGAATGTGTTGTATTGCATATATACTTTTGCCTACAATATTTAGTGAACCGAAATACATAAGCCTTATAGCGGACAAGTCGTGAGTAATTCGGAAAACGATTAAAATCTATAATTAGGCAAGATAAATGAGACAAGAGTGCTCAAAGAAATATTACGTCATGCTTCTTCTGGTAATGACTCTTGTGTTTCAATACTGTAACTGACAGGGTCAATTTATTTGGTTTTTGCGTAACAAATCGTGCCTAGTTCATCATTGATTAAACAACTCAGGGTGCTAATATCTACATATATTTGGAGATATGAGATTTGTTGGGGTTTTGTCATTTGTTGTATATTTCCAACTATAGTTACCTAAATTATCGAAGATCTCTGTAACGTCATTGCGAATAAATAAAACCTAACATCGACTGCGTCATTCTTCTTTAGTCTATCTTCATTGTCACTCATGACATAATAAATCACACGATTGTCCTCCTCGCCTTACCTCGTTACAGAAACTCTAATAATAAAGTTGCACTATACGATTGCCCTGTACGGATATATACTGCGTTGCTTCTACCGCTTCTCCAATTCATAGCGAGCTTAAGAGTGCGAGTCATTACAGGTGCGTCTACGTTGTAGTGATTCCAGATTGAATGAAGGCTCCATTCCAGCATAGTGCAAGATGATGTTTGACCGATAGAAATTCACCAGGATCGTTTGCCTGCGAAGCTTGAGGACCCAATTGGAGGAATTTTTAAACTATATTTTTTACTACAGATGACACATCACACTGCGCACATACATATTCATATTTCAAGGTCACACGAGTTTGTTATTGAATGAATTATAGATCTACATAGAATCGGAGCGTGGAATAACGTCTTCACTCTCTTGATCTTCTCAAACTCAAATTCTTAGCTTTAAATCGACGGCCCCTACGTATAAAGGTCATGTCGAAAATAGTAATTATTTTTTATTGCACATATGGCTTTAGATTTTCCATACGCTCATATCAATACATGACTTTTTTTAAAAATTGTATGTAGTTTACTACATACACAAACCGTATATGAGAACAAGTATTATAATTTTACGGAATTGGTGCCGTAGACGCGGATATGTATGCTTGTCATTTTGTACTACGTTTTAAAATGCGCGCCACTCGATGCAAACGCGGTCTTATCAAACTTAACGTCATTCACGGCCTTCATTAATTTATTTTTTACAATATTGCTTAAAGATCCAGAGATGTTTAAGGTACCATTTTAAACAAATAATTATATTTTTCTTTTTATAAAATTAATACTTGCATTTTATCATAAAAATTGCATTATTTCTTCCTACGTACAAACGGTTATCTAAGATTTGTCTGATGTGGCTTTATTTCAATAACAGTGTAAAAACGGTCACCTGTCTGTTTTTTATAGAAAATGTACATAAATTAAATATCTTTAAACACGTTTAAAAAATGTCTAACTATAATAACACATTACGCAAACAATATATTCAAAGCTGAAAGTATTTTTATTTCTAGAGCGATTTGAACTTTCATTTTACTCTCCTGGAAACCTTAGTTTTAGACTTATCCTCTTATACGTAGAGACCGTCGAATAGTTCTATAGTATGGATGCCAGGTGTCGCAGAGAGGGGAGCCAGAAGCAGTGCCTGGGACTTGTGAGTGCGACCCGCAACACTTATTCTACCATTCTAGGTTAGCTCTTTACCGAGCCGTGTCCGATATGATTCTGTGATAGCCACTTTGGCTATGCCTTCCAGTGCAGGTACTACGCGTTCCATTTACGGAAACTTTTGACTGTCCAAGATGTTTTGACAATATAAAGGGTGTCCCAAAATTAACGCAAGATTTGAATTTGCCGCCATTTATGCAGTACAGTGTTGCCAAAATTAAAAACAGTGTTGCTAAAAACAAAATAAATCGACAGTTGAAAGTTTAGGGTTAGTAAAAATGGAGCGTTACGCAATAGAACTACGTGTTTTCATTGTTGAGCAATATTTCAAAAAGAATGAATGCTTGGCGGCCGTAGTTCGAAAATTTCATACAGAATATGGTCGGAATAGTGTTTTAACTTCGTCAACTGTGAAGCGATTAATTGAAAAAATCCGAGAGACAGGATCCGTGGGAGACGCCAAACACACTGGTCGTCCAAAAACAAGCCGTTCAAATGTCAATATAGAGGCAGTGCGTGCGAGTGTCGGTGACAATCCAGGAACCTCAATTCGGCGTCGTGGACAAGAATTGCAAATTTCAAGAAGCTCTCTACAGCCTATACTCACTAAAGATCTGTGTCTCCATGCTTACAAAATTCAATTAACACAACTACTGAAGCCCAGTGACCATGCGCAGCGAAGAGAGTTTGTTGAATGGATTATTGAGCAACAACAAATGAATGCTGATTTTTCGAGCAAACTCATCCTAAGCGACGAAGCACATATTCATCTTGATGGCTTTGTTAATCGCCAAAACTGCCGCTTTTGGGGTTCTAGCGAGGTAGAGCTCGCTCGAACCCGCCGCCCGCCGCCGTGCTCGAAACTTGTCGGAATTTTATTTCGGTGCACGTTTTCACTATGGCGAATGTTACGTAAGCATGCATGTTGAATAATTCGGCGACAAGATTTCTCATATTCCCGTTCGCGCAACAAAATCGAGTGACATTTTGGCTATTTGTTATTACACGGAAACTCTTCCTGGAATATGCCTTTGTACAAAAATGTACATCATTATACGACGCTCTTTACGCGATTACAGTTTGTGTGTTCGTTTATTTCATACCAATGCCAATGATCTTTAAAAGATCATGATTCACTTTGAGATGTATATACTACTATACTTTGTGTTTGAAAGCTGTCAGTTTCGGTGTATTTTGTCTGTCATGAAAATGTCTATCTGTAGTTAGTTTTTAATAGGTCCTTAGCTATGAATTGCGGTTTTTTCGCTTGTATTTAAAACTTTATAAAGTTTTACTTTTTATAGTTCATGCATTTACATATATATATATGTAAATGTATATATATATAGGAAGACTATTCAAGTAGCATTAAATAATTGATATAATAATGAACGAACGAATGATTGAATAATATTATATATATTATATATATATATTATATATAATATATAATATATATATATATATATGTAAATGCATGAACTATGTTAGTGATTATCAGTAAGTAATTTTATATGTATATATCTGAGAAGACCCCCCCGGTGTAGAAGCTGTTGAGGCACATGCTAGGTTGGTTTTTTCAGTCAAAATCTAAATTAACTTTATTCAAATATGACTTTATAGAAATTATTTTTGTATTGTCCAAATTTTTTTCCCTACCACGCATTCAAGACGTATGTTTTAGCTGATATGAAGAATGAGCCCAAGAAACTTATCAGCTTTATCAAAAGTAATAACAACATTTACAATAAATTATGTCGTTATCATACAACATATGTGTTTACAATTTATACGGGAAAACAAATATTTACACTTTAGAATATAATATCTTCAAATCAACACCAAGCATTGGCATCATTAAAATAAACATTGACTTTGTAATAGCCGAGTGATTCTTCGAACCCTAAATTTTCGATGTCTTGAGGTTTATTTTTGTAAGTAACTGACAAATCAGTCTGCAATTAATTTTATAACATATTTCAGACTATTGTCTATCTTGCACAAGTTATTTTTATTAAATAATATTTATATAAATATTTCAAAAAAATATTTAAAAGTAGTTCTTCTGACTAATATGGTGTGTCCGTAACCCAGTTTCTTGAACATTACTAACAATAACATTATTTCATATTGATAAATTGATGTAAATTATAATTATTACCAAAGAATATTAGTTGTTTCTTTACACCAAAAAAAATGGTACTAATATTTACGATTGTTTATTTATAAATAAAAAAATAGTGAGTGTCCGGCACAAAAGTCTGATTCATATTCACGCGCTTCACTCGAACGTACCCAGCTAATTAAAAACATGAGGCGACCCTTTCCCGCGCTGGCGGTAGCCAGTGGCTCGGTTGACGTGGTCGTGGCTGAGAAGTGTGGCTGGTTCGTGTCGTCGCGGAGATATAAAGGTAAATATCTGATTCATATAGCCTTGGTACACCTGTGTTTCTGATTAGTATGTTCGTTTTTATAATTAAAGTAAATGGTTTTCAAACTTGAATCTGCGGGAAATATAATGCCATTGGGGAACAGAAACCTATGTATAAATAACAATCTTTAATTGCACACGTGTGATGATTTATCGATGTTTATGGGTAAAATTCTGATTGATATGTGTCTGATTCATATGGTAAAAATACCATATTAATCAGAATGTCACACATATTGTTAATGAAACGTTACATTGGCGGCACGTTACGCCTGTAACAAGTCATTTCGTATGAACCTAATGTTATTTACGTGTCTAAAAACAGTAGCTGTAAATTTCGCAGCAGTCCTAATAACGTCAAAGGGTTTCATATCTATCGACGACAAATTTTCGAAAATTAGACTATACCTGAAATTAAAACTAATATATTGGTATTAAACTCCGTTCGTCTAGGTAATAAAATAAAGGTAAACAATAAAAACAAACTTCGTTTAAATGAGAGTTTAAAAATAAAATTAATTAACTAAATAACATAAATAAAATAATAACGAGTGGTTAATGAAACTACCTACTTACTCAACTATTAGTTTTAGCGGTAGTTTATAGGCTCAAACTACTGCTTAGACGAAAAGGGTAATATACTGTAACAATATATTAACTTTTAAGACCGTTATAACGTAACGTGATAAGTCGTGGGTTCGATTCCCGCTCAAGAATTTTTCTTACAATTTTTACTCACCTTTTAATAGGTATACATTATTCATAATTGGGTTGAAACGTCAGGTCAATAATAAGGTATCTGTAACTTGAAATTCCTTAAAATATTGAAATTTCAGTCATGTGTCAAACAGTGTATTATTTGTATACATACCTACTGTAGTGGCAAATACAAATACAATACTGTACCTGCATGTTGTCAAAATTGAGACAGTCTTATTTAAAGGCATTTTTAAGTATGATTATTAATAAATTTGTAATCTTCGTTTTTATATTACAGTACACAAAAATGCCACCAGTACTATCTAAGGAAGAAAAAAGAGAGAAGAAGAAAATTGCAGAACGTATTAAAAAGTAATTAATATTGTGATGATTGATATTGTCAAGTGCCATATTACGCTGTGATGACTAGATTTAGGTATTATGATAAGCATCATGTGCATTTACTGTGATTTTAATAAATAATTGACTGATTTTTCTAACTAGAATTTCATTTCTATCCCTAATTCTGATTCATATGTCACAGATTCTGATTCATATGGCCCCAAAATTTTTAAAGTTAATTATCTCGGAAACTATTTTATCAAAAAGTGTGCCTTTTTCACACATTGTATCTTAGGTTACCATCTTTCGTAAAAATATGTTTTATAAGCTTAAATGTGAAAAAAAAATTAGGCCATATGAATCAGACAAAGAACGCAATTTCGGAGAAACACTCAGCCCTTCTCATTAGCGTCTTTTTAACATGTACTCCTTGAATTTATGAAGAGGCAATTCAGCCACACTATGTGGTATCTTTTTTTTTTTTTCCCCTGAAGGAAAATGCATTACATAGCATACCCCGGCCGTGGCGGCCGGCGGTTATGTGGGGCTTCCTCCCAGAGGGGGGGCCTACCACAAAAACCTCAGGGATGGCCTTCCTCAGGTATGTAGGGAGCCCCGGGAACATCAAGCCACTTCCAGGAACCCCCAGCCTTCGCTCCCCCGCCGATACAGGGGAGCCCTCCTCGGGGTAGGCTCGCTACCTCCCCCGGTCTCCTCCACCGACGACGCGCCCCCGGCCACGGAAGGGGCGTGGTCCATCCCGGGTCGCCGTAGCGGTCGCGACTCCCTCGCGCCCGCCGGCGACCCGCGGCGGCGCCACAGCTGTGCTACCGAGCCCGGCGCCGCCTTCTTCGAGCGGGATCGGCCATCTCCCGACCCCGCTCGGCAGCCTCCTTCTGGAGCATCACTGCTTCACAGAAGGAGGCCACAGCCCTCCAACCTCCCTCGTCCGCCAGCATTGCCGCAATCAATGCCGGCGGAGACAGATCTCGCCCGATCTCTGCGACCAAGACTCGGCGCTCGGAGGCCCACGCGGGACACACTATGTGGTATCTTGTAGTAAAAATTTATATATTTGCCCATAAACGAACCTCTAGTTTTATGTAGCTTGTACGTTGGAACGGCAAGTTTATTTTTATTTCTTGTGTTTAAATTATGCATTTGAAAATTAGTATGAAATGTGTTACACATAAATCAAATTTTCATAAATATACTTGTTATGTTATTGTGTTACAATCTATTCTGTGTACTGACTGAGTCACTTAGGAACATTTTATTTTCTTTCTTACTTACCGGCACTCGGGGTCCTCGCGACAGGCGTGGGCCAGGGTGTGGCACGCAGGCAGCGGCGATCCCATAGGAGGCCGCTGCGCGCACGCCGGGTGAAGTCGTTCCTGCGCGTTCATGCACGAGTCCTCACGGTTATCTGTTTTCCTGGAAACACCCATCAACAGCGTTAGTGGTGCTGTGCACAGGCCTTGTAATCGAGAGGTTTGGCATCGATGACGTCATGTGTTTTTTCGAATTACATACGTACATTTATCTGATGCTACTTATGCGAAGAAAAACATAGTGAAAGCAACCTGCAGACACCAGCGAAGATATTTAAGAAGTGAATTGTCCAATCTGTACTAGTACAGAGTGGCTTAGGCTAGCGTGGTTGAATAAGGTCTAAATGAGGCCCAATCGTTCAGACCTTCAGTAGGCTGGTACATAAAATTTCATATACGTCTTTACCAAGCTGTGATGATGAAGATAATGATCCCAGGGTTTTTTATTTTTGTACACATTTGCGTGGGAAAGCGCTGTGGTCATGTGCGTTCTTGTCGTTGCCTCTTTCGTGCTTAAGACACGTTAAAGAGTGAGTACTATGGTTGATCTCATTCCGGTGGTATCGGTCAACCCTCCCACCGGACTATGCGAGTGAAGGAATAGAGTGTGCACTTGTATTTGCGTATCACGCTTGTGTACTAGATAGGATAGTCCTTGTTGAAATTGGTTAATGAAATTGTTTAGGAAGACATTAATTATTTTACCCAGTTACAGAAATGAATACAGTGACTTTACACATTATGTCACATGTTGGCAACATACACTCTGGTTTCTGTGGGGATTGCAGATATGTCACGTATCTTACAGGAAACACATGTATTTTGTTGCAAGTATCAAAAAGAGGTCGTCGAAAAATCTCTAGAGTTTTGTTTGAAGGTAGTCATGGATTCATAGAAAAGTACTCTCTTAGATACAAGAAAATTGGAAGTAAAAAAACACAATAGTAATACTTCGCATAAACTTCTGTAAACAGGTTACCATCAGGTGGACCGTATGTTTATGTATTACCACTTGTGTGGTATAAAATAATGACAACACTTACTTGCATAAACAGAACGCGATTTCGGTGTTCCAATGTACGCCAGGCTTCCTGTAAAACATTCGTAGGGCAGTCATGCACCCCTCCCTGTCGCACTCCATCGCGTGGCACTTCTGCAGTACCGGGGTCAGCGAGGTCATGCACTCAGCGTCCTTAATGCAAGAGTCCAGCGCGACGTGGCACGTTGACTGCAGCGCTACCTTCTCGTCACCTGCTTTACCGTTCTCTTTGCCAATCCTCTCTGTTGGTTTGTTTTGCTTATGTTAGTTTGAGTTCTTCACTAGTTTGTTTATGTTCACGCATGTTGTTGTTATATTTAGAGTGTTGTGTAGTTAAATCTAAATTATGCTAACTTTTATCTATTAGAGTTAATTATGTTAGTTCCCGTTATATGTGTACGTAATCATAATATTAAACCGTAGCCGATCGATTGTAAAACCAGTAATATTTTTAAACACCAAAATTATAAAGCGGGTAAAGACCGAATAAATATTGGAGACCACAAATTAAAAATACGATAAATATCATACATATTTAAATATATATATATATATACGAGAAACAAACGAACAAAATATAAATATTACTCAAACGAACAAAGGTAAATTAATAAGTTGAATGTTCGAAAGTGATATTATAAATACAGATAATTACAATATGCTCATGCCAAGACAAGTATAATTTACAAATAGTGTATAAAGTCGACAAATATGACACATGTGAAGAAAACCTTTGAATAATTACTTATACATGTGATAGACATGATGAAATTGCCAATGGTCGTTTCATGGAAAACAAACTGACAAAATATAATTTCAAATTTCTAAGCGATATTATTTATCAACCATGCTTCAACATTAAAATGTCATTAGAATACGTACTGCTTTTAATGGAATTATTTAATCGAATTGCGCAATCGCTCGGTTGCGTCAATTTCCATTAAATAATCTGATTAGTTTATTATAATGGAGGATAATATTTGAAAACTGCAGAAGCTCTTCGGTCGAGACTAAGCATTGGACTAAATCTTCTTTTTACATCTAAATGTTCTACCGATTTACTGTGATTCATAAGGGAACGAAGCAAATCTCGAGGGTTCTAAAGCAATTCAACTAAAGGATCCCCGCTAAGTCATCAGCTAGTCGTAATATAAGCTTAATGCTCACTTCAACATCTTCTAACCTTTCTCTTCTAACTTCATAGAGGAATCTACAACTAAGTGTAAATACCTGTAGAGAAATAAATAAGGAATGAGCACTTAAAATATTACGTGCCGACGCATTACAAAATACACCCGTGTCAGAATTCAAACGAGTTTCAGAGCTGTTCAGTATTAAGCTCAAAGTGAGTGTTGATACGATATCTATGGTTGTACTGTTTGTCAGGGGTGTTCATTAAATTTTGTCACCTAATACTGTGAAGACGTTAACTAATTCCTCAGTCAGTACTTTCTATTCGCAGGCAAATATTGAAAAAATAGAAAAAATATGAATATTACTGATACTCGATATGTAGGAAGCAATGATTAAGTAACTATATAAATTCTTGATAATGTAGTTGGAAGGGTATTAAAAATTTTTGCAAATTTAAAGTTTACGAGAGATTAGTCAACGTCTGCTAATTTAACTATACGTACTGTTCTCATCAATGTAGCCAACTCCGAAGACGGTCTTGGTCGCGTACAAAGGTTCTTCACTTCCCCCTGGCTCATGGTTCCACCGGTGATAATGGTGATGAGGGTTGTAGTGAGGGCTCGAGTATCGGTGAACGTGTGTCAATATTTTGTCCGGCGCAATGAGGTTCACGTCCTGAGTTATGGACATACCGCTGATCCAGGATGTGCCTGCAGTTCCGGTTCGGTTTGCCGTTCGGCCGTCCAGCGTCAGCTTTACTGGAATGGCATCCATCGAATGGCTTAGCTTCGGGTTGCTCAACGACCGAGCCGAAGCGCGACAGGCTCCGCAGAGGACGCGCCGGCCGATCGATCAACACATCGAATAAACAAACCCTAATGACGTAAACGACAATCCAAACAACAACGATATAATCGGCAAATACGACACTCATCGGGCAAAAATTAAAAATAAATAAATTAGGGTGATTGTCAAAAATCGGATGCTTTGGTACCCGATCAAAATAGCAAAGCCCCGGAATGGCAATCCCTTGTTGGAACTATTAAAGCCAAATCTATGCCGCGCAGTAACCATAGAGATCGTAGAAAATAGAATGCAAGAAAGAAAACATGCACACATGCTGATTGAAGAAACTTGCATTAAACTCTGGATTTTACTTTAGCTTGGTTGCGTATGAAAAAGGTTTCAGTAATAAAATATATATATTAGTAAAGGCAGCAAGTAATCTAAAAGCATGCAAGTATAAAGTAGGAGCGAATATTTTATAAGCTTGACTTGATTGTATGAGCTAAACGCTAAAGTCAAACCTTCCACAGCTTGTTCGTGAAGTTGCGAGCGCTGTTTCAGGATCTAAGCTATTTCGGTACGAACGTTCCAAGATTGATTAAAAGTTCAAAATAAACTTTCGAGATTTTGTTGTGAATATTTTAGTGATTTAAAATGTGACGCACCATCCTAAGTTATGGACAGTGAAGCGACGCTCCTACCTTACGAAGCTGTGCGAAGCGTGCAGTGCTAGAGGCGACGGAATCCGACAGAGACACATAGAGAGAGAAGAGAGAGAGGGTGCGGCGCGGCTCACCGTGGCGGGGCCGAGGGGGTCGCGGGGAGAGGAGGGCGGCACGCAGGAAGCTGGCGGCTGCCGCGCGCGTCATCAGCCTGGTTCCGTTCTCGGTGAGCAGCAGGATGGTACCGTCCGGCGCGGCATACCGCGTGAGGGGGGGCGCGCGCGCGGGCTTCCGCCGGGGTGGCTCGAACAGCGCGCGGACCTCCGGCGGGCTGTCGCTCCACGCAGCTGCCCCACAACAACGTCACCAACATCCCACCACCAGTGTTCGGGAGCCGCACGTCACACACTACCCTTAAGGGACTTTCATATCCATCCATAATTTCAGTTGGAATACTCAAGTTTCCAGCATTATTACCAGATAGAATATGGAAACTTTTGTCTACATTGTCAAGATACTCAATCCCTTAAGAGTAACAGGTAGAGACGGAGTAGGTAGATGTGAGAACTAGGGTAGTTCGCCGCCATACTAGAGTATAGACAGTCCACAGACCATCACTGAAGGCCGAAGGTGTTGGAAGCCAAGAGATGAGGTAACTGCGGGCATTTGTACGTGTGTGGTCAGGAGTACACTAAAAAAAAGCTCAGTGTCTGTGAAACATAAAGGTACAGCCTTGTGTGGTAAAGTAGTGAACTAAGTTAATCCTAAGGCCTAGGCATCTAATCAGTGTTGAAAATAAATAGGCACGAATAAGAAAATAAAAGAAAAACTAAAAATAAATACGTAAAACAACTAATTGAACACGTTGACGGCTATTCGAAGTGAGTCTAGTACTCCTTAAAGCAGTTAATAGTGTAGTGTTACTGTTTTGTTGTATTTCTGTTTTACTTTTGTAAGTACATTATAGTTGTTTTAGTCTAACCTTGTAAATCAAGACATTCACTAAAGACATTCATTATATGAATAAAACCTTAAAACGAAACAGTTTTGGTAAGGGTGTTCCTCAAGGTTCCTCTTTGGATCCATTGTATTAACAACATTTACGCACAACAGATATCAGTAATGTAATTAATAATGATGGTTTCATATAAAATTTTCAATACTTTTAAACACTTAAAGCTATTACAGTATAAGAAATCATCACAAAGGCTGGCAATCGGGCAATCGCTGAGTGAGAAAATAGTGACTTTTTATAAAACAGATATTAAGATTGGGTTAACCTAATTTTTTTATGCTAGGCCCGGCAGATGACTTCCTCCCGCCTGATGTTAAGCGGTGAAAGAGGCCCAAATGAGATGACAGATAGGATAGTGACGTTACTCCACTATCCGACCTGCCCTATCCCTGCCGGCCCAAAAGATGCTTCTTCACGCCTCTTTTGAAGGAACCCATAATGTATCAAAGAAGTCCAAGAGGTAAATGAAAAATAAGTTTAAATATTGATTGTATTCGACTCGATTGATAAATAATTTAACGGAAATAACATACTAAGATCTGTTCCTGTCAATTGCATATCTTTTCAATGTCATTAAGTAAAAAAAACAAATGGCGCGCATTCTGTACTAGCATTTTACATTTAGCTTGAATATATAAAAAAAAAACTAATAGACAACGACGATGATGTGAATTCAACATCCAAAAAATATAATATACGTTTACAAATGAAATTGTATAATTCTTTGCCGTAAAAGTATTATTAGATAAATATTAAAATAGCTGGACTTTAATATTTTTTTTTATTTACGCCATAAACTATTTTTATTCTGTGTCGTGAAGCACATACACACAGAAGAACACATTTGTCAAGGTCACCCGCGACCCGTTGCATAGTAGCCGATCCCGCGACCGCTGCGTCTCGTTGAAGTTTGTGTAAAAACACAAATAAGTTTCAAACGTTTGACAAAATTAATTAAACTTCGTTTTTATTAACTCGAGATTTAATTTGGACTAGGTATGTTTTATGGCGGTAGGTTAATTGGTAGTTGTAAGAAAAGTGGGTTACGTTCCATGCTAAAGTGAGTATATAATTAATGCATAATTTCTCGCTCACTTTTCACTCTACTAGTAATCTGCATTATACTAGTAAATGTTTTGGCACGATCAAATAAGAGTGAAATAGTGTGGCAAATAAAGCAAACAAGCTTTTTTAAGTCGTATAAACAGCAGTGCGTCACAGATAATTAGTCGGTCCTTATGAAACTACATAAGTACACAAAATAGTCGTTAGCGACAGTAATTCGACAACGAAAAAAAGAACATATCATATTACTTATAGTTGTCATTTTGAAAATTGATGGTTCACGGAAATACAAACGATAATAGCTCTTCTTGCAATTAAGGATGTGTACCGAACGGAATCGATTAAGTAGGCATCGGCTGTACTAAGGCTTTAAACAAACAAGTAAGAGTGAAATTCAAGGCGAATCAATATTACAGGAGCCCGAACATAACAATGACTTGAAAAGGTATATTTTTCCTGAGGCCGACTACTTTCAGAAACCAATTTGGACAGGTGTGAACATTCACACGGCGTGAAAGAGACCGTTTGTAGGGTTGTCTATGTAATTGCTATGTTTAATTAGTATTATCATTTTAGCTATGACATTTGAGTGATTCTTCGAACCCAAAATTTTCGATGTCTTGAGGTTTATTTTTGTAAGTAACTGACAAATCAGTCTGCAATTAATTTTATAACATATTTCAGACTATTGTCTATCGTGCACAAGTTATTTTTTTTAAATAATATTTATATAAATATTTCAAAAAAATATTTAAAAGTAGTTCTTCTGACTAATATGGTGTGTCCGTAACCCAGTTTCTTGAACATTACTAACAATAACATTATTTCATATTGATAGATTGATGTAAATTATAATTATTACGAAAGAATATTAGTTGTTTCTTTACACCAAAAAAAATGGTACTAATATTTACGATCGTTTATTTATAAATAAAAAAATAGTGAGTGTCCGGCACAAAAGTCTGATTCATATTCACGCGCTTCACTCGAACGTACCCAGCTAATTAAGAAACATGAGGCGACCCTTTCCCGCGCTGGTGGTAGCCAGTGGCTCGGTAGACGTGGTCGTGGCTGAGAAGTGTGGCTGGTTCGTGTCGTCGCGGAGATATAAAGGTAAATATCTGATTCATATAGCCTTGGTACACCTGTGTTTCTGATTAGTATGTTCGTTTTTATAATTAAAGTAAATGGTTTTCAAACTTGAATCTGCGGGAAATATAATGCCATTGGGGAACAGAAACCTATGTATAAATAACAATCTTTAATTGCACACGTGTGATGATTTATCGATGTTTATGGGTAAAATTCTGATTGATATGTGTCTGATTCATATGGTAAAAATACCATATTAATCAGAATGTCACACATATTGTTAATGAAACGTTACATTGGCGGCACGTTACGCCTGTAACAAGCCATTTCGTATGAACCTAATGTTATTTACGTGTCTAAAAACAGTAGCTGTAAATTTCGCAGCAGTCCTAATAACGTCAAAGGGGTTTCATATCTATCGACGAATAAATTTTCGAAAATTAGACTATACCTGAAATTAAAACTAATATATTGGTATTAAACTCCGTTCGTCTAGGTAATAAAATAAAGGTAAACAATAAAAACAAACTTCGTTTAAGTGAGAGTTTAAAAATCAAATTAATTAACTAAATAACATAAATAAAATAATAACGAGTGGTTAATGAAACTACCTACTTACTCAACTATTAGTTTTAGCGGTAGTTTATAGGCTCAAAGTTTATAGTTTATAGGCCCTTTTCGTCTAAGCAGTAGCTTAGACGAAAAGGGTAATATACTGTAACAATATATTAACTTTTAAGGCCGTTATAACGTAACGTGATAAGTCGTGGGTTCGATTCCCGCTCAAGAATTTTTCTTACAATTTTTACTCACCTTTTAATAGGTATACATTATTCATAATTGGGTTGAAACGTCAGGTCAATAATAAGGTATCTGTAACTTGAAATTCCTTAAAATATTGAAATTTCAGTCATGTGTCAAACAGTGTATTATTTGTATACATACCTACTGTAGTGGCAAATACAAATACAATACTGTACCTGCATGTTGTCAAAATTGAGACAGTCTTATTTAAAGGCATTTTTAAGTATGATTATTAATAAATTTGTAATCTTCGTTTTTATATTACAGTACACAAAAATGCCACCAGTACTATCTAAGGAAGAAAAAAGAGAGAAGAAAATTGCAGATCGTATTAAAAAGTAATTAATATTGTGATGATTGATATTGTCAAGTGCCATATTACGCTGTGATGACTAGATTTAGGTATTATGATAAGCATCATGTGCATTTACTGTGATTTTAATAAAAATTGACGAGAAGAAGAAAATTGCAGAACGTATTAAAAAGTAATTAATATTGTGATGATTGATATTGTCAAGTGCCATATTACGCTGTGATGACTAGATTTAGGTATTATGATAAGCATCATGTGCATTTACTGTGATTTTAATAAAAATTGACAGATTTTTCTAACTAGAATTTCATTTCTATCCCTAATTCTGATTCATATGTCACAGATTCTGATTCATATGGCCCCAAAATTTTTAAAGTTAATTATCTCGGAAACCATTTTATCAAAAAGTGTGCCTTTTTCACACATTGTATCTTAGGGTACCATCTTTCGTAAAAATATGTTTTATAAACTTAAATGTGAAAAAAAAATTAGGCCATATGAATCAGACAAAGAACGCAATTTCGGAGAAACACTCATTTGTTAAATATGCGGTCCATGAGAAACTATATTGCTGCGACTGTCAATTTTGTATGCAGATCTCTTTACCAAAGTAGTTCATTATTAGTGAAATGTTTATTAACTGGGTCCTCATCTATAATAATCTCAAAATTAATGAATTTTACAATTAATGTGATGTTAATATTTATTTATTGTGCAGATCTGCACTACGAATTTGGAAGTCTCGATGAATAAAATATGTCGGCTGACAACGACATACTTGATAAATAAATCCGTAAATTTTATAGATACTCTTACGGTGTGATAAGAATGAATGCTTTTATCTATCGACAAGTTTATATCGGTGCACGTAAGTGGAATCATTTCCATACATTGTAACTGGTTATACCAATCCGGTAGTACTACGGAATTATATCTTATAATTTTAGCTCTTATTGCTCGTACGTTATTTTACATAGGCGGCCTCTATTCTGGTACTCCGCACACACAAATTCGAATTATCCTTGTCGCACCACGTTCTACTCTACACAGTGCAATTATTCTTATACTTCATATGTAATTTTTCGAGTTTGATGTTGCGTATGTATGTATATATATATATATATATATACACACACGAATCTTATGCAAATTCGCTCACTGTTGGAGTTTCTATTCCAGATTCATTTTAATAATATTCCGCTAATATTCCGGGGAGCGACAACCCTATCTGGTGTCGATTCGGGATCATTGTACGGTCTTTCTATGGCTTTGTTAAAAACTAATGTTGGCGCTCGAAGACGATAGGATATGTTTTGTTTTGAAACTTTGTGCTAGAGCCCTTTATTTATTAACGTCAAATAAAATTTGGAGAAATATTAGTAAGCATCCTATTATTCTTCATAATTCAAATGGCAACACCGAGTACCCTTTGAAATACCTAAAGCTGTTTTTATAGAAGAATTAATTAGGTAAATATGTTTTTTGAAAGAAAATTTATATGTCAGTTATCTCAACGGCATATTGTTCCAATATTTAGTACCTAGGTAACGCAAACTGCCAGTGAAAGTCATAGTTTTATTAGATTAATTTTTAACTCTGGTACCATTTCTACAATTTAAAGAATATGTTTTAACATACATTTTACACAATGTTAAAAAAAATAATTATGCTACACTCAAACTAACCGACAAAAATTATTATTTTAAATGAAAACTAATAACATTACAGCGAGCAAAAACTGATAGCACTTCCGTAATCCCAATATTTTACGTCAAAATCAATAACACCAATGGAATATTAATTTGGGGGTAAGTGGAGAAACAAAGGGAAGCAATCCGTTGGGGCCTTTGAGAGGGTCTTTGCGGGGTAAGGTGACTCTTTGAAGATTTCTCCCTGATGTGGCGCTTTTGCCAGTGTTTGTGGTTTCACTTAAATATAATTGTATTACTTGATTTCATATTGTCCTTTTCCTAAATTATCCGCTTTCTAAAAAGTAGCTTTCATAAAATGTCGAATTGAACGGCATTTTAAAAGCGGCCATTTTGTTCTTATAGATTAAAGCCTTTTGTTAACAATTAAGTAATAATGAAAAATGATTTATTACATCTGAACTGGCGTTACTTGCGTTACGCCCGAATTCTTGCCTGCGCTATTTTTGTTTTATTCATGGAAATTCTGTAATTATTATTTAAAAAAATGTCTTGTTTAATAATATTCTTAAGACTGCGACAAAGGAAAAGGTAAAATGTTGCGTTGTTCTCGATATAACTCCTTATTTCAATCCATAATGAGCAAAAATAATTTAAACAAAAATCTTCTGAATGGACAGAGACCAAAAAGGCAGTTTGTAATATTGTACGCAAAATTTAAATTGACTATATCCTGTATTTTAATTTAATTAATTAAATATTATTTATTACTTATAATAAGGTAATTGGCTTTGTTTTTATTTTTTCTTTTTATTTATCAATATCGAACAAAAAAAGTCACGGCTTAAATATTTAAAATAATTCTGTTTTCTAGTACAACAGAAATACAGAAATAATATTTTAGTAGTGAGGCAACAGAAATACGGATGAGATAAAGTTTAGTGACAGACAGACAGACAGCAGAGTCTTAGTAATGTAATCTAGGGTCTTGTTTAACCCTTTAGGTACGGAACCTAAATAAAAACGGGCGTGTTAAAATAAAAAAATATGTTGAAAACTTTTTCTATACCTACTAGGAACTAAGAGTAGGTATTAAGCGTATAAATGGACCCCTTCCATCGAACCCACTGCACAACGTTCCGGAAATTTGAATATTCTCGGGGTGAACAAATAAAATCACATATAACCCAATAGTTCCGCTGGTCTCTCAGATCATAGGTTTATTCGTGTCAAATATTTGATACAAAAATTGGATGAACTTTTCTATTGTAGGGTGACCACGGTGCTTAGTTACATAATCTTTTGAAATATTATGAAATGTTAAAATTGAGCAAAGCAAAAATATTTTCAAATTGAATAAATGTAAATAATTTTTATTCAACTTAGGTCTTTACAGGCACTTACTGAAATATTGATGACAAACATATAAAGGTTTTAGGACACAAAGAGCTTAAGAGTCTCATTACCATGTACGCGGATACGTGCAAGAAAAAAAAAGTTACTCTACACCTGTTCGGAGAATTGGGAGAGCCTTCTAAAAAAGAACAGGTAAAAAACTCTAAAGAGAATTTCAAACATCTGTTTCTCAATTTACGCCCAAGTCTTTTTCTTGTGAGTGCGCAGCATAGGCTACCAGTCATCCCATTAAAGCAAACATTCATTAAGCATGTGATAGCTAGTGACGCATATAACTCAGTAACAGTATGCGAGTTATAAGATTTTTAATGAAATAAATAATTTTTCATATATATTTAATCATTAGAGTACGTTTGTTACTCTAACATCAACATATACTTGATTCAAAATATCTAAACAATCTATTTGTAGTTTAGTAATATAATTAGAAATACATTAAAATTGGTTGTTGTTTTCATCAACATATTATTAAATCTACAGTCGCTATCAAACAGCTCCAGTAAAAATATTTTTAATTGATGTAATTGGAGCAGTCTGCTCGATGTCAAGGAAATTTAAATAAATGGTTGTAATTGCCCAAGTTTCGAACGAAGCTCAGCATTTGATCGATGATTGCTTTAATAACTCTCCAACTTGGAAATTATGTAATTCACTGTAATTTATTGACGGTGCCTCTCGAATCGACCATCTCCAATGTAGGTTGCAGTTGAATTCATGAAACATCTTTAGTATTAACATGAATTATGTTGATGTTCCGTTTCCAATGTAAAGTACAAGTCTATGTTGTCTATGGTTCTTGCTACCCAGTAAATCGGTTCACGCTTTTGTTTTTGGTGTGCAATAAAGAGGTACGTTATCTCTTTTGTATAGGTGTATTCTTTTTAACCAATATTTTACTACCTGATTATTTATTCAAACCAAGGGACATGCGCAAGTAGTTTATCGCTAATTTGTTACTAAAACAGCTAATTTCGATACGCATTACTTTTCGGATGATTTAATTGTTTCTCCGTTTAACATAATACGCGATTAACATTGCATATTTTTTACCGTTGGGATTAGTGATTTGACTCGACGAGCTCCATAGCGAGTGGTTAGTACCAGTTTCAATGTGTCACCATCTCTGAGGTCCCGGGGTCGAGTCCCGGTGGGGGCGGATGTTTGTGTGATGAATGTGAGCATTTGTATCTTAGACGTGGTTGTTGATATATATTTCTATCAAAAATATTTATATCTGTATTATATATGTATGGTTTTCCGTTAACCTAGATCCCATAACACTAGCCTTACAGAGCTTAGTTTGGGTTAGGCTAATTGGTGTAAATGTAAGAAATATTTATTTATTTACGTATAATAAACTATTGATTTGTGTTCTGGGAGTTAATAAGTCATGTCTCGTACTCGTGCTCGTTGTATGCACCGCGCTGTGTTGAACGACTGCAGGAAAGCAGGCGTATAACAGCTGCCGGATTAACGAGTTAATACCCAGCTGTAAGCTACCTATAAACTCTATTTAACTTAGGATGTCCCTTGCGGTCTGCAATTACATACTGCGATCGCCTCGACATAGCATGTGGGCATTACGACTTATATTCTACTGCCAAATACAATGCGGTGTGTAGCAGACCAGGCTAAAATTTAATGAAGCAATTGATTAAAATTGAGACACGAATTAAATTACATATAATATAATTGATAACTTATATTGTGCATAACTAACGTGTTTCAAGCTAAATGAGTAAACACAATTATTCTTTTCATTTAAATACTTAAAGTGTAGTCACTCTATCCAGGCAAAGGAAGCCGGTCCGTGTAACGCGAAGTTGTCGTGTGTAAATGTTAGAACAATGGGATTGCCGAGTTCGCTGAAACAACAAACGCTCGCACTGCGCGAATGTAATTTTATGTAAATTGCACGAAAACTGAAAGAAGCAGTGAGGGTCCAGTGATTATTTTAAATTGTTTAGTTTGTAGTTTTGGGAGTCGGTCGTTGCTTGCTTTCCAGTTTGTTGGGAGTATTGTTTTATATATCCTAGTGGTCTATTTAAACTAGCTGGTTTACTAGAGTTGTTCATTTTACTGAGTTCGTTTAAGCTTGGAGTTGAAGTCTTCTTAGACGTTATATTTAGACAGTATAAGTGCCGGTAATTCTTCATAAAAATATTATGTTTATATATATTTCTCTCAAAGTTTAACGGTATTTTCACCGGGACTTTCACGTAGGCTAATCTACTTTGAAGGCGTAGATTTTATGATCAGTACCATTTTAAAACTAATTTGTATTTTGAATTCCTAGCAAAATAACATTGGACGATCTTAACACTGAATCTCCTTCAAAAAAATATTTTCGTTTATACTCATACTAACAACATAAGACGTAGATATATGAAACATGTATTTACGCTATTATTATGGTATACAAAGTTTAGCTTATGGCACGAATATTATTCTCCATTATCAATTCTTTTATTAGATATATCTATGTATTCTTTTGTCTTCTTCTAAGTCTAAATCTAAATGAGACTAATAATCGTGTAATTCTATTAGGAGTCTGATATTAAGTGATTTGTGATTCTTCTTAATGCTATCAATCACGCTAGCCTTAACACATTGTTGAACCTCTCATAGGCAGCATATTTGAGATTATCAGCTATTTATTGAAACATGAATATATTGAATGAACGTATTAGAATTTAACGTCTTTATGAATAATAATATGTCAGTCTATGGTCTGTGATTAAAATTTATTTATTTCATCTGTCTTATTCTCAAATGATCGCAATCTAATGACTGCTTCAGTATAATACCTTTTCTTCTTCGGGTACCAACTTGTAATGAAGGTTAGCGATAATTAGGGCAATTTGGATTCTTGACACGGCAGTTATAAAAACTGCGTGTTATTAATTCTGGATGCAAAAACGACAGGGTGTTATAAGTTTGACGTATCTATATGTATTTTAGTTGTTGTAGTTTGTGTGTCTGTTTGTGGCTTTGTTTCTCATGAATTCGATGAACTGATTTTGATTTTTTGTTTGAAAGATAATTTAGTCGGGAGTATTTATAGAATTGATCCAAGATGGCCGTAAAATAACAGACTACATATTTTGTCATAACTCCTTCAATATAGGTATCAAATAAAAGGGCTTGAGCCATAGAATACTATACACTAAGACAACTTTAAAAAATATTAAGATGGCCACCAAAACAAAATGGTGAAATAATATGCTTGAGTGGGGCCTATTGATAGCATGAAGTGATTTGGACCTAAAATATACTATGATAAGTTTTATTCAAGTCGGTGTAGTTGTTTAAAGTTTGGACTAAAATAGGGTCTGTTTGATATATTGTGTCGGGGATTTATTAAATTTTTAATTTTTTTACGTTTTTGTACTTTTGGTGTTGATTTTTTATCCAAGATATTCTTCTGGAGCTTTAAATATACTTACAAATTACGATTATGACACTCCTTTTTAATAATCAAATAAAAATAATTTAAAGCTCGAAAATAGTACAGCTGTTGAAAATGAACTATTTAATGGCGCGTTATCAAATATTCCGGATAAAGATGCGTGTTCAAAATTCAATGTACCCAATCATTATACCCAATTTGTGTTTGGATATTTTATGAAGTGTTACATCGAAACGGTTTCAGTTAGTGATTGTCATTTAAAACATTATCTGTCGCACTAGTTATATGTGTTGTCATAACCTACATTTCTGTATAAAGAAGAAAAAAGCTGTATAAGATAATTTATTAATATAATTTCGTCTTTCAAATTTCAGTGCTAGACGATCCCATTTGTTCATATCTGATTCTTGCACGTAACTGCAGCTTTTCTTGTTACCAGCGAGTACTAGCTATTATTATCCAATACCAACTTCCGAAAATCAATAATTTATCTATATTACTAATTTCACCGGAACAGAATGCATATAAAAAGTCGGTTTTACGGGCGAAGATTTTACGTGACAACGTCTTTTTCTCGGTAGAATATTTATTGATATGAATATAATTAAATTGCACAATAGGAACAAGGAATTGAATGAAAATAAGAATTGCACAAATTTTAACTATAGAAATATATTTTGTTTACTAAAACATTGTACATGTAAACTTAAACTTAACTAATTCCTATTTGAGTGATTTTGTTGAGGATAGGACGATGATAGGAGAAACTACAGACACAGCTGACGATACTTTAACCACACGTGTGAACTTGTATTATGACGCTTTCTTGTTTTTCCAACGCCAAGAACGTTCGAGAAAGACAAAGACAGAGACACAAGCATGCGCCGATTCAATGCGCCTAATTCTCTAGTGCTGCGCGCGCGGCAGACCGATCATAGTTGAGTGGGAGAGAGACGCAAGGCATTCGGCGGGCCTCTCTCTCGTTCGGTGACTCATCGTAACGTTACCGAGCGTTACACTTTTTCATAAGTGACTCCCAGCCGCAACCTAATTTAAGACGTTGTGACGTCAAAATAATTTGTGTTGGTTCTTAAAATATAACCATACCATAGTATGGTCACATAGTACGAAAAAAGAATGACCAGTTTACTAGGAAAGTTATAGATATGAATGTTGATGGCCGCGTAGGGGGAGAAAGACTGAAGAAAAGATAGATGGACTGTGTGAATGATGATATTTTTTGATATATTTCGATATATTACATATATTTCTTCAACAAGAAAGGAGTGAGTGTCAAATGGCGAGTGGTAGAGTGGAGTGGAAGTAGAACATGTCGACTCCTAATAAAATTGGAAACAGGACAGGAGAACGAAGATCTCAAAAGATGTTTCAATTTTTCATTAGTTTAAAAAGAAATTATTTGCATGTTTTATAGCAAAAAGATTGAAATAAAAACAAGATTGACGGTGTTTTAAGTATATTTTAATATAAAACTCAATGTCACAACAGCGAGCTGACTATATAAGTGAAATATTCACACCACATTTTTGTTTCTAAGACTAATGGCCGTTTTCACCAACCCTGTCTTAGCTTAGGTGACTCCTAAGTGACATGCTGTCACTTTTTGTATTAACTGAAAAGAGTGAGACAGCATGTCTCTTAGGAGTCACCTAAGCTAAGACAGGGTTGGTGAAAACGGCCATAATAGTTTTTTAATTATTAAGGTACGATGATATAGACCTTTTCGTTACGGTCCACTTTTCGGCGCGATTTTAAAGACGTTTCACGTCAAAAAAAATATTACGCAAACTATTATTGTTATGATCGTCGTGTTATACGATTGAAAAGAATAATTGTTTGATTTAGGAAATCATCTTACATTCAAATCGTAGTATCTATAGATGGCTTAAAGGATTCCGGAAATCAATCTACTGCCATCAAAAGTGTTTGTTTTGCTTGTAAAGTTTCGAATACGATACCTGACTTAGACTTTTCGCCTTGTATCTTATCGAACATTTATAATTGACGCATTATAAATTCAGGTGTTCGGAATGTAGGTCAAATCGCTGAGCTTGTCTTTTCATTTTAAATAACTTCAGTTTGCTTCAGTTAGCTTTATAATCACATTAATTGATTTCGTATTACAAAATACAATTTCGTCTATAGGATTTCTTTTGTCCCTGCGATAGGCAATTCTTAGAAATTTTCAGTTTACGAGCCGGAGTTATGCTATCGTTATTTCTTTGACGTTGTCGTGAAAATTGTGTGTTACTTTTCTAAATTGTTTTTTAAAACTGCCAATTGTACGTGACTTGAGGTCGGACAGACGATGCAACCTTAACCTGTGCAGTTGACGGAAGTTTTTAATGGTGCTGATAGTCTAGTAACCTCGGATGTTTCACCTCGGAATTTGAGATAATAAATAAGTATGCAGCTTCACTTCGGCGTTCTAAAAGTTGTCTCAAAAGTTTCATATTATCTCGTGTCTGCATTGCAAGTTATTCGAGGTCAAAGGTCACGAAAATTGTTTCTATGGTTCTAATCACTTAAATACCTATTAGAAAAATTGAAGATAGAAACAATTTGCCATAACTTTTGTCATAACTTTTTTCTATACGCTCAATCCTTTTCGAGATAAAGGGCGGAGAGCACCCAACGCTCAGGCATACACATGAAAGGTGAATCTCGGTGTTGAAAGTTGAAGTGATTAGAACCATAGAAACGGTGATAATTGCAAAAAAACGATTTTCGTGACCTTTGACCTCGCATAACTTACGACGCAGACACGAGAAAATATGAGAGCTGTATACGAGTTTCCAGCTTATTATCTCAGATTCCGAGGTTGACACCTCTTTTTTCCTAAAGTGACTGGACTATGACATACCCTTTTGGATTGAAGGCCCAAAATAATTAAGTCCGTATTAATAAAGTTAAGTTTACGTAGTTTTTCTACGTTTTCATATATTTTAAGCTATATATTTAAAGGTAAAAAGCGACAACTGCATTAATGTAAAAATATAAACGGGACATAAGCAGTAAAAACTAATTCTAAGTGTCGGAGAACTTTAAATTAGCGCTTTATGCCTCACCATGCGTACTTGTGGGGTAAAATAGTAGTGTTAATTTTGCTGTTCCAGTATATTAAATATAATAAGTATTAATTCAGATACTACGACATTACAAAAATAAATATACTGAAATCTGAATAAAATAATTTTTTAATACAATTCAACATCGATCCTGCATGGAGTACTGCTGCCATCTTTGGGACGGTTTCTGCCCGCTATCAGTTGGCTGCCTTGGACTCAGTAGAAAGGCGAGCTAGAAAACTTATCGACGACGAAATACTTATAAACTCACGTCTTCAGAGTCTAGAACACCGTCGAAGAGTTGCTTGCCTTTCGGTTTTCTATAGGTTGCATTTCGGAGAGTGTGCGTTGGAATTACATGAATTAATTCCACCCGCTCCTTTCCACCACCAGTCAACCAGACGTAGGCTTAACTACCATCCTTACGTGGTGGACTATCCTGTTACACGTACAAAACGGTTCCAGTCTTCGTTTTTAATACGAACAGCTAAGATGTGGAACTCTTTGCCGACGTCTGTGTTCCCGGAACAATATAATCTTACGGTCTTCAAGTCACGAGTGAATAGGCATTTGCTAGGTAAGCGTGTTCCATCCTAGTCCTCATCGTCACTTACCATCAGGTGAGATTGTGGACAAACGCATACCTATTTTAAATATATAAAAAAAATTTAACGAACATTTTAAATTTATATCAAGCTACTCTCATAATAATTACTTATTAATAATATAAATGTATTATTCTCTCTCGCTTCTACGTTAAAGAACAATATTAGAAGATAACCTGCACATACTTGAGAACACTGAAAGTAAAGTACTTGCATTTCATTAGTACCTATCACTAATAGGTTGGTACTATAGTCGCATCGATGCGAGTTTCTAACTCGTGCTTAATTCGAATATTTCGATTTTCTTTTCCATTTGTACTTGTTTCTTGAATTTTGCTAATCCTTAATCCGACTTGCGATTCAATCCTCAACTGGATGGGACAATTCACAAGCTGTAGCGTTTTTGAAACTACTAAACAAAGAAATAAATATATTATAACAATGGTTGGTTTTTTTGATAAGTTACTTATTATTTACTCAATGCTGCATAATTGGTTTTATTATGTAGTGTTTTTGCTCTATAATACCTTCAATTAAATCTATACTTTTTTAGTAAGATAGCGGTTTTTTTGCGATTTGATATAATCAATATGATACACATGAGCACGCGTATATATTACTTATATTGAATTTATTGTCAAATTTATTTTAAACTAGCGGACCCGACAGACTTCGTCCTGTCAAAAAGATTTGTACAGTGGCAGTTTTTTGTTCCTAATTATTTTATAGATAATGTTGCATAGCCAACCAAATCGCAAAAAAAAGTCTAAATGACCTATTACGTTTTGTGGCTATTCAATTTTGGAACGTGACATTAAATCCTCCAACGATGTATTCTGTGCTCCAACGCACGACGCACACTGTTTTGATAGATATGATTGAATTTCAACTATATGTAGCGTTAATAAAGGGCAAATTGACTCTTTGATGTTAGGAACACACCTTCATTGCTTAGACAACAGTGAGTTCTTGCAATATGAACTTTATACAATAACAATAAAGCTCAATTCGACTGTACGTTTTAGTTAGAAAACGTTTGCATGGAAAATAAAAGGGCTGTTTAGGGTATTTCCGATAATTATTTGAATTTTCCTCATTGTAAAAACCCTCCTTGAACTTCAACGAGCATTAACAAAAAAGAATTGGCCAAATTGGTCCAGGCGTTGTTGAGTTATGAGCTTACCAACACATTTTGCGATTCATTTTTTTATATATAAGATATATACAATTATTATTTACTTTCATAGTTTCAGAAACATTAATTCACCATTATAACGAAAGTATTCATTTCCTTCTTTTATTACCTAAATTAAAATATTAATATCATCATGTTTGCAAGAATAACATTGTAACTATACAGCAATGAACATTATTTTACGTAGGTAAACAAAAAAACACACACACGCATAAACACACATACAATCAATCAAAAGTATTAAAGAAGAGTCTTGATCTGGTGTTTTTTTTGAACATCCTGACACCGGTAATTTTTGTAGGAAAGTCTTTACATCTAACATGTAATTGGTCGTTTGGAATAATTAATGTAGTGGTTGTCGTTTTTGCTATATTGAATTTAAAAATAAAGCTTCACGTGCTTCTAAATTCACTTTACGAGCATCCGTGGAGCTCTGGTTTTGACATTGGTTTTTCGATATCAGAAATTTGAATTCTAAATATATACAGACAGCAACGCGACAGATTTCTCAAACAGACCTTACGTCGCTCGTTATTGCGGTGGTTTTCGTAGTGCCATTGTAAAGTTGAACATGACCGCACATTTTTTTTTATTTACAAATTTGAGTGCGTTTGACAACTATCTCACCTGATGTTAAGCGAAGATGGCTGATGTCTAAGGTGGAACACGCAAACTCAAATAGTGTCTATTTACTCTTGCCTTTAAAATCCCTATATTATAAGTATCGGGGAACAACGACGCAGGTAGGGAATTCCATTCCATAAATCCAACTACATTGAAAGAAAATATCATCCATTTCATACATTTGCGAAGAACGTCATTACAAGATATAAAATCGGTAACCGGCACTGGATTTGTGTGGTTCATTAACGCTTAAATATTTATTTATTATTTACTGCTTATTTTAGAAATGAAATTATAATATCTTCAGTCATGTAACTTGTTACAGCAGGTTGGAATGGAAGCGATGTGAGCTCTAATTGTAATGTTCTTTCAAAACAAGAATCCGCTTCCGCTAATGAATATAACCATGAATCTTTTAATGGATTTAAACATTCAGTTTTTTACAATACTCACTCTGAGTACCCTTGAGAGCTGAGCTTTTTATTTCTGTTCGTAATCAGTGTTACCGTATAGTAATCCGTAGGAGTGTTTGAGCTGTACAATACTGCTTTAGTGACACGAGACTAGAATAAAGTGAGCAGCAGCACCACAGTTTCAACTAAACATTTTGAAAATGTAGATTTTATCTCTCTTTGCAAAAGATATGAGTTTAAACTTAAAAACTGAAAATAGTCTAGTAGGTACAAAATATTTGTATTTATATTAAAGCTTTTCAAAATCGGAACATCAACGCCAAGTCAAGGTACACGTTCAAACGTGAACTACAAAAACAGTTTTTATTACGTAGATAATAAAGACGATCGATTAACAGTGGTTTGACTGAGAATTGACTGAATAAATAATTTTTGTTTTAAGATGACGATAATAGAATGACCACAATACTATATTAATAAAAGTGATAAGCTGGCTTAAAACACAACTTCGAGGTAAATTGAACACGTGAATGCGATGTCATATTTGGCCTACTCGGATTCATTATAGACACTAACCTAAATTGAAGCTTGACATATACTCTTATCTAGGTATATATATGAGTTAAGGGGATTACACCGCTTGAGTTGTAAAGCTCAAGTTTCTAGAAGACCTCTTTTAAGCATGAGCTGTATTGTAATTTACACTGTAGGTCATAAATAAAATGGTATTGTTTAAAATTACAATAAAATAAACACACATGTGTATAATGTAGATGGGTACTTGTCGAGTCTTGCCATACATAGAGATAATGGCAGGTTATGTTATGATAGTACCTACTTACAAGTTTATGAAGTCAGCGCGTATCACAGCGTAAAATAATAATAATTCCAAATGTGTTTGCACGAAACCAAAAAGCAGTAATAACTCCTAAGAAATAAACATTCCGGACGCGGGAAAAGTCAAGATCAATTTATTGGATTCAAGAAGCTTACACTAGATTGAAAGTTGACGCCTCGACGGCGGGATGAGCGCGGGATTACCACGGGATTAGGGGCCTGCGCCGCGGATTACCGGGGCCGGGATTCGAGGGCAATAAGAACTCAGCAGAGATTATAAGAAATGAATCGAACGCGTTACTTCGGAAGGGCACTATCGGTTTTGGTCCGCCAAATTATGGACAGGGTAGCCAAGATGGGCTTTTATGCTCAGGACATTTTTAGCAGACCATACCAAAACGGCGTATATGTTATTACCATATTTTTAGTATTTTATCATAAAAATTTTCACCATAACGAGGAACCCATTGTTGAATAATACATTATTGTTACATAGATTTAATAATTATTAATATTATCAAAAAAAAATCTGAAACTGTCACCAATTCGAAGCACTCTGTTTCACATTCAACACGCATTTATTAATTTACTAGCTGACCCGGTGAACTTCGTACCGCCTAATTATAATTATGTTCTGATCGAATCAGATTTGTCCGAGTCGCCTAGTACTTCCACCATATCATCATGTCCTGGCGAGCCAAGTGGTTCCCAAGTAGATGGAGCCAAGTTGATGGAAATAAAGAGGTACTAATACATTTCGCTTTTTATTATTTTTAAAGGCTTATAAACTGGTCTATATGGACAAAAACAATGGTACGTTCGGATACACGGGTTCTTTTTACATGAGATGACAAAACAATATAATAAAAATATTTTTGAGAGTTAGTAACACTGTAAGGTTGGCACCCATCAAATACGTCAACACATTAATTATTTTTATATTTTGAAATTTAAATACACGATGTTATAAGCAAAGTTGATATTATGTTGTCGATTCAAAAGTCTTGTCTTAATGCGTTCTTCAATTCGAGTGGAACTGAGAGTACAAATACCGTCAAATGTTTGACAGAAAGTAAGTGATCAACTTTTATATGGGAAAATGAAATTGTCATCTTACTCTATCTTACTCGCAATTTTTCCTTATTTGCTCACCGTTTAGACCTACCCTGGACTACTACAAACATTTTAAAACCAAAATCAGCTCAATCGGCCCAGCCGTTCTCGAGTTTTAAGCAGACTAACGAACAACAATTCATTTTTATTTATATAGATTATATAAATACCAACTATATTAAAATAGCACTTCCATAATAACCATTATGTATTAATACATACATACACACACGTAATATGTATGACACAGCGTGTAATATGGGTTTAAAAAACCAACCATGCAGCCCTATTTTGACAGATGTTACTTTTCTACTTGGTTTTTATTATTTATTTAAAACCACTTTTAACTGTTTATAAAATCTGAACTCAATACATTCTATCACAATAAATATCAATATTTTAATAATCAGATATAATGATTAAAATTTAATAAAAATTGTGTCAGATATTTATTTACCTAATTATAATAATAGAATTATAGTTAAATGTCGACAACCTAATTTCAGTTCACAGTATTTTTGTGTCAGAACTTTAGGTATATGAAACCGTGAAAGACCCTCGGGTTTCCTAATGAGTAATAGGGTGTGGTCACCGCATCCCCTCCATTATATTAGATTGCTTATGGAATGGACGGAGTGCTTATGGAAGGTTTCTTATTGAGCAAGACGTACAATCAAAATGGGTTAATGTAAATAGTTCCCTAGGAAGTTAACGCAAAGAAATCGTATATTTGACGTGCTTTGGTTACCGACGTATTGGTGCGAGTTGTTTGCCAGTTGGCAAGTATTATTAGGGTCATTAGTAAATTTCTAAATATTGTAATTAATAATCAGAATTGATTTTTAAGTCTCATTTATCCTAATGCTAGCTGTTTTCAATGGTCTTGTTTGGATTGGATTTACATTAGCATAGCTGCATCGCTCCGGTTCCTAAGGAGGTGGTCGTTTAATCTTTTGCCTACATGGTTCTTAGTACTTAGACATAAGGTTGAGTTTATTCGGTAGGCCTTTCCGACGGTATGGAGTACGACATAATCGCTGTGGCACTTGCTGCTGCGGTGATATCCTGGGTACGTACGTACTTGAGAAAAAATAATTATTTACATGCTCTCAAAACATTTGTATGGAGTTACCTATGGAGTTATCTATTATACGTAAAATTTTAAATTTAAGTGAACTTATATATATATACGCTTAAATTGTATATTTGTTTGATATCAATAAATGCCCATAAAGCCCTATGTTGAATAAACATTATTTAGATTTTGATTATGGCACAGTAACGAATGAATCTCTTCTTTTTTAATCAGGCACTCCAATCACAACACTTCCCAATAACAGGATTTCCGAAAATCACCTGCCTCTCCAACGATTTCCGCAGTAAATTCCGATGCCGCGCGGCCGAGAGAGATACATCTCGGGTCTCGAGGAAAAATTGTAACTTCAGGGGGTAAATTAATTAAGCGCCCACTCAGTTTCAATTTGGCAGAAATTAATGTTGGATCCACCCGTGTGTCTTTGGGAGTAAAATATGCGTTTAAGATTCTCAACCTACACGAGTTTGAAGGTTGTATTTTATCGAGAGAAACACAGTGGAAAGTTTGTAAAACGTGTTTCACTTGTAAGCACCTTGTTAATTGTTACGTTGGAATAAACTTGATTTTGTAGTAAACTCTTGTGTTGGGAATTAAATAGGCAAAATTACAGAGTTCGGCGGAGATTTTAAATGGTACTTATGTGATCAGTTCGCTGTCCATCTGTCTGTCCGTTTGTCAAGACCTTTTTCCTTAGATATTTGTGGAGGTGTTAAGTTGAAATTTAGATCTGCAATTTATTGTAATAGTGAAAAACTGCATTTCAAAGTCGACACAATCAAAAGATCTTTTAAGCTCGGTTTGTCTCATATTTTGATTCGTGTCAAGGAATCAAATCTTTTAGGGCACCCACTTCCCGTTGTACTATAATATTAAAGTTTGGCATGAAGTTACATATATCATATAGTACAAGTAAGGAAAAATAACCGAAAACCGTGATATATTTTTAAAATTATAGTGGTATATTGGTGGTTTACTGGTTTCTTGAACTAAGTGTTATTACGAACTGTGTGATACCTATTTCATTTCAGAGACTGATGACTAATAGTAAATATTATCACCATAATAGTTACTGGATCAATAAAATCAATTGTATATCAAATAGATAGATATATTCATATAATTTACTGTAATTTCTAATTTATAATATTATAACACTTAGTGACTTGTGAGAATTTGAACTATCGAAACTCGTATCTTACTAACTTCATCGAAACTTACGATCATGTTATTATTCAATAATTAATCTATAATTATAAACATAAGTACAACATCATAGTAATGTCTTTTGAAATAAAAATATATTTCTCTATTTTCTCACTCAGGACCGCGTTAACAGCAAAGGGACAAGCTAGTACTCACCGACGCAGGGGTTGTGGTTGACGACGGCGAAGATCCGGTCGCAGCGTTTCTTCATGTGCGTGTTGGGACAGATGCAGCCGAACAGCGGGGAGAGACGCAAGCCCGCCCATGCTTCACGGCAGGCCTCCCTGGGGACGAGACTTCTACTTGAGTACGAGATGAAAATTCTTAGTATTGATTATGCTACATTTTTGCAGAGAAGGGAGCCGTAAGCTGCTTTTCGGTCTTGTGACCTAGGTGTAATTTAAGGGTCTCCTTTTGTTGACCGCCTCTCTCTATCTTCTATTGCCATTTTCATGCGTTACAGTCAAAAATTTGGTGTTAGACATCACCAACGTGCTTTTATAAACTTTTAAATTTACTGACGCTAACATTAATAATCTTATAAATTTATCATTTTTTGTATGAAGGTTGGCAATAATAGTCTTACGTCTATCCACACACACTTATATATATATATATATATATTATACTAGTTGACCCGTGCCCACTTCGTTGGGCATAATATCCTCGAAGCGAGCACGAACGCGAACCGAATTAAACCCGAAGCCATCGTGCGCCGTCCGCTGCCCGTTTTTTCACCGATATATATATATAATATATATATATATATATATATATATATATAGAACGGTGATAGCCGTTCTATATATACGCAGCTGACGCACATTTTTATTTTCCAATACTATAGTTGCTATAAAAATAAATCTTACCGTCTCTTAACCTTTTAAAACGTTGAATTCATAAAATGTTGATATATCTAAAATATTATCTATATTGTTTATAGCTCTGCAATATAGTTAAAAACGGATCTTTAACATTGAAAGTGTTGTCATGATGGAGTATCTGCCCGCAGAGCTTCAAAAACACCACACTGGGGGATTTATTCGGCTTTGATAACGTCTCTGCACGCGTAGAGCGGCAGCAGCGGTTTTGTTGTTTGACGGTCCTTTCAGAAATTTATCCGCTTGCACTCGATAGTTTGATTCGGTTTGGTAACTGTTATGTTTTCTAGTTTTATTTCTTAATATTTCAGTAATCCTTCGGACTTCAGGGAACGTAAATGTTTTAGCAAGGATGGTAGAAGTTACCTTCACAGAACATGCAAATATAATAATGATTAGGCCAAGTTAGGTCCACGCACACTTACATAAAATTTTCTCTCCGTGTTGGATCTATATCTCCGCGCAGGCCTTATTAAGGGCCGTGTCTTATAAAGACGCATCCCTATCTGCACTATGAATTATTATTATTACATGACATGTGTTATTATTGTTATATGTATGTGTGTCTTCTTAATTCTGCTTTGACCTTATGTATTTTATTAATTATGATTCCAGTGACATTACAATGTTATATTATCCAAATGACTTTATATGTACTTGTTTCTTTGTTGTATATTATAATTAATTATGTAATTTTTATGTAAATATTAGCATGGATGTGTTTGTTGGTGTTTTGGTATCCACTGTCACAGCCAACAAGTTTGTGAGAAAATAAATGGTAATAAGCAAAACATTTAGAGGAGAAGGCTGATATGTTATATTTTGCCTAGAATTTCCACTACGAACTCTCCAGTGTCATACAGCATTAAGACGCTATTCGTATATACAATTTCATTTTGATTATAATTAACGACAAAATGAGAATATTTGATTTCCGGCCAGATGCCTCTTAGTGTCTCTCAAAGAGAATATTAACGCACCGCTGTATTTCATGTGTGTTTTTCGATAAACACCCGGGACGTGCGAAAGAGAAATCGAATCGTAAAGAAAAGAGAGACTCTTTAAGGAGTGCTAATATGTTCTTTGCAGAGATCCCAAATTATTTTCCACAAGTGACGGGAACTTAAGTTAAATATTGTTGTTTCGAATAGTCAATTTCAATTCCTTAAAGCCTTTTTTTAATTAATAAGTAGCCTACTTTTTCATTTTCTTCTACTTTTTCATTCTGAAGGAAAACAACGCGAGGCAACCTGATTACATCTACGAAGGAATTCATAGGATGTCCACAAAGCAAAGAAGGCCAGCATGATTGACCAACATGTCCTCGTCATCGTCCTAACATGATTATAGTAAACTCGTGCCTTTCGGCGGGGGCCTATTGATGATGTTTCCATTATAGTATCATATCGCATATTAAAAATAACATTGTCATTTAAAACAAACATGCTTAAAGCTTAAAGTATAAGTTTAAATATTATCGATAGTCAGAAAAGCTCTTTTTAGGTTGTCACCAAACTGGCTAACTCATTAGAGCGGACGATTCGCAGAGTCGTCGGATCTAATTCCTTCCAACTTTATTTTGAGATACGGCGCAGCCAATCCAGGAATACTGTGAACTCGACGACCTCGCATGACGAGTTAAATTCGTACGTTTCCGATCGATACTACGAATTATTCGCGCCCGGAAAATGTTGCGAGATCTCCGTGATTGTGACCGGGGGGAGGATTGGACGATTTCCTCGATTTGTCGCCATTTGTTTTGCTAAGCCTTTTTAAGAACTCCGTTTTGAAGAAGGCAGTTTATTATGGTTGTGAACGAGTTTTACAAATATTGTATTGTTTTTCCAATAAATTTTATCGTATCATACAAGAAATCAACGCATGTAACAGCTTCTCCAAACTGACCAGTTACTGACAAAGATTTAATAAAAAATAATTTTCAGATTATTGAAGAATTTCCAAAATAATGCTGTAAAATACCACGATTATACATGAATGTTTCGACAGCAATTGAAGATTAAACAAAATGCTGAAAGTGTGCTGGTGGTGTAAGCACCATCTGAACAGCGAGAGTCTCGATTGCATTAGGCTTATATATTATATATACATACATTGACAGTCACCATTGGTATACTATATAAATAGAGAGCTACAATTTTGATAGCTTATTAATTATTAATGATTTAAATAATCATATAATCCTACTATCCTACTACTTATTATAAAGGCGAAAGTTTGTAAGTATGGATGTTTGTTACTCTTTCACGTAAAAACTACTGACTGGATATGAATGAAACTTTACCACAATATAGCTTATACATCAGAATAACACATAGGCTACAATTTTTTGAGGTTTCTAATGTGAGGTAAAAAAACACATTTTTTGCGCTTACATTGCCAACGCTGACTGAATCCTACAAGATAGATCAATACTGCAGTAGCTACCTATAGGCCTATGATTAGGGCTCTGCAGTGCTTAGTTACCGTATTTCTTACTTATTACTAGACTAGACGGGACGAACCTGAAGTCCACGCGAACGAAGTTGCGGGCAAAAGCTAGTACATTTATAACGAGTTTACGTTATACTGCTCTTTCTCAGGGAAGTGTCTGATGTTTAAGCCTCATATCAGCCTCTGTGGCATTTACAGAGCTTTCTGACATTTCAAGTACCTATAATTGTCTCTGGTTACTGTCATCTCTGCAAGAATATGTCCAGCATTAAAAACTTTCCTGTGATTCACTAGCAATACACAAGAATTAAAGAAGTCATTAAGCAATATGGTAATGGATCGATAAATATGGGCCGAGAAATTCGATTCGATTGCCCTCTTTCTGGGAGTTGGATCCATTTAGTTGGTTATTCGCTCCAGACAAATATTCACGTGAATAACTTTTAGTGTGGAGCATACAATAATGAGATCGTATCGCTATTAAATCAGTTTGTGACACGATGATGTTGTGTGTCCAGTAACAGAGAGCGCGTCAGAAAAATTTGTTAGAAAATACTTGCGTATTAGCTGAAATAATTATAAATAAAATCTACTTCTCAGGCGCGCCACATGTTTGGCCCACTTCAATTTGGAGGAATGCTTGGTAATGTGTCTTATTTTCAGTATCTTTTTGATATTCAACATACTAAGTTTTAATCCTCATAGGAATTCGCACGCATTACTTGTCCCGGATGGATCCGACGTAGGATCCCGCACCTCGAAGCCAAGCTTCGAGGTGCGGGAGTACGGCACCGACGGCCCGCTGGCGCGCGCAGATTCGTAATTCGAGCTGCACGCCAGCACGCCAGGCCGCCACAATCCGTCGGTGCCACTCCCGCTTAGGCACTTCGTGGGCGGGTTCCAGGGCGCCCCATCGCTCCCCCGGTCGACACGCCGCGACGCATACGTCGCCGCGTACATGTCGGCCAGGATGTCGAATGGGGGGGAGCGTCCCAGAACCGTCGCCGCCTCGTACGAGATTGTACGGTAGCCTCGCACGATCCGTATGGCCATTATCCGCTGCAGGATCCGTAGCAGAGCTCTGCATCGGGGGACCTCGCGCAGTCTTGCGACCACACGGGAGCCCCATACATGGCCTCGGATCGCACGACGCCCTCGTACAGGCAATATTGTTTGGCCTATATATAGAAAAAGATAATGCATGACTAAATTAACCGAAAATTCTCCGGGCGGTTTGAAATAATGTTTAAATGTTTATGACACTTTACGGTAAAGTTGCTTTATTTAAAAAAAATAATAATAACCGCGACCTTTAATTAATATGTCTTGAAAAATAATGTTATTAATTCTACATTATTGCAAGTATTGGTATAATTATTTTGAAGTAAAGCTGGTTCTTCTGCAGCGCTCTATCACAACCCGTGGAAGACCGAATGCGACATTTCACCTTTTCCACACGATTGGGTCCGTACAGTGCTTGAAGACAAGTTGGTACTGTTGTCAGATCCATGTGGCACTTCCCGTTGAAAATCTTTCAGGCGTTCAAAAATACGATTGTTTGTTCAGTACGGGCAAACATTTGTAGCAAACCTCTTCGGTCCGTACGTCCTTGAACACAAGCAAGTAGTACTGACCTCTCATTCATGAGGTCTGCTTATCGCAATAATGTGCTTGAAGACAAGGTAGTACTGACCTGTCATCCATACGGCACTCGCCGTCGCGGGCCTTGCAGGCGTTCTTGAACCGGTCAAACAGTACCGAGCACGGCTTCTCGTTGTGGCAGACACTCAGCGCATACGTGCAAGTCGGCAAAGTCTCTACTGGGTACGGGTCCTTCTCTGTAACAAGGAATAAACTTGCAATTATTTTAAATTTGTTGGACGTTGTTAGGTTTTGAACTTTACGTTTTCTACATTATGGATGAGACACAATTTGACGGTCCATTTGATGTTAAGATTTTGTATCTTTAGTCATAACAACAAGGTATTCACGTCCTTTTCCATATCGGTGTTTAATGAGGGATTTTTGGAGTAATAGATCCACGAATATAACCAGCCTTTTTTTTTTTTAGAGGGGAAATGCATTATGCGCCGTGACACCGGGCTGACAGGACCGGCCTACCCATTAAAACCCCCCTGACTTCTCTAGGCCCATGCGGGGCACATGGGGGGGCGCGCTTTCGCGATTCTACCGCTATACGAATATTTCCAGCCTAGTATTAAGTATTATATACACTAATAATCGTTATGTCTCAATAAAGCAATTATATTTTTTCAAGCTAAACCAGTCATAGATAAAAATCAGTATCTATAAAATTAAATACAGAATAGATATTGTACAAAAACAAAAAAAAAAACAGTATGGTTACTTGACTCGAAATATTGTATATATCACATTGCATTACGAATAGATATGTGGACTAATAAATAAATAAGGTTGACAAATTGTGACAAATCTACACAAATTTGACATATCAATACATAGTATAAAACAAAGCCGCTTTCGCTGTATGTCCGTATGTATGCTTAGATCTTTAAAACTACGCAACCGATTTTGACGCGGTTTTTTTAAATAGATAGAGTGATTCTTAAGGAAGGTTTGTATGTATAATAAATGCATAATATAGTAGAGAAACACTGATAAATTTAAAGGTTTCTAATGTGATGTCGTAAATAAGCACTTTTTTTTGCGCTTATATTGCAAACGCTGGCTGAACCCTACGAGATAGACCAAAATAATGTACTACAGTATTGTACAACTTACAAAAATCCACAAAAAAGTCCGCGATGGTATATGTCTATCTCTTAGGGATAACCAACCATAACCATTTTTTCACTGCACCCGTGCGAAGCCGGGGCGGGTCGCTAGTACTATATATTCAAATAAACAATAAAATCTCATACCTTTCTTCATGACGAATACGCATGGATGGTCGAAGAGGAAGTCGCGGAACGAGTTGCATTCCCGGTCCACGTTCGGCTCCCTACACAGACAGGTCGGCTTGAAGAACGGGAACGCTTGCAAAGTCTTCAGGGCGGCTTGGCATTTCGTCACGGTCACAGTCGAGCAGGCCACTGGACATAAAAGTAGGAAATTATCTTATTTTGTCATAAGTAATTACATATAACAACTATTTTTTCACTCGCACATATAGAAGGTTCACACAGACTTTAATTAAATCAATTCAGGTGTATTCCTTCCTAGAATGGTATTACAAAAAGCACGGCTCAAACATTTCTTGCCGCCCTAACAAGTCACAATGGTTCGGATTGGAGCAAAAACTGGAGATGAAACGTTCCCTCTGATTGGGAACTTTTTCAGGCACCCATTAGTAGATGGGTTACATGTGATCTTGGATGTCAAACTTTGGATCTTGGATGTGATCAATAACAATTGATTTCATTGACTTGGGTTTTTTCGGTTTGTTACTGAAGAATTAGTCCTTTGTTTTTGTTTAACGCTGACATGTTAAAGTTTAACGTAATGGAATGGTAATTTGATATACAGTGCGGGATTTTTAATTTAAACGCAATTACGCAGTCGCGTATCCCGCAAAATATGCGGGACAGAGATTGAGGAATATGAGTAATTAGAAAGGCTGAGAAATAAAAAAAAATAAAGATAACGATTAGTTGCACAAATAAGAGATCTATCCCACCTATAAGCTTAGAATCTGAGCGTGCATTTTCTGCTGCTTCATATGTACTAAAATCAAGCGGTCAATGCATTGTGCTTTGTTAGAGCACCAGAAGAGCTGTAATCTCGGAGCTCATCATTATATCAGGAGGCTCGAGTGTAATTTTGTAATTTATCTGTGTTTATCGTTTTGGATATGTACATTTATTTGACGCTCTTACGATAAAGGCAAATATCGTGAGGTACCCGGCATACACCGTCAAAGAAATTCAAAGATGTAGGTACGTGACGTCGGCACGGCTGCTTCGGTGAGTATCTGTGTCGAATAGGACGGGAGGGATCGACACATTGTCCACCACTGCGCATCCGACCTCGACTCGGCCCAGCACACGCTGGCGGAGTGCCCCGCGTGGGCCTCCGAGCGCCGAGTCTTGGTCGCAGAGATCGGGCGAGATCTGTCTCCGCCGGCATTGTTTGCGGCAATGCTGGCGGACGAGGGAGGTTGGAGGGCTGTGGCCTCCTTCTGTGAAGCAGTAATGCTCCAGAAGGAGGCCGCCGAGCGGGGTCGGGAGATGGCCGATCCCGCTCGAAGGAGGCGGCGCCGGTAGCACAGCTGCGGCACCGCCGCGGGTCGCCGGCGGGCGCGAGGAAGTCGCGACCGCTACGGCGACCCGGGATGGACCACGCCCCTTCCGTGGCCGGGGGGCGTCGTCGGTGGAGGGGACCGGGGGAGGTGGTAGCTTCCCCGAGGAGGGCTCCCCTCTAGAGAGGGGAGCGGAGGCTGGGGGTTCCCGGAAGTGGCCTTTGTGTTCCCGGGGCTCCCTACATGCCTGAGGAAGGCCATCCCTGAGGTTTTTAGTGGGTAGGCCTCCCCCTTCTGGGGAGGAGAGCCCCACATAACCCGGCTCGCCACAGCCGGGGTATGCAATTTAATGCATTTTCCTCAGGGAAACAAAAAAAAAAAAAAGGTACGTGACGTCGATTAATCTACACGGGATCAGTGTGGTTGACTAAGACCTAATCTCTCTAACATTGTTAGGTTAATCTCGTCCTCAGTGGGGTCGAATGTGAGGAATGATGTTGAAGATGACCATTGTGTTGTGTGAAACATATTTTTAGAAACGGGACCTAACATAAATTTAAGTACATATAGATAAATAATTAAATATGGGCGTTATTGCATGATTTTGTTTTTATTTCTCATAATTACACCAATTTTATCTAGTGCTTTTATTTGCTACATCTTAAGCTAATCTCGCAGTTACAAGGGATTGCTGGATCAGCATTTGTCTGCGGGTCGTATGCCCTGTTCCAACGTCGTGAACTAAAATTGTATAGTAGCACTATACAATTCAAATTCAGCTCCAGATTCAAATGGAAATTATTTGTGTCCTGGATAGGCTCTGTTTAGCTTATTTTTATTAATAATAATAATTACCCCCTGTAGTCTTTAGATGCATTTTTCATGGTGTAAATAGAGATTAGGCCTAGTTGGTACACCCCGTGCACAATTTCATTAAATTTCCTTTAAATGGCCTCTACGCGTTCGATCTATATATATCCCCACGCACGCCTTATAAAGGACCGTGCCTTATAAAGTCGCGTGATATAAGCGACAACTATTAGCCTCTTATTTATTAAGGCACGGTAAATAATGAGATCTGTCTCCGCCGGCATTGGTTGCGGCAATGCTGGCGGACGAGGGAGGTTGGAGGGCTGTAGCCTCCTTCTGTGAAGCAGTGATGCTCCAGAAGGAGGCCGAAGAAGATGGCGGCGCCGCGGATACGGCGACCCGGGAGGGACCACGCCCCTTCCGTGGCCGGGGGGCGTCGTCGGTGGTGGAGATCGGGGGAGATTGTAGCCTCTCCCGAGGAGGGCTCCCCTGTATCGGAGGAGGAGCGGAGGCTGGGGGTTCCCGAAAGTAGCTTGGTGTTCCCGAGGGCTCCCTACATGCCTGAGGAAGGCCATCCCTGAGGTTTTTAGTGGGTAGGCCTCCCCTTTCTGGGGAGGAAAGCCCCACATAACCGCCGGCTCGCCACAGCCGGGGTATGCAACTTAATGCATTTTCCTCAGGGGAAAAAAAAAAGCCACGATAAATAATGTAGCATAATATAAGATTCACATATTGTGTAAAGCAAATTAGTTGTAAGAAAATTGCATGCTGTGTTCACCTTTTGAAAATTTGTGACAGTCGATTATTTCAAGTAATATTGTTTATGTATTAGTATTAACAAATGGTGATGTACCTCAATGCAATAAATTAATACACGGGAAAATGCGAGCGAAGATGTGGGCGGTATGCTGATCTTATATTATAAACCATTCTTGGCAAGCTAGCGGCGCGCAAAAACGTTGATTGTGTGTGTAAATATCTCGTCAGTAAAAAACGCATCCATTACTGCCTTATAAACGGCAATCGACACAGAATCTCTTATTGACTTCTTATTGAATTATAAAATATTTTCGATACATTTTTATTTAGACGTTATTGTATCCCTCGACTTTACGTGTGATATTGTATAAAAAGTGCTGAGAACAAATTGTCTTTTATAAGTTAACAAATATCGGAGCTGATATAGTTATTAGCCTGATAAATATCAAACTTTAGGAATTTCTTCATTTTGTATTGATTAGATTAATCAATAAAAAGTGAACAAAAAAGAATCTACGAAACGTTACGTGCTTAAACTAATATCCAATTCTATTTATCAATACTAGTTATGACAATTAATTTGTAATCAACGTGGACTATAGATTAAAAATGTATAATTTGCCATAGAGAAATTTATTTGATTCTCCATGTCATTGATATAAGCAAAGTTTACCTCTTTATATACCGCCTCAAATATGTAAGTGTGTAAGCTAAGTTTGTATTTAAGAACTAGGTGCTCTATACCTTGTACTTTAGTATAGTAGTTGGTTTTTTGCCAGTGTCATAAAAAGAATGACACCGAAATGTATCCCTATTAAATTATAAACCCCCAAGTTTGTAATAATGGATGCATGTTTGTTACTCTTTCACATAAAAAAAACCAAATGGATTTTAAGGAAACTTTACAATAATTAAACGTATACATCACATTAACATATAGGCTACAATTTATAAAGATATTTTATGACTTGTTGAAAATATAAGTGTCCTAATATGTAAAAGATAAGTGTCCTGCACCGACAGAAGTCGGTGGCCGGCCAGTAAGATAATCAACATTCATGGCAAAAAATTAGTTGTCTGTAGAACTCCGTCTACTGCCGATATTTGAACGTGACAACGTCTATTACATGGTATTTTTTTCTGGGTGCAATGAAATTATTTAAAATAAAGTAATGTAACATTTATATTTTTATTTAATAGTTTGTTTAAATTTTCTGCTTCTGAAGTTATACATAAATTAATTATTATGAGTAATGTGCACTTGCACACTAAATATAATAAGCATATGATTGCACATACATATGAACATACATTCATTCATCTTCATACAGAAGTTTATAGTTACAATAAAATTAAGCGTGGACTCCGTGTGGCGTCAGATTCGGCCGTTACGGTGTTTTCGAGAATGACTCCACGCCGTACCAATTTAATAGACGTTGTCACGTCAAAAAAATAAACAAAACAAAATAGGAAAGCCATTTGATTAGTAAGAAAAATTTTAAAACATTTAACATTTTTTGAACATTTTTGTTTCGATTTGAATCAATGCATAAGAAATGTTGCTGTGAGTTTTATTAAAAATTTTTGGTTCCGTTGAAAATAAAGGTTGGTTCTCATCCGAGTTCTCATTATACTGACAGCAGATGTGACAAGGGTCTTTATCGATGCTAATGCTTAAAAATACCGAAGGATTTCTCCTAATTTGCCTCTTGCCCTTTTGAGCCCTTGAAAGATTGGGTCATTTCTCATTTTCCGATAATAATCCTCATATTTTTTATTTGCGTTGTCTTAAGAAATGTGATCGGCAGATGTTTTTGTAAAAAGGTTTGACGGATAAAGCAAGCCTTTATTGTATTTGATGATATAAGATATACAATATGATGATATGGGCTAATGCCATAGAATATACAAAATTTTATCACTAATTGGCAAGAAACTCATTAGACTTAAATCAAAAATATAGGCAACTTGTTCACCTCTATTAGTAAGGTATAAATATGGGTGGCAGATATCAGATTGTTATCATTTTTCGTGAAAAAATGTGTTGTCAGAATGTTAAGTCCCATCATACTGTTAAAATCCATAATGTTTAGACTTTCCCCGCCCGCATTAAAATGTGAAAATGACAAAATGTTGAATTCAAAAAAACAAACAATGAGATGTTCTATGTCTGGTATGATCATATAATTTCCTGTTTGTTAATGTCAGTAAAGTTTAAGTACTATTTGTAAATTGTTTTTTTTTTAGATGAAAAATTTAAATATGTTGAAATTCAGCATTTTTTAAATTAAACATTTGGATTATTAACAGTTTTAGTATTTATGATGCGTTAAGAACTTTACACCATGACGATGAAATACATTTATGCTGCATATAAGGCCTCATTTGAAATGGGACACTATAGAAGATTCACTCAGGGTACTGACAACAATTATGAGTTCCGGCTTTACTTTTTACAAGATCAGTTCCGAACAGTAAAATAATCCATTGATTGAAATCATATTAAAATGAATTAAATATAATGAATTATATTAAATCTAATATAGAAACATGATGTAGTAGTTAGGTTTTATTCAAACGAAAGCTGAGTCATTCTAGCCTGTTCGGAGTTGGCTTTGTAATTCCTGTCCATCCCTCCCCGCCTGCGCCTCATAGCTTATGCTGTCAAAAGGCCATGTCGATAGGGTTGTTACTTTGTCAAGGATTCCATACTAATCTGACTGTAACTTTTTAAGAAAACCTATAATTACTCGTTATTGTACAAAAACATGCAAAATATAATAAATACAGGCCCCCAAGTGGTTTTCGACCCCAAAAAAGTAGGAAAAGTAGGATTTTTTTAGCAAAAAGTAGGACTTTTTTACTGAAAAGTAGGACCTAATTTGACATAAAATCAATTTTTTTGTGCTGAAACAATGAAATGACATATTAAAAACCAAGTGCAAGTCGACTCGCGCACGGAGGGTTTCGTACCATTATCTATACAACATTTTAAACAAAATTGAGTTATTTACCATGTTATTTTAGTATCATGGACTTCTTCTTATTTTTTTTGCGTATTATCTATAAGTAAAAAATTATTATCTAAAAATTATTATATGTGTACCAAATTTCATCTTAATCGGTTTTGTAGATTCGGAGATAATTGACTGGAAGCGACGGACAGACGCTAGACGGACACACAAGTGATATTATAAGGGTTCCGTTTTTTGTATTCGGACGTACGGAACCCTAAAAACTAAATAATAAATACTCAATAGTCTATCAAATAGTATCCTCTAGTAGTAGGAATAAGGAAATACCGTAAAACTTT
This sequence comes from Scirpophaga incertulas, assembly GCA_036419045.1. Taxonomy (NCBI): domain Eukaryota; kingdom Metazoa; phylum Arthropoda; class Insecta; order Lepidoptera; family Crambidae; genus Scirpophaga; species Scirpophaga incertulas. Next base: position 33,013,720 of record CM071629.1, on the reverse strand, counting down.
AATGAAGGATTTAAAAAATGTTAAATAGTGTTTAGCCATTACTAATATTATAAATGCGAAAGTAACTCTGTCTGTCTGTCCAGCTTTCACGCCGAAACTACTAAACCGATTTTAATGAAATTTGGCACGAATATACCTAGTCTTGCCATAAATATTGAAATATAGAAAAAACATTTTTTTTATCTGTCATGTCTTTCTCTTAAAACATTTATTACTTTTACACTATGTTACCGTAGCAAGTGGAAGGACGTAATCTCTGCCTACCCCCGTGGGAAAAAGGCGCGAGTGTATGTATGTATGTATGTATGTACTATGTTAGTTTATTACATAAATATAAATCAATTAAAAGTATATAAAGCTTATTCGAAGTGATCTCCATTGGCTGCAATACAGTCCTTTAAACGTTGAGGCCAGTTATCAATAGAAGCACGCACTCTTTCCATGGGAAAATTCTTCACTGCCAATCGTATAGACTGTTTTAGGGACTCCAAATTATCATGGCGTTTAGAGCAAGCTGTACTCTCTAAAATTGACCATAAATCATAATCTAGTGGATTAAGATCGGGACTAGACGACGGCCAGTCTTCAGCTCTGATGAAGTCCGAAACGTTCGCTTCTAACCAAGACTGCATGGAACGAGCTTTATGACCCGGCGCCGAGTCTTGCTGGAAGGACCATACTTGGTTATTGAACATGGTGATGTTAAGGGGCTTAACTACCTTCTCAAGAATGGTATCTTGATATACTTGTGCCGATGTTTTGATACCTTTTTCACAAAAATATGGCTCAGTCACTCCTTCATAGCTAACACCCCACCAAACCATCACTGAAGTCGGATAATGTCCACGTTGCACTCTGTCCACTAATTGGGAAGCTTCCTTAAAGCTTTGAGCATAAAAATACGGTCATTTTGTTTGTTAAAATGTTGCTCTATTGTAAAAATTTTCTCATCCGTAAACAAAATTTTTCTGTGACCTTCCCTTTGCGTACCGTTTCAGTAGTTGTTTCGATTTTACCACCCTATTCTTCTTTAAATTTATCAATTAAGAAGTGACCAGTGCGTCTCTTATAGGCTGCAAGTCCTAAGTCATCTTTTAAAATACGTGACATGGTTCTAGGTGCTATCTTCATTTCCCGAGATAAAATCTTTTGCTTTCGGACAGGATTTCTTCGAATTCTTTCCCTTACTGCTTTGACCACCTTTTTCGTACGAATACTACGTGGACGGCCAGATCTTTTTCTATCACAAACAGAGGAAGTCTCATTGTACCTATTAATAGCCCGGTACACAAACATTTTACTAATACCAAGGGTATGGAGAGTTATTAAATTGCATTTGGCTCCATACCTACTTTGTGTAATGCAATCACAGCGATTCGGTTCTCTTTATCACCCCACTCCATTTTAATATAGCAAAATATTATAAAATGTATTGGCGCCAAAATGAGAAAACACAATGAACAACCGTATACAAATGACAGATTCGAAATTCAAATGTAATATTTTTTTATTTTTAAGTGTAACAGTATTTATGGCCAGACTAAGTAGTTTGAACCCCGGAAATGGACATAAGATACTTTTTACCGCGATAAAGTATCTTTTTCCCGCGGGAAACTGCGACGGCTACAGCCAAACCATTTTCGATGTAATTTGGTATGGGGATGTTTTAAGGCACGGGGAACGAAAAGAGGTAATTTTACTGAGGGAAAACATCTCTTTCCCGTGGGAAATTCAAACAAAACGCGGGCGAAGTCGCGGGCGGATAGATAGTTATCAATATAACTAAAATAACACTAAAGATATTAATTTTAAAATTGTAATCAATACTAATTTTATTTAAAAAAATCCCCAACCAAAAGGCCGGTTAAAGTTTTAGCTGAGGTTGTCCTAAAAATTTATACTTGATGGGGATTTCCGTGTAAGTGTGTATAACTGCAACTATTTCCTAACAATGTGAACATCAATTGAAGATCTCAAAAAACGAATGAATTAGTAGGCCTAATATAAATTTTGGGTAAACTTTTAATATATCCTGAACCTGGAAAGAAAATGCTGCCACAACCTGGGTTAAAGCAGGCAGTAGCATGGATTTTCCCTCGGTTTACTTCATTGGGAAATCTAAGAGACATGTCAAAATAGTAAGAACTGATAATAATCACTATTTTTATTTTGTATCACAATGTATTGCCATGTCTTTGAAAAAAATTGTTTTAACGGCTGATTAGATTATAAATTGATAAAAATAATTTATTATTATTCATTTATTTAAAGTACAATATTAAATTTAATTTTTTTACAATACATATAGATATAAAACACAAATATAAAAAACTTAAACCTGTGTGCCGCCGGCAGCGGGCAGAGCCCATTATTATTATTTTATTATAATGCTTTATTGCATACAGAAGGTTACATTAATACATTTAATCAATTATTTTATTCCCATAAAAAGAAAAGGATCTTAGTCAGTCAATTTTTAGGAAAAAAACAACTTCTCATTGGGAAATATTGACATAATTATGTAAAAATTAATAATAAGTGTAATAAATTATCGCAAATTCAACTCAACTTTTAGAGAAAAGTAGGAAAGTAGGACAAATGTGTAAAAAGTAGGACTTTTCCTACTTTCCTACTAAAAAGTAGGAAAGGTAGGAAAAGTAGGACGACTTGGAGGCCTGTAAATAGTTAATTAGCATAGGTGGACTTATCTAAGCCAATCAAGGTAGGATTGATGCATTGAACATTTTAGGAGACAACAAGACTGTAAAAAAAGACGCTGAAGAAAACCTTATTAAATAAAACTTAAGTATGCTTATAAAAAAATCTACATATCCATAAACATACATATATAAGTTATATAAACATTTAATGAAGAATATAATAAACTACGCATTAAAATAAAATAAGATTAAAACCCTATTCAAATCATTTGTTAAAATAGCTATTTCGCAATTGCGCTATTGCCTAATTAGACGATGTGAGAAAATAGTCAATATTTTTTTGACGTGAAACGTCTTTAAAATTGCACCGAAACATACGGGTAGCAGGTTTAAAAAGTGGACCGTAACGAAAAGGTCTATATCATCGTACCTTAATAATTAAAAAACTATTAGTCTTAGAAACAAAAATGTGGTGTGAATATTTATAGAATATTTATAGTCACTTATATAGTCAGCTCGCTGTTGTGACACTGAGTTTTTTATTAAAATACTTAAAACACCGTCAATCTTGTTTTTATTTCAATCTTTTACTTTTTTATGGCTGTCTATTGACAAATAAGCAGAATGCCCACATGACGGTAAGTGGTTACAGCCACCTGAAGTACACGTGGTTCCTGTCAGATTTGAATCTGCAACCCCTGTAAAACCACATAGTATGTTGCTAACATGTGATATAATATGTAAAGACATAATATTCTGTAATTATAGTAACCCATCTTACTCTTCACACTAGAACAGAGCAATGCAATTTCTGCTACAGAAATAGGTAAGAATCAGGTACTCAAGCAAGAGACTAGTAAACGGCAAATAAACTTGTAACTACCTACCAAGATATATGAAAAATGTATTTAAGATTTCCAAACGTATATATAATATACGACAGACACAATTATAAAATGTCAGTGAAAATAAATACTTTAAAATTATATTTTCGCTTAAACATCGTTGGCATAATTTATAAATGACTCTTACACTAGAAAACCCGACTAGATCATCGAACGTTGCGAAGTCAGACTGTAAGCACGACCGTCTGACAACCCTGAATGAAGACAATATTGTTTTTGTACTCCCATGACTATGCCAATCTTTTGTACTTAGCGGTGCTATTAAATAGGTTAATAGATTAATAGTGCGCCTGAGTTTACAATGCTGGTAATGGGAGGCTATTTTGGAGCGTAGGAACATTGGTGAATAAATCAAGTCTAGTTTCAGTTTGTCAAGTAAAGTAAAGATAATATCTGGAAGATGTGTAGACATGCTAAGATGAAAAGTAGTTTGCTTGTTAAAAAACTATTTTTAAGACGAGAACTTTTTTGAATCGAGAGGCCAGCGAGGGATTCATAGAATTTCAATCGAGCTTAAATTAGTTCAGTTAAAGTAGAAGATATCACAAAGGCTTTAATTCTCAATGCCAGATGATTTTCTGGTTAGTTTGGTTGGTGTTATGGATTAATCAACAAGCCTAACAACCATCGTCTTACGTCTCGTTTGATGCCATTATTATATTGTGTTCTGTGACTTTTAGAAGTGACACTGTCATTTCTTTATTGTAGAAGAGACCAGACGAAGTTCCCACGTGAACTCCCCAGCTCAAAGTATAATTAGCATTGATAAAGAAATACTGGCTTACACCCGTGAGAGCATCCAACAACAACAACGTGGACATTAAAAAGAGTTGTTTGAGAACTTTAGATACAGTGAGGAATAGAAAGGGATCTGAAAAGGGAGAAATGAGAAACGTACAGAACAAAGACCTGGTAAAACCAGATGGATTCAGGCACGGAAATAATCAGGGGTCAGATATTGAAGGATAATGTTAATAACATTGTTGTATATGTGTCTGTGTATGTGCTGTGGTCTCGGCACTGGTCTGTGCGCCGCATAGAATCGGGAGGCCCGCGGTCTAATCCCCGCCGTGTACCAATGTGTTTTTTTATATCTGACGCTCCTACGGTGAAGGAAAACATCGTGAGGAAACCTGCGTACATCTGAGAAGCGATTCAAAGGTGTACGTAGTCAACCAACCCGCACTGGGCCAGCGTGGTTGACTAAGGCCTAATCGCCCTAACGTAGTTATGGTAGGTTCGAGCCCCTCGGTGGGGACGTATATGAGCTGTGATGATGATATGTGTAATCCTGGGAGGATTAGAGGGTTCATCAAAATGTATGTATGTATGCCCACAGAAGGGCACGAGCTTATCCTAATTATGTTAGGGTGACTAGGACTTAGGCGACCATGTTGTACCAGTGATTGGAATTTCTTTGTAAGTGAGTCCAGGCTGCTTTATGAACATTTTCTTGTCTGTTGGAGAGTCCGATAAATTTACATATGAAATTCAGAACAGGCCCGTGATTCCGAAATCTACTTTTCGTATGCCAAGGTCACAGAGCCACCGATGCTACAATTTAGAGGTATTAGAGTAAAACAGAACTTTATTTAGCTGTCGAGGATTCCAAGTGAAGCTCCTTTGGCCTTATCCATCGGGGTAGATCAGTTATTCCTATAGTGAGAATTACTGATATATTGAAATGCTTGACAGGTTTTTCAATCAAGTATTTTTTATTGATCCTCTTGATCTTCCGACATTAGTCAACGATCATTACTCTAAGTCTATTAACATAACATCCAATACTTTACATCCAAGACTAGAAACCTGACACTGCACTCGTAGAACAAGTATGCGAAGTTCCGGACTACACGATGTGTGTAATAACATCGTTTGGCGTCTGTCGTGTCCGCACCTTCACCTCCAATACTCAACAGATCAAAACACCTGAGTCTGTAGCGGTGCATTTGAGTAGTGCATCTTTGAGTAACGTCGTTCCCGTTCGGTTTCAAACCCTTGGTGACTGTACAGTACTGGTGACGTCCCTCGGAGTGATGCCTGAGTGTTAGAAATCCATTTCGTGTGCTCGCCTTCAAGTTCAGAGGATTTAGAGAAGCAGGAGGAAGGACCAATGTTTTCACCATAAATAAACTGATCTGAAGGAGAAATTGTAATTTGCGGCCAGCAATGTAAGTTATTTAAAAAAATCCACTTATGGATAAATTTATTTAAGAACCTCTAGGTTAGATACCCTTAGTGTCTGTCTTTTAATACCTTCACAATTAAATTTTAAAATTGCTTTTAATACTTTTCTTTACTTTAGAATACTTTTTTAAATTATATGTTGGCAAAAAAACTGTCTGCCCACCTGATGGTATAAGTAGTTATAGTGGTCTATAGATGTGGTTGTCCTCTGAGATTCGTAGTATATTATCAACCCGCATAAAAACTACGGTGTTAGCTGTTAACATATGACATAAGAAAAGTTCACAATACTCAGTAATGTCACTGACCCTTCATGCCGGATCCTAGCAATGAGAACAGTGCTATTTTGCGGCACAAATAGTTGACACGGAGGTGTCCAAGCTCCGTCTGCTGTTAAGCGCGCGAACAATGTAAAGCTACGATTGTTAACTTTTGTTTAATCTCATGTGATATTAAATTAATGTTAAGCTACAGTCAGTTAACTTCTTCTTTCTCTTGCCCTGTTCCCAATATTATTTGGAGTCGCAGCATATCTTCCTCTGTTACTCTCCTCTACTCGCTACACGCCCATCCACTTTCATGTCTCCCCCAGTAACATGATCAATCTCTCTTGTTAATACGTGACTATTCCAGGAAAGTCTCTTTTCTTACAATTTTACAACAACAGGAGCTACTTTCAGACTTCTTCTGATATATTCATTCCTCACACTTTCCTTTCTTGTTACTCCACACATCCAACTTAACATTTCAGCATCATGCAATCTAACTTAAAAGTTAAGTCAGTGTACAGTTAGCTAACTTGAAACCTACAAAGCACTAGGTAAAACTAAACGAGCGCGCGTTGATTCCACAAAACATTTATTACGGATGACTGAACTTCAACAAGTTTTCACTTCCAACTGGAAACAATATTTCAAAAGCGGCTTTGGGTTTCAGTAGAGTTTATTTAACTGTATAGTTTACATATGTAAATTTATATTCAAACTTGGTTCGTAGTTATTTCGGTTTATTAATAGGCAAATTTCTCCTTAACGTATTTGGTTTTTACTGGAAAATGTATAACTTTCTATTAAATACGCGTAACTATTGTTCGTTCTACATTCTGCGTTCGATTCTCCTGAAAATATACTACCATCCTCCTGAAACATCACAGATAACTATCCATTATTGCTATTTAAGAATACTTTTTATTGTTGCGACGAAAGAATATTGAAAGTTTAATTATAATTTTCTTTAAAATAAGCTTTTTTTCTATTTGCTACGTAAAGTGCAACCCGACACTATATTCTGTTTTCGAAAAGATAATGGCGAAATAATTGATGAATTAAGTATTATAAATTCCAGCCTGTCACACACCTTAAGTCAAATATATTCAACACTTGACTGTTCTTTGATTTTGTTCAAATATATAAATATATATATTTGATTTTTCTAATTGAAGATAGATTTCAGATATATTTAGAATCGTGCAAATGTCACAAGAAAGAAATGTTTCTTAGAGTCTCACCAATTAGCCTAGCTCAAAGGCTTGTGTAACAGGATCTAGAGAACGGATAGACATAGTACATACATATATTAATCAAAAATAGATAAATATTTGTCATAGAAATATATAAAAAATATTTTTTAAAAAATAAAATAAATATTTGTTACACTTACACCAATTAGCCTAGCCCAAACTAAGCTCTATAAGGCTTGTGCAATGGGATCTAGGTAACGGATAGACATACATATATTATACATATATAAATAATTTTTATTGAAATATATATCAACAACCATGACTAAGGTACAAATGCTCGCATTCATCACACAAACATCTGCCCCCACCGGGATTCGAACCCGGGACCTCAGGGATGGCGACACCTTGAAACCGGTGTATTATCCACTCGACTATGGAGGTCGTCACATTTGGTCACATATGAGCACACATTTGGTCTCATCAGTACAATTAAGTAAATTCGCAACCTCAAAGAAGACAATTAAAATAGAAACCAGCGTACAATAACTACTCGGCCAAGGAGACTGTGGATTAGTTATAATAAATTACTGATTATTAACAATTGATCAAAGACAATTGGTTGTTTCTGTTCTGTTCTGTTTCTGTTAATTCAAGTTAAAAAAATTAATAGTTTTTAATCTGTATCTGTGTATATTGTAAATGTATTATATTGATTTATTGGTTGTTTCCTCAAACACATCAAACTGAAGTATCTTTATTTCTAGATTGAACACAATTGTATACTTAACATTAATTTTGTTGGGAAACTCAGGCTCTATACTGGGACATTAAAAGTATATCGATAAAAATTTGGATTGGAGTTTTGTCATTATCCTTAGAATAGCAATCCTTGGTATAGAATCTAGTATGAAAGGCGCAAAGATAATCAAAAACATGATATTTAAATATTTTTTAAACAAACATTTTAAAACGTATTCAATTATTAATTAAAATGCACATTAAATTACATTATAAAGGCAGGACCACACGTTAAATATTGCTTGCGCATATGTCTCTTGCTTGTGATTTATTCATTCAATTTATTATATCAATGTTGCAATAAAATTATATTTCAGAATCTTACTTTGAGCGAGTTTTAACGATAACACGGTAGCAAAATGTATGTATTAAATATCTAGAGTTTCGTGTAAGTTTTGAATGAAACAAAAGTCAAACGATTTTCTTGTCTAAAATGTAAGTAAGTGTAGGTTTTAAAGAAACCACTATGAGTCATTCAACTGAAAATGTAATTCGTATCGTATCGTAATCGTATTCATAAATGAAAACGTCACCACGTCTTTGATGTCACTTGGATTGATGTCTAATAGATTTTTTTTTGTCTGGAACACATTTACTTCGTGTGCGTCAATTAACTTCGAAGAACCATTAATTTCTGTTCCATTGATGAGCGAGCGACAAGGGTCCGGCCGATCTCTGACACGGCGCCATTTTGTCAATGCGCCCGCGAGTAAAATGGCGGGCTTCTTTCAGCGCTGCCAGAATAGGAACAATGCAGTCTTTCTTTCTGCTTCGCTTCTAATTAACCGCTTTCAAGATTCTGTCTTGCTAATGGTAAGTACGCGTCAAAGCTATTTTAGGTTATTGAAAAGAATTAATAGGTATGTAATTTGCAAATAGCACATAATAATAGTTCCTCTTCTTCTAATTTTTCTATCTAATCTTTCTAATTTTTTTATTGTATTTTGAGCAATTATATTATTATTCATTTTAAAAAAAAAATCACAAAATTGGTTTATTCGTTCACCAGACCAGTGGATGCAGGAGTTAATAGTAGTCAATTACTGTACAGGAATCCTATTTAGTGGAGTAATAATAAATTTAATAACATCAGCGGCGCCATTTTTTATGTATATTTGTGGACAGTATAATTTACACGGGAAATCAGATAAGTTTTTTATTTAAAAAAAAAAAAAACGTCGCCCCACACTAGTATTTTTATCCTGTGTCGTGGGTGCAGTCACAAACATAGAATCTCACATGCAAAAACACCCAGAGCGTGTACAAATTTTTGTAGGTCATACAAAATATCTGTCCCGTGCGGGAATTGAACCCGCGACCATTTGCGTAGAAGCCGATTATTCGACCACTGCGCTAAGCGTGTCGTCTAAATAAGCCAATATTTTTAACTGATTACTTTATTAATAATTACTATTTGATATATTCGTTTAATGTGACAGTAAAGATCACAACGGTATCACATGCTAAGTATACATATTACACTTTTACATTGAAGTATTTAGGGGGAGGTGCCTCCTGGAAGTCCATTTGTTCTGACGACCTCGCTGTAGCACACTCGAACATGCGGAAACAATGGAGACAATGACTTTCCTCAACGAATTCCAGGAAATGAGAGGGATTGGTGTCGGTTCACGGTAGTCTGTGGCTTACCTACGTGATTTAAAGAAACATATATACACATAGACATGAAAATATTACTTTGCTCAATAAGTCTCAGGACGTGGGTTGGTGCATATATTACTCATGAGAACATAAAAAATGTGTCAACAATTTTTGAAAAAGGAACGATACAATATTTCGCCACATATATGTCTGTACTTAAGTACAGACATATATGTGGCGTTAGGTACTTGTGTATTCTCGAAGATAAAGTTCTATTGGAATAAAACTTTATTAACAACAAAATATCCAAAATTCAGAGCGCATATTTCGTACACTCATACTAATTAGCCTTTTTTTTCCCTGAGGAAAATGCATTAAATTGCATACCCCGGCTGTGGCGAGCCGGCGGTTATGTGGGGCTCTCGTCCCCAGAAGGGGGAGGCCTACCCACTAAAAACCTCAGGGATGGCTTTCCGCAGGCATGAAGGGAGCCCCCGGGAACTTACCAAGCTACTTCCGGGAACCCCCAGCCTCCGCTCCCCCGTCGATACAGGGGAGCCCTCCTCGGGGGTGGCTACACTACCTCCCCCGGTCTCCTCCACCGACGACGCCCCCCGGTCACGTAAGGGGCGTGGTCCATCCCGGGTCGCCGTAGCGGTCGCGACTTCCTCGCGCCCGCCAGCGACCCGCGGACACACTAATTAGCCTACCTCAAAGTAAGCACTGTAAGGCTTGTGTTATGGGATCTAGGGTAAAGGATAGATGAGCATTCATGTCAACACATGAATCCTAGTCATGACTGACTTCACACAGCATACAGCAAGACTTCACACAGATAGCAAGCGAGATTGGTTTCTAGTAAGCCGAGGAAGCTGAGAAACAGCCCCATTGTAATTGACAAAGGGCTTCAGCTACAACCGTAATGGACCGAGGGCGTAGAGAGGATAAGTAATCTCGGATTTTTGAGCTCTTATCACGGATGTTAAGTACAATTTTTTACGAGCCTATTGGCTGTCTCCTCTAGCTTTGTTTATGAGTACAAGAGGTCTACAAGATCTTGAGACCTACGTGCTTGGCTAAGATATGAAAGGAAAGCCCGATAGAGACACCATACCAACACGTATTCGGCTGATATGACACATAAAGTGTCGGAATTAGGGATCAGAATAGCTTGTCAACTGTTATGTAATTATATACACGTGTGTTGTAATTTGTTTGTGTATATGCTGTTGTTTATGTTTTTTATGTTGTGTTTTCTGTTTTTTGCATAATGTGATGTTTGTTACGGTTCGGACGGACTTTATTCTGTGTCGTGGGTGCAGTTGCAAACATAGAAATTTATTACATGCATCGGCTTAGCTCAGTGGAGCCGATCGGAACAAATTTTTGTAGGTTATTCAAAATATCTGCCCCGTTCAAGAATTAAACCCACGACTCGTTGCGTAGAAGCCCATCACTCGACCGCTGCATCAAAAGTGTCGCTAAAAGATATATGTATGTCTATCTAAAATGGCAAAAATAAATACAAATATATTTAGGGTAGTAAATAATTTTTGATATTGCAAGCAATTTAGATATTTGTAACTAAAATATTTCCCGAAATTTATCTATACTAATATTATAAAGTCGTAAAGTTTGTATATTTGTTAAATTGTAAGGGGTAATCTCGGGATCTACTGAACCGATTTTAAAAATTCTTTCACCAATAGAAAGCCACATTATTGCTGAGTGTCATAGGTTATATAAAAAACCGAAAAATAGAAAGGCTTTTACGTGGTAGTCCGTTTTGCAAAGACAATCGGGGAAAAAACAGTCGAACGAAAGATTTTCTTACGAACGCTGCCTTAAACTATGAAAGATATATTTTTGAGTTCTAGAGAAAAGATGTGGAGCTTGAAAATGCCTACAAAAAAGTCAACGACAGCATATATCTAGCTTTTATATTTAAGTTACAAGTAGTTTTTTTTAAATATTACAGTTAGAAATTAAAACATAACACTCTGTACTAAAAAAGGATTATTAATATTATGCCCAACGAAGTGGGCACGGGTCAGCTAGTTATTGATAAAACAAAAATATGGTCATCTATAGAGAAATATAATTGTAATATTGATGTGATTACGCCGAATTTCGATAAATTGTGATGAATAGGACAAAGGTATAGGACGAAACTATAAATTCATTGCAGTGAATACATTTTGAAAATGTTACCTACTTGAATTATGAAACCAGCGCTAAATTTAAGTATTTTTTAAAATTGCTGTGGTGTTAGATGGAATTATTCAGACCAACTCTTGTAACAACTGCAGGCGTTTATATCGGAAACTTTTAATTTATATTATGAAATATAATGAATTATACAGAGCTAGTTACGAAAGATGATCACGCAACTTCATTCTACATGAGACATCTTTGACGTTTCTCCACAATTCCCCACTGCCTCATTATTATGCCTAGGCTGTGTATAGGGAAGTTTATGAGGAGTACGCTAAACCAAAGAGCGGGATTTCTTAAAGGGGAGCTTTTATGCATGAAATCACACGCCGCTTAAACCATCAAAGCCTTCCGCCACACCGCATTGTAACCTCAAACACGAATTTAATATTTTGTTTTAATAGCATATATTTTGAAAGATTATTATTAGTGATGAAACGGATATCCGGTAACTATCCGGTATCCGGCCTATCCGGCCTATTTTCACTATCCGGCCGGATACCGGATAGTAGGGCACTATCCGGCCGAATACCGAATACTAGATGTTTCCCGCGATACCGTTCGCGCTGAGTGCTTTACGCCCTAAACTCGTCTATATCGCGCTTTTCTGTGGGAATACAAAAGTTTTTAAGCCTATCTATATTGTTTCTCGTTGTCTAATCTATCTCTGTATCAAATTTCAGCAAAATCAGTTCTTTAGTTAGGCGTGAGAGAGTAGCAGACAAACAGACTGAATTTATAATATTAGTAACGGATTATTTTGCACATACACACACATATATGAAACGCGATAAGCGGCCGAATATCCGGTGGCCGGATATCCGGCGCTCCGGCCTCGTAGTTAGCCGAATATCCGGTATCCGGTATCCGGCCAAATCACTATCCGTTTCATCTCTAATTATTATGGAATGTATAAAGTGCTTATAGGACCAATTAACTTTGCAATACAATTGCTCACACTACAATTGCAATATTCAGTACTGTATGCTTTTTTAAAACAGTTAAAAAATCTAATTTCAAAATCAAATCAATCTTTATTCAACATAGACATTAACAGTTATCTATTGATTTAAATAAAATACTAAAAGAACACAAAAACTTTGGAACAGACTACGCCTGTCCGGAAATTAGACAAATCTTCTCGAGGGCGGACAAACATATAACATAATTACATGTATTTATTTACACAATGAAGGGAAAATACGATTTCATAACACTAATGTGGTTACACTATATTATAAAACAAGATAAACTATAATAAGATTAGATAAATTGTAGATTTCAATAAACATATGTAATATATGTCCGGTACAAGAACATTTCAAAATTACATACATACATACATACACTCACGCCTTTTTCCCATGGGGGTAGGCAGAGATTACGTCTTTCCACTTGCTACGGTCCTTACATATCTCTTTCGCTTCATCTACTTTCATAACATTCCTCATACATGCTCGACGATTGCGGGTACTATCAAAATTATATTTATTAAATACTAGCTGACCCGGCGAACTTCGTACCGCCTTAGCGTAGCTTTGATGCACTACTTTATTTCCGAACAAACGATGCTCTTTTAATATAGTCTATGGCTGTGAATGACGTTGACATTCGTATAAAAAAAAAATGACATTCGTAACGCGCGTTTTTTAAAATATGCAAAATTAAATGTATACTTTTCAATATTTCTGAGAGATTTTCTTAATATTTTTTTCCGTAAGAACCATCCTTGGACTTCCACAAACATTTAAAAAAAAGAATTATCGAAATCGGTTCAGCCGTTCACACGTGATGCCGTGACAACGCGAAACGGGTTTCATTTTTATATATATAGATGGAATTATTCATTTATATGTCATATGAATTAAATTCAAGCGTTTTTATCATTCAAGAAATTCTTGAGTTATACTTTTTTATTACTTTTTTGACATTTACTTTTATATATAATTTAAATTTATGTATTTATATATAACTAGCTGTGCCAGCGACTTCGTCCGCGTGGAATAGTTATTTTGGACGAGTAAGAGTATTATAAATGTAAAAGTAAACAAATATAATCAGAATTCTCCGAACTGCTCAGCTATCAGGAGCTACACGTGTTGTTGTGAGTCAACCATAGAAGATAGACATATGCTGTTGCGGGATGTTTTTTAGACAATTTTATGTAGAATGTTTCCGTCATACATGATTTTTATGTGACTTTAACTATTAAGGCTACACAAATGGACAAAAAAATTGTGTTACTTCTCCCGTTTTCCCAAAATTTCCCTTCACTACTCTGCTCCTATTGATTGTAGCGTAATGGAAAGTATTCTATAACCTGCCCAGGAGTATGAAGAATAATTATACCAAGTTTCGTTAAAATCCGTCCAGTAGTTTTTGTTTCTATAAGGAACATACAGACAGACAGACAGACAAACATTTTACTGATTGCATTTTTGGCATCAGTATCGATCCCTAATCACCCCCTGATAGTTATTTTGAAAATATATTTCATGTACAGAATTGACCCCTCTACAGATTTATTATAAGTATAGATTAATCAAAAAGTAAAGTATTACTTTTTGGATGTGTGTTGTAAAAAGATACACATCCCCTTATATGAAATAAATCCTTATATGAAATAAATATATTCCTACTAATAATATAAACGTGAAAGTTTATATATTTATAAATATTTGTTACACTTACACCAATTAGCCCAGCCCAAAGTAAGCTCTGTAAGCCTTGTGCTATGGGATCTAGGGTAACGGATAGACATATGTACATATATTATATATACATATATAAATAAATTTGGTGGAAATATATTATAACAACCATAACTAAGGTACAAAATGCTCGCATTCAACACGCAAATATCCGCCCCCACCGGGACTCGAACCCGGGACCTCAGAGATGGCGACACCTTGAAACCGGTATACCAACCACTTGACTACGGAGGTAATCAATGTATGGATGAACAACGTAAAAACTATTACATGGATTTTAATGAAATTTGATATGGCTATAGATTGAGCCCCGGGGAGAAACATAGGATTAAAAAGGATAGAATTATAGCATACCACGGGAAACTGTCTTTCCTATTGGAAAATCTGGTATGTTGCGGGCGAAGCTGCAGGCGGATACATAAAAATCTTACAGTCACAAAATTTTTTGACTCGGTTTCGTGTCATGTTACTCAAAATTTTTGCTAAATGCTTACAGTTCCCTCAAAAGGTAGCCCAACTCGATAACCCATCCACGCTTAACCACACCAGAGAACCCTTCACCGGCATTATTATTCGCAACTCCAACAAACATACACTGAGTGACTCTGGAACGCTGAAGCATCGGTCTATTTCGAACCAACTGAATTATCCCAATGAGCGTATAGTTCGATCGATAGCTGACCTCTTTCTGGCCATTGTTGCTTTCACCTTCATACTGTGTGGAATGTCGGCCAACCATTGTGCAGTTTGGCGGGCATACTTTACTATATATATCTATATATATGTCCATGTAATATAAAATGTGTTGATTAGTACTTAATGGCCCGCAGCTTAACCGGGTTCGAGTCCCGGTGGGGGCAAATGTTTTTGTCATGAATGCGTATTTGTACCTTAGTCATGGTTATTATTATATATTCCTATCAAAAAAAAATATATGTATAATATATTTATGTCTATTTGATACTCTATTAGATTCCATAACACAAGCCTTACAGAGCTTACTTTGGGCTAGGCTAGTGGGTGTAAGTGTCCTGCCATCCTGCCAAATAAACAAAAACCTAAAAAAATCTAAACTCTAACAGCAATCAGTTGCGATCGCTTAGCTATCGTTTGGTATGTACATTTGCGCAACAACCAACGTCTGCGTGCTTGCAATAACTTTCTATGGGAGAAAGAAAACGAGCTATGATAGATGTGCAACTGAACTGTCTACTGCTAAAGTTTGCTGAAGTTTGGAAGGTGGGCGGCGTGGCGTCTACTAAAGGCGACGTACGATACGTGCGTGGATGGACAGGTAAATGTGTGACTTCATTTATTTGTGAAATAAATTAAATAACGGTGATGCTAGATTTTTACATTATGTGCAGCTATTAGCCCAGTTCTGTAAATTCTGATTTCAAATCTTAGATCGGTATTACTGATTGAGACTTAAGATTCAGTATAATTAGAAAGAGATGGCGCTACGAGGGCTCAATAGCAGCGTTCCTTTCTACTTGTATTCAAGCAGAGATTACAGTTTGAATTTGTTTTTAGAATACGATCATTAGAGGCAATTTAGTATTTTTATTTTAACGTTTATGCACAAAACCCCATAAGTAGTATATAGTTAGCGATTCGATTCAGACTGGAAATAGAAAGAAAATCTACGACCAACATAGTAGACCTGCGTCGAACTCCCAAAAACAAGAATGTACACGCCCACACAACATGAAAAGTGTTCTTTCCCTTTTTCATTCAACATCTCGGTGGCTACAATCTTTTAAATTAATATTCTGAGGGTACTTGAGAAAATCCTGAAGTGTTCTTTGCGCTGAGGGCGCTTGACATCAAATTTATCCATAAAATCGGCCCAGGCAGGCTGTGCGACCTCTATGTTTGTGTATCTTTATATACACACTTCTAACATGGTCCGAAGCTGGGGCAACAACATCAAACGGCTGTGTTGGTTTTCTTAATAATCACAGAATTATTAATGTCGTAGCCAATGTAATTAATGATATGGTCGCAATAGGGAATTAATCTCTTTTTTGAAAAGAATCTTAATTTGATCCTTGCGTGTCAGTAAATCATATACTAAAAATATAAAAATTTTATACACTCGTTAAGTACTATAAAAATTGCATTAAAATTTAATATTTTCAAATTTCGCGCGTAATTAGACGAAAGCGCCGCACGAGTTGTTACTCTGTAGCGATGACGTCAATACGGCATGTAAATAATAAACAAACCTCTCTGTTGTTCTGCTATGTATATTCATAATTTAAAAATGATTTATTATCTTTTATATATAAACAACTAATAAAGGAATAATAATAAAAGAGTAATACTGACATCGATGTTTTAATACTCCGTAACTCGGCAGAACAAAAGTCGGGATTTGCAGCAAAGAATTTTTCGACCATTGCATGCATTTATTTTTGGTAAATTCGTACTATCTCCTTTTACAAAACTGCTTTCCATAGTGTGATTCACGTGCGATTTCAATTTAACTTACGTATTTATAACATTCTCTTACATTAAAAAAAGCAACCTTCAAACTTCTTTTTTTATTGTTTTGCGGCTTTATACGTACTATGATTCATAATGACATTGACACGCGTAAGTTTACAGTACCTTATGACGTCACGACATGGCGGCCTATGTTTCGCTCTTGTTTTACGTATAGATTAAAAAAGTGTATACTTTGAAACTCATTTTTATATTATATTTATTATTTTATGTACTTAAACATGATGGTTCCGACTATTTAATGCATAAGCTATCATAGTTATATGCTTTTAGATCTTTTCTAATATAGAGGGAAGTACCCTATTCGAATGTTAGGATTGTTTCATTCATTTTTTCATAATAATATTGAAGTTCTATGTAATTCAAGTCCTTTAACGCTGAACATATGTTAGGGATCATGAAAGAAAAACAAAGAGGCAGAAAATCCATTAGAAGAAACAAAACGAAAAAATGAGAAAAAAGATAGAGTTTAGTTTTAGTTTTTACCTTCAGAGTTTCTCACCTGATCTTCTCTTGAAATTCTTCTTGAATTTCCCAATTTCCGAACAGGTGTAGAGTAATTTTTTTTTGTACGTATGCGTGCGTGTATAAGGTTATTTAATTATTATGCTCTTTGTGTCTTTTAAATTTAATATTTGTTTGACGTTAATAAGTGTCATTTAAAGCTAATCTTATATATAAAAATGAATCGCAAAATGTGTTAGTAAGCTCATAACTCAACAACGCCTAGACCAATTTGGCCAATTCTTTTTTGTTAATGTTCGTTGAAGTTCAAGGAGGGTTTTTACAATGAAGAAAATTCGAATAATTATCGGAAATACCCTAAAAACAGCCCTTTTATTTTCCCATGCAAACGTTTTCTAACTAAAACGTACAGTCGAATTGAGCTTTATTGTTATTGTATAAAGTTCATATTAATAATATAATAATAATAAATAATGTTTATTTACTCACACATAAAGGTTGTCATAAATTACAAAAAAAGTTGACATTAGCAACAAAGTGTGCGTGCGTGCGTTGGAGCACAGAATACATCGTTGGAGGATTTAATGTCACGTTCCAAAATTGAATAGCCACAAAATGTAATAGGTCTTTAGACTTTCTTTGCGATTTGGTTGGCTATGCGACATTATCTATAAAATAATTAGGAACAAAAAACTGCCACTGCACAAATCTTTTTGATAGGACGAAGTCTGTCGGGTCCGCTAGTATTGAATAAAGATTATTTTATTATGATACAATACTGTACTTTAATCCGAATTTATGCCTTACAAACCAACGTTATGCTTGACGTGTACATAACGATGTACAGTGAGCAACACGTCAAACATAACGTTTTCACTACAACTGCTATTGAGTGACATAAGAGCTGTCTCAAATTCTGATGCCACGCGGTGTCCCAAAGGCATTTCCTATATTCGAATTTCATATGCAAATTTAATTGTGACGGATTATGAAAATACACAACGAATATACACATGTCACTGTTCTCTATCTTCCCGTGGAAATTGTAAGTGCAGACTAATAAGGGAAATTACAGTAATTAAGTAGTTGCGAAGTTCCCGTTATTACACTGGGAGTCATAAAAAATTTGATGGAGAGCAGGTGTGGGTTATATGTACGGATAACCGCTGATATCTTAATTTGTCGAATTTCTTTAACCGATTTACAACTTAATGTCGAACGCAAAGAGGTTTATATTAATTAGGTAAATTGAAAAATTGTTGTAGCTTCATTTGCTGGCTTGTATGCATATGTAGAGATTTATATAACTGAACCTCTTTCTCATAATCGTCATTTTAAAATTAGACATATTAACTTCTTTTCAGAATATTTATTACTGAATTATTTGTGTATCATTGAATTTTCAGAACTAAGGACATAATTAAACAAAATGTTTGGCAAACATATCACTATTAAAGAATATCTATCTAAGAATATCATATAGGTACATATATAACATTTTTCTTGTCTCATGTTTGTTTTTGTGACATAATATACAATCATTTCGAAAATCGATGGATATATATGAATTAAGTTACTAATTATCAAAGAAGCTAAGCGATTAGTTTCTAACGGCGAAGAACCTTGTATTGAAAAGAACCGGCAGTGTCCAGTTTTTCCTCTTTCCTCCGTTAATTGGTAAAGTGTCGTCAATAAACAGTAAGAGCTGTTTGGTTGATAAGAATCAAGGGGGCTGTGTTTGTTAATGTCACTTTTCACCGGATGAATGATGACCGAATGTATTGTGTAACAGTGCACTTACCGAGTTCAGATCCACAAACGCGAGGTATGATTTCCAAGATGGCGGAGCAGGAGGCGTCTTCGAAGCAGAGTTGTCGGGCGAGCAGGCAGTTAAGGATGGCCATGGTGCCTTTTATACCGGGCCCTGGGGGTAA
The DNA here is from genome assembly GCA_036419045.1 of Scirpophaga incertulas. NCBI lineage: Eukaryota > Metazoa > Arthropoda > Insecta > Lepidoptera > Crambidae > Scirpophaga > Scirpophaga incertulas. The sequence continues at coordinate 32,994,274 of CM071629.1, read as the reverse complement.
GGAGATATTAACATTAGGAATGATTGATATAAAACCTTGAACACACAATACAGTAAGAAACGTCTATTTTAAGGGGTTCCGTACTAACAGCACAAAAGGAAAAACAAACGACTTTCAGTTACGCTTCAGATTCTATAGATAAAATAGTGCTTATATTTTTTCTACGGAATGTTGCCTGCTGATGTATACACACTATTCAACATTTTGAATTTTTGTTGTAATTGTAATACAATATGTCATAGATCCTTAGTAGCAATTATCGTTGGGGTGTCGATGCCAACTGTAGGGATTTTGTTGGGAGGTTGTGCTTGGTGATTGGTACTGCTAACAAAACCCCAACATTGTCTCAACCGCGCCACTGTTGCCCCAACATTGGGCCAACTATACCAAACCAACGTAATATCGGACCAACGATGGCCAGCCAACAGTTAGCTCTACTATCGGACCTACAACTTTTAGGGGTGACAAACCACACCGTTGGCCAACTGAAAAGTGGACGGAGGCCCAACTATTAGCCAACTTAAACTGCTACTAGGGATACGTCCGAAATAGTATACGTTTTCTAATGTATCTAAATCATAGATCTTGTGTTTTCACTGTTTCTCTTCCTCGAATACATGTACAGCGATGTAAGCATTGCTATTCTGTGGAAAAAAGGTTAGAGGGAAATCAATGGACACGATCATAATCGAGTGGACTTTTCAGGGTGTAGTTACAAAGTATATTTTATTTAATCTGTGATTGTGGAGCAAAATTAGAGATTTTCTCAATGACAGTTTAATGTGTTTTCCAAGTTTGTACATAGATGGCGAGTACCTATGTATTTAAATTCAAGACACACTTCACGGATTAAGAACAGTGTACATAAATTACCAAATAATATGTAAAATATACAGATATTTCATTATTTAAAAAATTTTCTTTATTTATGTTACGGATTACTTTAAAACATTCAATTGGTTTATTAAATAATTATTACGTGACAAATCAACATAATTTTGAGTTGACATCTTAGGACAAAAGTGCCATCTGTCTATTATGCTAACAATTTTTTTTTATTTTCAGTCAATAAATCCCTCATTGCTGCGATAGATTTACCCCCCCTTTGTAGGTACATAGATAACACTCGCAATTTGTCAAATATTTAAATATTAATATTGAGGAATTTTAGGTACTTACAGAGTATATTTATACCGTCTGCCTGCCTATGAAATAAAATTTTGTAATTTGTAATTTATTATCCATAATAAAATAACATTTTAGTATTTATTTGATAATGAAGGAAGCTAACGAAGAAGTTACAACCAACAACATTTTGGAATAAACATACTACCTTCGACATTGGTTTTTCCAATATCATTAAGAAAAATTTCTGGTGCTATTGTAATTAAAGCTTCAGTAATATGATCGAAATGTTATTCAGTATAAAATAACCACTATACATAAGTCTATATTATAAAAGTAATAAATATAGATGATAGCATAGCTCTTACCACAAAGATAGATTTTGGGATTAATGTAACCATTTCATGACCAAATATGGATTGATTTATCATATACAATTCGTTCAAAGTAGTGCAATTTTCCCACGACCAAAACGTCGAAAGCGCCGGGTTTTTCATGGCTTTTTTTCAACGTTGTCGACATTTGATACTGAAACGTTCACATGCACGTTCATTCGAGCTTCATTGGTTCAAGCTATAGGGTCCTTAAGACTAAGGCTTTTGGGCTGAGTTTAATTGGTCATGTCCGCCGGGCCGCCCCAGCCGGTTATGCACGGCAATCACAACGGCACTACAAATCAGCTTAGCAAGAGTCAGTGTTCGAACATATACAAAGTATTACAACTATATCGCAATGTATAATAATACACTACACAATCACACATACGAAAACTCGAAACAAAATTAAATAAACCCATTTGTCATAATAATTAGAACGCAGCGTGAACGGCTGAAATAAACCGCAGAGTTTAATTCTTGGCGTTGTCGCGTGCAGTAACCGCATGGCGGCGCGCCGTTCAAACACAGTATAGTGTTAAATATCGGCTTGAATTAACGATCTGTTAAAATGAAACATTTTAGAGATATAACAACTCTATATTACGTATTTCAACACAAATTTCAATGGCAGTTAATATTGCAGAAGATCAAGTGAATTGAAGTAATGAAAATAAGGCACATATTGTCATAATGGTGAATGGTGAAGCTTTGGTCAAAATGGCGGCTTCAATACACTGTCAGGCAATAATGTGACTATTCTATTTATTAACCAGCGGGTCGACTACACATTTTTTATTTATATTTTATGTAACGAAATGTTTGTACAGAACGGATTTAATGTCAGAAGTATTTTCGGTCAGTTAACCTATAAGTGATGGAGAGATACAATATAGTAGATGAATCGAACAGCAGTATCGTGGCGAGATCATTGCTAAATAAAACGTGCGTCAAATAGCCCCACATCAAAAACCATTAATTTGAAGTTTGACGTTATAAATATAATCCATTAGTTCAAAAAGTTCAAATAGAGTCTCCAGAACTGTCAGTTATGGACAAAACTATTGAATTCAAACAGCGCGCTAGAGCATTATTTTTTATTTATCACGAGAGTTTTGGACCGCATTGGATCCGATTGCTATGGAAGGTGTAAAATATTTAACCGTAAACTCTCGTATTTTGTTGTGACAAGGTTACTGTCAGTTACGTCAATCCGCTTCATTGCATTTGAATAATTAACAGTGGCTCATGGTTACATGAGTTTGTTGTCATATTTTGGATATCGTACAGTAAACTACAGAAGTGGCACTACAGCTCAAATATGTCACTGCTTTATGGTAAATGTCTACACTAACTAGCCCTAGTGAGGATTGGTCGACTCGACTTCATGTACACATTGAATTATTACGCAGATGTATGCAAGTTACCTTATAATATTTCCCTTCGCTGTAGGGTCGTCAGATAAATGTACATATGAAATCACAAAACCGAAAATACATTGATACACGGCAGAATCGATCCCGGGTTTCAATGCCGAGACCACAGCGCCACCGAAGCTGTGGTCTCGGAATTGGCATTACAGAAGTCACGTTAATCTAGTAACTATAAGCAGTACAATTACAACGCTTCCGCTAGGAACACTGTACATATTTCCAAACAAAAATATACTCTTTTTATTTCAACTGGAAACGAGTGTAATTTCATGGTAACACTATAATTAATTTTAATTATTTGGCTAGGTATAAATTATGCATAGGTATTTCAAATATCCGAAAGATTTATGTTTCTTTCTTCAGTTCAGTTTTCATGCTTCTTTTTTTTAACACCCAGTTCTTAACTAATTAATTAACTGGAACACGGGGAATTCAAATTCCCAATGGATCAATTGACGGTGTCAATTTAATGGGGTCACAGGTAAAAGCTTACAGGGACAATAAGGTAAGATTGCGGGGTCTTCAGAAATTCTCGTTAAACGGCGATCGACGTCGGAAAACTATGAATATCCCTCAAATCGATATGAACCCGTCGTTTGCAGCTTCTATTTCGGATGCTTCAACGATCACGCCAATTATACTCAGGTTCCAGCCATTTGCCGACTTAATGCACTGGAATATATTGCCTGCACGTACGAAAACGGTATCGTCGGTAGCATTACTATTTTAGACGGCTATATCTTAAACCTAAATCGGCTACTTCGGATAAAAGGCTTTACGTAATCTATTGGGGTGTTTAGACCACGGAAGGAAAATAGAAAATAGACGGTCGATTCTGTCGATACTGACTAAGACGGAAGCCTGCGCCAATATTTTAAGTATGGTCGAATGCGTTTATCTCAGGAGCATGCTACCCTTCCCCATATTACTAATGTGAGGATAAGGACTTGCCCACGCTTTATGGGAATGTGGGCTGTGAAGCGACGCACGTAGGTATTTATTGAATATCGAATGATACATCTTCATTTTTGCACTATACAGAAACAGCAATTAAAGATTGGCGTAAGCTTAAGATGTGAAGGGACCCTCTCGTAACTGATGATTTGCTGTTTAAAATGTTTTGACCACAATAAGTCAAATTAATATTTTCTGAAGATGTGCCATTATACCTCTGTATGTTCAATATGGTAAAAGTGTTAGAGGTTGGTAATTTATTATGGTAAAATAGTGGCAAAGGAGGCGATTGTTTAGCCGCTACGGGAATTTGCACTACTGGAAATAAGATCAAGAATATGCTAGAGAGAGGCGATGAATGAAATCGAAACATCTTGAAGAATGGGAGAGTTAAGGAAGATGAAGTCGGTGATACCATTAACAATTGGCACTTGACGACTTATAGAGAGCATCAGACGTGTAAGTATGTTTTCCGCCTCAGAATGGTAAGAGGGTCCCATGGTCCGTACCCTATCCGCAGAAAGACAGATTTAGAATTTGTGGGAAGTTATGAAATGCAGCGTGGTAGAATGAAGTAACAGTTTCCGTGCGCATATGCCATTGTTCCATAACTAAGCTAGTCCAAAAGACCATGAGAGGTTTGTCCCTATAAAAAGTAAATATTAAGTAACTTCAGAATTAAAGTACACTTCACTATTATCAGTTTAGACGGCATTTTTATTTCAGCAAAAAGGCTAATCTCGGTTGATATTGACTGCCGTGACCGCAAGAACAATAATGTTTGATATGTCCCTTTGGGAATTGCTTTTATAGCAGTGGTCCTATCACTTTGTTCTGTTAGTCAAACCCAGGGGATTTTCCACCGTTGTCCTACAGATTGGATATGAGCAAATCGAACATGCATGCAACGCGACAAACTTAGGATGATATTTTCGCTTAAAGTCAAATTATAGTCCTAAAAAAAAGGTCTAAGAATAAACTTCGATATATTTTCTTTATGTTCCTGATTTCAGCAAAGTTTACCATCTGTGTAATTGCTTGTCTTGTGCTGATAATAAAGGTATTTACCATGAAGGCTTCACCAGTTGAATCCATCGAAATATTTTTATCATAATATTCATCTATAATTCAGTATATTTTTATTCGCATGTAATTAAAATACCTGCTATGTATATACTGTATAATTGATTGGATTTTGAATCATATTTATAGAAGGGATTAATTATTAATAATATGTACTCAAAATTAAACAGCAAATTCTTAAGTATATTTTACAACAGATTATTGCAACATTCACTTCATATCGATATAGATATACTAGAATAAGCATTTCCAATTGTCTGGACCATCTGCTTTTTTGGTTACCTTAGGTACAGTGCCCAAAAGAGTTTTACATTACAAATATTTAAGTTTTTTAAAACTGGATAAGCCACATTCATTTGTTAGTCAGCAGATAAGTTATTTTAGATGCAACAAATACAGCTAACTTTTAACATAAAGTATAATAAAAGAATATATAAAAACATACAATGTAATGAAAATCTTATAAAAAATATAATCTAGTCTCCCTCATCGCCACCCTCTTCTTCCTCGTCGAATTCTCCTTCTTCCTCAGCGGTGGCGTCTTGGTACTGCTGGTATTCCGAAACTAAGTCGTTCATGTTGCTCTCAGCTTCAGTAAATTCCATCTCGTCCATCCCTTCTCCAGTGTACCAGTGCAAGAATGCTTTACGTCTAAACATAGCGGTGAATTGCTCAGAGATACGTTTGAACAATTCTTGAATAGCTGTAGAGTTGCCAATAAATGTCGCAGACATCTTTAAGCCACGCGGAGGAATATCACATACGGCCGTCTTTACATTGTTAGGAATCCATTCCACGAAGTAGGACGAGTTTTTGTTCTGGATATTCATCATCTGTTCGTCTACTTCTTTCATGGACATTCTGCCTCTGAAGACGGCAGCGACTGTCAAATATCGTCCGTGGCGTGGGTCGCACGCAGCCATCATGTTCTTTGCGTCAAACATCTGCTGTGTCAACTCTGGGACTGTCAGTGCTCGGTACTGCTGACTTCCTCGAGATGTTAGTGGAGCGAACCCAGGAATGAAAAAGTGAAGCCGAGGGAACGGCACCATATTCACAGCGAGCTTTCGTAAGTCCGCATTAAGCTGTCCGGGGAATCTTAGACAAGTGGTTACACCAGACATGGTGGCGGACACGAGATGGTTCAGATCTCCGTAAGTAGGCGTGGTGAGTTTCAGAGTTCTAAAGCAGATGTCGTAGAGTGCTTCGTTGTCAATGCAGTAGGACTCATCTGTATTTTCCACCAGCTGGTGAACTGAAAGTGTCGCGTTGTACGGCTCCACGACTGTATCTGATACTTTTGGCGATGGTACTACGCTAAACGTGTTCATAATGCGATCTGGGTATTCCTCTCGAATTTTCGAGATTAAAAGGGTTCCTAAGCCAGCCCCGGTTCCACCACCTAATGAATGAGTGAGTTGGAATCCTTGCAAGCAATCGCAGCCTTCAGCCTCTTTTCTGACGACGTCGAGGACAGAGTCGACCAATTCTGCGCCTTCGGTGTAATGCCCCTTAGCCCAGTTATTGCCAGCACCAGATTGACCGAAGACGAAGTTATCGGGGCGGAATATTTGTCCAAAGGGGCCAGAGCGCACGGAGTCCATGGTGCCCGGCTCCAGGTCGACCAAGATGGCACGCGGCACATACTTGCCACCCGTCGCTTCATTGTAGTACACGTTGATCCGCTCCAGTTGCAGGTCGGAGTCACCGTGGTATGTGCCCGTTGGATCGATGCCGTGCTCGTCAGATATTACTTCCCAGAACTGAAATAATTATAATTTGTTAATGAATGTTACTTTGTTATGAGGAGCAAAGAAGCGCGTTGCCGCAGAATTAAACAATCTGTTTAATAAAGCAGAGGTGGCTGTGAGCAATTCTACGATGGGTAGACAAAGATGATTTCTGGCTCGAAAAACATTTTACTGTGTTTCAGAAGCCGCTATATTGAGGTTTGTCGTCGTGACAAAATATTTGGTATTCGTCAATCCCAATTAGTCAGTGTCAAATTGTGTTTGAATTTATAAAGAAATTAGGAGCAATAAGAAGATGTCAGCTTAGAACCTTTTTTCAATATAATAGGCTGATAGATTCTGTTTTTGTTTAATTTTTTATTGCTATATGTTGACAAACAAGCAGCCTGCCCTAAAATTTCACTATAGACGATGCATTTTTTTAGTATAGATAAAGATTAATTAAAACCTTGCTTTCGGACTGACCTCGCTTTGCATGTGATATCTTTTAATGTTTCACCAAATCATTAGTGATGATGATGAAACAGATCATATACAGAAAGTATGCAATGGGAAGAGTTGTTTTGCATTAGCCAAACACCGGATCGTAGCGAGGTACGAAATCTTTATTTTATAGCTATTACTATTCGACTAAACGAAATTAAAGCATTTGCCCGAATTTGAACGAACCATGTTTGAATGACACGTGTAGTGCGATATCTACCTCTTGCCAGGCCTGCCTACCTGGTAAGTGATTACATTCGTCTATATATGTGCGGTCTGATGCGTCTATGCGTCTTAACAGAACCACAGTGATGCTGCCAATTACTAGTAATATACGATGCAAATTCTCGCCACCTAAAAAATTCATTATTTATTTAATAGTTAAACAGGAACACAACACAACAAGTAATACGAACACTGCTATTTTGGAAAAGAACTATGCAAGACGAAGACGACCCTGGCATCGAGACTCCCTCCAGTGACGAGCTTTGCAGCTTCTATCTAGTATGTTATCCAATTGATCTACCGACACTAATCTAGGTGTCGTGGTGAGATTGACCAAATACCTTACAAAGACAATCATATAATTACCTTGGCACCAATCTGGTTACCGCACTGCCCAGCTTGAATATGTACAATTTCCCTCATTATTATAGCGATATAACGTACAACTATCCGTAGATCTTATCAACAATATAGGTTCGTGGCCTACCGGAATATGTCACGAGACAAATGAGCACAAGTTTGTTCCAATTGCTACACGTCAAAATTCGAAAAAAAATTGACATAAGTATTTGTAGCAAGCAAGGAGTTCCGACTACATTTCAGTTTGTTGTACAACCTTACTTATATTTTTTTCAATAAACCGTTCGTTTATATATTAATTTACAACTAGGCAATAGTTTTTTTTAATAATACAGCAATTAATAGTTGAAATTATTAATTGCTGTATTACAGTAATAGTAATTGTGTTATGATAATAAATCACGTGGGATCCCCATATTGAATTCTTCCCCGTATTGTAAACAGATAGTTTTGCTGTATATATCAACCCTTTTGTTGGATTTCATTTTGATGGATTTCATGTATATATAACTCTGTTACAAAACGCATGAAAAAGAAGTTGTATGATATTAAATTTAAATCATCAAAAGAACTAAAAAATGTTTTGATGCGTGTCCTGCCTTTGATTTCTTATAGAGAATCTGAGTCTTTAATAAAAAAATACCACCAAATAATGAAAGTGAGTCTAAAAAGATATGAATATTGTAAATGTATTCAAAAATAAATAAAGAAATGAAATTGGTATTATTGAAGCTGGGCATTTTGTTATTTATTGAATACTAGCTTTCTGCCCGCGGCTTCGCCTGCGTGGATTTCGGGATTGGGTCTATAAAGGGTTAGGGGTCATAGCTTTTGCCCACGGCTACATATGCGCGAAGTCGGTTTATGGTGCGAAGGTTTTATCGCGCTTCCGTGGTACTATCCGTTTTTTCCGAGATAAAAAATACCGCAAAACTTTGCTCAAAAATCACTATCTATTGATGAAAACCGCATGAAAATCTGTGCAGCAGTTTTTGAGCGAAGCCTTTATTGCGCATCCCGTGGGATCTGTCGATTTTTCCGAGATAAAAACCCCATACGTACCCCATGTTACTCGGGGATAATGTAGCTTTCCAAAGGTGAAAGAATTTTTGAAATCGGTCCAGTAGTTTCGGAGCCTATTCATTACAAACAAACAAACAAACAAACAAATCTTTCCTCTTTATAATATTAGTATAGATATAGATGTATGAGATATAGATCAAGGTTCCTAAAGTTTTTAGTGTCGTAGACTCTTTGCCATGTTTCTCAGTGTTGGGTATACCTCCTACTTACCTGATATTAAATGTCTACTACTACAACTAACAAAATTTTATAAACTATAAATACTAATTTTAAATAATGCATATGTATTTATATTAGAAGCCGATATTAAAGTGGTTTAAACCACTTTGGGAATCACTGATATGTACAAAATGATGTGAAATATCGAAACGTCAAGATTGATCTAATTTAGTTATTTTCATACTGTCATTATTCGGGCAATTAATGTAATTCATTTATCCGAAACAAAATGAAACATTTCAATTGGTATAGTACATATTAATTTATGTCAACATGTCCTCACCTGAGGTCGGAGACATACAAGATACATGATATGGGTGCACGTTCCTTCATTAATTAAATGGGCTGTTAATAGGCCGTGTCGAGTTCAGGTTGACACATTGAATAGTCCGATACATTCAACAACGACATGAATTGGTTAGTAGTGACCTGTTCTGATTATCAGATTCATATATGTTTAATAGCCGGCTATCCTAATGTTCTGAATACTGCCATTTAGGTTGGTAATTCTTAGCTTCTCGCTGTAAAATATCGCGTTTAAAACGTAGGTAAGTTTCCCACAATGTTAGATTCTCAAATATCGTTATCTGAAAATCTCAGTTTCTCAAAATGACTTGTTCAGTCTATTATATTATATTATAGTTGTGCCTATGACTTCGTCCGCGTGGAATCGTTGAGAGTGTATAACACTCTAAATAATTAACGTAAGTAATTAACGTAAGAGTAGACAAATATAATCAGAAAGCTTCGAATTACTAAGCTATCGGGAGTTACATGTGTTATTGTGAGTCAACCATAAAAGATAGACATATGCTGTCGTGGGATATTTTTATATAATTTTAAGGAGAACATTTCTGTCATACATGATTTCTGTGTAGCTTTAACCATTAAGGTTCCACACGCGATGGAAGCTTAAAAAATGGAGTAACTTTTCTCGTTTTCCCAACATTTCTCTTTACTGCTCTGCTCCTATTGATTATAGCGTTATGAAAAGTATACAATAACCAGTTCAGGAGTATGAAAAATAATTGTACAAAGTTTCGTTGAATCCGTCGAGTAGTTTTTGTTTCTATAACGGTTATACAAATAAACAGACAGACAGACTGACAACAATTATACATGTTGCATTTTTGCATCAGTATCGACCTCTAATCACAACCTGATAATTATTTTGGAAATATATTTCATGCACAGAATTGACCTTTCTACAATTTATTATAAGTGTAGATTGACTTAGACAGGTCAATCCATTTATGAAAATGTACAAATTCAAAAAAATAAAATAAAAACAAAAGACAAGGTACATACTGCAAAAAACTAGAGGCCTTTAATGGGGAAACGCATAACCTTTTACAACTAAGTTCCGGAAAGTATTACCGATTTGCCGTTTCACAAATTTAAATTACTTGTTAAAAATATTCCCATGAAAAAAGATTATCATACTGTTAAGGATTATTTAAATGATAACAATGCTTAGATTTAATTTTAATAACTCGATTGCCAAATATTTTGACTATAGTAAATAACATAATGAAACCATAGTCTTTATAGATATAAGTAATGTATATTGTTTGAATTTGTAAAGAATGTTGGGTCCAGACTATTTATCTGAGGCCAGTTGCTAATTGAAGACTCTGTAAAAATACAGGCTAAAAAAAATTGCCTTTGCTGGTTTTCTTGCTGGTTCTTTCCAGTACAAGGTCTCCCGCCGTAGACTTGTGTACTAATGGCGTGGCATTTTTGACGTGCAAAAGAGATTGTGAAAATTCCATTTGAAGAATAAATTTATGATTTTGAGTTTGCTGTTTTTTTTTTCCTCAGGAGAGGAAGGCTGAGAATCCTCACAAGGAGCACGAAACGTGCCCAGGATGCCCCCGCAACGGCAAGTGTCACGGAGGTTATGTCGGACTCCACGCGACCGGAACGGTCCAGCCACGTGACCTACTAAAACCATATAGGCAAATCGTGAGGGCGACCGCCCCTCAGGATAGGGGCGATGCAGCGCAGGCCCATAAAGGGGGCACAAAAGCGCTAGAAGAGGCGCGGGAAGTCAAAGGGACGCCGGCCTTATCATGAGGGAACCTAGTCTTGGCGATGCTGAAGGCTGCCGAACTAAGGGATCATGGAGGAGGAGTTTGCTGTATTTTGCTCATTGTAACTTTCTTTACAGATACAATCAGGGTCTGGAAGTACGATTGTCGATCAGTTTTAAGGCTTTTATATCGTTTGGGCAATATTAAATTAAAATTGGTTTGTCATTATGGGTTATACATTGAGCATGACTGCATATTACAATATGCAGTTATCCTTCACACTATAGGATATATCTTTTAGTCAGCAAATGGGAATGTAACATCCTACGTTGAAGAGCTTACTTTCGACTTACTCGTATATAGTTAACTAGCGACCCGCCTCGGCTTCGCACGGGTGCAATGTAAAATTGGTTATGGTGGGTTATCCCTAAGAGATAGACATATACCACCCGGACTTTTTACATTGAGCATGACTGCATATTAAAATATGCAGTTATCCTTCACACTATAGGATATATCTTTTAGTCAGCAAATGGGAATGTAACATCCTACGTTGAAGAGCTTACTTTCGACTTACTCGTATATAGTTAACTAGCGACCCGCCTCGGCTTCGCACGGGTGCAATGTAAAATTGGTTATGGTGGGTTATCCCTAAGAGATAGACATATACCACCCGGACTTTTTTGTTGAACTTTTTAAAGGTGGACAATGCTGTAGTACATTATTTTGGTCTATCTCGTAGGGTGCTTATTTACAACATCACATTGGAAACCTCTAAATTTATCAGTGTTTCTCTACTATAATATGCATGTATTATACATATAAACCTTCCTTAAGAATTACTATTTTCTAAAAATCACTATCTATTTAAAAAAACCCGCATCAAAATCCGTTGCATAGTTTTAAAGATCTAAGCATACATAGGGACATACAGACGGCGGATAACGACTTTGTTTTAGTAATGTATATTTTGAATCAAATGTTAGTGTCTTAAAAATAAAATTTAATATTTAGTATTCATCAGAAGCGAAGAATATATAGAAAAATTATTATGTAGATTGCAATATTTTTATATTCTCTAATATTTCATATATCATTGTCATTAATATTTTTTATCATAACTTTTACATGGTTGCAGCTCCTAATGACGTCTTCTTCAGGAGTTTGATAGATGCCTTTCAAATTTTATTAGCAATTAGTGCTGAGTATATCTTTGCGGGTATATTTTTATAGAAGTGTTTCAACAATTTTTTAATAGTCAAACTGCTTGACGGTGTGACAAATGGATAATCATTTAGATCAGTTTTGCTGATCTAGAGTTACAAATTATTATTACTAAATAAAAAAAAAAGTTGCCCAACTCTAGGATTTTTATCGTGTGTTCTGGGTCGCAAACAGAAATTTAATATGCACGGACACTCATATCGGAACAAATTTTTGTATGTCACAAAACATCTTTAACGTACGGCAACGGAACCCGCACTTCGTTGCGTAGAAGCCAATCACTCGACCGTTGCGCCCAACATTCATTTAACTAATACGACTTTGTTTTATGTATTCAAACGTAGATAAATTTAATGATATATAGCTAACAGAGCTGTAGATTACGTATTTCGTTATGATCATTTTGCGATCACGAACGTTGTAGCAGCAGTGAAAATAAAAATGATTGACATTTAAAGCTCTCGCACACTTAGCAACAATAGCTACTTATTACATAATTCTAGTTGTCATTCTCTTTGATACTAATGGTATGATAAAACATTAACGTAGTGTCTCCATGCTCGTTGAATTGATATATCTATTTTTAGCTTTGTAGTAATATTGATATTACAATCCAGATAGTTCAATGTCGAGTTTGATTCGAATTCAGTTTTACGGTAAAAAGTTATTAGCTTTTGAAGTAAGTTTTGAAATTTAACAGTTTCTGTGGGAAATCTTAATCTATCACAACGTAAATTTATGCTTTATTTAAACGTAACATTTTATATGAGGTATTTTAGTTATGTCTATTAAGTTATACTAGCTGATGGCCACGACTTCGTCGGCACAGGAGACGTATTTTTGAATCATTAGACGTGAATTTGGAATTCGAATACGAATACAAATCGTGCGCGAAATTATTTTCTACTGCTTACAATATTACAGATTTTAGAATCATTCGAATTCAGTGTTGTCATTAAAAACAATTTCTCAATTAGATTCCGTTTCACAGAGAAAAATCAAAAATCACGAAACAATATTTGCTTATTATTATGTACCTATTTACAAGCTTTACATTAACTAGAGTAAATTTATCACTGTCAACGTCACCTCAGCGTTGGATATTCTACTAGTAGAAATCAAAAACGAGTGGGTTGAACCACCCGTTGTACAACGCACGAAATGAAAGTTCAGAAATAGTGAATTCGGTAATTCGTATACGTATCTCACGATTTCGAATGCGAATTGGTTTTCTATTGATTCAAAAATTCGTCTCCAGGACACCAATCGTCATATTTTGGACAATTTACACAACTTCTTTATAAATTGTAGCATACAGTATGGGGTTCTTTTCAAAAGGGGAGTAAATAGGGTTTTGAAGGGCAACGCGCGAGTGACACCCCTGGTGTTGCAAGTGTCCATAGGCTCCGGTAATCGCTCACTAGTGCAATTCTCCTAAATAAAGTCGCAGCGAGTTAGCAACGATTTAGTCTAAAAACACGTTTTTGTATTCACGTCTTTCAATCGAACTTTGATCGGACTTGAACTAGCTCGATCCAAACGTAGCGCTAAATCATAATCGTTACACTGTATTCTCCTATTTTATCGAAGTTAAACTGCACTCTAACCGCAACAGAATCGGTATTCTACTAAAGTTTAGATAAACCTGTCGATCGAGGTTGAGCTACCAAACGTCAAATTCCACGATTGAAATGCAGTTGTCATTAAATATTTATACATCTTTGGACTTTTATGCCAATTAAATAATGATTTTATACTCTAAAATCTAATAGTATCGTTTATTTTTCGATATATTTATTTTTTTAAATTCAGTGGATTTTGTCTTGATTCAGTTGGCAACATTCCCACCTCGCAATCTAAAGTTCGCTGAAATTAAGTTTTAGTTTCAATTTAGTTTTGGTTTTGTTCGGAAATGTGATACGTGAATACCGAGTTTGGGTGGGACTAAGATCGAGCGATTGCTAAACTTCAACTAAATTGCGATTGTAAAAAAATACGAGAATTGCACTACTGTTTGCCACCATCGTGGTATAAAAAAAAATATATATTTGTTATGATTAGCTATATTATTGTAAAGTTAAATTAAAATACATTTTTACAGTAAAAAACGTTCAGTTTTGAAGTGAAAGAGTAGCAAACCTCCACACATAATATAAATGCACAAAAATACTTAAATACATATAAAATTAAATTGAAATAATATATAATTTATAAACGTAAATTCCACAAAATAATTAAAACATAATTAATAAAAATTAATATAACAATGATACTTAATTTAACAATAATAATAATCTAATTAATCATATAACAGATAGCTAATTAATAATATAGAGATAATACATAAGAATAGTGTTTAGACTTACGATCATTCGACATAGTAATATTCAGTTATGGTTTTCTTTTATTTTTAATAAAAATGACAAGTCATCCTCTCTCCTACTTTTGCTGTGCCCGACAGGGTCAATAATGTCCCCGGATGGACCACGCCCCTTCCGTGTTCGAGGGGCGTCGTCGGTGGAGTAGATCAGGGGAGGTAGTGTAGCCTCCCCCGAGGAGGGCTCCCCTGTAGGCTGGGGAGCGGAGGCTGGGGGTTCCCGGAAGTCGCTTCGCGTACCCGGGGGCTCCCTACATGCCTGAGGAAGGCCATCTCTGAGGTTTTTAGTGGGTAGGCCTCTCCTTTCTGGGAGGAGAGCCCCACATAACCGCCGGCTCGCCACAGCAGGGTATGTAATTTAATGCATTTTCCTCAGGGAAACAAATAAAAAAAAAAAAAAAAAAAAGGGTTCATAATGTATATAATTATTTATAACACCTATGATTACCATTGTGTAAAGCAAAATAAATGAAATGAAATGAACTTTTGCGTTAATAATATTACTAGGGATTCTGGGCCTGAATTCTGAACGAAAAAATATGAGCTTAGAACAGGTGCTGCTGCAGAGTCTCGCTGATCTATAACAGCTCTAAATACTATTTAATAATATGTGTAATAATAATAATCTACAGAGTCCTTGTAAACATCTTAGTCGGCTAACATAGGTAGATATACCAACTAATTAATAATTAGTGAAAATTTTCAGCGAATCACCCTTCAGTTATTAAATTAAAACTTAAGTACTCGGAAATCTCTAAAATTTAGGATGCCAACTTTGAAGGATTAGACAAAGTTAAAGTCTGGCCAATATTTCTACTTCAATCATTCATTGACTTCGCTGTATCCTTGGAAATATTTGCCCCTGAAGGCTTGTAAAGACATAGTAAAGGTAAAAAGGTTACGGTTAAATTCTAATTCTGTAGTGGTATTTTTAGGACTGGTTTTTCATTTAGCTATGTTATTAGTGAAACTGGAAAACATAATATTGTAAATTAGTTACGTACTTGTACATCTCACATTATACTATATAGAATATAAAAAAAAACTTTCAAAGTATCATGTCATATCGTCGCTAAAGTACAACAACAATGTAACTTAATTTGTTAACTTTGATGAGGCAAAAATACGATTAATTTTGTAACATTCTAGCAACATGTTTTTTTTATGTTATAAATAACAACGGTGCAATTTTAGGTACTTGTGGTAAAAAGTATACTGTCCTAGCATGTTACAAAATTAGATTACTTTTTTTACTTCATGAAAAGTTTAGAGTACATATTTATATATCCTTTGTATAAAAAAATAACACTATATATTTTAAATATATTGATTAAATACACACATATTTACAGATATTACAAACTGTCAATATGCTTATAGAAGTAGGCAGCTAATATTAGCTCCATATTTAATATATTTACACATTATTTAATATATTAAATAATGCGCAACACCCTAGTTATATGTGTAAGTCCAATATTGCTAATAACATAGGAATTTATATAACTATGTAGTTCGATTAAATACATTATATGAACAACGCAATATATTAATACTACTAAAAGTAATTTGTATTTAAACTAACAGCAGGATATTTATAATTAATTTATTATATTAATTTATAACATTTATTAGTTTCAAATATTTGTAGTTATGAAATAGATCAAAGGTTCCAAAACAATGGCTTGTATGGCTACTATGCTCATTCTAGACTTTTTTTTTTCCTCAGTAGAGGAGGCTGAGACCAACGCAACAGGCAAGCAGGGATGCGTTGATTATGTCGGACTCCTGGTGAATCGAGACGGCTCGACCCAACAGACCTACCGACTAAACTCAGCCTAGCCTTGGCCCTAATAGCCCTACGGCTTGAATGGAAAAGACAGCTTCGTATCCCTGAATTTGGTATCAAAACCATAATAGTAACTAAATCAATAGTCATCAATAGTCAATATTTTATTTATGTTTGTTACTCGCGATGTAAACCAAGAGAAGTCCTTAATGATTTTTTATATATTTTATGCGGAGTTTTCGTTTAGCGTGTTATCACAGGACTTGAGAAGAGTAGGGTATGGAGAAAAGTGCACAGAGGTATATAAAATATATGTGAGTCAAAGTGTGTGTCTGCGGTTATATATTCGTATTGTATTTTAAAATATTATTATTTGATTGGTTATTTATCTATACGACGTTAACAATTTATTATTTATATAGTTAACATTTATTAAATTAATAAGCCTCAATCTTACATTATACATACATACATATATGTCACGCCTTGTTCCCAATGGGGTAGGCAGAGACCACCTCTCTCCGCTTGCTACGATCCTGGCACACTTCTCTTGCTTCCTCCACTTTCATGAGCGTCTTCATGCATGCTCGTCGGTTGCGAGTACTCTTGACCCGGCCTTTCTTTAGGACATCTTCGATTTGATAAGATAAGGTAATAACTCGTCGCATTAGAAAAAGGAAGCCCAAGTATAAAATGAAGCATTTTATTTTTTGTTACCTCGTAAACAGAAGGTTGGCTATATATAGTCCCTAAAGTATTAACATGAGTGACCTTTGTAACGCTTTTAATAGCGACTATTAGATCGACCTCAGCGAATGAATTTTTGTAAGGCTTGCAAAACTTCACTCGTTAGCGGTTCGCTGGACGGCATTAAACGCGGTGTTAATTAATGTTACAAGTGTACATTTAATGATAGACTAGCGTGCTACGCTAAATAAGTGAGCTCCTATATTGTTCTGGTAATGTCTGGACATTTAGCTGGCAAAGACCTGTTGTATGAAGCTACGTTTTTATTTTCTTAATATTTTATTTTTTGTTAATAGGTTTTATTTTAAAACTTTAAATTTTATGTGAACTTTAAATTTTGCATATTGATCGGTTGCTTATTCGTTTCGGTGTCATGAATAGGCTTGTATCCACTATGAACAAATCTGATGCATTAGGTTGCATAATTATTAAGATGATCATTTAATTATGAAAAAACAAAGTCTTATAAAATAATAACTTCTGATTATTTATATTTTTATAAAATAAAATTGCACAAAATAAGCCATAAGTCACGTGACAGCAAACACCAATTAAAAAGTGTTATGTCACGCGTGCCAAACGTCAAAGTCAAAATGTCATTCCCAGTGTCTTGTGGAAGTGCGAAAAAGATGGGCATCATTCCTTCTCGCGAGTGTTAGCCACTTTTTACGTATCTGCTGATTGTTTGGCACGTATATAAATAATTTTTTTGGTGTTTATACTTGTGCTTGTACACTGGGGCACTATGCAGTACTTGTAATACGATGAATCCATTTTTTATTAAAATAACTTCACAATACCGAATATTCCGACTACAAAAAGCTGTGTTTTGCACGGCGTGACGTCATTCAAGACGCCATGACAGTCATGAGCGTTTTTCATGACTAATGTCAAATATTTAATTAAATGCAAAATTATTCTTATAAATAAGCATTTTTTTTGCAAAAATAATAATTATTTTGTATAGAATAGGCATCAAGGTATATTAGTATCTAACTACTGAAATTTAGGCAACAAGCCTATTGATTATTTGACACATTTCCGCTGACTGTAGGGAATATATGTATTATATTTGAATGGGAATATGGCTTTTAAATTTCGTAAATATTATTTACTTAATAGGGTTTGTTTTAAAATTTGAAATTTAGTGAGAAATTACATGTTATTCGGTTGATATTGGTTGGGCGTCATGAATTGGTTATTTGAGATATTTCCGCTGTCTGTACAGAATATATTAAATTTAAATGGAAACATGACTTTTTTGTTTTTCCATGTTAATTTTCATTTTGTCACCTTTTACTTACTCGGTGGCAGGTTAGTGATATATATTATTAATGGTTTAGTCTTAAATACTCGTAACGTGACATAAACAACAATGTTTTGTTTTCATATTCATACAAAGGGTAAGTGCTTCATAAAATTTTATGACTCCAAATAAGCTGTGAAAAGAAAATTTGTAGAATTAGTCGTCCGAGCGTGAGAGTCGCTTTTGAATAGTACATGAGAGTTTGTAGACTTGGAGATAGCCGCCTTTGCGACAGTACATAGAGCTGCTACAGTTTCTAACGATTTGTTCATTTTAATTGAAATATGATCTTCAGGGTGCTATTAACACATGATGACTATTAACGTTCAATTATTACAGCATTGTGATGCTGTGACTTTATTAATACTGCTTATTTTTTCTGTAAAACATATTCGTAATGATTCGATAAATTGTCATAGAAACATGTCATAGCTCTATATAGTTCAGTAATTACTCGAGGGAAAGGGCAATTTCAGTGAACTGAAAGTATATGCAAAAGCCAGTCATCTGATGTGTAAATGATGTGTCAAACGTTGCTTCTTTCACACGCGTTGTGGTTGTATAAGTCCATCTCGTTCAGCGGTAAGCCATACGACCTTTCTCCGGACGGATCGCGTTTCGTAATGAATTAACAAAGGGAATCCTTTAGTTCTATTTCGTGGGGACTTTTAATAACTTAACTGTTATTTGACTTCTGAGTTTGGAAGTGTCTTTTAATTTGTTCTCGTTCTGTTCAGTTTGTTTCATTAATTGAAGCAACTTTGTTGGTGGTTGTACTTTTTGATTTAGTTTTTGACCTCTGTTATATTACTTTATTCCAACTGTCATTGTATTTAAGTTTTTGATGCTTCTGTTGGATTTAAATAATAGGTAACTCCAAAATTACAAATAGAATTAGTTAACGAATTTATGTGTTCATTTAAAATATGGCGCTTGCTATTAAATTGCAGTTCATTTATTTCCACCAGGGAATAACTAAATTAAGGTGTTTAGGTCTTAGTCAACTACGATAACCCAGATCGAGTTGGTAGAGTTCACACACATCCTTAGTTTTTTTCGTGACTATAATCTGGTTTTCTCTCGATGCTTTACTTCACCGTAAGAGCTTCAGGTAAAAGTACGCAGAATAGCATAACTACCAAGCCTACAACCTGCCCAAAACCTTCAAATTTCTTTAACCAATTTTCAATTTAATGTTGTAACCGTGTCCCATTATTTATTTTTCACTACTACACGTTGTAATTCTTTAATTAGCAAATCGTAATGCTGTTATAAAAATATTGTATCCAGCATTCAAGATCGCGGGATGACTAAAAACGAGTGCCACAGAGTGAAGATAAAAATGACATGTCATACACTTATGTGGCTTCGATTTCGGCTGTCTGTGGACGGGCTTCGGATTTAATTATTTTAACTATACGGGTCCCAAGTATGTAGTATGTCCTAAATATTATCTTGAAAAGGGTTTTAGGGTCTTTACAATGGCCTCAAGTATGTCCATCGCGAGTGTGTTGAGTGATCGAGATAAAATGCAAATTTGTTTCTCGCCTATATTGTATTTTTGTCTGTCGTTATCTTAGATACATACTGAACTTGGAAACATAAAACAAGCTTTAGAATCATCAAAAATCGAAGCAAAATATTTTATACAAATACCTACATCCAACATTTTAATTACTGAAAACGTCCTTTCGAAATACAAACAACGCCGTGTTTTGCTTTATCTGATTAATCAGGGTGAGTGCATTCGACAACCGTATTTGTTCAGATTTCAAGAGCAGCGGCCATTGAACAAACAGAACAGGAACCGGTACACTCACCAACTAAATGCGAACAAAAATCACAAAGGTTTATCCTGCGTCCCTCAGTTATGAGGGTTGGGCGTGAGATTAGTGCGATTTGTTTAGAAAGGGTCAGAGATTGGCCAATATAGTGAATGCTTCAAAGTTTGGAGTATCAAAATTTCAAAGGACATTGTTCCGGCTCCATACATGTTCTGCCTAAGAACCGTTCGATTCGAAAGTGACTTATATAAACTCTTAAAATTACTTGGAATCCTATGAAATAAGTTTTCACGAACGGACACTTCAGGAAACTAAAATAATTACGAAAAAAGTTAATATTTTGAGGTTATAAATAAAAAATAACCAACCTTGCGTGAAATATTAGAGTAGTAATATAAAAGTAATATTAACAATACTATGTACAGCTATATATGCTCTCTTCTAAAACTAGGAAAGGACAACTCTACTAGATACTAGGAAAAGAGATAGTACCTAGTCAAGTTTAAGATAATTCTTTGACAATTATCATTTTACAAAATCCAGTCCTTTACACACATCCGAGTCTACCAAGTACCTACGCAATGTAATCGGAGTCCGTAATCAAGCCAAAGTTGTTAGAATAAAACCATGAAACGCATAGAAAATCACAAAAGAAACGATAGTCGCAAAGCAATCAAAAATTAAATGAAACGGACACAGATAAGGTATGAAGTACACCAGTGTTGCCAATTACGAAAACTATAATACTTGAATGCCAAGCTAGAAATTCGCGATTTCGCTTAAAAAATATATAATACTAGTTTTTTTCTAGCTAGTCAATTTAAGTATTTGAATGAATAAAGTGTTATCAACTAATTTTAATAACCGACTTCAAAAAGGAGGAGGTTTTCAATTCGACCCGTATTTACCGAAATCGCGAAAACTTCCGAAACTGGCAGCACTGGCTGACGGAAAACATTTTATACGGCATCAATAATTGTGACCCAACTTTTTATTTGGAATTTATTTATTTGAAGTGTCCGTGGAATACTAAAATATGTTTCAAATAATATAAAAATAAATAAAAATTATAGTATAATTTATATTCACATCGGTTCTTAGGCCAAAATTGAACAATGTCCTTTGTGAGTCTCCGACTAGCTCTTCTTTACAGCTCACAAATCAAACTCCAGAAAATGTAATCGATATTTTTTACTGTCCAACCAAAAAACTCTCTATCTCTCCCTATGTACTAGCCCGACTACTTCTGTCTTCTGATTGTGATGATAGTGATGACAGTAAAGCAAACAGAGCTACTGGTTAGCCAGTAGCTCCGCTGTATAAACCAGCTATTAGTGAATCACGCTCGTTAATAATTGATCAATTTAAATACAGCTTGTAGAATTTTTTCGTAGCCGTATGCAGATTGCTGGTTTATTTAACTGTTGAACGTTGGATAAATGTACAGATGAAATCAGAATATAGAAAAACAGATTCTCACTACTCTTTTGAAACTGAGTGCGAAATTATAGCGCCACTTATTGTGTAAATAAAACAACGTTCTAAATAACAATGTTACTAAATACTATAATTTATATATTTATTTCAATTAAGTGACGTGTGTAAGTAACAAACGGTAAAAAAATTCATGTTATTATAAATGTTGTATAATCGAGTCTTTCTGTAAAGTTAGTCTGTATCTAACTTAAGTCAATTCAAAAATCTTTTAAGCTTTTGCAGGCATTTATTGGCATAAAATACAAACTGACTTTACTACTACCTATTCGGAAATTGGGATAGTCTTAAATAGAGGAACAAGAAAATTTCAGAAGGTTAAATTTTCAACTCCTCTTGCCATCCGTCAATAATTCATGTACATGATTTTGTCGTTGGAAAACTAAACAAATAATCAAATAAGCAAAATCTATGTGATTTGAATAGTTGCCCCATTAAAAAAATACTAGATGTGATTCTGATCGTAATGTTGTAAAAAAAAGTAAACAAATGTCTTAATACCTCTTAATACGTCTAGTCCCTAAGACCACGATCGTGGTCCATAACAATTGAAAATCAATTGTGTCTGGAATCTCCGTACTCGAAGCATTAAGTTGTTACGTAATAATTAACAACATCTTATAGTGACGCATATTAATATTAAAAATCTTTATTGTTTTATATAAATATATTGAGACTCGGCCATCGCATGAAAACACGTGAAAATTTAATTATTTTGTTATAATGTTTAAGAATAAGACTGCCTAACAATTTAACGAAATCATTTCCGTCACTGAATGTACACATCAAAAAACTGCGCCTTTCGAACAAACGTCCCATTAAAAATGTAATAGCGCTCACTGAAAATAATAAAAAAATCACTTGTAAAATGTGAAGGGGGTCAATAAATCAAGAGTTATGTTTCGATTTGAGTGATAACTATAATGATTATTTATAGGTTAGATGCCGATGGCAGTGACGATAACGCGGAGTTAATGTTCTAATGGCGTGCCGCCTGTTACGTATTGGGCGCACTTTGAACAAATAGTTACAATGAGTTCACTTTTACAAGTGTCGTACTTATTGATATGCCCACGCTACGATTAGTGGTACAGTATCGTAGCAGCTTAGGGTTGATGACACTTAACTTCTGTTGGTTTTTTTTTTGGAATAGTTATTCTGCCAAGTTGAAATAACTGTGATGCAAATATTTCTTAATCCGATTCATTTAATTCCTTTCACAACTTTTGTCATATATGTCGTATGATACAAAGTAAACACAATAAAATACAAACACTATTTTCGATATGGGCGGGATTGGAATCCTAAACTTAATTATTCATTCTGTAATTTTTACGTTCAATAGACAGAATACTAACTTGAGAAATTTTTGTTTCCTGTATAAAAATTTGTCAATGCGCTTCTTAGTTTTACTTTTTGTGTGTGAGGATATATAACGCTCATACAAAAAGTAATAAAAAATCATTCTCCCAATCGATTTATTGTCACATAAGCTAATCTCAAATGACGTTTTCAGTGTACTTTTAGTTTCTTCAGATGTAGTCCTATACTCATACACAACACAACAGCAACGAAATCTATATAACTGATAAACGAACCCTTTGAAATACGGCTGAGATCAAAAACTTAAATAGTTTTGGTTAGGTACCCACCGACGGATTGTGGCGGCTTGGCGTGCGCAGCTCGAATTACGGTTCTGCGCGCGCCAGCGGGCCGTCGGTGCCGTACTCCCGCACCTCGAAGCTTGGCTCCACGGGAAGGAGGAGGTCACCTACCGATTGACTCAGATACTCACCGGGCACGGCTGCTTCGGTGAGTATCTGTGTCGAATAGGACGGGAGGGATCGACACATTGCCATCACTGCGCATCCGACCTTGATTCGGCCCAGCGCACGCTGGCGGAGTGCCCCGCGTGGGCCTCTGAGCGCCGAGTCATGGTCGCAGAGATCAGGCGAGATCTGTCTCCGCCGGCATTGATTGCGGCAATGCTGGCGGACGAGGGAGGTTGGAGGGCTGTGGCCTCCTTCTGTGAAGCAGTGATGCTCCAGAAGGAGGCCGCCGAGCGGGGTCGGGAGATGTCCGATCCCGCTCGAAGAAGGCGGCGCCGGGCTCGGTAGCACAGCTGCGGCGCCGCCGCGGGTCGCCGGCGGGCGCGAGGAAGTCGCGACTACTACGGCCCTTCCGTGGCCGGGGGGCGTCATCGGTGGAGGAGAACGGGGGAGGGCTGGGGGTTCCCGGAAGTGGCTTGATGTTCCCGGGGGCTCCTTACATGCCTGAGGAAGGCCATCCCTGAGGTTTTTAGTGGGTAGGCCTCCCCCTTCTGGGGAGGAGAGCCCCACATAACCGCCGCCTCGCCACAGCCGGGGTATGCAATTTAATGCATTTTCCTCAGGGGAAAAAAAAAAAGGTACCCATCAGAAATTTGACCACGTCAAACATTGCTTAACTTTAGTAATTGTTAGTGGAGCATGTGCCTAATATGTGACATACTCCTCGATATTATCATTAACTCCTCTACCTTCCAATAAAAGTTCAACGTGATAAAAATAATTCGATAAAACACTTCGATAATAACTCATCATTGTTACTTAGGTCACAAAGCGATATATCTGATTCGATTTTAAAAGCTCATATCGTATAGTGGAGGCCTCAATCGGCTTTGCGTCGGCAATCAATGTCAAGTTACTCGGTGCTGACTGAATTATATATGAAATCAATAATGGTTTCGCACTTAACAGCGAGATAGGGTTTTCACATTCGAAAATACGCATTATTTTATATATTTAATTTATATTCAATAAATAAAAAAATCTAGAAGATGTATTTATTAAGGTATTTTTTGTTAATTAATTTATTATTGGTTATTATTTTTAATCTCTTTGAAAACACTTATGTTGTAATTTTTAAACATCTTCAAGATTAGAGAAATTCAACGCATGTAAAATTATCAAAGCGCTGTAATACTGCATGAATTTTGAACCGCTTTTATGGAGCTAGTAATAACGACTACTTCTCTATTACCTCAAGCTGGACATTGCACTAATAGAACAAGTATAGAAAGGCCTGGCTCTGTGCGTATGACCAGATGTTGTCATGCTAGCTACACTTCTTCACCCTCAACTACTTAACGAATTTAAATATCGAATTGATTGAAAGTGACAGATGATACAGTTACATTGCTTGTTATGAAGACAATTATGACATTGAATCCTAACAAAACAGCAATGTAATTTTACAATCTGTCAGTTGCACACATAGTTTGATAGCAACAGTGTTACATAAAAAACCTTATGTGTCTCTAAGTGATATTATTTTGTGACAGTCTGAGGGTCTGGGACCGTCGGGATGATGTCCGAGAAATAGAATCTGAAACGGCTGACCCATCAAAGACTTGGCCTTGCCAAAACAAATTTGAAGGTGAAATTAATAGCCATCTGCGGCTAGCAGTAGGGCATTCCAAACAATAACTTATTATCTATCAAATTAGCATCATTAATTACATGCTAGATAGATAAGGAGCCGGTTGCAACAACCTACCGTCAGTTAGGTTGAATACTTGGAAATAAACTAGTTTATGTTTGTCGGTATGGTGTTAATATAATTCCTTTTTTTATCAGTGATAATATTGACGAACATCAACACAAGCACTTTTTATATTATGATATAACAGTTTTTACAAAAAATATTTGTATAGTTATTATTATTGTATAGCCTGTAGTTTGTCAAGATAAACAGTTGAACTATAAAAATAGCTTTTATTGCGCCGGGTTTCAAGTCAACAGGTAAAGTTTCTTTTGGAGCTGTGCATACATCATATGTAATTGTGCTGAAACTAGCTGAATATATACTTTTTGTATTACTATGTCAATATCTAGAAGTATTGATTCAATGTATACACATTGTCAAATACAATACAGTATTGCAAGTATTACAATATTGATTAGAATACGAACTTTTTAGAAGACGACAGTAGACGATATTGTAATGAAACGCTTAATTTTCATCTAATAGTGACAACCCTAATAACTTAACAGCCCTAATATCAGAGAAAGGCAAGATATTTGTATCGACACATATTATTTTTTCTTTCAATCAATTATATAAAATACTAGCTGACCCGGCGAACTTCGTACCGCCTTAGCGTAGCTTTGATGCACTACTTTATTTTGTATAGTTGACCTAATGCTCTTTTAATATAGTCTATTAAAATATAGGCTGTGAATGACGTTGACATTCGTATAAAAAAAAAATTGACATTCGTAACGCGCGTTTTTTAAAATATGCAAAATTAAATGTATACTTTTCAATATTTCTGAGAGATTTTCTTAATATTTTTTCCGTAAGAACCATCCTTGGACTTCCACAAACATTTAAAAAAAAGAATTATCAAAATCGGTTCAGCCGTTCACACGTGATGCCGTGACAACGCGAAACGGGTTTCATTTTTATATATATAGACTTGCGACCTACCCCGGCTTCGAATGGGTAAGAAATAGATATTTGCTCGCGGTAAAAATTATATTACAGCAGCACCATCCGCGATAATATTGTATTCTAATGGTAATAGAATTGTTACAACATTTATCTACACTAATGTTGTAACATTCTACTTATGTTTCCCATACTTGATTTATAATTACTACTGTTATAGCGCAGACAACAAAACACTCAATTTAAGCAATTTCACATGATGGTATAATATCCACATCGATATCGTAAAATCTCATTATAACATCAATAAAACGCGACCAATTAACCTGGCGAGCCATATGTCAAAATTCTCAGACAAGTTGTATTAATTTTTTTATATTAGGCTGGCTTTTGAAAATAGTTGGATTATACGTGAAAACTGAACAGCGCGCGCTCGCTCTTGATCGGCCCTGCGCGCGCAGCTGTGCTCTCATTGGTTAGATTTTAATGGCGGCAAGTTCACTGTAACAATACACGTACGCGCGAATTTAATGTTTCGCAGTGTGTTTTGTTTTACACAATTTATTCAAATTAAAAGTTAAAAATGGACAGCGACGATATCTGTACGCCTCCGGATATTCTGGAATTGGCAACAGAAGTAACTAGTAATCTTTTGCCAGAAAAATCTAAAAAATTATATGAAAAAGAATATAATAACTTTTTGGCAT
Source organism: Scirpophaga incertulas (assembly GCA_036419045.1). NCBI lineage: Eukaryota > Metazoa > Arthropoda > Insecta > Lepidoptera > Crambidae > Scirpophaga > Scirpophaga incertulas. The sequence goes on along the minus strand of CM071629.1, from coordinate 32,967,292 downwards.
GGAAGATCGAAAAGAAAACTACATCATTTTCTGAAAATGTTATTCTTGCGTATCTCAAAGACCTCTCCGACAAATTCAAGCCATCTTCTATGTGGGCTAAATATTCTATGCTCAAGTCCACACTGAATATTTACCACAATATTGATATCACGAAGTATTCAAAAGTCATAGCGTTCCTGAAACGCAATTCAGAAGGACATAAGGGAAAAAAGTCCTTGACGTTTACATCAGGTCAACTGAAGATGTTCCTGGAAGATTCACCAGATATTTTGTATCTTTTTGAAAAGGTAAGTGTATTTTAGTTCTGTTATTTAATCTACCTAGTACTTACGTACTACACACGCAAGTTATCTAGACACTCCATTTTTAAGCGCTTTGTGTATAAATTAGGTAGTAGGTACCTATACTTTACTACTTCATAATTCATAGTTTTTGCTTTGGCTATGTACCTCAAGCTTATTATATCGTTTATTGTTACAGGTTACACTAATATTCGGCATAATGGGGGCATGCCGAAGGCAAGAGCTATACAACATCCAGTTCGATGAAGTCTCTAATATAGACGAAGGTACAATCATGGTGAAAGTTTCGAAAACAAAAACGAAAATAGATCGTTCTTTCGTTGTAACGGGCAACTGCTATGCCGTATGTAAAAAATGTATGGAACTTCGACCCACCCCCTGTCGAAACCCTGCCTTTTTCTTGAGCTATAGATCGGGGAAGTGCGTTGATCAAAGAACTGGTATTAATAAATTTGGTGCTCTGGGAAAAACTATCGCAAGTTTTTTGAATCTGCCTAACCCAGCGTTGTACACGGGGCATTGCTTCCGGCGCACCTCGGCGACCCTTCTTTTAGATAGCGGTGGTGATTTGACCGCACTGAAACGGCACGGGGGGTGGAAGTCTTCTACTGTGGCTGAAAGCTATTCAAGTCTCAAATACGATCTTGAACAGTATAGAAAACAAGACGAATGAAGTGATTATAAATATTCCAACTCCGTCTACGAGCTCTACTGCTTGCCCCGCGACCGCTACAGCTGCTGAATCAATAACTAACATTAACTTTCAAAATTGTACCATCCAAAATTTGAACAATTATTATAAATAAACTATTGTCAGCTTTTACTCTTGTTGTTTGATTAATTGCATTAGTGAAGATAAAGTAGTGTATGCAACTGCATATAACACGGGTATTAAAACACTCGTTACTATTATGAAACTCGCTGCGCTCGTTTCATAAACTCACACTCGTGTTTTAATACCCTTCATTATATGACAGTTGCATAAACTACTATTATACAACACTCTCTTTTATCAGTATAGATTACACAAGTTTGACATTTATTTATACAAATATAAAATATAGATTCAGTTATATCGGATTCCTCTAACCATCTCCACACCAAATCGCAGCAAACCCGGCCAGCAGTTCTTATCGGACTTTCCCTAATAAAAAATATATTTTCACATCTTAAACATTTCGCAAAGTGCTTCTTCGAGCCTCAAGTTATTCCTGTATCAATTAGCAACAAAATCGGTTTTTTTGCTTATCCGAAAACCATTCATTCCCTATTTTTATCCTATATTTACTTAAATTTTCACAAAATTTGGGCATCGTATTTGTTTCTAATGAAAAATTCAATTTAGTTTTGACGTGTAAGTGCGACAGACATATAGGCAGTTATTTATAATATTAGTAACGAAGTACGGATTAATAAAGATATTGTATATGAATTTTTAAAATATTTATTTTTCTAAGTATTTCAATAAGACTTTCTGTGGTGTATTGACTTTTGTGTAAATGATGTCGTTCCTGCTTTTTTTAGAGCCGCCTCAACAACGACGATTCTCCACACCCCGGTGGTAATTGAAAGGAGATTTAAATAGCAATTAAAGATTTGAATAAAAAAAGTTGTTATGTAAAACAGTATTATTATTATATCCAAAATAACTACTATTTATATCCGAAATAAAAACATGATATGATAAAGCACTAGGTATATCACACTGAACTCTCAAAATACTATTAATTTTATCGTTATCTAAACAGTCCAGTACGTAATATGGTTTTATCATATCGTGTTTTGATGATAAAGCTATTCCGCCAAAATGGTTAGTTGAAATTCTGACATACCTATATGTCAGCATTTTTTAAAATTATCTATTATTCTTGATTGTCACATGGAACAGTACCTAATTAAGAAATGAGGCCTAGTGCTAATGATTCAGTGTCGATAAGATACTGATATGTCAGTACATCAGACAAAATTTCCATTCTCCCGTTCCTAATATTACATGCGGAATCGCTGGTTTCTTCTAAGTCATGAATTGATACAGATGAAGACAGTTCTGACGCTTCGACGGTGTATTCGACTTGTCGATTAATTAATACCAAATTAGGTTAAATCCGGAAATATTCATTAGTTCCGCATTTATCAACCACACAGAAATAATATCCTAATGACTTGAAAGATAATTACAGTTTTATCATTAAAATGGGTTTTCTATTCGTTCATAATCTCAAGGACAACACTCAAGTATTGTGTATCATTTAAGACACTATTTGCTACCGGTGTCGAAGGGAATAAAAAAGTAATCAAAATTCATTTTCATTACCGTAATACCCTTTTCTTACACTTTTTACATTTATATCGATTCTACAGATATTTCTTTGCATTTAAAAAGTATTTTTTTTAAGTTTAGTGTAACCAGTACAAAAATATGGTCCATAGTAGTATCTCGATTTAGCAAACAACAAATATAAAATTCCATTTAAGAACTAAAAAGTAAAATGTTGTTTCCTCCTATATATTGCAGTTAAACTTACACTCATTAGAGTATTAGGTACATTTTACAGCAAAGGCATATCTTCAAATATCTTCTACTAAAGAATCTAGAATTTCCACGACTACGATAACAGGGTAATATTGGCCGAGCGAGATATACGGCTCCCGGGCGGGTAAAAATTCAAGATAGCACAAGGTATGGACAGCATCGGGACAAATAATTCAATAACTTACGAGCTGCATTCAACGACACATGATAACAAATAGATTTGAGATGTTTTTCTATAATATATGGTCCATATCAGACCTCGTTCTTTCATCCTGGTTTAAATGTCGTATCCAAACGATTTGGCGAAATGATCAAGAACTTATTATTAGTGTACTTACTAGCTGCTCCAAATCCCATTTCCCAAGATTTTATGATGGAGTGCCATTCAGTCTCCATATCTCGGTATTCGCATCATATAAACAATTTTTGGGCAAAAACCGAGCATTAACGCAACTTAATACGAATTACGCAGAAAAATCCAAATCAGCAGTCGCATGTCAAATTATTAAGAAAAAGAAAATTGTTATTCGCTTCTCTATTCTAATATTTCTTTTGAAAATGTAAATAAAACTTCAATTCAAATTATTTATTTTATTTAAATTCTCCTCTCATTTCCAATATAACAAAAAAAAAGTAGTAAGTGCACTGAATAGCAATGAAAATCTATTAGGAGCCAAATTTAAAATCACTGTTATTTCTAGTTCCTCTCTCTCTCTTTAGGACCTCTATATAGTTGATTAAGATTAGTACATTGTTCTGAAAGTCAAAAATTTTTCATTCTTATTAGGCTGTGGCGGAAATGGAGCTCATGGAATTTATTTATTCTATGTTATATTTTTAGATCTGTCTTAATATCAATAAGGTCTTGTAAAGGCCGATATTAAATAAATTTCTTCGGTTGCCTTGTTCAAAAGACGAATATGCGGCTTACCATACTGTCGTGATTCATCATAAATATACACAATTAAGAAAAGATTGTTTCTGTAGAAATTTGAATATTATATAGACGATCATTTTTATTCTATGTGAAATGTCAAATTCTTGTGACATTACTAATTTGAGTATTCTTCATTACCTTATTAAAAAAAATCTTACTGTTTGCAAATCACAGTCTAACAAATGTCCAACAAAGTTCAATATGCACCTTATTTTAGAATATACAATTCTATTAATGTTCTTAATTCGAGGATGAAACGACAACAAAATTTATTGTTGTCGTGTCATCCTAGAATAGAAAGGATTTATTATATACTAGCTGACCCGGCGAACTTCGTACCGCCTTAGCGTAGCTTTGATGCACTACTTTACGTTTCCGAACAAACGATGCTCTTTTAATATAGTCTATGGCTGTGAATGACGTTGACATTCGTATAAAAAAAAATGACATTCGTAACGCGCGTTTTTTAAAATATGCAAAATTAAATGTATACTTTTCAATATTTCTGAGAGATTTTCTTAATATTTTTTTCCGTAAGAACCATCCTTGGACTTCCACAAACATTTAAAAAAAAGAATTATCGAAATCGGTTCAGCCGTTCACACGTGATGCCGTGACAACGCGAAACGGGTTTCATTTTTATATATATATAGATCATATTTATGTCTAAATTTATGCACTCTATTTCAGGTTAGCTAGAAGAAGTTATATGGATATAAAGAATTCAAGTATCATTTTAGTATATGCTGCGATGTTTTAAATATGTAATTTATCTAATAGTTATTGATATAAATACTTGTTTGTTTATCGTTTTTCAATAACAATAATTCTCTCATAGAATACCTACGGCAAACCAAAAATTCCATTTAAATATATATTACCATGAACTCATTTGCTTCTATTTAAGTGCGATCTCGCAATTTCTGTCATTTATATAACAAAAGTTTATTAGGAATATTTTAACATGAGTTCCTGGTAGGAAGTAGCCCACGGATCCTAGCTCATGGAACCTATTAATATTCATGAAGCCATAATTTGTGTAGGTAGATTATAAGTAGGTAAGTAATTATTTGAATGAAGATAAAGAAGGTAGATTTCCATTGTTTCTTGTATGATCAAGATTATACCGAACCCGACAACGCTATAAACGCTTAAAATATTACAAAATGTTGTTCGTCCGAACAACAGGCAATTAATGAGGTTTAGTCTTTATATGAAGTGGAAAAACAAGGAAAGAGTGCGATGATCGCAAATGCTAATGAATATTGCAGAAGATGGTAAAAAAGTTAATAATAACCATTTATATATACACTTTGTAATGCCACTTAATCGTATTGAGATTAAATGATAGTAAAGATACATATAATATTATTAAAATTAGTTTTTCGACCTTGATGTATTTGATTGTCATTATTTCATATTGTGACAATACTGAATATCATATATTCATTAAAATGTTATTAAGGACCGTAGTGTACGCTTTGATTGAGTAATCAAATGAGAAAGATATATTAGAATATTGCATCTCATAGCCGAGTATTAACTCAGTAATTCGTTAGTAAAATTAACATTTATATTACCTGATAAACTTTTGAGTTAATGTAAAAATATTAACAGACGAATTAACATCTGTTAATATCCTCAAATCCGTTTACTGTTAATCCAGTATTTGCTTTTTGGTGCGTTCGCGTCGGTTGGATAATACACCGCGACACCTCCTACCACGAGCGTGAATATATCAAATGAGTTGGTGATTTACAGAACTCCAATCAACAGTTTTTTGATTAACGTTAATTTTAACGTTATCGGATTAATGTTATGTATATCGAAAAGCAACGCGTTGACGTTTAACGAAGTTTTTTGGTAACAGCGATTAATAACGTTGATTATTTGAATAACAGTGCCCTGTGGCGTTTGCTCTAGTTTTTTAAACATAGTTGATGTATAGTAAACTATTATAAAAATAAAATAATATAAAAGTCTGGCAACCTACAATTTTTTTTATATAATTTTGTCCTTCTGTTTCATCTAGGGGCGCTGTACAAAGTTTCCATTAAAAAGGTCCCAGTATCTGCTAGAACTTATGTATTCTAATCTGTTAGCTATTTACGTCATTTATTAAAAATATACGACAAACACTCTGTCGAATGTTTAATTCTAAAACTGAGCCCGCTCTAATGAGATCAACAAGATTATTATTAATGAAATAGATAATACAGAACGGGACGGAAAGAGACAGCGATTAGTTAGCCAAACGTAGTATCGGAGCAAGAAATGACGTCTTCTCTCTTCCGCTATTGCTATGCGACTAAATAAAATGACACCAATTGCCTGACTTGAACGCTTCAGTTTCAATGCGCTAGTTCAGTATATAACATAATTGCTTATAGGTTCAGTGAAAATTGACGGACGATATAATGAAACCGGAGTTAATTTTGCCGCCTAGCTTATAGAAGTTTGGCCGCACATACGCATACAATTATTTATACAAAGGTTATTGAATCGTACTACGTTCTAATGTAGTCATTATTATCATTAATCAAACGAAATACATATTTAAGGTTCTATTATTGTATTGTCGTTTCCTTAGAAACTTCAACTCGATTATGCTTGTCACTATTCGTGGTTCATTAAGATACAATGAAAATAAAATAACAAATGAAAATGAACGCATGTGCTTGAACTAAGGCCCCAATTTTATAAAAGAACCGAAATGAGGGTCTGATCCCTAATTATTAGACAGAATATATATTATAAAGAAAATTGAATGATAAAGCAAACAAACTCGCAAAAAATATTACGTATAGTGAGTTATTTTTATAATAAATACCACATCGCCATAAACTTGGATAGAAAATATATAACTTTGTATATAATAATATACAAAAATAGTTGGTAGACTATTTTTTTGTTCTCTCATTTAATGATAGCAATTTTCATCATTATTATTGTGTTGGTAATAGATGAAGAGCCAGGGATCGTCAGTCTGTTTCTGTTTCACTATTTATCTTGTTAAAATTTTTAATGCCAATAAAAATAAATGTTTCTATTTAAGTAATAAAGAATATAAAGTTCATGTCACGATCGGATATAATAATACACATATATAAGAATGCACTTTATTATACACTACGTATATATATATATATTATATATATATATATATATATATATATATATTATATATATATATATTATATATATATATATATAATATATATATATATATATATATATATATATATACATAATAATGCTCACGGTGGCAGTCGTTTGGTTGTGTACTAATAGAATTCAATGTTCTGCTAATGTTAAATAGCAGAACATTTGCGCTATTCCATAAAGAATTCAGTTCATTTAATTGTATTAAAACAAAAAAAAAATTACTAGTTGATCGTTTCGTTTTCATACGACTTGATAACAAAAAGTCGACGTGCCAAAAGCATGTCGATGCAACGGTTCAGTTCTCTGTTCGGGTTTGCGCTATTCTATCAAAAATTCAGTTCATTTAATTGCATTCAAACAAAATAATTGCTTACTAGTTGACCGTGTCGTCTTTAAATGATTTGATAACAAAAAGTCGACGTGCCAAAAGCATGTCTTTGCAACGGTTTAGTCCTGTTTGATTTGATGACCCCTGACTTTTAATGTCATTGTTATAGAGATGAGTTATGAGCAGATTTTATTATATTTCAAAATGTTTCTGTGGCGAAAACATACCTGTCTTATTTTAATGTTTTGTGTGATTTATTCCGTGAATATATTCGCAAACACAGTGAAAAAGGTGATTTTTTTATTTGTTTTAATATGTAGCCTCCTCATGTGATGGAACGTAATAAAATAATGAAAATAAATTAAATGTGTCATGTTATTATGGCGTATTTTAAAATATTTACTAATACTATGCAGAATACGAGACTATAGTACTCGTCATTAACAATACTTTGGATACATCTTAAGTTGCTTTTATTGTATTAATCTTAAGTTGTTATTACAGTTGTTTTTGTTAATAATTATTTTGTTATTATGATATGTATGAGAACACAGGTTTCCAGGTTTTTTTTTTTATTGCTAAAGTTGACAAACAAGCAGGCTGCCCACCTGATGGTAAGTGGTAACAGTCGCCTATAGTACATGTGGTTCCCACGAGATTCGCAGCAAATCTGCAAACCTCATAAGAACCACAGTGTACGTTGCCAACTTGTGACATAAGATGTAAAGTCACAGTACCCAGTAATTTCACTGCCTATCTTACCCTTCACGCCGGAACACAGCAAAGCGAACCCTGCTGTTTGGCGGCGGAAATAGGTAAGACGGAGGTACCCATGCAGACGACCCTGGTACAGAGTCTACCTCCTAGGACTCTGGTGTCGCCATCTCCTCAAGTCCTGGCGGGGGTAGATATTTGTGTGATGAATGCGAGCATTCGTGCCTTAGTCATGGTTATTAATATGTATTTCTATAAAAAATATTTATATATGTATAATCTATTTCTATTAACGTCTATGAAACATTTATTACATAAGTTCATCTCCACCGAGGGGATGTCTGCCCTATGTTAGAGCGATTAAGCCTTAGTCGGTACTCAACACTAGACAGTGACACTGATTAAGGCTTAACATACACGAATTAATATAAACGTTGCAATTTCCATGCAAGATATACAGGTTATCTCGCAATGTATTCCTTCATCGTAGGAGCGTCAGATATATGAAATTCGTTAAAAGCATAATATATTGGTACATGAGATGTCGTCAGCAGGCCTCTGAATTAACCAATAACAGTAAGTAAGTACAAAACCAACGACAGTTATATGACGATATTAGTCTTAAGAACATGGGTTAGGTACTACAGTCAGATATGAGATTGAAAATTATGATTACCGAATATTCTTTGTTGCTATGTTCTATGTTGTATGTGAATACGTAGCATTTCCTCTTCGTTAGATACATCATAGATTCGATATTTATACTAACGAAGTACATAACAAATAAACATACTTAACAATGGATATTTAAACCGTCAATAATAATTCGCTAAAAAGCTGTTGTTTAATGCCAGTTTCACCATACCTAGTAAGGAACGCGGTACACTTTTCCGTTAGCCACATTTTCAAATGCTAGGAATGCTTCCACGCCATACACTGGTATATCTTTAATCAAATAAGTGTCAAAAAGGCGCTGCCTTTTCTAAAATAACTAATTAAAAAAAGTTTAGAAAGATAAAATGTTTATTTAACAGTGTAAATAAACATTAAAAATGTAAGAGTTTGTTGAAGACTGGTTTGTGTGTGATTAAGGTATCTTCACGCACTAACATAGCACCACAAAAAGACTTAAAATTATATAAACTTAATAATTATCCAATATAAATTAAATTGTATGCGCTGCAGAAGTGTAAAAGGGTCGCAACTCAGTGACGAATTTACACACAACAAGATGTGAGTAAACACCGTGGTAAAACCCGAGGGTTTCATGTTTCTCAGAAAATTTGCAAAATTTTCTACTTAACTAAATCATTATGTATATATATAAAGTTAAAGAACATAAATTATATTTAAATTAAAAGCTGCGTGTCGCTTATTGTAAAGTTTGTGAAAGTAACTATTTTATTTCTAAATAATGTATATTTATAACATTTTCAACTTATGTTATATTGTTTAGATTTACATTTCAATAAAAATATATTATTTTATATGTATTTAAATTACAGGTGAGCACAACATTCTTATTAAAAAAACGACTCATCTAGTATGACAGTGAGTTATCGGAGACAGAAATACAGGACTGTCTTTTTGGAAATAATGCATCTTACCCAAAAAAATGTCTATATCCAAATTACGGCTATGAAAGACATCATTATAATTTCTTAAGATCGAGCTAATAGGACAGTGACTTCCGAATTATTTTTTTCTAAGATTAAAATATAAATGGCCTATAATTATATATACGGGATATTATTCTAGGAACTGTAATATTAATTTGGGATAGGAGAGACACTTAAAGGTTCAACAATTTATATAAAAACATCATATAGCTTCAACCTTTCCATGTAATCCTTCATTCTACGGTGAGTGCCGTTGATAAAAGATATTCTGCTTAAAAACTTCTTTTGGATCTTTTCGATACGCTCAGTATTGTTCTGATAGTATAGATACCAAATAAAAATACAGTAATCTATATGACTACGCACCAAAGCAAAATACAAAACTTTTATTGCGTGAATAGATTTGAATTATTTTGTATTTCTGAAAATAAACGCTAACATTCTCAAGCGTTTGTTAATTGTGTTATTTATATGGTTCGTAAATTTTAACTCAGAATCAATAGCAATATCCAGATCCCCAACCAGTTCTACTCTATTTAAGACAGTTCCAGTGTTTAAGACAGACACAGTTTTAAGATTATGTAATCATCAAGTTAATGTAACTGATGTTCCACAGCTGCGATTCGTGAGTGCAGAACGTCCAGTGATTCTTTTCTTGAACAACAATTACATCGAGTATGCAAACATAACCTCACGTCGTATGGCTCGGAATGATCCAGTACACTACATCAGCATACATTTTAAAACTAAGACTACGTTGGGGAGAAATGTTACAGTGAGTACTGGGTGACAAACCCACGTGTATGTTACAGTAATTTGGATATATCACATTGTCTCCCCCGCAAGATTGTAAGGTAATTAAGTCGATCGAATCGTTGACCCATAAAGTGTAGTCTTTTTCTTTGATACCCATAAGAAGAGCAAAGTTGGACACTCCAAGGATGGAATTCGAAATTTAAACTCGACTTAATACAGGCAGTCCTCGTACTACGGCATGTTAGGTTCTCGAAATACGTGACGTAATTAGAAAGGACGTAAGTCGAGACCTATTTTTTCATATGTTTACATGTAAAACTCAAGGGTTAGGTTCCACACGGACTCGAAAATTAAAAACTGCAAAGGATATACATATATACTTTATTATCAAAAGTAAGTTCCTTAAATAATTATATATGCACTTATGAAACTCATAGTTATTTTTGGTATTTGTGTGTTATTAATTTTAATATTAATTATAAAACTTTAATGTGTAATGAGAAATGATAAATTAAACTTTCAGCTTAAAGAAACTATCAATTCTAGATTGCTTCGCTTCTTTCTTCTTGCTATCATACAGATCTTGGTAACACAGATAGGCTGCACAAATTTTGTTATTAACGTTAAAACTTCTCTCAAAATTAGGATAATTTTCTTCAAAAATTTCTTTTTCGTATAATAGTCGGCCCCACGGACCTTGCGAGAAGTGAATTCTCCTATGCCGCAAATCGAAACAAATGACGTATGCTTGAGGAATAGTGTCAAAATATTGTTCGACGTAACTTGAAACGACGTAAGTTGAGGACTGCCTGTACACTGCTTGAGTGCAACTAGAAAGGGATGGAGCTATGTGGGCTTAATAGCACTATCCCTTTCGAATTGTACTGAAGCAGTGATTTAAGTTTGATTTCACACGAACTTAGAGGCATGTAAGTGGAAACTTGAAAACATCTTTTCGTAACACATTCAAAGTTAATTACATTTCAGAATGATACGCTTCCTCGACATTCATTTATACTGTTATGCACACTCGTCGATTCCTTGTCGTTCCCTGACTAACTGGCCTATTCATTTGTGCCTTGTAAATTAGTTTCTAATATTAAAAACATTTTTGTAATATTCGTTTCCATTTCACATTCTCAGGAAAAAATATTACGCAAATTATATTAAAAAAATAAGTTAACAGATTTTTTTATTCTTTGGTTTAACAAATGCAAAGGAATAAGTTTGTTCAGCTTATCTCAGTTAAATTTATACGAGATGTCTTACGTAAGTTGAAGGTCAACTAAGCAATGAGAACTCCAATAACCTAATCAATATAAGCTAATTCTAGTCTTGTACTCCTCATTCGTATTAGACGGTGTAATTTATGCCTTTATAAACACTTTCTGAGGCAAAAATATATTTTGAAAGTAATTTTTTATTATCCCATTCACAATTGATTAATTTGTGTCATACTTTATGCAGTGGATGCGACTTTGCATTTCTTCACTCAGTTATTCAGTTACGCGTAGAATATGCCCAGTGTTGAATAGCGAATTTTACGAAACAATTACACTAATACTATTACTAGCTTCCGCCCGCGGCTTCGTGAAATTAGTTTTTGTGAATCCTGGTCCCTTATATCTAAGGTACCAAGATTCATGGTCTTATCTTCAATTCAACCCCTATTTCACCCCCACACTGGTAAAAATTTCAAAATGCTAGAACAAATGTTTAATAATTTCTTATCAAGTGCTTAAATATAAAGTTTTATCTTTTAAATTTAATTTAAATTAAGAAATCCCATACAAACTTTAAACCTCTATTTCAACCCTATTTAACCTATGTTCTATCTCAGGGTCTAAAGATTGTCTGTACCAAATTTCATCAAAATCGATTGCGAGGTTTAAGCGGGAAAGCGTATCAGACAGACAGACAGAGTTACTTTCGCATTTATAATACTAGTTGAGATAATTAATACAATTTATAAGCATACTGGTCGGTGTCCGCGACTTCGTCTGCATAGATGGTACATTTTTCCTACTTGACGCTTATCGTCCTATTTTGACCACGTCACACAATATTTTAATAAGTTCTAGCCTATTTATTATTAATCCTGTATTCGAGATTATACCTCCGTACAGTATTAGACCTCCGTAGTTGAGTGGTTAGTATACCGGTTTCATGGTGTCGCCATCTCTGAGGTCCCGGGTTCAAGTCCCGGTGGTGGCAGATGATTGCGTGTTAAATGCGAGCATTTGTACCTTAGTCATGGTTATTATTATATATTATATATTTCTATCAAAAATAATTATATATGTACCCGATACCCTAAGCTCCCATAACACAAGCCTTAGAGAGCTTACTTTGGGTTAGGCTAATTGGTGTAAGTGTAACTATTATTTTTTTGCGTTTATAATGTAAGTATGTATATGACGATAAGTGTTAAATAAGTAGGAAAAAAATACCATTTATACAGAAGAAGTCGCGGGCACCAGTTAGTAAGTTGTATAAAAATGTTCTAATTTGTTTACAGGTGGCGTTTGATATATACGAATTTGCATCTATTACGGAGAAGCGGCTGCTACTGGAGCTGCGGTTCACGTTGTGCTCTCTGATCGAGAACGACCCTTTCATCGGCGCGGCCATAGTACGCGGGGGACTGCCGCGACAGTGTCCATACCCTCCGGTATTTTCTTTCATTACATACGAGAAAGAAACTGGTTTACATACTGACCAGTTAGTAAAAATCGATCAATGTAGTTTTTATTTACAACTTTATTTTCTTACTTCTTGGAGGTGGTTCTTAAGTTCCAACATACGAAGATTTGCGATTTCTCAATGCGCAACACACAAGAAAACGTTCATCCCGTGGTTGGGTCCATGATTTTCTTCCAGAACCAGACCTTCTCTCGACGGAACTAGTCTCTTGATATCGCTGCCAGGTCTTTTGGACCGTCGAGCTACTAACATTTAGCTTTCTAGCCACGAAGCATTGGCTAAAACCCTCTTCAAGCAGCGCGATAAATTTGGTAGCTTTTACCACCTTATCTACCATTTTTAATACAGCCAAACATCAATAAATAAAGCTTTGACAGTCAAGGATATGAAATTAATCGATAAAAATTTCATAAAAGTTATGAAATTCGATGTTAACTTCTTGAACTTCCCACAAAAAATATAAGATTGATAAAATAAAGATAAAGTAACGTGTGCAAACGATTGAAACCTTTTTTGTATTGTATCTTATTAAAGATGAATGAAGATCAAAACCGCCCGTTTTTTTCCAAATGAGTTTATGTTAAAATGCCATCTCAAAATGAGGGCTACAGTATGAGGTTCTTCAAAAGGGTCGGCAACGCGCTAGTGACACCCCTGGTGTTGCAAGTGTCCATAGGCTATGGTAACCGCTTACCATAAGGTGGGCCGTAGACCTGTTTGCTACCATCGCGGTATACAAATAATACCCATGAAAGTTGTAGTGCCTAATAATAATAATTGTTTCAGGGCTCCTATCATTTGAGAAACATGACATTAGATGCAAGCAGCATGCCCACGACATTCCCTTTCACTAGAGGACGTTTGGTGGTCAACATATTCAGGTCTGATGGAAGCAACAACAATTCACGGGGCGCAAAGCTTATCGGCGGCTACATAGACCTACAAGTGAAGGAAGCTGTAGTGAGGAAGACCTAGATTTACTGTTCAGTTGTTCAGACATGGTCAGAGATTCATATATGAGAAAATATATCGATTTCTGTAGAAAAATCTATTACTTGCGTGCATTAAGTGGATGGGCTTGTAAGGAGAGGAATACCGAAGAATAGATAAATGGTCTGTATGAATGATATGTTGTTGTCGAAATAGAGAGTGATAGAGAAGAATGGAAGATGAGGCATGTTGCGTCGACCCAAAATAATATTAGAAACAGGGCAAGAGATAGAAGAAGAAAATAGCATGTTCCTTTCCAACCAAGCTTGGGCAGATCAAATTTTATGTAAAGGCGCTGAAATTTTATGAAAGGACCATTTTTTTGTTTTTTTCTTTATTCTTTATTTTATCGCCATGCACCATATGGTTAAGTCGACCAATAAAAGGATCATTCGTGGTTATGGAAAAATAATCAGGTAATTACCATTCTTGAGAAGTTTCTCAAGAATCAAAGGTTCGAAGGTCGTTCGAAGGTTCTCAATGGGTCCAGGTTTGATTCCCGTACGGAACAGATATTTTATATGACCTACAAAAAAAATCGGGTTGGGTGTATGTGCATGTGAAATTCTGTGTTGATACCAGTAGCCACGACACAGTATAAAAACCATAGAGCAGGGCGACGTTATTTTTTGTTTAAAAAAAAATGAGTCATGATTCTAGGTGTTATGTTCATCTCGCGAGATAATTAATTTGTTATCTGACAGGATTTCTTCGAATTTTTCCCCTAATTGCTTTAATCGCCTTTTTTGAACAAGCACTGCATGGCCGCTCAGATCTTTTTCTGTTACAATTACAAGAGGTTTCATTGTAACTATCAATAGCATGGTATATAAACATTCGACTAACACCAATTTGATGAAGAGTTTCAGAAATCTCCTAACTAAAACTAATTATGTTAAAATTGACCAATGGCCCTGGAGCATCTTGAAAAGTAACTCATGGTAATTGCAAGTAGTTTATTTAAACTCGTTTAGGAGTTACATACGTATCGAGTGTTCAAGCAAAATACAGAGTGAATTGGATTCCAATTTGCATGCATATGTAAAGTTAAGAGTAAAGTCGGCCATTTTGGCAGTTCATTAGCCTCAGTACAGATAACAGAATACTACGGGGCCATCGTTAAATTCAGTGCGTTCGCCCGACGCGTTCACAGTATTATGTCTGTTGTTAAAGTTAAATATCTTTCAATTGGCGTTTCAATTTTTATTGATTTTTGACTTGTTTTATTTTTAGCTCGTTATTTATTAATCATGGTCAGTTTTATACCTCCACTTTTATTTTGTTCCTAACTTCATATTTCTATTATTTTTCTTCCGCTTTATCACTAGTTTGTGAATCTACTACACAAACTACTCTAAGTCTTGCAAGTATTCACTCAGCTAATATCTCTGTTAGGTAGACACTCGCGAAACCACTAGTCTTATGTAGACACTTAAAAATTAAGCCTTGTGTTAACAGATATAAAATATAGTTTTATAAAATGTGCTAGAAATAAAAATATTTTTAAATTTCAAAAAAAAAAAAAAAAGAAAAAACAATTGTATATCGAGCGACCGTCTTTACAATAGTCAGTTGCAAATAGTTGGTGACGAGCGAAATTGCAGGTATTATTAATGAAAAAAATCTCGAAGCTCTAAAAGTTTTCAAACACAGAGAGCTTCGTAGAAACTTTGTAAAATAACGCTAACGTTTCGCTTTGGCTATATTAGTTGCTTGATAATTTCATAGTTTTAGGTTGGCAATGTACAATGTTTATAGACGATGAGAAAGCGATTCCTTTCCACTTTAAAATGATATTTTGGGATTACAGTTGACGCTTTTTTGTTATCTAATGAAAATTAATCTAAGTTGTTCTTAGTGTGTAGCTCAATACAAACAAAAATATGATTCAAGCGACCGAAAGCAGTTACTCTCGCGTTCTGAGTAAAGCAGTTCGACCGGTCGTTCCGAGAAGAAAAAATACGGGGGTGGTACCTTTTATGAGTATACAGAACAACAATTATACTGCCCACTTGATAGTAAAGTCAAAGTCAAAGTCAAAATAATTTATTCAATTTAAACCTTTACAGGTACTTATTGACGTCACAAGAATAATAATATTAATAAAACTACAATAAATTTAAAATAGAAAAGACAATAAATTATTAACTAATTCCTTAATCGCACTTGTACATGCGTCCATCTTCCAAATCAAGTTTTAGAATATAGATACACAACATTAAAATTATAATTTCTATGAGCTATCCCACGAGGAGCAGGTAAGAGTCACATCCAAACTGATTTATCATTTAAATAATCTTTAACAGTGTAGTACCCCTTTTTAAGAAGACTATTTTTAATGCGGGTCTTAAACTTATTTATCGGTAATTCTATAATACTCTTTGGTAATTTGTTGTAGTATTGTATACTTTGCCCTACAAATGATGCAGTAATTTTTTGTAGCCTAGTTTGTGGTATAACAAGTTTGTCTTTGTTACGTGTGTTTAGCTTATGTATATCACTTCGTTTAGTATATGTATTGATATTATTATGAACATGGACAAGGCAATTAAAAATATATTGCGAGGCGGTAGTCAGAATACCAATATCTCTAAGAGAAGTTCGAGAGCTTAATTTGTAAATAGCGCGGACAGCTCGTTTTTGTAAAATAAAAATAGTTTCTATGTCGTCACTATAGTAAGTCACTATAGTTGTCTGTAGTATATGAAGTTTATATGACATTCGCAGCAAAGCTGCAACTATCACAAGAAACAAAGTGTATGTTGGCAATTTGCGACAAAAGTTGTAATGTCAGGGTGCCCAGAGATTATATTGCCATATCATACTTTCCAAGCCAATACAAGCACTGCTGCTTTGCCGGAGAAATAAGTTTAACGATGGGTTCCTGGTATAATATATTTTCAGTAAAAATCTTTCCGCTTCCGATACTTACCCGTACAATAAAAATAAACATAACTTGCTGGAAAATGTATTGCACACTTCAATTTAGTATAATGGCGAGTAATATAGTTAGACAGGCATTTAAGTATTGTCGCAAATTGTCTAGTATAGATTCCCCATTCAATTTCGGCCAGCTATTTTCGGCTGACCTAAAAACTAATCGGCAATAGATGATACTACTAGAGCTACTATATGTTTGTAAATATTAACGCTTGCAATTTTGATAACTACGCCACTATGAAAAGTTGAACGGCACTTAGGTACCTTATGGGTATCTGAAAATATTGCGATCGTTTATGACGACAACCAGCATACTATATTGATAATGTATGTAAGTACTATAATATACGGGCCCCCTCTGACTACGCTTGTGATATTTTATGATGTTTTCTCCCCGCAAACTTACCATCACACCCAAACGCAGGCTATATATCTACACGCAGAATAATAACTCCTTATCAGCTACATCCATATTATTTTGGTATTCTTCAAGCAAATTTGCGTCTTATTAGGACAGTGCCGCAGCCTTCGAGAGGCCATGTGAGAAAGCTAGAAGATGTACTAAGTATAATTTGATCACGACCGTGGCACTGTACCGAAACTATGGCTTCACTGGTGTAGGAATTGGAATTCAGTTCGGGCATAGAAAGCGCCACGGTGAGAATTATTTATTCATACATTATCCTTATTACAGCCAGAGCACTAAGTTTTCACCACAGAAATCTCAATAATTTCTCTGGGTCCTTCTTAGGATCTCAAACAATCCCTATATTAGTAGGGTAGTTTCTGCGCCTATTTAATCAAAAGCTTAAGTTAAGTTTCTCCTACTTTTACTCTCTTTAAGGTAACATTATTACAAACATTGAGTCTACATAGAACGTCATATTTATTTACATCTAATCAAAAAGAATATGAAATAAGTTATAGTATGTAATAAGCAAACTTATAGCTTTAAAATGACATTCTATTTATAAAAAAAAATCCTTTGTCCTTTCTTAGATTCTGGACCTAATGATAAAATCAAATTATGATGCACGCATGTACAAAATTTGGTACACATATATACCAAATTTAATTTAAATAAGTTCAGTCATTTTGGTGTAAAAGCGCGAAAGATAGATAGAGTTACTTTTGTATGTAGACAAAAATACAGTTGAGGTTTTCCCGTAAAAATTACAAATAAGTAGATATAATATGACAATTAACTTTTAATATTTAAGGCAAAATTTATAAAAGTCAAAGTACTTGATAAGAAGTATTGAGCGTTCAAATAGATACTGAACTTATGTTAGTTTTAGAGAAAACATATTTGGGAATTCGATATTGTTTTCAGTATATCCGTATTAATTTAAAATCATAAAACATTTTGTTTCCATAAATAATTTGAAGTTTTAATAACAATCAATCGGTGTAAATTGAATTAAATTAAGCCAGTGTTTCTTGTAAGAAATCAACTAATTATCTATCCCTCTATCTATTATTTTTAAAATATTAATATAATATAGATAAAATTAATACTTGTATTGCGTAATTTACAAACATATTAATGTGATAAAAAAGATAACATCCGTTTGCGCTAAGTTTACTTTTAATTCATAATTAACTGTATAGTTAAATTTATAATTAACTGTTATAGGATGTAAGTAATTGAGTTTGATTTTATGTTGGTGTAACATAATCCAGATGACTCTACCAATTCCCTTCTAGGGATCGTTTAAATCTTAGGGCCGATTCACGATTCCCCGAAGCAAAGGTCAATAATTCGCAGACACCATTTTCCAAACAGCGTTGGCAGTTTTTATGGCCAATTTCGCCGCACGAACACTAAAGTAGCTGATAATGGGTATTTTTAATTAACTTAAAGGTTTCGAAGAAAATTGCAAATGGAATCTAGAGATGCACGTAATGATTATGTTTTTACATTTTTGATGCCACTTTTCGCCGTTTTTAAACGACATAGATCGTTAATAATCGTTAACATATATAATACTAGCTAACCCGTGCCCACTTCGTTGGGCATAATACTAAGATCCCCGAAGCGAGCACGAACGCGAACCGAATTAAACCCGAAGCCATCGCGCTCCTTACGCTACCCGTTTTTTCACCCATTTACTTTGCAAAACGGACTACCACGTAAAAGCCTTTTTATTTTTCGGAGTTTTATATAACCTATGACACTCAGCAACATTGTGTCTTTCTATTGGTGAAAAAAATTTTAAAATCGGTTCAGTAGACCCCGAGATTACCCTTTACAATTTACAAACACACAAACTTTACTTCTTTATAATATTAGAATAGATATATAATGTATTCGAGGACTCGTTCCTATCTACGTTACGTATGTTATTAAGCTAACATAGCTTTCTTACTTCCCTTTCTAAATTTCTAACTGTACAGATATTTGTGATTGAGTCTTGTTCTGTAAGGCTCAGAGGCTGAAACTCTTCTTGCAATTCACATGGTGACTCAGCTTATAAACCAGTGGACCACCTGTTTCACATTGGAACAAATTATTATTATTAGTGTTTGCTTTCAAAGATAAGATGTCACAACGTAACTGTTGGATAAAATTAATCATTTTCGTGATGAAGCGATTTTGTTTTTACTCTGGAAGCAGTCATTGTCTTTGGTGATGGTAAGGCTGAGATACTGGCGCCATCTTCCTGATGGCAGGTCTAATAAGTCTGCTTGAATTGGAACAACCGTCGTGAGTGTATACGAAATCTGACATTTACTTAAGATATCAGTTACATTCTGACATTTATTAAAGATATCATTAAGTACTCTATTGTAGCAGGTGTTATTTTGCGGAAGTCCATTGTATTACAAAGGATATTGGTTACGTTTGCTGATTCCGCGCAGTTGATGATGACCGCTCGGTGTCTCACGAGCGAGACACCGAGCGGGCAACAGATCCTGAAAATGTCTCGCTGAGAGACGAAACACGTGTCGACCTTGTCTGCTAGTTGGACAAGTCATCATCAACTGCGCGGAATCAGCAAACGTAACCAATATCCTTTGTAAAGATATCATTACATTGATTTCATTGACATTTATTAAGATAAGTTTAGAGTAAAGATACAGTTTACGGGTCACTACCCGTGGACCTCTTTGTTGTGATTCTTGCTGCCAAATGATTGCACATCAAATCTCTACAAACAATCCTGTGGCACATGGCAATGGATGGAGTGGATACAGTGAGCATACTACCTATTTAATGGGTACTAACTAGTTAAGCTGTTAATTAACAAAGTTAACATTTTTATTAACGTATTAAAGCACCGCTGCATGCGCTGAAAATTACGTTCTGGCCGCAGCGTTCGGGCCGGTTGACCAATACAACGCGAAACATACTTAAACATTTTTTTATAACGTTGTATATTAAAAGTTGTTACTACCAATTGAGCAAGGTAAATATAGATTTTCTTAATAAGTAATTGTATAACCGTTTACGTACAAACATAATATTAAAACAGATTATTAAAACTACCGGTCTGACTTCTTGGTAGTTTTAAGTTTTTACTATTATAGAATTTATAAATTAAATCATTACTTATTTGTTATAGAACATAAGTAAAGCGAATGGTATACGGTCTTTTATATTCTCGAAAAATCTTTCCTAAAGCACGAGCAATTGTAATTTGTAAAAAAGTTGTAATTTAATAACCTGACACGTTAAGAATAAAGTTCATATTTGTTCACTACTATAGTCTACAAATTGAATCAGTCCATCCAATGAACGTGAACGGTCGTACCGCCGCGCCGACGCAACGTTTTGACCAGTTCACTGAACTGGTCCGTTCATTCAAGTTACGTACGATATCAGCAACAACTTGTTTAAGTAAAAAATATTGCGCACTCTTAATATATCTTGAAAGTTCCTTGGTTACGGGATACTGTAAGGCGGAGATCCTTCCCTAGGAGGGCGCTTCGCTCGAGCTGAGCTGTCATGCTTCGTTGTTCCTTATTTCTGTCACGGTGATACGCGCACACTATAGCCTGTATGAGTTACATAATTCCATATATGTTCACGCCAAACGAAACATGTATTATATGTATTTAAATTATTTTTCTCAAACATACACGGAAATATTAAAAAAAATATATAACAAAAATGAATACACGAAAAATTATATTTACGTACACAAATAAACAAAATTGCGACATGGTTTTTTACACTACACAATCTTATATAGAATAAGTTTCATTCAATTACTTTTTGCTACTTTAATTTAAACATTTGTGACGTGTTATATATGCTAAGCAGAGTATTCGAGGCTAGAGGCGCCAGAAACCGAAATACAGATCTATATCTAGTTCGGTAATGGATGCTGATAGTTATGAACGGCTATAGAACTATATACTATTTCTGAAATATGTTTATAATATGTCATAACTAGAATAAGAAAAATGTTTTTGCTAATAAAGATTATTATTATTATTAATTCGAACAAAAGACACTGCGTGAAATTTCTATTCCAGGAATATAATGTTCGTGTTGTATGTTGTTGTTCATCAAAATACAATAATATTGTGCATTATATTATTAATAACGTTAAAGTGACCAGGTGAACTACATACGTAGTCGTACCGCTTAACAGTCAATGAATTGGGGTAAGCTGTAAGCGTTAGGGGTGTTAGGGGTTCTGAATTACATTGTTTACTCCAAAATCCTGTTTCGCGCTTCTGGCCCGCACGCGCTCGCTAGTAGTCAGACCGACCTATACGCGACAGACGCCTTTACATTTTTATTCCTATTTATTGTGAGTGTACTTAAATTGCCTATGTGGTAATCCCTATGGTCGACTTAGGGTTCTCTGAAGGCTCAATGAAAATGCGGTAAAAAATTGTTTTCACATTTAATAAACAACGATAACAGGACCCAGCACGTTGTTTGTATATATAATTTTTCACTAACAACATTTATCTAGTCCCAAATCAAAGTGACCATTTATCTAGTCCCAATACAGCAGTAGAACACCCTAACAACCACCAGACGAGGCTATAGTACTCTCCACAACTGAGACAGGACCAGAGTGGTGAAAGACTGCCCAAAACTCTATGATATACACACAAGATCGACTTGTATGCAGGTCCTCGGGGAACCCTATATTCAGAAGCGGGCGTCTTTTGGCAGTGATGATGATGAAATGTTAAGTATCGAAGACGTTGGAGTTCCAAAGCTTATAATATAATAAGAATAAGAACATTTTATTGACGAATTGACGAATCAAGCAAACATATGATCATTTAAATTAGTTGACCCATTTCTGAGTTATTTCATTATATGTTTATCAAGCGTTATAGCCGCCATCTTAAAATTTATCCTTTTTGTTTTGACATTTATCATATCGCGTTTCGATGTACTGCGTGTCGTAATACGGGAGCAAGGTACGCGAGTGAAAAGATATCCTTTAAACGAGCAGATATCCTAATAGAAATAGATTCAGTGTTCAGTGATCTATGGTGGCATAATAAACAGTATATATTTAATTTTGATATAGGATTGATTGTGACACCAGAAAACTCAGTTTTATTACTCAAATAACATATAAACCATTCTAGGTATTACTAGAATATATAAACAGTAATCATAATCGACGAAATTGATTACAAATGAAAATCGATTTCCATAAAACAATCAGAATATTAAACGCGCGTCCGAATTCGCTAACAAAGTTTTAACGATGGATCGACTCAATCGTCTAATTTGGAGCTCCATGCATTTTTAACTGCGGCCCAATCGAGTGCTGGCTGTTGTAATGCCTCGTTTCTTTTCTGTGTTCGTGGCTAGTCTTACTGTCTACGGTTAAAATCAACCGGAATAAAATGCTCTTAACCTCATCCTGAATCCAGTCGATTGAAAAAGAAATTATAGAGTTTTTCCTATTACCACTCAATTCATAAACAGCAATCTTCCACGTTATATTTTAATTATTTCTTAATTAATACTATCTCTCTGTCTGCAGCTACCCCTAGTTAAATCGAAATATTCCATAAAAATTATAACGCTCTTAAATTTTCATTCTCAGATCTCTAGCCATTACCATATTAAATTACATCAAAATACGTAATAATATATTATTATTATATTATCGGGTCTGGAAATATTTTTACCAAAATTTTTTCACAAATTTTTGCGTGAAGGAGACAAATATCTGCAGACACTTTCGTACTTATAATATTACTAGGATATTTTATTTTATTCTAATATTTTATAAATGAAAATAATAATAACAATTACAGAATACTAAAATACAATAAAAAAAGTGTGAACTATAGGTATGAATTGCTAAAACAATGAGAGACTCGAAGCTTTTTTCATCGTTAAGTAAGCAGTTTTGTTATAATGACATACATTGTACCTGGGGGTTGTACACTGATAATCGAAATCACGGTGTGCCGCCTTTGAGATCTAACTTTATTGTGTACACGTAGTAACGCTTCAGACTTACATGTTGACCTTGAACAAATATTATGAAAATTTTTCTTGGTATCTAAACAATGCCTAACTCGATATAAGATATGTACCAACATTTCTATAAGAAAATAAACCTAATTATGTTACTAATTCTATTGTCAGTCGCTGAGCGCCGTCGTTCGTATGCTACGCCTGATTAATTTGTTGCTACGAACGCACGGTTTCGTAGCATTGTACACAATCCATAGGTCTGCTACGGAAATTGTAGACAACCATATTGTTTATTGATTCATTTTACATTGTACAAGTCCCTCGTGTCTCACTTATTTAACAAATTTATGAAAACATTTAGACCAGGTTTCTTGATATTTTTAGTAGGTATCATTATATGTTAAAAAAACTTTACATCTACTTTACACGTGTAGCGTTACGACAATGTTATAACATTATCTTACATCTGTTTTTAAGTGTCATATATTAACTTTCGGAATGCAGACTTGCTTGAAATAGATTGTGCTGTCAGGGTTTATATTCATATTTATTTTAATAGCTAGTATTTGTTAATTATTATATAATCGAGACTAAAATAGAAACTATAATAATAACTCAGTCTATAATTAGTGGACTAAATCACACAAATATACAATAGCCACCACACTCAACGGGGTTTTCCATTTTTTCCTATGTACATCAAAAACCATTAAACTCATGCTTCATACCAAGCAATAATAGGTACCGCATTGCGGCCCCAATATGTGGACTCACCTGCGATAATCATCCGTAATTCTATACTAATAAAGTTCACAAAAACTGCATAGCCTCAAGTATTTCGTCTTAAAACCAAAAAAGGGCGAAGTCACGCACGTTTCCGTGACTGTGACACTCAGTATTGGGGGTCGATTGTTATGGCCAGCCGGGTACGGTGGAAATATGAAACAATACTTCTGATGTATTGTAGAAAACCAATTCACCGTTTTATAATTTAGAACACGTTTTTACATATATGTTTATTGGTCCGGTGAGTGTGTCTCAACCAGTTGCTGTCCCAATCTGGTTTTTAGGTATTTAATAATTTTGAGTATAATGATGTTATAAACAAACAAGAGCATCGTACTAGCACGTTGAAGCGGATGCATTGACATTTGGGCAATTGATGTAAAACTCATCTAGTTGCATAGCAATAACGAAAGAATGCAGACGTTGTTTCTCGCTCCGACGATACTATCTTTGGCTTGCTAGCCAAAACGCAACGCTCTTTCCGTTCTGCACTTTCTGTATGATTACTGTACTGTACGTGATACGTACTTCATTGACTAATAATCTCGTGAAACATTAAAAGAAGAAGTATGTATGTGCTAAACGTGTTAGTTTTAACCCCACACGCGTCTTTAACCTCTAGCCAAATGCATAGAGGACAAACATTAAAGCAATTTTCGTTTCGTTTGAAAATTTTAACAATTTCTTTATCTATATTATTTTCCTTATTTATTTAATAAAAAAGCAAACTTGTAAAAATTTACATTTGTTGTTATTTATTTATTTTGTAATTTCTGAATTGTTATATTGGTATAAGTAGGTAGATATTCACCTGTTTATTCAAACCTAATTGCTTAATAATAAATATACAGAAATATTTCTTACACTCACACCAATTAGCATAGCCTAAAATAAATACTGTAAAGCTTATGTTATGGGATCTAGGGTAACGGATAGACATACCTATATTATAGACATGTAAAATTTTTTAATTGAAATATATATTAACAACAATGAGTCCTATTCATCACACAAGCATTTCCCTCCCTGCGACTTTAGAAATTTGACACCTTGAAACTCGGTTACGGAGGTCGTCATAAACTTCTGATGATAATGTAGTATATTGTCAGGACTCAACAAGGCGACGCCCTCGGTACGATTATGCTGACGAGGTTTCCTAGTTATTTAAATTCAGTATAGGCTATATTAATCTCTCGAAAGAAATGTATCTAAAAGCAGCATTACAAAATTACGTAAACCAATCCAATCCATATGATGTAGCATCATAAAATCGTAGCTAGAAAAACATTTGATTACCAGAAATGTCCAATTTTACGATCGTACTAACCAAACCAAATCGTTATTTGTGTTAGGGCTATCGATGACGGCACCAAATGTGACTTGAGTTTAGCGATGACCTCATAGCAAGGGGAAGACTAATACGCAATAGAAAATAAAAAGGTGGTGATTGTTCACAAATGTTAAGGTCTTCAAATAAGGTCACAGTAAAACTAGGCTATAACTCACTAAATCTATGTTACTAGCTAACACGCTCATAAACTGGAGGTAACTGGCTGCGGTTTTAGACCGATGCTAGACAAAGTCCTACGAAAGCTTAGGTCAGTAGAATTATTTTTTGTTCGTAACTACGTTTTTATTTACGCGACCGCAAATGATTTATTAATCGCTTTGAGATCTTTGAATAGTGTCGCGGCGATGTAATTTTTTCGTGTGAATGTTTATGGGCAAACTTTGCCTGTTCTGAATAGCCGAGTATACTATAGACCGTTTGTGTTATTAAATGTTTTGGTGCGTGAGTTGATTTAGGCCATGAACAACTATTGCCTCGTTATAAAAGCAAGCGAACAAACATTTTTCCAGTTTTTGTATAAACAGAACCAGTTTGATTTCCTTATTATTAAGCGACTTTCACTGTGCAGTTACGTGTCGTGCTACTGTGGTCTGTCTTTACTCCTGGTCTAACAGCGCCTATTACCTACTCGCTTGTTCATTTGTGGAGGATACTGAAAAATATTTTTGTTTCTAGTACTTCGTCTGCCGGCTTCGTGGCTTGTTCGCTTCGGCTGACTTATGCGATTAGGAGTTCACGATTCTAACGTAATGTATTTTTCCGTTTTAATAATACCTATATTATCTCTTTTTTAATAGCATTTGGGCTACAATATTGCCAACTTTTATGTAATGTTTTGTGTTTATTTGTATTTTGTAGCTGTTTGCTGTTCCTTAATAAATGTTGAATAAAACTCTTGTACTGTTCACTACTTTTTTTAATTATTGTCGACCTGACCGGTTTCGCTTTACAGCATTTTCAAAGATGTTAAGCAAACACAGCTGTTCGTGTTTACGCTTCTATCTAAAAATGTGGCAAATCGACGGATGTAAACCATCTTAAAAAAGCTTATTATATGTACAAATATTTTACTTAGATAATAAGATCGGCCGTTAGTTATTTTAAATATTAAAAATAATAATAATCATCTTTATTTTACTCACACATATTTAAACAAGGAGATTATTAAATTATATAATAATATCTTAACCCTAATGTGAGAATCAGGAGTCTGAAAATGAATAAACCTGCTCCATAAATTTCGAGGCTTCCTCAACTCTAGACATTTATGTTTTCATTAATAAGTCATACTGTCGAATCTGACAAATGTAAATTGATAAGGTTTAAAAAAATACCCACTTCGCTGTACATAAATACAGCGAACCGACGACGACGTTGGGATAATTCGCCAGTATTTTAAACGCTAGATATTTTGAACGTCTGGAAAATATATGAAACAGTTTTAGTGTATGTAGCGCATAAAAAGCTTTTTACGATCACTTATGAGTTTACAAAGTAGCAGCAGCCTTATAAGTAATAGATGTTTGTTATTATTTCATCGTGAAGATTTGAGTTTTTAGTCTTACTGTGTTCAGTACGACTACTTCTGGTTAGATTGTAACCTAGCTTATAGGCATCGCTTCAAGAGTTTTCTACTGTTTCAATGAACTCATTATAGTATGTACAACAATTGAGAAAGTCCATAACAATTTGGATTAATTAGCATCGTGACAGTGATCGCAATTTTTTAGCAAGATCGCAATAAAATAATTTCATTGTTGTTTTAAAGTAACTGAGGCTTACAGTGCTTATGTAGAAGGCCGTGGCCATTTTTCCAACGGTAATGGCAGCATGATGTGAAGTTTGTACAACGAGTAGTGCGACTATTTTTCAGTACGTTTTTTGTATGAAAATACAAAGTAAATATGATTATCTATCGATATCCCTCCAAGTTGAGCGTAATGCAAAAACTGCGGTACCATCCTTTACTGGAACCATTTCGCCGCATTTTCAGGCCCCTATTTGAGAAACTTTGTATAAGACCAGAACGCAGAAATTTTCGTCATCCAGTAAGCTATAATCACATACTTAAAATCCAAAATTTCAAGTCTATAGGTCATTTAGTTCCGAAGTTAAGCGAAAGCAAAGTTTCGTATTTATGACACTCACTCACTCATGTTCATCAAAATAGAACTAGTACTTCTCATAACCTCAGAGAGCTGAAATTTCTAGAAAAAGAAGTGAATTCCCACCAAAAACATTCTGTAAAAAACTAGCCAAGTCACGATGGAGCTGCTAGTTTATCTCTAAAAAGTAATGAAATATAACAAAGTCGTGTCAAGTCTAAGGTTTCTTATTGCGATTTTGTTATTATTATAGTTAATGCTGTGTGACTTGGCCGTTTAAGTTACCCTTACCACGTTTACCAAGTGGCAATTTTCCATCGTCAATGGGTTCTGGCGACAGATTGGACAACGGTAAAGTCACATCTTGAGACTTGCTTCTACATTGTACTAGGTACATCATTAGGAAATCATTACTTTTGTGAACATAACAATCGCTCTATGCATAGCTCAGTCCAGCATCAAGTTATTTATTTATTTTTATTCATTTATTTGTATACAAAATTAACCGATATACAGAATAATAATATAATAGGTTCCGCTTATTTAAAGAAATCTACCTGCTATAGAAAATAATATACGTCATTGCATTTGGATGAAATATCTAGCTTAGATTATATTCCATTATATATGATTATTATTCCATAATCATTCAATCTTTAACTATAATAGCTATTCTTGGTGCATACCTATAATACTAGAAGTAACGCCAATAGAGATAAGACACACTGGAAGCTTAAAATATTTTCCTACAATTGAAACATCGATCAACGTTCTCAAGTTTCAATTGAGAGCCACGAATACCTCGAATTCCTGGTTTGCGGGAATTTGATAAGGTTTTAAGCGCGAGTAATCGATGCGTATACTAATAGATACCGCCAGTAAATTTATGGTAAAATCAGTGGCGACTTCCAGAAACAAGGGGTTTTACACCGGTTTCAAAGTGTCGTCATCTATAAGGCGTTTTAGTCTCAGTGGAGGCAGATGTTTGTCGGGTGAATTTGTGACCAACTCATAGCTTTTAAAGTAATTTTGTTACAACATTATGCTAGTGCTTAGTTTCAGTCAGTATATTTAATTTGAATTGAATGAGTGAGTATTAGAGTCGGCTATTTGTACATTTATGTATTTATCAAAGTTTAAATAGATATTTTACATCCAATTATGAACAGCTCGACCGAACTGCTGTTTAACGAAATGGCTCCAAGAGCCTGCAACAAGGAGCCAGACAGAGACAAATGGGCCGATCCAAGCTCCAGATTAAGATCCATCTGGAGATGCCACGCGGCATGATTGATTGTTTAGTAATTTTGTTTGGCAATAATAATAATGGACATATCGTTGCGCTCCGTCGGACTGAGGAGGCGATATATCATACTAGTATATTTTTATTGGCAGCGATCGAAAGTAATAATGTTGTTAGATAAACGAACGGATGAATATATTGTCAAAGCTATATAAAAGCCTAAGAGGAAATCTTTAATTTTTTTCTTTATTTTTAGATCACTATACTCAATGAATATTTATTTTTATGATCATCTTCAACAATTTAGTTTTGAGGTTATTTTATCTTGAGTGAAGTCCAAAATAATGTTAAATGCTTTGAGGTCTCTAATTAGTGAGTCTAAGTAATTCATTGAGTTCGCAACCGCTTCAAAGATTAATAATTTGAAAAGATATTTGCAAATTGTCTTCAAAAGTTTTATCGTCTTGTAGAATAATTAAATTAATTTCTGTAGTTTTACAAACCCATTTTTGGGGAAGAAATACGTAGAATACTAGTCAATTACTTAATTAACAATTTCCTCACTAATATGTTTGTTTAAGTTTTTTTTTTTCGTTTCTCCAACTTTTTACTAAAAATATGTAACAAATGACTAACTTTTACGCAAAAAACTTATCTGTTCTTCAACAAAAAATTACTAATTACTACCACAAAGAGTTAAAAAATACAATTAAAACTATAATTTAAACCTTAAAAATAAATATCTTAAAATACTTCTAAATTATATATATCTAAAATAAAACTAGAAACTATAAATAAAAAATGTCCTGCAATTCGGGGCCCATGGGAACAGTACCTAAGATGCTGGCAACATTACCTCTTTGGATCGCCAAACTAATCCGTTGACAGAGGTAACTGCCAGCCCTCTGATCACCGGTTTAAGTAGTGTTATAGATAAAAATAATTAGATAAAACTTAAGGGAATGGTGGTTGAGGCAGACATAAAGGAAAAGTACCGTCACTTGGTAGGAAAACGTAGCCAAATAATGTCGTGAAAACATTTAGGAAATCGTTGTAGAAATGTCTGTACAACACTCTACATGCGATCGCATTCAAATTAAGTAATTGTATACTCGAGATTGTAGACCCGTTCTAGCTGCACCCCGTCTCTCCGCTCCTAATATCGTACCCACTTCGGCACGTCTCCTCGAGGGTGCTCCAATATCCCTAATGCGCGCTGCGGCCGTCCCTCGAGTATGAAGGCCATTTAGTTCTTTGATATTTACCTTTATGCACTTTTGAATTTGGATTGCTGACTGGCGGCTGTCAATAGCATGAAGGACCATGGTTGAATTTAAACACACATTGAATTTAAACAGGCTTCATATCATAAAGTTATCATACAAAAGTCAGTATACTGTATGGTTTTTATAAAGTTGTGGTATCCAACTGTATGGACTTTTTTTCTTTTTTTGTTCCCCTGAGGAAAATGCATTAAGTTGCATACCCCGGCTGTGGCGAGCTAAAAACCTTAGGGATGGCCTCAGGGATGGATGAACCCCCAGCCTCCGCTCCCCCGCCGATACAGGGGAGCCCTCCTCGGGGGAGGCTACAATACTTCCCCCGATCTCCATCACCAACGACGCCCCCCGGCCACGGAAGGGGCGCACCCGCTGGCGCGATTTCCTCGCGCCCGCCGGCGACCCACGGCGGCGCCGCAGCTGTGCTACCGAGCCCGGCGTCGCCTCCTTCGAGCGGGATCGGCCATCTTCCGACCCCGCTCGGCGGCCTCCTTCTGGAGCATTACTGCTTCACAGAAGGAGGCTACAGCCCTCCAACCTCCCTCGTCCGCCAGCATTGCCGCAATCAATGCCGTGACCCCCATTCCACGGCCACGTAACCCGGCCCCGTAGCGAGCAGGGTGCAGTGCGGTCGGTCGGTCGCCCAATAAATGGCGACCAAGCCCTGGTCGTCCCCAAACCACCTTGGGTGGTTCGGGACAGAGTAGGGCTCTGCGACGACCGCCAGGGCAACCTCACCCTCCGCGAGCGCTTGGATCAAAAGATCCTGCGCCGCGCGGCAATGATCGAGGTTGCCCTGTAGCACCCTGCACCCTGTGCTTTGGACATCCATGTTAAGATTGGACGTCCATCGCTACGTTCGCCCCCGAGGCCGGGGCGGGAGGTTGGGCAACCCCCCCCTTTTTTTGGGTGGGCAGCACCTCCTGCTGCCCACTCGGTGGCCTGCCGTAGGAGGGAGCACTCGCGGTGCAGAGACGGGCTATATGCCTCGGCTCTCCGCACCGGTAGCACAGAGTGCTCCGATCCACCTGACGGTTAGGGCAATCAACCCTATCGTGCCCCCTCTCACCCGTGCAGGACCACCCGACCAGGAGCCGCCCCGCTGTCAGTTTCCTGACGGCCGCGAGCCACCTGACCCGACCTTAACTTCGGCCGGGGAACACTAACTGTATGGACTTACTGTGAGTTTGTCTCAAAAATCCATTACATAAATTGTTAGATAGTTTTTAATAATGGTTATAACTATTTTACACTGTTACTGTTGTTTACACTGTTAATCGTAATCATAGAAGCTGGTAATAAGGCCCTTGATTTAGTATAGTTTTCTAAGTCACACATCCGGTTAGTGGGCCGAATGTGCGTCCGTAAGTTTTTAGTCGGCGAAGCATGCAAAAATTACGAACTTAACACAACATAAATTTTTGGTATTCCAAATAATTATATTTCTTTATAATACATTAAAAGTAAATATGTATATTTGAAATATTTCCACAGTTACAAATAATTATTTACAAATAGCCAAGTTAAGATTTGTAAGGCTTCCGGTTTGATAACGGTTTTCCGCATGAGTGAATTTTCGAAAATATAAATTGTAGACGTTTCTGAGCGTCAAGCAACTTCTCATTTGGGCACTTGATTAAAGTAAGCGTTTTGAGGTTGTTCCTGAGTTTTATCTTCTATACAAATTTATACAATTTGGTAGTGAATATATGGATAATACTACGCTCAGAATTTATTCTATTTTTTAAAAAAGAAATTAATACTTACTAACATTGTTCCAAGAAAAAGGCGTTCTTCAAATTGATATTAGTTTAAAATACAGAACAGGAAGAATAATATATAGGTTAGCTTATTTCTAATGAGAAGAAGTGTTTATTAGATGAAGATAAGAATAAAAAGAAATATTTTTACCAGAATATACTCGTAGTGTGTGTGGTAACCTTATTTATTTTTTTTCATCAACTTCAAATGTATTTCACGCACGTCATACAAAACAAATTACTTTTCCTATTGTAGTACCAAATTTCGAAAGGATTCTGCTAAAGACATTACACAATAGAAATTTATTTCTGTGTGTTGGTAACAGTACTACAATTCGATGAATGATTTTGGACTACTCGTACCATTGTATACTAACACAATTGTAGCCAGATACGACGTATATCGTGATTACTTCGATGGTACTATAACGAGATTGCTCGTCATGATTAAAAGGTAAGTTATAACTTCAACGAGTTGCAATAAATATTGTATTGAAGTTAGTAATTGAGAATATATCGATTTCCGATTCCTATCTTTGAATGTTGTAAATACAGCCGCCACAGACACCATTCTGGTCGCATTTTGTAAATTTAAACTTACAACAAACGTTGGGATCTTCGTTAATCTCAAGTACTTTGCCAGAACTTTCTAGATCCCAGCTAGATCTTGAAGTTCAAGATGCAAACACTAACTATTCCCAAATGGCAGTTTGGGCAGTTCGAGCACGTACTTGTACAGACATGCTGGATTTGAAAGTTCCACAGTACAATGTTCTGTGTCGCATTCCGTTTGTGTGGAACATGATTCCAGTTAGCCGCTTTAAATTTTATTTTATTGCTTGCTGCAAAAAAATTCTCTTGTAATACTTCTTATTACTTTTGAATTTAAGGATAAGAAACATGTATATTTATTCGACACTAGCTTTTGCCCGCGACTTCGTTCGCGCGGACTTCAGGTTCGTCCCGTCTAGTCTAGTAATAAGTAAGAAATACGGTAACTAAGCACTGCAGAGCCCTAATCATAGGCCTATAGGTAGCTACTGCAGTATGCTCCTATAAACAGACACAACAGACAATTTGCAATGTAAGCGCAAAAAATGTGTTTTTTTTACGACCTCACATTAGAAACCTCAAAAATTGTAGCCTATGTGTTATTCTGATGTATAAGCTATATTGTGGTAAAGTTTCATTCAAATCCATTCAGTAGTTTTTACGTGAAAGAGTAACAAACATCCATACATCCATACTTACAAACTTTCGCCTTTATAATAGTAGTATTCGACATATGTTATAAAAAATTTGTGTCATCTTAAATTTACTGAAGGGAGGCTTTAAAGTTTTACCTCCGTTTTACCCATTTCTTTGGCAAAATAGCAGTGTTCGTATTACTGTGTTCTGTTGTGAAGAGTAAGATAGGCAGTAAAATTACTGGATACTGTGACTTTTTATCTTAATTTACATGTTATAACCTATTTTTATGGGGTTTTTTAGGCTTTTATGATTAACCGCGACATCTATTTTACTAACTGTATTTGTAATTTACAGTCGCATTTGTTTCGAATTGATAAACTAACTAGATTTGCAGTTAAGTTATAGTTTACGTATCAAGAACCAACACTAACGAATATTGGAATAAATCCAAGATGGCTACTATCCTGATACCGGAGTATGTGACCCCGTCTGACCCTAGGTCAGTTTAACTGGCCTCCTGCCAAAAATAAACAGACTAGCCAATTAAGAGTGCTTCCATTTATAGAGCTACAATAAAGCAGTTACGTATTTTTAGCAGGTCCATTTTTGTTTGAAAGGAAAGAGGTCGAACTATTTACTTATCAATTCATCATCCGTTTTAGTTTCAATAACGTCTAATGCGACTGAACTAAAAATTTCTTTAAGGTGTAAGGGGTTCTGAATAACATCGAAAGGATTTAGATACCTTCGGTGTTATATAGCTTGGGCTAAGTTGTTCGTAGTACTGTCAGTGTACTCGATCATGCACGGCGATCTAACGCTGTCCATTTGCTGGGTCAGAAAGCATAGCTGAATGGTGCATATGCCTAAAATTCTAACATTCTGACAGAAGATCGGTACGATTAAAAAGCGGGCCAACTCCAGGAATAGTGAAAGATGTTAATTTTCGTATCATGGTGACGAGGTAGATAACTAGTCTCAACGAAGTTGAAGTATGTAGTTATGATGTGATATGTAATAAGTCTTTGTAATTTGATGAGATGCTTTAGTTCGATAATCATAAATAAGTATACAAAATATGTATTTATGCATGTAATAAGCTATGATATTACTTATCCTAAAGTTATAGAATGTATAGAATTTTAGACGCGTCTCTACATTACGAGGCTACATTGCGATGTTGAAGACTCTTTTGCCTCATAAGGGTGGATTATTCAAACGAGTTTCTTCGCTAGAAACATCGCATTCGCAATACTAGGCTTTTCATAAGATTTATAATTTTATAATATAAAAATCTACAAACTTCTCGGTAAAATCTTCTGAGATCAAAGTTCACAAGTAAATAATAAGCAAAGATGATGTCAATTATTCCAGTTTCTGAGCAAACAGTACTCGTAATAAGTGTTTGTCGTATAAAACTTATTTCAAAATAGGAGTTTCGACATCCAAGTGATATGAGAAACTCGGTAGAAAGTATCTGAATATTTTATACATTCGACTGTGCGCCAACGTCTGACTTTGTTGGAAGGTCGTGAGTACACGGGGCTTATTGTCAAAAACCCGATAAATAGAAGTTTTCGTATCATTTTCTTGATTTCTCTTGTAAAGTACAACTTGGAAAGTTTTAGGAAGACTTCACCTTGAAATGCTTTAATATTTTACTTGGTAACATTGTATGGTGTAAACATATTAATAATATTACGAGAACTTTAGAATACTTTTCAATATCACTTGTTTTTATCAATCCAATTACGTAATGTGAATTTTATAACTTATTATTCCCAATTGTAGAATAAGCAGTAAAATCACCACTGAAGTCATAGGGCAACTAGCTGGTGATCCCGACGTCATCTGCACAGATTAGTTTTTCGAATAGCTTATATTAGCGTGACGTATATCCTTATACATTGTAGTCTATATGTGTTATTCTAACGTATGAGCTATATTATTGTAAAGTTTCATTATGATGTGTGATGTATGTAAGTACTACTTACTGCTCAACGTTTCCGTGCCAGTCAGCTCGTGACCACGGCTAGTGCAACCTAACCGAAACGTCGAGCAGTAAGTAGTACTTACATACTACATAATACATCGCGTTACGTCCCGAGAATATAAGTTATAATGGAGAATGCCCATTGTAGTATGGACTTTAGTATCGCCAAAAATGATTTTGTACCATAATGATTTTTATGATATATTGTAGATTTTTAACTATATATTCAATTATTAAAAACTATTTGACTCTATTTCGATGGGAAAAATAGAAATTAAACACCAAAGACTTTCAAATACGAATTTCTCCTATCATCATTTTTGATAATACCTATTTAATTGTAGAAGATTAAAACTATAAAATGATTAAGTCTATCTTATCCAATAAATATTACAACTATCCAATAATTCATATAAAATAATTAATTAATTTAAAAATAATTGTTTTAGCAACATTGATATTAGCTATCTGTATAAAGAAACTCTTAAAGCAGAATAATGACTAAAATATTAGAGAAAGCAGAAAAAAGACTAAAGACAATTAATTGTTTTGGTATTCCTTTTACCCTTTCACGAGAGGACAGTAGAATGTATCGAATATATTTTTGACCAATCGATCCGATCGTTAATATATGGCAATACCGAAGAGACGATTTATCAATGAAATTAGAATATCATCAATAAAAATACACGGCGAATGAAACGGAAGTGAAATAATTACTAATTATTATGTGGATTTATCTCCGGCGAAGTTTCGGCTTGGTATATTGCAGAGTTTTGTTAAAAATTGTTACTTATTTTTTGGTATTAGTTTGGTTAAGGCACAAGGACGAGTAAAGGTGATACTACGAATGGGCATACTCCTTTGTATTGTTATTAAAATTTTGTGTCCACTGAGACTGTTATTATAATGCATGCTGTGTTTATCTGTAATAGATTGGACAATTAGATTTAAGTTATATACATATGTGTTTATGAAACAAAATTTATTGTAACAATTGTTGATAAGCCAATAAAAGAGCACTACACACAATAGTTCACTTTAGTTTACTAACTATTAGAAGTATTGCATTCTGTAAGTTGATGTAAAAAAAACTGTAATTTAGCTAATCAAAATCAATGATCCATGAGTCACATTGACCGTAAAATGTATTCTTTGCTCTCTTGATATAGTAGTCCTCAAGGAGCTTTACATACCCGACCTCAAATCCCAACTTAAACAGACAACGTTTCTTGTGTAAAAAGGTAAGGCAATAAAAACCAATTCACAGAGCCATTTAAGTTAATCGGGTTTCGCATAGTGCCCTATCATGCCTTTGGACGTACGCCAGTTTTCGGGTACCCCTCTCCAGGCCAGTTGCGGAATAGGGACAGTGGATAGTTACAGTTGGCAAGCGTCGTAAAAATGATACAGTGGATCATGTTCATTGTCGAGAGGTGAGTACAGGATTACCTCACTTCGAGGAATTGCAGACTTGCTCGGTGAAGTACTAAAACAAAGTCGCTATCCACCGTCTGTCTGTCCCTATGTATGTGTCGCAGTAAGATAGATAAAGCCGTAATATAGTTATATCCCTAGGCATATAACTATGTACCGGAACATAGTTATACGAAAGCGATTCATTACTGTCTCACTAGGAATATAGTTATAAAACGGTCTGAGTTTAGTAACATACTTATATTCCTAGATTAAGTTTAGTGAAATGGCTTTCGGAGGGTGCGGCGCAGGCGGCGGGGGAGGGGGTATGCTTAGATATCTTTAAAACTACGCGACAGATTTTGATGCGGTTTTTTTTATTGACAGAGTGTTTCTTAAGTTATGAGTTTATATGTATAATACATGCATAATATTGTAGAGAAACACTGATAACTAACTAAATGTGATATCGTAAATAAGCACGTTTTTTTGCGCTTATATTGCAAAAATGCTGGCTGAACCCTACGAGATAAACCAAAATGATGTACTACGCTGTATGTGTTGTTAGCCTTAAAAAGTTCAACAAAAAAGTCCGCGATGGTATATGTCTATCTCTTAAGGATAACCCACTATAAACATTTTTTCATTGAACCCGTGCGAAGCCGGGGCGGGTTGCTAGTAGGCATTAAAAATTAGGAATTGCTTTCAATGTATATTTACAAAAAATGGCCTCTATTACAAAGCAGTAAAATATGTTTTTTTTTCGTGCATTTTGAATCCAGAATGACAGTAGTGTGTACATTGCCCAAGGTAAAAACAATTTTACGTCCGAGCGAGCTCTGCAGCTCATCCTAGCTATGAGAAACGGAACAAGCTCTTTGCTTACGAAACAGTTGCATATTTCTGTAATGTTGAGTTAAATAATGATACCCATGGTTAAGTGTAAGTGACATGAATGCTTAGAAACTTTTTTATAGGATACATATATGTTTCATATTAGGGGGCGTTCAAGTATTACGTAACGCAATTTGGGGGGGGGGGGGGTCTCGGTAAAATGTTACGATGCGTTATAGGGACAGGAGCGGGTCTTTCTAACAACACCGTATGTAACATTGTTACTTTTTTTATAACAAATTGGCAACCCTTTTCGTTTACGTTTTACGGGGAATCCCTCGATTGTATTAGTCTGGTCGACATTTTTAATTTTTTTCACGCAAGTTGTTTAACGTTACGGTGCGTTACAAGGGGGGGGGGGTCAAACATCTTCAACAATTGCGTTATGTAATACTTGAATGCTCCCTATAGTTATCAAGCTACATAACCACATAATTACTTATAATTATATTAATTATAAATTACGTTTATTTTCACCATATAAACAAGACTAAGAATGCACAGATATATCAGTATCAATTTTGAATTACATACTAGGTTGTTTATTAAATAGATAGCTGTAAACAAGGCATGTAATTTGTGTGTGAAAAAGTTCAGTTGTGATACAGGCTTTAGGCTACATAACATCACGCTGCGACTAATAGGAGCGAAGAAATAACGTAAAATGTGGAAAAAACGGGGAAAAAAATTCATCATTGAGGGCTTTCGTTGCCTGCGCTGCGTAAACGGTTCTAGATACCAAAAAAATATGTATGAAAGAATTATTCCTCTTAAAATGATCTAAAAAAATATCCGTGACAGTATATGTCTATCTTTTAATGTTAACTCACTAGAATCGTTTTTATGGTAATCAAATTTGGATATGTCGCGTTGTCAAGATCGGGTAACAGCTGAGGTAGTTGTTTGAAAAAGTAAATATGATGCTCAAAATTACTATTCCATGCGGACAAAGTCGCTGGCACAGCTAGTATATAATACACGAGCCCTCAATGAATTAAATACATAAGCGTTTATACTGTTAGTTTGTGTGTGAAAACTTCGTGTATGCCGTGTTCACTAATATTAGAATGAATACACCGTGCCTGTCTTTATTTGTTTCGTAGTCATAATTAGTAATTATCTCGTATACCTATGCTTAAAGTTGTGAACCAAAAACAAAAAAAAAAATGTATCAATTAATTTATCTAAATACTTGAAAATTTTCTAATTCATTAGATAATAAATGCACATTATTTTGTTAAAATGTGTTAAATACTAAATACATTAGGCTTACTATGCAAATTCGTTCGGTACGTTACACTTAAGTATCTATCTAAGCTCGCTTAGGCATCTTTAATTAAATTTATTAAGTAATTTAATTTTGATGACAGCAAAGCTGCTTTCCCAGAGCAGGAGAGGGGAGGGGGAATGGGGAGAGAAAGTTTGGATACCGTTCACCGAATAGATTAATAATTATTCTAATTTATTTTCGCTATTAAATGTTAAGATTTTCTGTAATGGGATTATTATAATTATTTTTTATTCACATAGGTTTTTTTATATAAATTAAGCGTTGAATATCATTCGAGCGGTGTAACGTTTTGTTTTTGATTATTTTGAAGGATTTGATTTTTTTTTAAGAATTACATTCATAAAAACTATTGGTTGATCCATCTCACAATATAGACGCATTATTGTCTTTTATTTACTTAGTGTTCTTTTAATTTAATAATTGGTTTTGACATCAAATGTGTAGGTCTACGTTGAAAAAAAAAATAATTTTAAATAAAAAATATTTATTGACAGATTTAATTCCACAAGAATAGCGCTTGATCAATAAGGTTACGAAATGCAAAGGTACCGAGAAAGATCTTTGAAGTAAACAGAGTATCAAATCGATTCCATAGTGATTGCCACATAATAAGACCTCCCATTTGACCATTCTTTTGATTCACTTATAAACACACAGTTCAATATATTTATAGATAACGAAAATTCGTTCTAGTTTTAGATCGAAACAATCTTTCTGCACCGTATATTATCTGTACCGCAAAATATACTCGTCAAGCCAATTGCTGCAACTATTATCCTTTTATCCGTCAGCGTAGACAAATCTTCCAAGTTGGCTCGTATGTAGCCAAGCTTGGAGGCGACTAGAATAATGTATTGGTTTGCTTACTAACTTTGACTTGTGGATTTGTTGGCAAAGAGGAGATGACTGTCTGACTAATTTCTCCTACCAATAGCATAAAGGTAAGGCATATGACAGAACAGCTCTTTCCTTTAGTCTTAGCTAATGGTGATTAACGATAACGTTCAAAATGTGGCTAGCTTAATCTAGATTTTTTAATAGCTGAGAAAGATATAGCAAGATTTCTGAATTTCTCAACACCTGATTGAGAAGTATTCGTAATAATTTCACCTTCTAGAAAAGTCAAAGGGATCCCTTGCCAAACTGCGCCGGGCTATTTTATTGGTAGTATTTCTTGGCGGTAGTTTCGCTATCTTATATCTGCCGGCGCGAGGTACGAATTTACGAGCTTTGGATCTGTGACCAGCGACGTATCTAGGACGGGTTTGGAACCTTCAAATCAATATCGCTAGGTATGTTGCATATCTGATTTATGTGGCTCTGTTGCTATCATATTTTGATTCAAACTGCTGTCAGTTTCAATCGTGTATCGTGTCAGTGTATCGTGCAATTCTATTTCTGTTTTATTAAGATAAATGTCACATTAAATCTTAATTACGAGTATGTAGCAATGTAACTGCTCATCCCACTTTAGGATTTTTATACAGTTTCGTAGTTGCACTCACAAAAATAGGATCTCATGCACAAACACCCAAACCGGGACAATATTTTGTAGGTTTTACAAAATATCTGTCCTGTGCGGGAATTGAACTCGCAGACCCGATTGCGTAGTAGCTGATCACTTGATTGTTACGCCAAAGATATCGTAATTCTTTATATTTCTTTATTTATTTATATTTCGTTTCTATCGTCAGGCTAAAGAATTGTGTAATTGTTTTATAAATTTTGGTACTTGATATGTTTTTTTTTAATTTTAAATATATTAAGAATACACTATTTTCTGAGCAAAATTGTAGGAAATGAAGATGTATGCATTTGATTGTGGTATTGTAGCGGATCGCTCCAAACTCTCCAAAATAAATACATTGCATTGTGACGTCACAATACGGTACAGTCGCGTAGTTAAAAATCAGAATAGAGTTTGTACAACATAGGCATTTACAGACACTTATTTACGTCAAAATAAATGTAAGTATAAGGGAACAAAAACTTTGAACGTGTATAAGAAAAAAAATTAATTCAACCCGTATTTGTATAAGCTTATTAACAAAATTGCCTACAATTTTGTTATTTGTACATTTATATGTAAACGTCCTATATAAAAAAGAACCCTAACAAATTTTGACGAGAAAATTAGGATTGAACCCGTAATGTGATATTCATAATTGAGAATGTGAGTATTTTATTCCTGAAGGTATTACGTTTCAAGAAACGAACACCTTTATTTTATGTAACAACCTGATTCCTTGTGTAAGCAATTATTGTGGTCCTTCTATAGCCCTTCCGTTAGAATCACGCTAATACTTTGCAGTAAAGTAGATTATTTGTCTTAGTAGGTCTAATTTTCTACCAACTGAATTCGCCAATTGTTCTAATGAATTAGCAATCATTATGGATGAATGGACGGCTCTCGTCGACTTTATTGATGTTGCAGGCAGTCTCAAAGAGTTTGGAAGATTCACCAAAGAATTTCTTGTAAATAAATTTTTGGCAAGTCAATATTGAGGTTACTAGACACTAATATAAACAAAGAATCTTTGTTATATTGGTTTGTACTCAAGACCAAATCTTGGTGAGTCAACTTAGTACTGAATTCAGATATTTTGAGGATTGTAGAATTAGTTCGCCAAGGGCCCGATGCTATAATTTTTATCTATTCCAACATGCCTGTATAATAATTTATTCCGAGTTTTGATTCGCCTTTGGACTACCAGGGAATCTGACACTGCTGATAGATAGATTACACATTATTATAAGAATGTTTCACAATATAAAAAAGAATATTCGTCAACAATAACTGAACATCTTCAACTGAAGTTTGAAGCCATTTATTGTACATTTATCGCCTTTTGCACAAACTTGCTCTTAGTTTTTTACCACAAAGAGAATGTAAAGAATCCTAACAAATACCCTCTGACTGATCGTATGGTTTATGGCAGTATCTCAGCCACTAAATTTAAAAGGATGGCGACCTCCCTAACAGAAGAGAGAACGATGCTGCGTTGCCCTAAAAGGTGTATTTGAAGTGACTATTTATGGTTTCAAATACGGCACACTTACATTTGAGCAAAAAAAAGAAAGAAACAACTGAGGATATGGCTGAATCAGTTAGATCCTTTTACCTTGAATTGCTTATATATTATTTTTAATTTAGCTAGTATTTATAAATGCATGTCTTTATCTTCGAAAACTAGACGATATAGTATAAAATTGTGGCAAATACTGGCAACACATTAATTCCAGTCAATCGAGATAGTCAAGAAAGTTCTCGAATCAGCCGAGTGCAGCTGCACCCGAACGGCGGTAGTTTGCCCATTCTTATTTGCCCCACTTCGCCGGAGCTCGGGGCGAACATAAATTTTCTTTTTAATCCTCATCCGGATGAAGCAACTGGTAAACTATAGAAAAGTGCGCGTTTCTCCGACTTCGCTTGTAGGTACGTATAAATTTAAACTTTTTAAGTTTGCCTTACGTTATTTTGTGCCTACGGTCGTGAAAGAGATTATAACAGAGAGAGTTAAAGAGATGTGAAAATATATTTTCATTATAGATTTTTTTTTAATTATACAAGTATTCTGAATACTCAAAGTGTTTAGGTGTCACATGCCTAAATTTAATACAATCGAGTGATCGTGGTTAAAAAGTGATTTCCAACATTTTGGCGATGTAACTTTAATTGATTCTAAATTAGTATTATTAGTACAATTGTTGGTATTAACGAGTTTTTTCATTTTCTAATCAGTAATTCTCTTGACTATACTGTGTTTACTTTAGCTGGGCTTATCCGCACCTTGCCGGAAGTATCTATCTTAGTTACTTTCAGAATGCTAGCAACCTCCTTGGGCTTACCATACCTCTGGCAGGGGTACTGGTGAGTGGAGAAATTTAATTTGGTGCTCGCCCATAACTCTGTATTCCATAAAGAAGTGCTGTAATATATCACCTGTCTCTATGCAACCTCTGCATAGTGGGTTATCCATTATCGCTATTGTGAACATATGTTTAAGGGATAGTGTCCGGTTATAGCAGCTACAACTTTTAGGAATTCTGATCTCTGATGTGAGAACG
Organism: Scirpophaga incertulas; assembly: GCA_036419045.1. Classification (NCBI taxonomy): domain Eukaryota; kingdom Metazoa; phylum Arthropoda; class Insecta; order Lepidoptera; family Crambidae; genus Scirpophaga; species Scirpophaga incertulas. Next base: position 32,924,515 of record CM071629.1, on the reverse strand, counting down.
GGTAAGCTTCTCAGATGCTGGGACTCCATTTTTGACTTATATTTGCATATATACTTACGGACTCCCTGAGCTTAAGGGTGTATATACGATTATCAGCTTATCATAACTCATTATATTTTCCTCTCTTATAGCGAATAATATTAGGATTTAGATAACATTTTGATATGGTACTTCAGATACGAGAGCAAGGACATAGATTTATTTTTAGTGGGTAGGCCTCCCTCTTCTCCCCGGCTTTGATTGTGGCAATGCTGGCGGACGAGGGAGGTTGGAGGGCTGTGGCCTCCTTCTGTGAAGCAGTGATGCTCCAGAAGGAGGCCGCCGAGCGGCGTCGGGAGATGGCCGATCCCGCTTGAAGGAGGCGGCGCCGGACTCGGTAGCACGGCAGCGGTGCCGCCGCGGGTAGCTGGCGGGCGCGAGTGAGTCTCGCCCGCGGAAAGGCGACCCGGGATGGACCACGCCCCTCCAATGGCCGGGGGGCGTGGAGGAGATCAAGGGAGGTAGTTGTCTCCCCCGAGGAGGGTTCCCCTGGCGCATCGCAGAGGAGCGGAGGCTGGGGTTCCCGGGAGTCGCTTCGCGTTCCCGGAGCCTCCCTACATGCCTGAGGAAGGCCATCGCTGAGGTTTTTAGTGGGTAGGCCTCCCCCTTCTGGGGAGAAGAGCCCCACATAACCGTCGGCTCTGCGCAGCTGAGGAGCCGGGGTATGCAATTCAATGCATTTTCCTCAGCGGAGCAAAAGTTTTTTTTACTACAAGAAAATATGTATCCGATGGGAAAAACGAATTTACTATTTTAGTGATTATAACCTCAAAAAAATTTACAGTGCTTTACCGGCTACAAACATTATCGAGGTAAAATTGAAAAGGCTTAAAGCTTGAGCGCACAAATCTTTCTTTCACCGACCAACTACATTAATGCGTGCACAGCGTGTTCCGAAAAGCGTTTTATAACACCCCGTGTTATTAGTGGGCCGAATGCGATTGACCGATAAGCGCGGTTTCTTTTAAGGGGTTTAACTTGTAAAAAGGTATTTGCGTGCGTTCGTTGGAATCGATTAAGCTGGGCCTTACCTGGACATAGGGCGGGGTGAACGATTTATATAAGCTATGTTCGTTTGTTCATGTAGTTTACATTTGACTGTGGTTTTCTGGATTATTTATTGCGATTTATTTTATTAATTACTAGCGAAATATCCCGGCTTCGCACGGGTGCAATGCTGACAATAAATACACTACAGAATAACAGTGAACGTTGTATATAATCGTTTGCAATGTAAGCGGAAAAAATGTAATTATTTACAACATTATATTAGAACTTAGAAACTTAGGTATAATTTATAAATCGATTATGGGCTTATTACTTATATTTCAAAATCATACTTTAGACTTTGTGCTGACATTTGTTTTTATTTTCACGAATATAAAAAGAAAATATTATTATTATAAAGTACTAGGAACACTTGAAAATTTTTAATCGCCATCTTAATTCGCAAATAAACAGTAACTTTAGCGGCGATTTCTCGCGAAAACAAAACATGGCGTTCTATGAAAATTATTAAAGTATGCAAATCATCTCGCAGTGGGCACTCGCGTTGAAAATCTCCGTAATTACGCGAAATCTGATTGACGCCGCTGCTTCTTCACGTTTCTTTCGCTCTCCGAGTTCCAGTCCCTTAACCGTGCTAGAATTTGAATATGCTAATTCTACTGTCGAGTTGCTATCATCACACGGAACCTTCTGAGACATTAGATAATTAAATCATTATCTTGGTTCGAGTTTTTTACTTTTATTCTGTGCTTGTTTGTTTGAACCTGATAATTGTTCACGTTAACTTTCCATTGTTTGTCTACAATTTACTAGGATTATGTTTTTGTACGATTCAAAGGACAATGGCGAACTCAATGCAAATTTTTGTTGATATAATTTTAATGCGTATATAAGTGAAAGTACAAGGCTTGAATTTCTCAACAGATTTAGGTTAAGTACAAGGAAAAATATTCCATACTAGTTGGTGCTCGCGTCTTCGTCTGCGCAGGAGTAGGATTTCGAGTGGCTTGTATTCGCATGGCGTATATCTTCATAAATTGTACCCTATGTGTTAATCTGATGTACATGTTATATTATAATAAAGTTTCATTAAAATAAATATTAATTATAAATATTGTTATGACTAAATTTTTTTAATTAATATTAATTATAAATATGAAAAATACTCTTTTTAACATGTTAGGCGAGGACAGTATTAGAACCCGCTTATTAAACAGAGCGTGTGGTCCATAACCAACTAGGACATCCCCCTAGTCAAATATTATTTGTAATATCATTTTAAAGAAAATGCCCAAGTAGCAAATGAAAATGATCGTCCATCGTTGTCAATTTTATATATGTATATTTATTCAACGAATAAATAGGATTCAATATCCTATCAAAAATACACTTTAATAAATGAACCGACAAAGAAACTAATTCAAATAAAAAAATTAAAATTAAATAAAACGTTGACAGCTTTTTGTAAAATTTCATCAATCTATATATATATATTTTTGTAATTTATGAAACCAATAACGTGATAAATTGTATGATAAATAAACTAGGAATTTAATCTACATACGGATCTGTACATATTCGACAGACTCTTATTGTGATACTGTAAAAAGCTATTAATATCCGATTAAATCTAGTGGGCGGACATCGGATAATTAAGCTACGACGGGGTGTGCTTGATAATGAACGTTACGGACTCCTTATTTATATAATTGATTCTTGACTATAATAATTTATTTCAACGGGGTTTATGTATGTAGCCTAGTAACGTATCTGGTGTATGTTAAATATGGTATCGATCCATCATCACGTAAATATCTCATTTGGTTTTAATGTTGTTTAATTGCCGTAGCTAACCGTAGACGATACTCCGATAGCGCAGTATCGTTTACAGATAGCTACGGTATTGTAGTATCGTAAGGTAAACATTGACAATTGTATTCTAAAATTTCGTTTAAATTTCTGTTTGAGTACAGTTAAAGAGTGATGGTACATAGTACTTTCCCTTTTAAACTATGTTCAAGCGGAGTTTTACAGAATAAGACTCAATCGGGTCATATATAGGGGTCTAAAATAAAACGAATTGAATTTATATTTATTGATGATAATGTAAATATGATATAATTATTTCGGTTACATAATATAGTTGTTTACTTCGCACTTATTGCAACATGGTAGGTGACAGCGCTGGTATTCAGTAAAGCTAATTCTAGAGTGCAAATATGCCAACCGTAAATCTTAAGATATTTGAATTTCAAAGAGAAGCGCACACATTTATTGATTGTCGACTAAAAATGAATCATATACCTAGTCAAACTTTTATTTGTATATATTGTCTTAGCTTGTTAAATATATATCCAGTACATTAACATTAGTTTGAATTACTGGTTCAAAAAAACAGCTATACAAATATTATACTTCAGATTTTTATTATAACTGTATACTCACTAAAATTAAAATTAAACAATAAATACGATGTTTTAATTAGCTATTAAGTATGTACATTTGATTATTGCATCAATCACTGAACAATAAACATCTTTTAATTGTAGTAATTAGAATTAAGAAAATTTGCTGGCTCAGTTAGTATTATATATGTATATATATATTTTTTACACCGGCTTCAAGGTGTTGCCATCTCTAAGGTCTTGTATTCGAATTCCGGTGGGAGCAGATGTTTGTGTGATGAATGCGAGCATATATGTATATGTATGTCTATCCGTTACCCTAGTTCCCATAACACTAGCCTGTCAGAGCTTAGTTTGGGCTAGGCAAAAGTTTGGTGTAAATGCTTCGATCTCGAAGTGTAAATGTAACAAATATTTATTTATTATTTATATGTTTATCACACAAGATATTTTTAAGAATTTGTAGTAACCTTTTTCCATTAAAGCTTTTTAAACATGTACTTTAAACATTACATTTATGATAAATATTGTTTTATTTCTTGTAATTAATTTATTAAATAGTTTTTATGCTAATTACATTTTTTCTCAACTGATGTCGAACCATAAACTATGTCCTTTATTAGAGTGGTCTTCTATTCGCAATTCGAAAATACAGTAATGGGTCTCGGCGTCATTACGCTAAAAGCTCTCCTATTGTATACGGAGTTCTGTGTATTTTACCTTATTACCGGGTTGGTCTATTGAGGTCATCAGAATGGTCTATCGAAAACCTTGGAGGACAATGCAAGGGGAAAGCTCCCGGCCGAAGTAAGCGCAGGAAATTATACTGTTTGCCACACTAATGAAGCATTGATGATTGATAATGCAGTGTATAATTATTGTTTAAAGCTACCAACCAATTATTATTTTTGAGGTAAATAAGTCGAAATTTTATGTGAAATAGTTTTTATCTTGTATGCATAGAGTGTTTTTAGACTAATATATGCTCCTTTTAAACATTGCTACAGTTTTCGGGCATTGTAGCCATCTTCAAGAGAATACATATGTCGTGTTTTGTTAGCGACAGATTTAATATTTGTCTCAAAATAAATAAAAAGAAATCATAGTCGGTATGTATACATATATATATGTATTATATACGATGATATTATACGATGCATTAACAATGTTAGGTCGACCAGGATGGCTCAGTTCGGATTTTATGACAACTTACACATTTGTATCAGTTTTGTCTCAAAGATAAAAGGCAGATGTGATACTAAAATCAGACTTTCCTCTGATGGAAAAAAAATCTCGTTGCACACATACAGCAACGGCTAATTTCTCGTCGGACAAGTTCCCGGAATTATACCAAGCGCCGGCAACGGACGTGATTACAATAAAATATCCGGTTCGTTCCAGCGCCGGGCGGGGCGGAAGCGGTGATATTTGTAATTTTTCCTACACCACCTCATGGAATGGATCGGCTGTTTTGAAATTGGCGTGGCCAAATTGCGGGGAGAGTTTTCTCGATAGAGTGTTGGCGCGTTTCGTGAGCAGCGTTCGTATTGGGCCTGATTGTTTTACTTGTGCCATGTACTAATTTTTTGTATGACAATATTGACAAACGAGCGCGCTGTTCGGCTGTAGGCTATGTCTATTTATTTCGGTGAATTGGGTAACCCAATCCAGAATAGACTCTCCACAGGGGTAGAGAGTTTCCGGTGACAGAAAGTGCTGTCACTGGTGTGATGAGAATCTCACGTCATTCTCAAGGCTTACTCAACTTTCTTCTTGGTTATCAAAGTCAAAATATTTATTTCAAGTAGGCAATTAGATATGCTCTTTTGAATAGTCCAAATTTTTTTTTTCCCTACTACCCATTCGGACTTCTTTTAGTTATAGAGAAGAACGGGCGCAAGAAACTCTATAACTTTTACAGAAGCAACGACATTTACAAAAATATATATCGTTACCAAGTCATACAAAAGTCAACTTATAGGTACAAGTATAATTACAAAAGTTCATGGCAATGCCTGGTGGAACTAAGAAACATTAAGTCCAAGCATTCATGTCTTTTATATAATCAGTAACCGTATAATAGGCTTTGCTAATAAGTACACTTTTAACAATGATTTTAAATTTATTTAGGCTTAATTGTACAATATTGCTTGGAACTTTGTTGTAAAAACGCACACAGTTACCTCTGAATGAATTATTAATTTTATGGAGTCTAGTGTGAGGCAAATGTAATTTATTCTTATTTCTAGTATTGAAGCTATGGACATCACTGTTTTTACTAAATAAATGAATGTTTTTATGGGTATATATTAGATTTTCATAAATATATTGAGACACAACTGTCATTATACCAGTGTCTTTAAATTTATCTCTTAAAGAGTCTTGCATTTTAGATTATAAATTGCTCGAATGGCCCTCTTCTGCAGCACAAATATAGTTTGAATGTCGGCAGCATTTCCCCACAGCAAAATACCATACGACATTACACTATGAAAGTAACTAAAGTACACCAATCTAGCTGTTTCTACGTCAGTTAATTGGCGTATTCTCAAAACTGCAAATGCTGCAGTGCTGAGCCGTTTTGATAGTTAATCAATATGTGGGCCCCACTGAAGTTTGGAATCGAGAGTAATTCCTAAAAATACTGTGGTGTCCACGAGGTCCACATTTCTATCCTTTATAATTATGAAACAGATTATCCCGTCAAAAAAAAAGGATGATTATGAATTTCTGTTGCTATCAACTTTTGATTATGACAATTATTCCTGGTTACTGACGACTTTAAATTTCACAAAGCACCATTCCCGGTTGATTGCAATAGGGTCCAAATATTAACATGTCATTACGAGTTTCTCCGGACACTGATAACGAAAATAACATTGACTTTGAGATAATCTATTTTTACTATGACATCAAGCAATTTTTTATCACGAGAGGTAGGGACCTACTCTGTATATGTTAGATCGATTAGGCCTTAGTTGACCACACTGGCTTGGAGTAGGGGTGTCCACTCAAAAAATATATCGATACATTTTACAGATATAAAATATCGATACCTTTCGATATATTTTTAACAAAAATTTTATAGTGTCCTTTTCTTATCAAAAGTAGACAGCTTGTTGTTGTTTGTATCGTATATGTGAAAGTATAATCAAAGACCAGAGTAAGATAGTTATACCAATAGTGTAATAAGGTAACCAGGGTCTGACGATGGAGCTGGAAGATGGTCAAAGGAATTTATGAGTTGTCGGTGTGAATCCACACACCCACAGATTATGTAGACGGACCATAGGTGTAGCCAACATTAAGAATATTCATATAAGAATACTTAATCTATGTTAAGATTAGATAAGAAAATGTTGACCGGCTATCTGCTCTATGCATATGCATGGCTCTATCAGTGCCCCTGTGTCCGCACACAGATGTCACTGCCGGTTAATGAAATCGATTCAAAATTGAAATCATTGAGTAATGTCATAATTTACTTCGGTTTCGTTGTCATTATGAGTCACCTTTAGCTCTAGCTTTTAAATCGATTCGATATTTTCATAAATATATCGAATAAAACCATTCTTTGTCAAAATATTAATTTATTTCGATATATCGTACGGCAACTATCGAATAATTGCGTTGCTTAGGTATGCTGGCTGACGATATTTTCCTTCACCGTAGCAGTGCCAAACAAATGTATATATAAAGTTTAAAAAATACAGTCACATTATACATGGCAGGGTAAACTCTAGACCTAACGGTAAAATTCGTTCCATGATAAAATTCGTTCACTGGCCGCTGCTTTTTTTTCCTTATGTAGGTAAGCTAGTGTTTTGTTTCTGATGGATTTAAAATGTCATATCGCTGAAAGAATGGAAATCACACATGAAAATATTCGTGCTATGATTTATTGCGATTTTTGACGTGGTTTAACGCAACAACAGTGCGTAGATCAATTAATTTCAACTTTTGGTGTTGAAGCTCCATCAAAAACCACTGTGTATCACTGGTTTAGTGACTTCAATCGTGGACGGAGTAAGCTCACCGACGAAGTTAAGGAAGGTCGCCCGAAATCAGTCGTTGTGCCACAAAACATTGAAGCTGTACGAAAACTAATTATGCAAGACCGTCATGTTACGTATCGCGAGATAGAGGCTACTCTGCGCATATGTATGACAAGCATTAATAAAATATTACATGAACATTTGTTCGTAAAAAAATTTGTTCGCGTTGGATACCGCACAACTTAAGTCAGCATCAAAAAGAAGCTCGCGTCGAATGGTGCAAGAATATGTTAAAATAATTTAACGGAGGTGACTCAAAATGTATTTATAACATCTACACAGGTGATGATCTTAGATCTATGCGTACGATCCCGAAACTATGCAACAATCTACAGTTTGGGTGTTTCAAAATGAGCCGAACCCTACGAAAGTGACTCGTGCAAAAAGCACTTTAAAGCAAATGGTGGCCTGCTTTTTTGGTATTAATGGTCATGTGGCTACAATACCACTGGAGAATCGTAAAACGGTCAATTCGGAGTGGTACACGACCATTTATTTGCCGGAAGTATTTGAAGAAATACGTAAAAACAACAAGCGACGCAGAATCATTCTACACCACGACAATGCCAGCTGTCACACATCACGCGAAACAAATACATTTTTGGAGGGTCAAAAAATAGAATTGATGGGTCATCCACCGTATAGCCCAGACTTGGCACCTAATGATTTCTATTTATTCCCAAATGTAAAGAATAAATTACGTGGTCAACGATTTTCGACCCGTGAAGATGCCGTCGACGCGTTCAAACAGTACGTTTCAGAGATACTGCAATCAGAGTGGAAAAAATGCTATGAAAATTGGTTTCAACGTATGCAAAAGTGTATCGAGCATCGCGGAGAATACTTTGAAAAACAATAAACCCATATTTAGCCATATCCTCCTTGCGTCGATACCCCAGTTACTGAGGGTCGTGATCTCTCTTATTGAGCACCTTGCTCATGATTATTGACCGCCACTGGTGGCGATCTGCGGCAGTGTGGACCGCGTTGTGGACAGTGGATTCCAGTGTGGTGCGAATCTGGTCTGTCCAACGTATAGGGCTTCTTCCTCTCGGTCTATTTCCTTCGACTTTGCCTGTGACTACAAGTTTCTCGAGGTTGTCATTTCCCTTCCTAGCAATGTGGCCGAAATACTCGAGTACCTTTGCAGGCATGAGGTGGATAGCCTGGTTTGCACTTTGAGTTCCCTTAAGATGGATACGTGGTACGGTGAGCTGTCCAAGGAATGCTTAACATTTTCTCCAGCACCACATCTCGAAGGCGTCAATACGCTCTCGGTCAGCTTTTTTAATAGTCCACGTTTCAGCGCCGTATGCAAATATGGAGAATACGAGAGCACGTACAAGTTTGTCTTGGTGTTGCGGGAAATGCTTCTGTCTTCCATATTCTTTGCAGCTGCGTCATAGCGGTCTTAGCCATATACCGATCCTCCCGGATTTCGTATTCACAGGACCCCTTGTTAGAGATGCTAGAGCCCAGGTAGATGAAATTGTCAACGATTTCTAAATCAATAGTTCCGGTGAGCTCTAATTTACCCGATCTATCAATCAATTTCAATTTAGCCATATACGTTTGTTTAATTTTTCTATTCCGGATACATAAGTCGCAGCCCTCGTATAACTGACTGACGCCTTGTAAAAACTGTTTAAAAATAACCATATTTGTTTAGGTATAACATGAAAGATGTAATAAAATATAAATAAGTTTACGGTACAGTTGTCATACGAATATTATAATAAATCCATTACATTTATTTAAACAATGTTTGAATTTAGCTTGTAGTGTTAATACATTCTCAGTATCATCCCGTGACGACGAATGCAGCTTTCCTGCAATTAAATTAGCGGTATAACTGAATAAATTAAATAACACGAGATAAATTCGAAAGTTTGTTTTTTTGCGAACTGAGTCTCTCGATTCGAAAACCACAATCCCACTGATACGCGAAATAACAGTCAACATTTTAAAACATGAATTTTGTATTTGTGTTTATAAAATATTCGGTTTGAACGGGACTCTGTTTTATGAGTTTCAAGAATACCTATCGATTATAAAAATTATTACTGCGACGAACGATTGTCACGGACATTTTCACGATGAAATTCAAAATAAAAACGACAATTATACCATACCATTGCCAACGTTGTTTTGAATTCGAGACGGTAATACAGGCGCGAAAAACGAAAATGATGCAATACATGAAACACAGCCTTTTATTTGTAACATGTTCTAGAGGTGTACTCTTAAAAACTATGTTCGATAATATCATGTCATATCCTACTCTTACTTACTATCGTTTAAATCATTTCAACGGACGATCGAACAAACGATATTAATTTGATATAAGAAAGCCTCAAATGACAACGATGAATTGAATTTGACAGACGAACATTCGCAAAATAAACGTCAAATTTACGATGATTACAACGACACCTCAAACCGTATCGTTAAACTTTTCGCAAATTTGACGTAAACATTGCGTAAATTTGACGTGAATGTTCGTCTGTCAAATTCAATTCATCGTTGTCATTTGAGGCTTTCTTATGTCAAAATTATTAGCGTTCGTTCGATCGTTCGGTGGAATGCTTTAAACGATAGTTACTAAGAGTAGGATACGACACGACGAAGTCCACGATATATGGAATATCGTTTTTAAGAGTACGCTCCCTAGTAAGCACAAAGCATTTTCATATTTTTCAGTCGTCAAGTGATCCGTCTTTGTTGAATAATCTGGGAGGTGATGGATTTATAATAATAAAAGTCTAGATGATTTCCGATGACAGCGGCAACAATGTCAACAGAGAATAAGCGTCTGCGCAAACACAATACACTATCTCTTTCAATATGATACAAGAATACAAGGCGACGGATTCTCTACTTAAATTACCTTAACGAGTATTTTGGTTCACCCATCTCAGGCTTGACCACAACCAATGTTGCCTAACTTTGCAAATCGTAAGTCAAGCGAACAAATTAAGGCGATGCACGTTATGACATCGTATCTTCATGATCACGTATCAAACTAACAGCTCACTTCTTTCTCCAGGTAGTCTAATGAACACCAAGAAGAAGTGTAAGAATATAAAATAAAAAGATATCAGAGTTACAGCTCCATAGTATGATCGCATATCAACCAGTCCACAATGGCGATTATGATACGTTCCGGTGACACGAATACCGTGATCGGAACGGACAAATGATATCCGTGTGAACTCAACTTGTTCATACTTTTATGCAAATTCGAACGGAGCAGATTTGGGATATTAAGGTGTATTAAAATATATGGTTTAACACAAAAAGAAAAGCATGTTTTTTTCACATTCTCATGGATGCGAAACGTGACAGAGTTGAACCATAATAGTTAAAAACTTCAATAAATATAAAAAGTTCACACCGTTATCTATATTAGAGGTAATAAAAGAAATACCTCAAGTAAGTTTATGGACGAATATATTTTTCAAGTACAAGCTATCGGTTTTGCGGCACTGAAATAAATCCCGTGGGCATTGAAGGGAGGAACACGTTTGTGCTCAGCCGGAGAAAAGGGGAAATGGGAATTATCATGAGTACACTAAAGATTTGGGATTTTTTTTGGACTTTCAAGATGGCTTGAAGCTGGTTGTGTAATACTCTTGGCAGTGTCTTTCTAATTAGTAAGAACCATAAAATCATCTGTGTAACATTTTAGTATCATTTTAATATCGATTTTTATACATACAAATATATATATACACACACACATATATATATATATATATATTATATATATATATATTTGTATATTATAAGTAATTACTTATTTTTATACGTACGTCGCCAACTTGCGTTAAATACAAAAAATAACTGATTCACAAAACTAGTTCAGTTAAAACGAACTTTATTAACTAACAAATAAGTTTCATTTACGCCAATTGTTTTATTGCTTTATATAATTAGTTTGTCTACTAGAAACAATTATTATATAATCACTAAATGTATGTGATTAGTTATCAATTTTTGTGTTATTAGTTACCTAACATATTTTTCAGTGAAGATGGATAAGTCGGAGAAATAATAGGCTTTCTGCCTATGGATGATTTCGTTATATTATTACCGAATTTAAGTTATTTTGATCTTATAAATAATATGTCATAATAGCGATATTTTTTTACTTATAATTAAATACATTAATATATTATCTGCCCTTGAATGACTACTATATTCTAAGCTTAAAACTACTTAACGACTAAAAATTACTACAAATAAAATATACAAAATTTACAAAAAAAAAAAACTTCACCTCCAGTGCTGCCGTCAGGGATGGTGCCCAAAAGACTGGCAGCATTTCCCCGTTGGATGGCGAGGCTAATACGCTGATACATTAATTATATTAAAAAATATTAAGTGTCTACACCGTTTATAGGCCTTTATATAGGTGGGTTCGAGTTCCGTGCGATTTATTCAGTATTTTAACGAAATATAATGTCACAAATACAATAAATTAAATTTATAACGTTATAATATAAAGCAATATTTTCACATAATTCGAATAAAGCGAAGTAGTTTAAGTTATACATATACGTAAAAATAACAAAGATATGGACAATTTTATTAACTGCTCAAGCAAATTCGGTGGATTCGGAAAAATCTTAAATTTCCACTAAAACTCTTGTATTTGGGGCAAAAGTATAAAATTGTTGTTTTTTATGGCCATTTTAAAGAATTTGGCTTATTCCATACTAACGTTTTCTTTATGAAATAAACAAATATTTTTAAGCTCTGTAAGGCTTGTGTTATGGGATCTAGGGTAATGGATAAACATACATATATTATACAGATATACATATTTGTGATATAAATATATATTAACAACCATAAGTAAAAATGCTCGTATTCATCACACAAACATCCGTCCCTACCGGGATTCGAACCCGGGACTTCAGATACCTCGAAACCGTTACTAGCCACTCGACTACGGAGATCGTCAATTATTAAATATTTATTTAATAACTAAGAGAGCAAATTTTACACACATGTCAATAAACATAAAACTAAGTAATAAGGTAGTTTTCAAGGCATAACAATTTGTTGTCATAAAGTTATAGTCAACAATGTTTAAAATTCTAACGGAAAAAAGCAGCAGGTACTACTACAGTTTAAAATATACTAATTCGGAGATTTGAATATAAATTAATGCAATAAAAAGTAATGCAATAAAATGTATTTTCTATGGCACTTTAATTTACAAGTTATAAAGTTTTAAATACAAGCGAAACAACCGCAATTTCATAGTGACCTATCATAAATAGAAATAAAATATATAACAAGATGCGTATAGGCTGTAAATGACGGTACACAAAAGATTTATCTATACTATCATACCCAAACAATATTTACGAGTACTATAAAACGAACCAGAAATATTTCGCTAAGACCTAAACATTTCAATCTAGTTGAAACGTCTATCACTAGAAGCAAATACTAGAAGGCGGAATCTCAGCGTCATTCGTTATCTGTGTCACTGGAGCGAAGCGCCCGCCGTGGAAACATAAACAAACAATAAAATAGGAAAAAGCGAAAGTAGGTACAAGTCGGCTCTGCTTTGTATTCATGACTTTCAATAAATAACAGCATCTACCTGGTGTGAGAGGAGCTGAACGATTACTACATGTTCTCGATCTTACATTGCTGGGGTAAATATTTGCTCGTGTCGCCTTGCCGATTTCGACACTTGTGTGTAGCACAGAAAGTTTGTGTATTTATGTTAACAAATCTATTTCTAACATCGTTGTAATATCATATTCTATACAAATAAATAATTTATTTCAAGCAAAATCGGAATTTACATTTAAATGATATAAATAAATGAAAACATCACTTGGGTCGAATAACCGGGGCGACGGTGTAAGATGACAAATTAATTCCAACAATTATTGCGAAAGCTTTCCAGTCGTAGTTTCTTCATAAGGGGAGAAACGTTCCCTTGTGAAAATGATAATACTCTTATTCTTTGTTTTTCCCTCAGTCATATACTATCGTAAACGTAAAACGTAACAAAAAGACAGACGGAAAGAGTTACTATCACACTATATAAATAAAATAAACTGGTCTGTCACTAAAATTCCCTATAAAATATGAAAAACTAAATGTTTATTTAAAAATATAGAGAATAAACTTATATACGTTACAAAATAATTGTCCAGATAAGTAATGTTAATCGATTACCAGTATGTTTGCACATAGAAGATAAACATAAAAAATATTTTAAAACATAACTAAAGGTATATGTATTTATTTTGTCATTTACTTGTAATTATTCCCGAAACCAGAAGTAAGGGCTCTGGATAAAACGAACAGAAAAATTTATTTCGTTCCTCTCCACTTCCGGTGACGGCGAAGTTTTGAGAATTTTCAAAGATGTGCTTGGCTTTCTGAACGGGTCCCTTATTAGAGAGAAGAAGTTGACTATTTGTATATTGAAGTATCGCTGATCATTACTGTTCTTAAAAAAATATACATCAATAACTACTTTATGGATAATGTTGTTATTTATTTTCGTAAGGAATTCGTAGAGATTATATAAACTATTTTACAATAATAAAATTTATTGCGATATGACAAACATATTACGAGTACTTTATAAAAAGACAGCGATAGTGCTTGTCTGCGCTCATACTAAAAGAAACCATAATGCCAATAGTCAATTACTAGATTTTGATATTAATAACAGTTGCAATAAGGAACATTTCCGAATCAGTCAAAATTATTCTAATTTATTAATTACTACACCAATACTACATAAACTAGTAATGTTATCTTCAGCTTTATCACCAAATAAACAATTACTTGATGATCAATTCTCAAGCACGTAAAGAATATCAGAATCGCGAGATAATTCAGTACCCGGCTCAGCTTAACTCGCTTCTGAATAACGCCTGATGTCAGCCATCCCTTCTTCTCCATTAAACAAGGTGTTAGAAGGCTATAAATCAGGCTATCCGCGAAGTATCTACTCGCCGTCTACGCTCCCTCGCCGGCGTGGCATGCTAATGAGGCAGACAAGGCCACCGCAGACTTGCGACAAAGCCATTGGCTCATTAATGCGACATTTTTAAATATCAAAATCGTCGATTTTTCCTTTTATAGTTGACTTCGATTTTAGTTTACCAGAGCATTCTGAACAAAAGTTGTTTGATATCCCTTTTATTCTTCGTAGATTATCCAGCTCATGGTAAGTGACTTCAGTAACAGATGTTTCATGTGGCTTCTCTGATATTTGCTACAAATCTGCAACCCTACAAGAGTCATAGTGTAAATTAACAAATTGTGATATAAGGTATTTTTTTCTGTAAATATATATAACAAGTAGTGCTGATATTCGGTAATAAGAGGTTATGTTTAGATTCTGAGGGGTTTTGTAGTGCCGCGTGTTTTCAAAAAACTGAAGACTTCAGTTGCTGACTGTAGTCGGCAACATGTCAATGTGTTGAATTATGAAAACAACTTTGCGTCTGGGAATCATCTATATGCCCAGGGAGATCCCTAACAGGCGTTAACAGCTCGTAGTTGTTTGAACTGTCCCGGGTTTATTCGGAGCAATTGGTTTCCCAGTCCATGGATCGCTTCGATCAAGGACAAGATGGATGTCAATGTGGTTTAATAGGTATACTCCGCACTAAAGAGAGTCCTGGTGCGTAACAGTATTCCACCACATTAAAAAAAACCCTGATAAGGTGAATAGTTTGCTTATTTGTTGTGAACTTCTGTACAACAAAATGTAGAATTTTGTCTAAAATCATGCTTTTTCATGAGGCTGAGAGATTGTGAAGAAATATTTCGTTGGAGAAATTCCAAAGCTTATTTATTATAAAATAAATAAATAGTTTTCTTGATAAGTTTTTATCCCTGAAGTTTTAAATAGTTATTCTGATATTTTTATAATAAATGAGTGAATACAATAAATGAGTGATTATTTAAACCGGCTCAGCCGTTTATGGGTTATAGGAATATATACAACACAACCTTGCTATAAGTGTGTAGATGCAATTTCACTTAAGAAAAAATCCCAGTAAAGTAATTTTTTCTCTCGATCATGTAGAAATAAATAAAAGCTATAAAAATAGCCAGAGGTTTTGGTATTTCTACACAGTAAAACATAGATACAAAGCTAAAGCTTGTATTAAACAAGATCTTGAATATTTATATGTATGTTTTTAAAACGGTTCAGTTGTGGGGGAAAAATAGGGGCACTGTGAAACGCTGATTTTGGCTTCTGTCCGTTTATTTTCCTTATCGCACTCTACGAACGACGAACGCAATAGGATAAGATTAGATTAAATTAATGCCAAATATTATTCGATTCCTCCGTTCAAGCCTTGAATGAAGGAATTGAATGGACCCTATGGTCCTTAAGACCATGTAGTTGGTCTAACATAATCACCGCTTAGCTGCGCGGGTATGTCAGACTCTCCTCTCCAGAGGATGAAGCAATTATTATACATCAAAGTGTAATTTAATTTGCCTGGGTAAAAATTAATAGATAGATACTATAGTTATTATTTTTTTAGTATTTATATTTTAAAACATATGTATCAATAATGTTTGAAAGGCATATGTTGTTTATATGACTAAATAGGACTTGTGAATGTGTTTTTAAGACAAATTTGCCGCATTTACACAAACTTGTATAAATTATTATAATAGCATTGCAGAGTTCCGATAATTACAGACAACACTTGCAGTCAGTGAGCTGAGATGAAACAAAGACCAAGAAATTCAGTAACGAACTAAAGTTAGTTACTGTACTGTAGTTCGTTACTGCACCAATCGCAAACAAATATAAATATTTGTTTGCGATTGGTACGAAACTAACTATTTTTACTTCGATTTATTTAAGACTAGCTTTTGCCCGCGACTTCGTCCGCGTGGAATAGTGACTTCCGGCAGATTTTTGGTTTTTCCCACATAGATCATGTATAGAGGAATAATTCTTTCATACATATTTTTTGTGTATCTTGAACCGTTTTCGCAGCGCACGCAAAGAAAGCCTTCAAAAATGAATAATTTTCCCCGTTTTTTACACATTTACCGCTCTGTCTTTGCTCCTATTGGTCAAAGCGTAATGTTATTTAGCCTATAGCCTTCCTCGATAAATGGACTATCCAACAAAAAAAGAATTATTCAAATCGCACCAGTAGTTTCGGAGATTAGCGCGTTCAAACAAACAAACAAACAAACTCTTCAGCTTTATTATATTTTTATTTACTTCGATTTATTTAAGATAAATTCTACAAACTTTAAAAGACTGGAGGGAGAGCATAATGTATCATTGTCTGCAGTCATCCTTAGTAAGAGGTATTGATCACGGAGTAACTGTGACGGGCAATAAATCGACACTGAACAGAATTCGTCTTCGAAAAGTTAAAGGGAAATACATTTAAACAATAAGAATCTTTGCACGAGTTTTTAGTTTCCGAAGATAAAATCTAGCTAGAGATCAGGTTGGTAAGTGTTATGTAGTTACGGCCCCTTTTGTGAATGGTACAACAGTTATATGGGGTGCACTTTCTCCTGTATTCATAAAAAAGTGTTGATGCTAATAAATTTATTCTATACAATACAAAATATTTTGAGGATTTCTTTATATATAATCAAAACGTCTGTACTACACAAGGCGACCTTATTAGCAAAGCGACAATCTCTTCCAGACAACCAATAAATAATGTACATTTAACAAAAAAAAGAAAATGTAGTAAACAACATACTTTCATATATTATATAACATACATATACGTAATCTACAATTTCCATAAAAATGTGACATAAAATATAAAATCACAAGGAGAAAAGTCTGGCAATACTAAATATAAATTTTTGATAATATTATTTAAAATATATTTAAATATATGCGTTGTACTTTAATGTGGGTGAGAAAGGCTGTTATATACCTTTCCTTCACGCTACCAGTGAAAGGGTTTTCGAGCTAGCAAGCACACTGTTTTATAGACAAGAAATCCGCAAAATGACAGCTTTGCTAAAATGATGTAGATCTGGGGGCCCTGGGATCATCCTCTAATACGGATAGACCTTCAATTACTTTATCATATAATTTTCTGACATTTATATCATACATACATTGACATCTGATCGTGTCAATTATAATCAGTCAATGAACACTAATCAACCACAAAAATGTCATCTTAACCTTATTCAATATAGGGTTTGATGTTCCCTCAATCGGATGATCAATTAGCCACTTCTAGTTCACAGCTTTGACCTTTGAGGATTGAGTCAGTGGAACGAATGAATTAAGGTATAGGTTATTCCTATATAATATCAATACTTATTTGATACTTATATGAATACTACATTTCAATTTTTCATGACATTAATAATTTTATGTGGATAGCCACATAAAAGAATGTATGCCGCAGGTAGTGCATAGGCACTATTAGGTTATTTACTAATATAAATAAACATGTTTGTTAGTTTTATAATATCATCATTATGATAGTTCATACAAGTCCCCACTGAAGGGAACGATTTTTACATAACTAGTAAGTATGATTAGGCCTTAGTCCAACACGCTGGCTTAGTGTCATTTGGTCGATTTCATATCACCGTTTGAGTTTCTGGGTAATTGTAGTTTATTCTCTCACGATGGTTTTCGCCTACTGGGTCATAATGTTGAATTTGGAAACAGTTGAATTCGTAAAATATGTATTGAATTCACAAAATTTGCATTCTAAAACGCTTGATAAATGTATATATGAAATGGAATCGAGAGAGGAAACGTGCCCAGATCATAACTTCACAGACGCTCTCTTCCATCAGTCTCATAAACTTACAATTCTCATAGACTAAGCGGTTTACCGGAGTAATCGGAAAGTCGTGAGTCGTGTAAGTGTGCGGCCTGTGAACATGCTTACTTGGAAGTCACGTAAAAGTAATCTTGCACCAATGGCCATGTTTCTTAGTTTGTCTCCGGCTTGTAACTGATATTTGCGAGAAGCCGCAGACATAATAACACGAGTGCAACAATAAAATAAATCAAAAACCATATATATTCAAGAGTTGTTGTTCAATTCATATAGTTGTGACAAGTATGTTCTCTGAGACTATCACTGGCTAGTGCAGAAAATGTTAAGTTATTATAAATACATTGTCAATTCTCCACTAACACATTCTGCTCGGACATTAAACTACGGTGATTGAGACGTTCTGTTGTTATTTTCCGTAAAGTAAAACTCTGATTCCGAAAACTTCGATTATAAATCAATTTACGACTGAAATAGTTGCATCATCCCTCTCCTGAGGGGCGGTCGCCCTCACGATTTGCCTATATGATTAATAGAACCTAGGCCAGGCTGAGTTTAGTCGGGTGGCTGGACCGTTCCGGTCGCGTGGAGTCCGACATAACCTCCGTGACATTTGCCGTTGCGGGGGTATCCTGGGTACGTTTCGTGCTCCATGTGAGGATTCTCAGCCTTCCTCTCTTGAGGAAAAAAAAAAGACTGAAATAGTTATAAAAGGATTTATAATCGAAGTTTTCAAAAAAACTGATCAATTCACCAGACCACATAGCGTAGCGTAGCCAGTGACACAGCGACTTAAAACCGCTGGATTCATTTATATAGGTTATGTTAAAGAAGAAGTAGTAACGGATCTAATAAAATTGATTGCAGCCTTAAAATTCGTGAGGCGATTAACGAAATAAACCTCTCATTTTGTGAAAATGTGATTGAAAATTTTGTTGAAAGAACCATAATCTAGGTAGATCAGACATTCTTTTTCAATCATAATTGTCAAACTTTACTCCTCTAGTTCAATTAAAAATTAAATCATTGTCATATTAATTAACTTCGCACGGGTGCAAGGCTGATACTAAATACATTATATATTCATTTATTTTTATTATTCATTATATATATTATATAATCGTTTGCAATGTACGCGGAAAAAATGCAATTATTTACGACATCACCTTAGAAACCTCAAAAATAACAGTATTTCTCCACTATTTAATCTATGTTATTATACATATAAACCTTCCTTAAGAATCTCTCTCTCACTCTATTTATAAAAAAAACCGCATCAAAATCCGTTGCGTAGTTTTAAAGATCTAAGCATACTTAGGGACAGACAGACGGCGGATAGCGACTTTGTTTCATACTATGTAGTGATTACAAAACAAAGTTCTTGTTGAAAACCTTTAAATTTAAACTAGATTACTAGATAGAGCACTGACTGAGTACTAGACACTATATAGAAGATCATGCCTATAAGAACTTTGTGAGTTCAATCATTTACTAAAGTTCACTACACAATTTATTGTAGTACATTTGCAGTTATTTATGTTCAATCACTCCTCTATGGCTGTGACAATAAAGGTCAATCACAATAAATTGACAAGTAAATGAACGAATGAGGTGAATGTGTTGTAGACATGATATTGTAGACACGCGTGAAACTAAAATCTTTCGTGAAATAAATAATAGTTCGTTTGGTTTTTTAAATAAATATACTGGCAAGAGCCGGTAAATAAACTAAACATAATATACTGGAATATTGAAACTATTTCACAAGCATTTACTCACCTTTAAGCCATTATCTGTAGCTAATTATGGTGAAATATGAAAAACTTTTGATAAGTCAAAGACTGGATAATGAGGATGTTATAGTATCATTGAACCGATATAATGACGAAAGATGACCAGAGGATATAAATATCCAACATCATCTTATCATGTCTGGGCTTATTTGACTTCGGCTTAGCCTACAGCTGGGCATGTTTTTTAAAAATGAAAGAATGTTACAGAAATACAATTTTAGTTGGAAAGTTTATATTGTTGATCTGTCGTTTTTTGCTGAAATTAAAATTTCAGGTGGAACTTGGGTCAAACACAAATTGTTGGATGTTGGATGTTCGGGTGGTTAAAAAACAAATTATTATATATCGTGGTATAAAAAAAATTGTAATTTTCGATATTTACTTACTTATTTTGTTATTTTTTCTTTTAATGATTCCTTGTTGACGTACTTACCTGAAAATAAAATAAAATAAATTATTAATTATTATTGACATTGGTGACAATGAAAACGTACATAAAATAAACATATAGGAAAACAGTAAAAATAAAAAAAATATCTAAGTTAAACTTTTTTAACTATCTATCCTAATATGAATAGATAAAGATTCATATTAGGATTTCACAAAATTGTTTCTCTTTAGTGCGTATCCTAGTGAGTTATTAGCTGAAATTCTTATCTCGCCTGCTCTACCAGAATTTTCAGTTTGTTCTAATGGTGACCGCTAAAGATGTATGTATGGGTATAACAAAATGAGGTGTATTTTGTAATTCATTATTTTCATTTTTTGTGCAACAGCATAAAATGACGCATGACCCCTCTATTGTGGCGGCCCCTCTTCTCCTCAATCCAGCGATCAATGCGTAAAATATATGAGAGTTACTCGATGATAAAACGAAAAATAACAGAGATGAGTGGAAGAGAGATATTGGTCATAAATAAATAAATTCAATCATAAACAAATTGCGAAACGGTAAAGTGATATATGATTTGTATGTACCCAAATAGTACACAAATATTATCAATAACAGCACAATCATTCCATTCCGGTGAAAAATCATATCATGGAATGATATTATTTCCTGTGTATCGATAACAATAAAAAGATGTTATAATATTTTTTAAAGAAGTTCCTTGAAGTATATTCAAATAGAGATGAGATTGAACATTATTAAACTTTAACAAAACGTCAACCCTACCAGTCTATATAATTCATAGCGCACCCTGTACCCTGGTTTTGTTTTATTACCAGCCCTTCAACCTTCTAGCGGATAAGTCATCTATCGTTCTATCAAATTCAAGGGTGGCTATCCAGACACCCTTTTCATTGCTTGAGGGATATATGATTCTAGTTTTATGGGGGTAACAAGTGTCCGGAAAATAATTGGGACGCATGAAGTGTTAGCTACTGCATTGTAGAAGTTTCTCTATTTATATAAGATGACGTTATTTACGTAAACATGATTCTAGAGTTCTATTAATGATATTATGTTGGCATTTGAGAAAATTAAATAAGTACAAAATTAAAGCCGGCTTCTGTTTAAGTTACTTGTTTGGGTATAGAAAGTGGTACTTGGACAGGCTAGAATAGCAAAGTGTTATATCAAAAATTTTTTTTAGAAGGAATGTAGAGTCTATTTGTGTAATAATTCATGATGTTGATAACCTAAAGCTATACATATAAAAATTTGACATAAAGTCTTTCCTTTAAGAAGGAAGGAAGGAAGGAGGAATTAAGCTACTCTGGCTACAACTCGCTGGTTAGATTGATGCATAGTCAGGAACATGTCAAGCTTTACACATGTGTTGTGAAAATCACCCCTATCACAACCGACACACGAGCTACCTGAAACTGTAAAATCTTGATATAATAAATTAAAATTGCAGTTGCATCATGATTGCAATCACAGTGGCATAGTACAAGTTGCTCTCCACGAACAAGTTCCTTCACAGGTGCACGTTAGCACACCCATATCATTTTGGGAATAGGGACACTATTCATTGAGCCATGTTTTGTAACAACATATTTATAATATTGTATTATTTTTATATGTGTATGTAAACATACATACGACTGTAATCGTATTAGGTATGATTGTATCTTAATTTTGTATTATTATAATTATTAACATTGAAAAGAGGAGATAAAAAATAGACCTCCAGAGTTTCTTGCCTGTTCTTCTCGAGAAGGTTCTCCCCATTTCCGAACAGGTGTAGAGTCAATATTTTTTTTAATTTTTTTTCCTTGTTCGTACGTACGGACAAGGTTTTTTTTTAAGCTCCTTTTTTTGTTTTGTTTGTTTTGACGTCAATAAGAACCTGTAAAGGTCTATGTTGAATAAAGATTATTTTGATTTAGATTCATTAAAGTTACAGTTCCGGTGTAGATCCAGCACAGTACCAGATCCGCCATAAATGATTCTTTCATAGAGTGACTTTTTTATTTTATATATTCAACATTACTACTTATAATAATTTTTATCTATATAACCGTTACATAATTCATCTACGAGATATTATAACAAACACGCTAACAAACCCCTTAGAGTTAATTACGTTGTATTTAAAAAAAAAGTGGTACATTTATAACCTGTTCGTAGATTAAAGTATTCACTTATGTAACATTCTACTAATTCGTGTGATAAATTAATTTATATATCAGGGAAAATGTATTATATTATTTTTTCTTCGCGTATGTGAACGCTATTACGAGAACTGTCATTTTCGATACGTCACAGTTAGTGAGAGAGTTGAACACGTTAATAAGGAAAGTATGAAAGAATAATTACCACGATACTATCCTGGAACTGTGACATAGATATCAGCGAGAATAAGCTTCAAATATATACAGTAACGGGTCAGACATTACATATTAATTTTGAGACAGTTGTGAAGTTGTTCGCAATATCGTTGGCATGTTGCTGACCGTATACGTGAACTGTTAAATTAATAAAAATCATTAGTATAATAGTACTGACCCCGGGTTTAAGGAATAAAAGTTCAGGGTCAAGACCACAACCCACCAACGCTTCCAAAGATCACAAAGACGAAGTGGTGACTAATGAAAAACGAAATCAATCTCTGATGTTTGACAAATGCGTGTTTCCTAATGCCAACACTTCCAAACTATTTGCCCTTTCGGCGTAAAGAGTTCTGAAGTGGGCCTGGATTAAATTTATGTCAAGGGCGAACTGGCTTCTCGCTGTTGCGTGTGAGGGGTGGCACCCGGAAAACGCGTTATACGAACTTGGAAAATTGGGAGCGCGAGAACATTTGGCTAGTTTACTGCGGCAGCGCCTTTGAAAAGTCCATACGAAGTTTGCTTTAGTAATACGAGTAATATAAATTGATTGAATCGGACTCCTGCTATAGAAAAGTTTATATATAGACGGAGATAGATATTTATGGTATACACACACACATGTTTAGTTTAAACCAGGGGTCGCCAACCTGCGGTTCTTTAGATATGAAACTCTTTAGTTTTAATTTTTTTTATTTATAAAAAAAGAAACAATTACACAAAAGAATCTTATATTAGGTGTGATATAAACTCTTTAGAGTTTTTGCCGCACAACAAAGCCGTCGCGTCGTATCAATGCTTAATAGGCGATAATAAACATTATACAGAAAAAAAACTACAAGATGAACCCGTCAGAACAATACAATCCTAACAACGCAGCTTCTACTATTCTCTCCCTCTTACATAATGCGCGTGCATATCAATGCGTCCTTGTTGACAACTTCATGCAGTTTAAGGCTACAGACCACAGGATGTTCCATCCCAACTAATATTATAAATGCGAAAGTAACTCTGTCTGTCTGTCTGTTACGCTTTCCCGCTTAAACCTCGCAACCGATTTTGATGAAATTTAGTACAGACAATCTTTAGACCCTAAGACAGAACATAGGCTACTTTTTATTTCGAAAAAAAAGGGATGAAGGGTTTGAAATAGAGGTTGAAATTTTGTATGGGATTTCTTAATTTTAAAAGATAAAATCATGAAACTTTATATTTAAGCACTTGATAAGAAATCATTAAACATTTATTGTAGCATTTTTGAAATTTGTACCAGCTAGGGGGTGAAATAAGGGTTGGAAGTTAGTATGCAAGTTCGTCAAATATCACGTTATAAGAAACAAAAAATCGATTGATCTAACATTTTGAAAATTTTACCAGGGTGGGGGTGAAATAGTGGTTGAATTGAAGATAAGACCATGAATCTTGGTACCTTACACATAAGGGACCAGGATTGACAAAAACTAATTTCACGCGGGTGAAGCCGCGGGTGGAAGCTAGTTAGAAATATTTATTTCGAGATATTTATTATTATTATAATTATGCATTACTTATATTATTATTGGTTAAAATATATTTATTACTTATATAGATATGAAAATATATTAAGTGAATAAGAATTATAATTACGCTAGACAATATATTTATTTAATATACTATATATATATCAAAAGCATTAGATATTTAATATTTATACTTAATATACTTAATATTTTTTAAGTTTATTTTATTTATTGTATCCGAGGGTAGAGTATTATGGGACAATATACTGTAACCTTCGTTTACCATACAAATTATTCTAATTTGGTAAATTTAGTTTTTTTTATTTTGTCGCCCCGGGTAGTAATTAGCTCCATACATTATTTATTTTATATCTAAAAAAAGTTGTTCTGAATCTACTAACGAGAATTGGACACCATTTCTATCTCTTGGCTGAGATGGACTAATTATACTAGCTTTTTATCGCGCCTCTCCCCCGTGACACGCATCGTCACTGCTGTGCGTATGTCAGAAGCTCTTGAATAAGAAGATTCGTTATTTTTATCAAAAAGTTTATTTATGAAATGTTATTTATTGTCGGCATGAAACATTTTTATGGCTCTTTAAAAACTTAGTAATTTTGTAAATTGTAATTTTTGGCTCTTGCGACTCAAAAGGTTGCCGACCCCTGGTCTATACTAACACATTAAGTTTATATCAAAGGTGAATACAAGTAGCAAAATAAATGTTGATTGATCTTGATATGTCCAAAAATTTGTACGTCAGTACATTTTTAGACAAAAAGTATTCCGTGTTTGAAAAGGAGAAACGGAACATTTATAGGATCCTTTTACTTCGGGAATGAGTGGCGATTTCAAACGCAAACTAATATCTGATATTTATGTATCATACAATACAATCCGTACATACGGCCAATTTGAACCTTATTTATTAAATCACAAGGGTTTAACCAGGATAAAATTTGACCAAGAATGATAAAATTTGGCCTGAAAAAGGTATTTGTTGTTACATTAAAAAATATTTTTTATTTGCGATTACAAACTTCTATGAAATTTGGAATCGCCTTTGGCCAGTTTTTCTTAATACTGATAATACAAATAGAAGGTTCTTTTGAACTGTGCAAAGAGTAAACGAGCGAATGCGAAATTTATGTAGAACTTCGTTAATATATCAAATAGAAAGGTGAAAATTGGTTTGTAACAAGGCTAATTAATATAAAACATCATTATGGGTATTTCAAATAGGAATGAAAATACTGTACAAGAAAATCGTCTGTTCAAATTGAGAGCTTGGACTGCGACTATGTATGTAAATACAATGTTCTTTTTGGAACCTTAAAAGGGTAACAAAAATTTGTAAAAAGAAATCTTGCTGCTAAAAATCAGTATTTTTGAAAGGAGTGAAGCTAGAACAGTAGATAAAAATCAAAAATAAGATCTTAATGATCGCAAGTTAGCTTTGTTAAAAAAATAGTCAATGATAACTTTATTGTATAAGGAAAGTAGCAACATTGTTAATTTGAATTAAACATAATATAAGAAAAACCGGCCAAGTGCGTGTCGGACTCACGCACAAAGGGTTCCGTACCATTGATTTATGAAATTAAAGGAAGCGGTTTATGATTTACGAGGTATTAAAAAAAACTACTTACTAGATCTCGTTCAAAACAATTTTCATTGGTATTTTTTATAGTAATGTACATCATATGATTTTTTTTTATTTTTCATTTTCTCCTTTTAGAAGTTAGAAGGCGGGACCAACTTTTTTCCACTTTGGAAGCGTCTGTCACGCAAACTATTCGGTTTAGAAAAAAAATATTTTAAAAACCTCGATATCATTTTTGAAGACCTATCCATAGATGTCCCACACATATGTGTTTGATGAAAAAAAATTTTTGGAGTTTCAGTTCTAAGTATGGGGAGCCCCCAATATTTATTATTATTTTTTATTTTTGCATCTAAATCTTCATGCGGTTCACAGAATACATCTACCTACCATGTTTCAACAGTATAGCTCTTATAGTTTCGGAAAAAAATGGCTGTGACATACGGACGGACAGACGGACAGACAGACATGACGAATCTATTAGGGTGTCGTTTTTTGCCATTTGGTTACGGAACCCTAAAAATGAAGATACTGTTAAAAATACATGATATATACCAATAGTATTAAAATAATTATGTACCAAAGAGAATACGAATTAATCTGTCACATCTACAAAACGTTCTGAATAAATCGGAATAAATAAATGATTTAAGAAATCGCCGAGAGCAAATTGAACCGCTTCTATCGAAATTTCGTTCTGTGTTTATTATGACGACGAATCGAGATTATCATAAATTATGATGATCGAATCTAAACGTTCGCGAAATCGTTTATATTGAGCTTGTTTTTGCAGCATTTCTGCTGATGAATCGTGACAGCTATAGACATTACTTGCGGGACACCTTTTAAGGTTTCTGTAAGTTTTAATAAAACAAATAAAAATCCAAGAAATAAAGTTTATAAAAGATATTACAATATACTATTTTATTATTAACTATTAAAACATTTTTCACGTCGTTAAATGGAATTGGTCTTGAATCACCTGAGCGGAGAATTTGAAAAATATTTTTTTTGAAGGCACTAATATTTGTAAAGTTACTAAGACGACGAGATCGCATAAGTCTGTATGTTTACTGGCGGTTGAAATTCGATAAAAATCGTGCATCAATCATCCATCTTACATGGTGTACATATTCGATTTAAATATCTGGATGACTGTTTCGATTTAGACAACAGAACTTACTCACGTGATGCCTGTCTGCTAAAACACTTCCAGCATTATTGGCTTACATTGGTAGAATAACTACCAAAGTTCTAATTTTCCAAAATTAAATTTAAAGTGTGTCTGTAGTAAACGGTAAAAAGAACCATCGTGTTGTAGTAAATCAGATAATCTACAAAGCCTTTACAAAAAAAAAGAATCCAGAACAAGTGTCTATATGAGTTAAATCTATCAAAATAACTTCGAAACAAGATCGTAAATGTAAGGCGACCCCTGAGAAAGCACAATATTAATGCGAGAGAACTGAAATATAAGAACCTTTCATCAGCCAGCTACTACCAAGTGGGTCCTGGATTTTACTATTAATGAATTCAGTCGAGCTATCTACGGCGCTGATCACTCGCTGGCGGACTGTCAACTTTGCAATTACTCGGAGATATTTTAATGCATTCAGTCCCCTCCATTATTGATGGTAGAAATTATAGTATCTTTCATATTTGTGTTGGTCGCTCTATCTATGACTTAGTCACAATGTAACATTAGTTTATAATATTATGTTTATGTTGTTGTATAGTATGTTGCAGTCGGAGCTTTATTCGATGCCCTTCCTCTGTTTCCTGCCATAGGTCTTTGAACATCCATTTCTTTGTTGAATTACAGTAACCAAGCATTTCCTCACTGGCTTGTGTAGACGGCGCTAATGAGCATCCAAAATTAACGAGTTTTTCTGTAAGTTCTATCTGATTCCGTAGAGATAAAATATATCCTATCATTCAGAGCGCTGTAGATTACGTACGTCAAAATGTTTTGAATTATTTTCTGGTTAGCGACGTGGGATGACTAGTTTCAATATTATCTTGGCAACGGTGAACTGAAAGGTCACAACATATGTCCAACAACGTAAACTTCTACTTATTCCCGATCGCAAATTCTCTATTTCCTGAACAACTAAGTGGTTTCATATGAGTTTAACAACCATTCAATGTGAAGCTGATGTAATGATGGAGGCTATAGTCCATAGAAATTATTTTTTCAGCTGTTCATAAATTTCATGTCACGTGCATGTAATTTATTGTAGTTTAAGTGTATAATTGCAGATATACTGTTATTTCATTAAGGTGCACTTGTAACAACAACATACACAAAGAAACATACGCAATGTTATTATATCGTGTTTGGGTTTAATTAAGTCTTTATAACTATAGCCTTCAAAACTGCCGCGGCATATGATATAATAACTTTTATTCTCTGAGTTAAACAGTCCAAGAATTTCATAAAACGATAAATAGTACACAATGCTCTAAGAATTACAAGCCAATAATCATATATATACACAGCTAGTACGCAAAATACATAAATATATGTCTTATTCTTGAGTGATTTTCGTTTCAACGCATCAATTCCTATTAGATGATAATAAGAAAGCCGCACGTCTAATGTATTTTTCTCTCCAGAATCAGAACCATTTGTTTATATTTCAACACTTAAAGCTCCCGAGTGGCAACTTTACTTTACGATGGATAAATTTGCAAATATTATGTCTGCGATGAATTGGAGTTTTGAATTAATTATGTTTTTGTAGTGACCTGATACGATTGTTTCTATAGTAAGAGAGTAATGGCAATGGTTTAAAAAAATCATTTTGCCAATTGTTTCTATAGAAATGTTGTTCGACATTAAGTTAAACATGCCATTCCATAGCAACGCCAAAGCAATGAAGTAACAGGCCAGAGTTTACGTGAAGAATGAAGTATAGACGGATACGACGTATACATGGATTTCGATGAAGTATCACGTGCAACTTTTGTTTTGCCGTATCATAAATTACTTTTCATTGTTTAGAAGTGT